>CM056195.1:19725753-20325753 GCA_029692085.1 Gymnothorax javanicus
GAAATTATTTGTAAATTGGAACACCTAAAAATTCCAGGGAGAGGTATAAATGAACTTGTTATTGGAGTGCAATTTTTTTTTGTCTTTCTTTGGGCAGTTTACATTCCATAATGCCCACCAATCTGTCGTATTGTCCCCTTAGAATTGATAGCACTGATCAAGTTGAAATGATGGACATAGCAAGGGAATATATGAGAATCCTGGAATCTGGGTGGAGCCCCCTCCCCCACTGTCCTGCCATAATGGGCTGGTCTGAGGCATGAAACTACTGGGCTGAAATTGAGCCCATTTTGGCCCTATATATGTACGTATACCCATGGTTTTTCCACCTTTTATGAGATTTTTACATCATGTTACACTGCAAAAAATGATAAGATAAAAATACTAGGTAAGATTAATTTACTTATTTTAAGACTTAAAACACTTATTTCTATCACCATTTTTCTTAGTAAGACAAAAAAAAATTCTTGTTTTGAGGTAATTTTTACGAGCTTGCCAATGGGGTAAGTAAATTTCACTTGTCAAGTCAAATAGTAACTTGTTCTAAGAAAAAAAAAACTTAAAACAAGTTACTGTTTGACTTGACAAGTGAAATTTACTTACCCCATTGGCAAGCTAGTAAAATTTACCTCAAAACAAGAAATTTTTTTTGTCTTACTAAGAAAAATGGTGATAGAAATAAGTGTTTTCAGTCTTAAAATAAGTAAATTCATCTTACCTAGTATTTTTATCTTATCATTTTTTGTAGTGTGGGACATTTGGGTATTTTGTGCATGTATGAAATATTGGTAATTGCAGAATACAAAAGCCATCAGTTCTGATAGGACCACTTTGTCAAAAAGAGAACATTTGTTGAAAGCATAAGCCACCCTGACACTTGCACGATTTTTGTTACCGCCATGCCACGCAATGCGTCGTGGCAATGATTAAAGTCTTCAGGAACGAGCGTGAGGAGTGTGTGAAAGGTGCCGGGGTGCATGCCATGTCATAGAGAGAATTTTGAAATGTTCAAAAATTCGGCACGCAATGTTCGTGCCATGTGCGTGCCACTTGCATAAACCATGCGTGAACCATGCGCGAACACTGCCGATGGTGCGCGTCAGTGCATGTCAATGCGTGCCGTGTTAGGGTGTTGTCACGAGTTGTTCACATGATCATGGCACGCCCAGCTCACGCATAGTTCGCACACGTCAAGAACCATTCGCGCACGTCACGAACTATTCGCGCATGGCAGGAACTTCTCATGAAGTGTTCACGCATTGTTCTCACATAGCTCAAATTTTTGGCCCCGCATTGCGTAGACAGTGCGTAACTTGCGTGTACAATGCACGGACAGGGCGCAAACAAGGCACTGCTGCGTACCACCGAAATGGCACGCCTTGCCACGATGCATTGCGCGGCATTGCGGGGACAAAAATCGTGAATGTGTCAGGGTGGCAATACAGGCATATCAGCATACAAGCATACATTGGGTTTGCCGACATGGCTCTGTTCTGAGAGATCCCTGCCCGTCCAAGCGTGGAACCGAAGGCAGGGAGCTGCTACGAATCCCCCCTCCAAAGAACAGAGCCTACAGCAGCAATGACCTCAAAAGGAAGAGACATTGTTTTCTGAATGGTAATTTACTCACAGGAGAACATAATCAATGCATGCTATAAAAGACGAGTGGAGCTGGAGTGGAGGAGGGTGGTTAAGCTAGCTCGCCAAGGAACAGCTACTCGGGAAGGCAAACTTAAATAAGCCCAACATGTTACCGGGCAAGCAATCATGTGACAGCAAAGTCAGATGGCAATCAAATGCACTCAGGTGACTCTCAAGGAGGTAGCACCTCCTATGTTAAGCAAGCTTGACTCCGTGGCCCACCAGAATTTCCATCAAAGCTCCATTAATGTAAAACATTTGAAGTTCATTCCTTTTAATTTGCCCTGTCTTACCTGACTACACATCACTGCACAGAACTACAGTTAAGTGAGTAATCAGAGTTTGTTTTGTTTTTTTTTTTTTTTTGGTAAAGAATGATCTGCATTCCTATTATCCTCTTGGCTATTGACTCTAGCTCTCCTGTGATCTGGAAAAACCTAGTACATTTGTCACTTTTGAGAGAAACTGAGTTTGACCCTCATTTGCAGTAATTAAAAGTGGTAAAAATCTTAATACAATAGCTATTAGTGCTATTTGAACTGTCAAAATCAGGTTTCTATAATTACGTCCGGTTTGAAAAAGTGCAGAATCCAAAGGTTTTTGTTCAGTTGCGAGAATCCTTGCTACTGATAAATTCACTAGTTTTTTTCCAGATCACAGGGGAGCTGAAAGGGAGAGAGTACTCTGTATAAAGTGTGTCAGGTAACACGGTTCACCTCTGTCCTCTAAAGCTCAAGCACGCCCACTTTCTGCATCGACAGGAAGCAGTTATAAATACTGGGAGACTACTGACAGTGAAAGGCAGTTAATGTCACACGTAATTCTGGGAAATTTTTGCACAGATTAACTTTAGCTTTAAGTAATGCGCTCTGACTAAACAAGGCTGGTGGTTATTTACCCAAGAGATCGCAGAGATCACAAGAAGAGGCTTGGGCAACTGAGTTAATATTACTCTATGTAGAAATCTGCAAAGATAGCCTGCAAATTTGCTAACATAAAACAAGGCTTGTGTTAACTTTGCATGCTAGGAAATGGAGTTTTTGAGCACTCTGGTTCTGTTTGGCTTGATATTGGTTCTGCTGGCATTCCTTAGCTGGAGGGCTAGAAAGGGCATTCGTCTGCCCCCAGGTCCCGTCCCTCTGCCCATTTTGGGCAACTTGCTAATCGTGGACAAGAAGGCACCATTTGAGACCTTCATGAAGGTGAGAATTAAAGGTGGATGAGGTGAGAGTGTGTGCCTGCTTGGGCAGAAGTTCTGCAGTCACTGTGAACAGTAGTGAACACGTCTATTCTGCAAAAATTTTGGTTTCAGGTGTTGGGTCAAGGTACAGTGGAAAAACTGGTTTGAGAAAATACTTTTAATATTTCATGCCTCTTTATATCACCTGTCAAATTCCTACCAACTGGTCGCTCACAATAAAGAGGCATCTTTGTTCAGAGCTACATAGTCCTCAATTCTTTGGTCCAGGGGTCTTAACTTTTTAGTCAGTGCATGTTTTGCTGAAAAGTTAATGAATAAACTGACAGATCAACTGGAGTATTTCTTGAGCTTTTTCGGACAGTAAGTGAATAGTGATTAGTCTACAGTATTTCAATGCAGTGTACATTAAACAACTCCCCCCCCCCCCCAGCTGAGCGAGACCTACGGACCGGTTCTCACTGTCTACTTAGGGTCTCAGCGGGTTGTGGTACTGGTCGGGTTTGACACTGTGAAGGAGGCTCTCGTGGATCAGGCTGAGGACTTTATCGGTCGAGCCCCTATGCCTGTCTTGAACAGAGTTCTTCGCGGAAGCGGTGAGACTTGTTAATACACTCACACATCCAGTGCACATGCGGAAACGCAAAAATGTGTATTTACTTTATCCGATAGGCATGAAAATGCATAAAAGTACTCATGCTTGCGAGAGCGCACATATGCATGCTTATTTTTTCATGCTGTGTGGGTTCAAAGATGCATACAGTATTGTGGACCTCCTTTTCTCTCCCTGGTTTTCACTCAGGTTTGGCTATCAGTAATGGCGAGCGGTGGCGGCAGCTCAGGCGTTTCACACTGAGCACGCTCAGAGACTTTGGAATGGGCCGCAAGAGGATGGAGGAGTGGATCGGGGAGGAGAGCAAACACCTGGTCGACAGCATGAATAGCAATAACTGTGAGTGTGTGCATGTGCATGTCTGTGGGTGTGTATCGGTGTGTGTTTTTCTCTGTGAGAGCATGAGTACGTGTGCACGTATATGCAGGTGTTTGTGAACACACTTCTGTACATATAAAGGGTTTCCTGAGTGTGCACGTACTGTCTCTCTCTCCTGCTCACTCCCTCAGCGAAGCCCTTTGACTGCGCCTTCTTCTTCAGTCGAGCAGTATCTAATGTCATCTGTGCTCTGGTGTTTGGTCACCGTTTTGACTACCAGGATGAAAACTTCTTAAGCCTCCTCAAGACCATCTCTGCGACCCTGCAATTTGGCAGCAGCCCCCAGGGGCAGGTATGGGGGAGGGGTGGGGGGGTCACATGTTGTCTGGAGAGAATGGGTTTTTTAGCTAAATGAACTTTAAATAGTTTTGTTTTACAAAATCCTTATCTGAGATTTAACACTGCATGAATATAAAACTGAATTTAAATTACTTATTTAATTACCTTCTGAATTACTGTCATAAAAATAAACATGGCCATCTCAACCCTGGTAGGATTATGGGCGATGTTTCAGTGATTGACGGGTGTTGTTTTCATCCAGCTGTATAATGTGTTCCCGTGGCTGATGGATCGCATGCCAGGGAAACAACACAGTATCTTTGCTGGGATAGACACACTGAGGGACTTTGTCAAGGAGCAGATCCAGAACCACAAGGAGACTCTGAATCCTGACTGTCCCAGAGACTACATTGACTGCTACCTGATCAAGCAAAACCAGGTTACAGGGCTCCCCTACCCCAAAAAAACATGGATTCATTTTATTTTGAATAACTGCTCTGGAGCTGAGTGTCCTGGCAAAGTGTTGTGGTTTTCCTTCAGACATATTTTCATATTATGAGGTTCCCCCATCCCCAGGCAATTGGAGAGAGACAGATTCTTCAGACAATTAGGCTTTATTGTGGCATGTTGATGAATATACCGCCGAGTTCTTTTTGTGCAAGAAGAACTCACATCTTACTTTTCACACCCAGTTTTTATACCTTCATCACAGGAAATATCTTCCAAATATGGTCTTTCCGCTTTCTCATTCTCACGCTACAACAGGACAGGCAAACCAAAACACTGCCAACTAACCTTGAGAACTTCAAAAGCAAAGATAAGGATGCACATCACTACCAAGGACTGGAAAATTACAGTCAAGAGAGGAAAAATACAGCCAGATGAATAGGATACAAGTAGATACATAAATGATTCAATTGATTATGTTTTCAGTAACAACTTATGATTTTACTCAACAAATATTGATCAAAGCTACAGAAATCAAATACATCACCTGATTATGTTTTCGAATCAACTAAACAGAAGCCTGCTTACTAATCAAAGCTACAGAAGCCTGCTGCTTATGTGTGTGTGAGCTGCTCATGCATGTGTGAATTGAATTGCTTGTATGTGTGTGTGTGTTTGTGTGCGTGTGTACGTGTGCTGCGTGTGTATGTGTGTGTGCATGTGTCTGCTGCATACATAACATGGATACTGATTATGATTATTGATTATGGTTATTCAACATGGCAATTGATCTACTGATGAATATGATGAGAAATATTGAAATATAATCCTCAACATTCCTCCCGTTGAGGCCATCCAAATCATGGCCTCACATTAACCATGGTAGAAAAATGGCACAGCATTGTCTACCCCTGGTCTATGACCCCCATACTACACACAAGTGAACTTCTTATGAGCCCGAACATAAAATATGGCTGGTGGGCCCTTTCCGACTGTAACACTTCGAGTAAAAACAGTCTGTCTTGTATGGCAGCATGCGAACTCCAATTGTTTTCGTGTCCCGGTTTCTCAAGGCCTTCCATTGCTCGGGTAAATAAAGTCCCAGTCTAATGTCCCACTTGAATCCAGTAATGTTGCTTATTGCAGGTAATCGGTCCAAAGTTAGTCCAAAGTCCAAGTCCATATTCAACATTGATTTGCGATTTTTCCATTTTATTGTTTTGGTGAACGAGCCTTCATGACTGGAATCACTGTCTCAGCATATTCGTTCAAAACTTCAGGGAGACTCCAGGAAGGAGTGGGCCTCGACCGGCTGGTACGCTAAACTGCCACCCGCCCGTCACTGGAGTGAGACAATGAAATAAAAGCACAGGCACAGACACCACAGACACAGGCACATGCAGATCCACTATGCATTCGGCACATACAGAACGAGGGTCATCTACACCTGCATAATATCACTTTACGTCTTAGATGTACCAGATTTTATAATATTTACTTTTGCTGCAAAGACTGCAGACACTTTGGAGTCAGAACATTTTAAAAACAGTTTCATCCAGGCCTTCCCAAGGACTTACAATAGCGCCTCCATGCAATAGCCCATAATAATAATAATCTCCCAAAAGACTTTGATTTCAACAATGACCTGGGGGTCGACTCACCCCTGCCTTAGGTCGCCTCCTCGATAGGAGATCTTACCCATCTCTGGAGTGAGTCACAACACACACTCAGGTGTTCAGCACTGAGCTCTGTACTCTGGAGGAGGTAGGTTTCCTCACCCCTCATTATGGGATAGTTATGAGATCATTCCAGTTGAATTGGGGCTATTGCTGCAGCTTTCTGGGCATAATAGATGAAACAGTTAAAGTAACAACTCATCAATAACAATTTGAAACAGATGCTGCAATTATAGTTCTGACACTTAGATTCTTTCTTTACCCAGCCGAATAAGTCCCAATTCAAGAAATTTGTCTTGTGTATTTTTGTCCCCTCGGTCTGAATGTGCTTTACAAAATCATCAATTTCACCTTAATTACTTGGAATACAATGGGTTGTCGACCACAGTGCATGTGCCACCCTGATAAATTAATATTATTTAAAAATTCATAATTACCCAAATTGCTCACCCTCACTACTGAGCTCCTGTCAATTTTAAATCAATATTTTTCGGCAGTGTACTCATAATTTTGTGTTTCAGTGTATTCTGGGTCAAAAGATGGGACAGGAACAATAATGTCTTTTCAACGTGTTTTTTTTCCCAATGAATTTTGATTTAGCAACCCGCCTCAATCTAGGGTTCCACTAAGAGCATGGAGGAGATGCACAGTCAGGGCTTATTAGCCCCAGCCATGACAACTCCCTATGTCATCAGCAGAACCGGGTGGAGTTGCTTTAGACCGTGTTAAAATATGCAATTTTTTTGTTTTTATTCACAAAAATGAGCACATATTTAATATTCAACTGTAAAATAGTTTTTCTGTTGGGCTCCCAGCACATAAAGGTAAACAATCGTCCCAAATCTGGTCAGCTCAGTCCGTTTCTGTTATTTGAACATTCAAGGCTCAAGTTACCCGTCACTGTCACGCAAGTTGCTGTCTACGTCACTGTCACAGTTCCCGTCTTTCTCACTACTAGTCAGGGGAAAATATTTTATCAGTCTAATCAAAAATAAATTTAGAATGTGATCACATTATTAGTCGACTTTTTCAATTAGATGGTGGTCCACCTTTTGAATTTAGTCTTAGTCTTGTGTTAATACTCCGGATTGAATTGAAGACCTGGGTGCAAGAAGTACTTTAGTCACAAAATAACACTTTTGAGATATTAAGGGTCAAAGTTTTGAAAACATGCTGCAGATACTTTTTTTAAAAGATAACATTCAGTGGCGCCTGCTGCTAGTCCCAGGGGTTATACAAAGTAGACAGACACGTTTTTGTGGAAAATAATGCTTTATTATGAAAAAAACAAGAAAATCAGTTTCGGACTTTGGTACTTCTGATCATAAAATGCCTGGACTTCTGTACTTATTGCCATAAAATGCATGGACTTCGGTACTTTTACCACACAAATGCCATTTCAATCATTTTCTGATTGCCAAACAGTCATTTTTGCTACGCTTGTCACATGACACATACTAGCAGCTGATTGGACAGTCATGGACTTAGGCACTTGTTCCTGATGACGTCAAGGATTTGAGTACTTCTGCAAAGACTTGAGTATTTCTTGCACAAAAATTCAGTAGATTCAGGGAAGGCCGTATATCAGTATTGAGGACTTGAGTACTTATATTTGGAATTTTTTGGCTTTAAATGATGCACATGACACTCTACTTTATGGTAGTAGTGTCAGCTCATTTTTTGGAAAATGTGACTTAAGTACTTCTTGCACCCAGGTCTTCAATTTCCCCAAATTTATTTTAGAAGGTAAACTGTTAAGTTGCAACCCCGCAGTTGAATCCTTAGCTGGCCAGCTTATCATTTTCAAGAGAATGATTTTGATGCATACAACAGTGAACAAAAACTCAATCATCATAATTTTGCTGCTTTTCCTCTCACTTGGGCTTGGATCTTTTCCTGAAAAAGTTAAATAAATCAGAGAAAGTTTATTAGTCAGTCAGTTTCCTTGAAATGTTGCTCCACTGGTTGACACTCCTGTTCAAAAACAGAGAAAAGATCTTTCAATACTCAGTCAATTAATTTCTTTGGTCAGGAACACTTTCAGTCATTTTTTTTTGTTCAGTCAAAATGCCTCATTTGCTATAAAATTTGACCATTCACATTACTCCACTTCTGTTCTCTGACAGCATTGTCGACCTTTTACCTATCTGTGTTCCCTTATCTGCTTTTGGTAACCAAGGCTCCATTCGCCGTATATTTTGACTCTGCTTATCTTTGTTTGAAACCCCATCCAGTCATCCAGTCTCCAATCCCACAATAGTTCACTTGATTTTTTATTCTTTTATAAGTCTAATATGTACCATTAAATTTCGCTCTGAATTTTATATTTACTGCTACCTTTCTGATCATTTTACCCTAATTTTTTACCTTCAAATCGCAATTGAAATTTTCTAATTCTTGATAGAGAAACCTCTTTATCAATTAAATTTACTGAATTTACTGTTTACTGACCTGTATATCGTGTTTAACAGTACTTTGGCAAATTTTGAACGCACTGTGTTATTCTTTTTGTTTCTCAGTATTACTTTTCCTTCATTTTCTTTTCAGAGAAATGCTTCTAGCACACCAATCTCACACAGTCTAATTATTTAAAGAAAACTGCTTAGATTTTCTAGTTCTTTAGAATTTTACAAATATTTAAATAATTCAAATGGTGTCATTACTTCACATTCATAGAGGATATTACTGGTGGTTTTCTCTGCAGGGGCATTTAAATACTGGGCCTTGTCCTGCATCAAATTGTGCATTTTTGTTTTATTCCCAATCTTATATTTTGATCTCACTTAAGTCCATTCTATGTTGTTTTTTTTTCTGATATGTAACTCTCAATACATGTAATCACTTTATTTTACGTAAAGGACCCGGCAATGTATTTCTTTCTCATCTTAATTATTTTCCCCGATCCTCACTTTTTAATCAAAGAAATTCAATTAGCCACAACATTAGTAACACTTATCCACGTTTGTGCAATTGAAGTTCAATTGTTACTTCCTCTAAACTTCTTATAGTTACTAATCATTCAAGAAGGGCATACGTTTATTTAGTCAATAAACAGGGACTTTTATTCGATTTTTCATAAGGAATAACTATTCTGTTCACTTCTGCAACTTTGTCCTTTTTCAACTCTACAGCCATTAAAATGGCTAAACTCCTTATTCCCTCCATAGCTTCTTGTTTTAAAGGATATTACCAGATTTGCTGACAGCATTTTGCCACATACATATCATGTTGAGACCACAGTTGTTCTGGTAATTTGTCAAATTCTGTCGTAATTTGTTCTCTAAGTTCACGTTCTGATTCCTCAATAGGTATTTTTGATTGCTTATTTTCCTTATCAATTGACAGTTAATAACAATTTTAATCATTGTTTCCTGTCCTGTTCCAAATCAACATTAAGGGCCCATTTTTTTCTCTCTCTCTCTCTCTCTCTAATTCTGGGTCCTGAGTGGGATCGAATATCATTGTACAATACAATTCAGTTTCTGGCCATGTAGCCAGGGGTATTTGGGCCTCTACATATAGTATTTTCCCCAGGTACTCCAAACTTGCTCTTTAATTTGGTCTACTATATCCCCCAACCAATAAACATTTGCTAATTCACTTTTTTTTTCTGATTGGCTACAGGTTTTTTCAGCTGCTGTCTCTCCCTCTGTTCCTGAAAATGGGGGGGGGGGGGGCATACGGCGTTGATTAAACAATTAATTGTCACTTACCTTTTCAGATGGCTTGGACTGACATGCAGCTTCACTTTGCTTTACAAAATATTTATCCTGATCTTAAATTTTTAGGATTCCCCTTTCTCCAAACAGTTCCAGAATTGCCAGCTCATTTTCTTCTTTTTTTCAACCCTTTTAGCCGCCGATGCATAATTTGTCATTATACACATCATTTTTTCACAAATTGCAAGATCAAATTTCCCCTCTTCTGGCCACTTTGTTACTCTGTTTTTTTAGTCCTTTTTGCCAACTTATTTGACCATTTTTAATATCATTCCCAAAGGTAGGAAATTGCTCTCTTAATTCCTCCACAGGCATTGCCATTGTTATTTATGTATTAATTTAAATTTTATTACTTTAGCCAAATTATGTTTCCCCACATATTAAATTGTAATATGTCTATTTTAACAATTGCACTGCTTTATAAGCAGTCTATATTATAAACACACTTATGCTGATTTCTTCTCTTCCTTTTACACAGATCGTATTTTGTTACGCATTCCTAAACCAGTGTTATCTTTAGTTTATAACCATCTACTTGTCTAATCCATGATATTTCTTGTTTAGTTCCATTTGCTTTTTTTTGTCTTTTTCAAACATAGGAAGTTGCTTTTGTTTTTTTTCCCTTCTTTTTTCCCTCTTTTCCTCCATCTACCAGCTTTGCCGTAATCATCATTGTTTATTTTTTTAATCCAAATTTCATTTCTCGGCCAAATTTTTTTTTTCTCACGTATTCAATTATGATAGTAGAGCAATCATAATAATGCTTAAATAATCATCTTTTGATGCATGCAATTTACTACTTCTTTTAATCTGCCAAATAGTAATGACCCTTAATAATAATTTTAACTTATTGCATGTAAACTAGGGGTTTTATATTTATATTTAGTGCACTCTTAACACTCCCAACTAATACAATATGCAACAAAACTACTGTTCACACCCACATCTATTCTACACTCATTAAAAAGGGTGCCGCACCCCACAGTACAAACTTCCCGTCAACAACGTCTGTTCGGGACCCCGCAATCCTCACTACCAGTCAGTCCACCCTTAGGACCCAACAAACCTCACTTCCAGTCAATGTCCTCGCTAGACCCACTAATCGGCTAGCTCCATACGCCAAATGTGCTGCGCACCCTTTTTCAATAAATAATAAACAACAAGACAAACAACACTATAAAGATAAAATGAATCCCGATACCTCTCTTAGGTCATCCAGGCCGAACTCAATCTCAAGAAAGAGAGCCTGCAGGTAAAAATTCCCTGCCATAGGGTCCCAGCACAGGCCTCACATATAACAAACAGTCATACACCAAACCAATTACAGAACGCGCTCTGAGTTCCACACAATTACTCACAGTAATTTGTTGCATTTGCAGTGTTAGTGGTTAGTAGTTACATATCAATTCTGCAGATTCTGTCCATCTCCTTTTAATTTCCCCCAATTTTGTGTCTAGATTCTTTGAGCCGAAAGGTCACTTATCTCCAGTGCTCCAGATCAGGGCCGGGACAACACAAAACAACACCCCTACTTTTCTATCTGAGCAAGATAATTAAATCAAATTAACTTAATTAAATTGCTCCCTTATCCTTAGTTTGCTGGCAGCTTAGGGTGTGTGTGTGTTCCTCGCACCATCTCCTCGCACCGGAAGACCGCCCACCCTTCTGAGTGTAACCGACCTTTGCCGACTCCTGGCTGGCTCGCCTGTTATGATCCTGTCCTGCCTGACCATGTTTTGATTATGAATTCTGCTTTGTCTGACCATGCTTTGTATTTTGTATTGTGATTTAGATGCTCTGCCATGTTTTGTTTTTGCTTTGTCTGTGTATGTCTTCCATATTCCACCATTGCAGTTATATTCCGGTCCATGTTTTGTGTCATACCATGCATTGCACTTTGTCTCCCCCTGTCTGGTCTTTTGTCATGTGATCGCTCACTGCCCCAGTATTGTGTGCCGCACTTTCGGGTGATTTCATGGTTTCTGGGATTTCAACCATTCCTTCCAATCTCGTTTACTTCCTTCACCCTGCTTTTCTATTTTACTAACAATACTAACAGTTTGTTGTTTTAGTTAAACTTACTAACCAAGACTAACATTGTTTATAGTACTAATTTACTAACAAGCACTAGGGATTGTATAGCTGCACATTACTAATTGACTAACAAGCTCTTAGCACTCGCTCTGCTCTAGTCTCCACCCCTTGCCTTCACTCAATTTACTTTGCTGTGCTTCGGCAGATTCTCTGCACCTGGCTAATCACTGTTCTGCCTCTCACTCTGTGCACGGTAGAACTCCCTAACCAGAGCCGTATGTTTGTCAGTAGGCTGTCTCTGTTATCCCTGTCCGCGTTTTGGCTTTTGCCAATTTCTTGTAATCAGGTACTTCCTCATGTTCATTCCTTTGTAATTAGTCTGATCCAACTCACCTGTTCCCTATCATAGCATGTGACTTCCCCTACATGTATTTAAGCAGTCATTTCACTCACAGCTCTTGTCAGAACGTTTTCCCTGTGCTGCGATTGTTGATGCCTTGTACTCTTAGTGTTACACTTCTGACTGGAATGTCCCGGATTCTGATTTTGGCCTTTTCTTTGATACTCCTCTGCCCGTGTACCATACCTGTTTTGCCCGACTCTGAGTTTTGTGTTTGCTGCCCTGTTAACGGTTTGGCTTACGCCCACTGGATTTTGGCTTTGGACAATCTGACAAACCCGTGCTTGTGTACCGAACCTGTTTTGCCTGACTCTGAGTTTAGTGTTTGCTGCCCTGTGTACAGTTTGGATTACGTCCCTGGGACTCTGATTTTGGATTGGACTCTGTACCATTGCTTTCTGCCCTGTGGGGGTTTACCCCGCAACTTCAATAAAACTCACTTTTGCTGCAACTTCCTGGTCTCGCATTTGGTTCCAGAACGGTACCTCAGTGCCAAATTTGTTGTGGTTTTCCTTCAGACATATTTTAATATGAGGTTCCCCCATCCCCAAGCAATTGGAGAAAGACAGATTCTTCAGACAACTAGGCTTTATTGTGGCATGTTGATGAATATAAAGCTGAGTTCTTTTTGGGCAAGAAGAAATCTCATCTTGCCTTTCACACCCAGATTTTATACCTTCATCACAGGAAATCTCTTCCAAATATGGTCTTTCCGCTTTCTCATTCTCAGGCTACAACAGGACAGGCAAACCAAAACACTGCCAACTAACCTTGAACTTCAAAAGCAAAGATAAGGATGCACATCACTACAAAGGACTGGAAAATTACAGTCAAGAGAGGAAAAATACAGCCAGATGAATAGGATACAAGTAGATACATAAATGATTCAATTGATTATGTTTTCAGTAACAACTTATGATTTTACTCAAATATTGATTAAAGCTATAGAAATCAAATACATCACCTGATTATGTTTTCAAATCAACTAAACAGAAGCCTGCTTACTAATCAAAGCTACAGAAGCCCGCTGCTTATGTGTGTGTGTGAGCTGCTCATGCATGTGTGAATTGAATTACTTGTGTGTGTGTGTGTCTGTGTGTGAACTGCTTGTGTGTGTGTGTGCATGTGTACGTGTGCTGCGTGTGTATGTGTGTGTGCATGTGTCTGCTGCATACATAACATGGATACTGATTATGATTATTGATTATGGTTATTCAACATGGCAATTGATCTACTGATGAATATGATGAGAAATATTGAAATATAATCCTCAACAAAAGAACTGGCCATAAACTCGGTGATTGCAGACTACAGCGCAATTTCACATTGGCTGAAAATTTTACATTGTTCTCTTTGTCTTATCAGGAGAAGGATAACGCCACCAATGAGTTTACCTACAAAAACATGGAAGGCACCGTACTCAGCCTGTTCCTGGCTGGAACCGAGACCACCAGTAGCGCCATGCGCTACGCCATTCTCATGCTCACAAAATACCCGAAGATACAAGGTATGCCCCTCCTGTCAGCCTTTTAAAATCTTTCATTGTTACCATAAAAAGCCAACATGGTTGTTGAAAATGCAATAATTTAATTCATAATTTCACTCTTAACTTTCAACACAATGCAGGATTCACCTCAAGTTGAACAGATATGGATGGATATTTCCCCTTTGTTATGTTAAATTTATTTTGGGGTGGGGTGGCATGTTATTGCAGTGAGCCGCAATGTTGCCTTACAGCAAGAAGGTCGTGGGTTGAAATCTAATTGGAGACTGTAAATTGCCCGTAGGTATGCGATGAGGTTTGACAATCTGTGGAATGTGCGTCCCAGCTATTCGCTTATAGTCAGCTGGGATAGGCTCCAGCATCCCTGCCATTCTACAGAGGAAGAAGTGTTTTAAATAATAGATGGATGGGTACGCTGAAGTGTCTCTGTGGCACTGCCTGTTGAGCACTATCCACTTGTTCATTACAAGCAGTGACGTCATTGTTTCGTTTCTGGCTACCGACCTTTGTTACTCGTTTCCCCTCTCCTTATTGCTTCCCATTGTTCCTTTTTCTCAACACTATCCAATTAAGTATAACTTCAAAAAATGTTTAAAAAAAGGCGGCGCGGTGGTTAGCATTGCGCCTCACAGCAAGAAGGTTGTGGGTGCGAATCCAACCTGGGGCTGTCCTGTGTGGAGTTTGCATGTTTCCCGTGTTCACGTGGGTTTCCTCCAGGTACTCTGGTTTCCTCCCACAGTCCAAAGACATGCATATCAGGCTAACTGGAAACACTAAATCGCCCATAAGTATGAAAGTGTGAGTAAATGGTGTGTGAATGGTGTTTGCGCACTGCAATGTATTGGTGAGCTGTCCAAGGTAGATCCCTGCCTTTCGCCCAGAGTCAGCTGGGATAGGCTCCAGCTCCCCTGTGACCCTAGGGAGGAATAAGCGGGTATACAGTAGAGAATGAATGAATGAATGAATGAATGAAAAATGCTATGTCAACTCTTTCCACACAACTGTTTTGTGAATCTTTTAATTAAATTCTAAGGTTTTTAGCCACTTCAATTGAAGAAATTAATTGGAAGTAACTAGATTCGGTCATGAAGCCAGCTGACATGATATTTTACAGAAATTCCTGCATTCCATTCAAATATGCTCTGTAAGTCAACAGAAGTGTTATTCTTCATGGCACTCATTGCAATTTTTGACTGAGTGTAATTTAGGAGTTAACAGTAACACCACATCAAAACCATCTTGTCAACAAAAATTGACTGCCTGTTAAAATTCTGGTACTAGCATTGTGGCATTCACAGGGGTCCTCCAGAACCGAGGTTGGGAACCTCTGGTTATGTTATATTCAATTAATGTTTCCATTGTAAACATTCCAGTTTTGAATATTTGAATATTTGCCCAACACTGAGCAAGGAGTGCCCATTTTCCATTTTTATGTATCATGTACATCTACCACTCCTCATGGCCCATTTTTTACTGTAATTCTGACGGCCCATAAAACAAAGGGAGGGACTAACTCAAACCAAAAATGAAATAATTTTGTGAAGTGTCTGAAAAATGATGCAATGCGGGAAAGTGAGTTTGATAAAAGAAGCAGACATATCTGGATAGCGGTAAGGAAAACGGGAAGCTGCAGGCTTCAGTAATATTTGCAATATTAGTAATATTTGTTATATGTTTTATTCATACTTCTTACTATTCTATAATCAGTGATGGAAGAGCGCAAAATATTATATATAGTTTTAAATAAGATTGATGGAACTGAACAGTGAATATTTGATGAGTTCCATAATAAGGTGCCCTCATTTTACCTCAGAACGTGTCCAGCAGGAGATTGATACTGTGATTGGACGAGAAAGGCTCCCATTGATGGAGGACAGGAAGTCACTTCCCTTTACCGACGCAGTGATCCACGAGGTGCTGCGGTTCCTGGACATCGCGCCTTTCGGCGTTCCTCGTTACGCCACCCGTGACATTTTGTTTAAGGATTACATCATTCCAAAGGTACTAAGGAGTTAATAACAGTCAGGGTCCTCACTATTCTATAGGCACAGGGAGTTTACAATATTGCCCTATTAAAAACATGCAGGGCTGAGATGGGCAAAAATACATCAAAATGTGTTTTGATATCAGATACAAAATAAGATATAAAATACTGTAATTGAAAGTCTGTCAAAATAAGCTGTAAAATGCAGCAGCTAGCTATACAACGTATCAAAATAAATTACAGTATTTTGTATTTTGAAAGAACAAAAAGTAAATTTCTAAGGCAGCTTGAAATAATTTATCCAAACCTATACTGCTTTACAATGGAAGACTGTAATACCTGTATATGTAAACCTATTGCAGATACTGCAGTCTTCCATTGTTGGGCAGTATATTATATATGCCAGAGGGTAAATTAGATATGTCGCCTTGAATTCTGACTTTGATGCTTGCAACGTTTCAAAAACATTGGGACAGGGGAATGGAAAGACAAGAAAAGTAGCAGAATCTTCAGAAAAACATCCGTTTATAACAGTCAACAAATAGTCAATTTTAAAGTCCCCTTCAATGAAAATCTAGTTTTTAACCTTGTTACCATGTCTGTGTGGTGTTTTTTTTATATGCTACAGGACGTATCAGGAATGAAATAAACAGTCAACACCATAACTGAACATTTCCATTGACCAGACTGGCTTGCCTGCAGCTCACACCTGCTTGCCATTGAAAACTTGCGGTGGATTATGAAGCATCCACAAAAACTAACAAATAATGCAAAAACAATACGCAACTAACATTAGAACTTGATCAGGGAGCCGCCACAATACCCTTCACTTATGCAACAGGTAAAATGAATTTATTCCGTTGAAGTCATTATTTGTCATGAACGATACCAATTAAAAAATAGAAATTCAAATTTGTTGATTGGCAGAACAACCTGTGAGATCAACTATCATGAAAAAGCGGAACTCAGTATCGAAGCAGAAATTAGGAAATTTAAAAAGAGTTGCAACAGAATACGCAATGTCTGTATACAGACAAGGATCTACTTCCTTAAACAAGAATAATACAGACAAGAACAATTACAGAAAAAAGAAAGCAATAAAAAAAAAACGCCAAACCAAAGATTTCTGCACCTGAAACCAAAGGCCAGCTAGATCTTAAGAAGAAAATAGAAAAGATCAATCCCTGAAGTCCACTCCACTGCTGTTATTATGCCACTTTGTAAGTGTCAAAAAGCCTCAACTGAATACAGACCCACACTTTTATGAGGTAAGAAGAAAGGGGGAGACGCATCTCCCTCTTTCTTCAAAATCAGAGGGAAACTCAAAAGGAACTCACGTCCATCTCAGCTTTCATGGCCGTGTGGTGCGCACGCAGTTAATCACAAAATATTTAACGTTAGTTCTAAAGGAAGAGATGACAATTAAGACGACCGTGATGCCACTTTGACCATGATGCTGGCTAGGGCCAGCAGCGCCTTGGTCACTGTCACTCTCGGTGTTTTCATCGTCAGCTTCTGACGCATACGGATCGTACACATACAGTATCTTTCTCACCATTTCCACCATGCTCGTATTTCCATCGGTGTCTGAATGATCTATTTCGTACAAACTTTCTGACACTGACAAAACCAAACTTTCTTTGTCACTCGAGCTAACTGTCAGTCACCAGTAGTTCGTGTTGAACAGTGTTCTCGCTGTGACGCCGTTGCAAATAGTTGCGCTGCGCTGCGGTCACGTGGTTGAAGCTCGGCTACTTCATTTTAAAATTAAAATTCTACCACTCTGAATTATGTTTTTGATATTCTTTTGTTGTCTTTACAATATATTTAGCATAAACATTTGAAAGATTCAGTAATTCGACCACTTTGAAGTGCGTGACGGATTCACTTTAACCCATTAATGACCACTGTAACATTTTAACCTCTGTAAACCCAGTGAATGCATTTCTTTTTTTTTTTAAAGATAATTTTTTGGGATTTTGTCCTTTATTCGAAATTCACAGTAGAGAGAGACAGGAAAACTAGGGAGAGGAATGGGGAAGACGTGGCAAAATGACCTGAGCCGGAATCAAACCGGATCGCCGTGGGAAGGCCACAGCCTTTTTGATGCGCGCACTTAGACCAATGTGCCACCGGGGCACCCCAGTGCATCTGCATTTGTTTTTTTCAGAATTATAATTTTTTTATTATTATTTTCATGCTTTCAACGATCTGTGTACATTGGTAATGGGACATACATATTTGGGTTCCTCAATGACAAAATAATTATTTTTCACAAGAATTTAAGCATTACACGTTCATTGTACACCGTATCAGAGAATAAAATGTAACTTTTGAAAAGAAATTTTGGCATTAATGGGTTAAAATGTCTCTTAAGACCAATTCTAATGCAAGTTAGTTGAGTGAATGTTCGGGTACTATAGCTAATCAACCAACTGCAAGTGTGGAGTAACAAAGAAAACTGACACCTTCTGCACCCCTCCAGTATCAGGGTTGAGATGCTTGTTTGGGAGCTGGGTTTTTCTCCAACTTGACCCTGGGCCTTTCCTGTGCATTCAGCTGCTTTTCCTTCTGAGGAATTCTTTGTATTACAGCTATATGCCTGAGTGACTTCACTTAAGACACTACCATATTGTACAAATTATAAAAACAACACAAGCTTGTGGGGTAGGCTTGACAACCACCTTGAATGCTTATAAAGCCCTCAAAATGCTCTAACTGATCATTTCAGGCTGCTCTAATGTCTAATATTTATTGGTATTTTTGTGAGATGTTGAAAATGACCTACTGGCCTATTCCTCCAGAATACAGTGATTCTTCCCATGTTGCACTCTGTACTGAGGGATGAGGTGCAATGGGACACCCCTTGGTCCTTTAACCCAGCCCACTTCCTGGACCAGAGTGACAACTTCAAGAAGAGCCCAGCATATATGCCCTTCTCTGCAGGTAATGAGAGTATGAACTACTGTGAATGTTGGACCAAACATGTTCAGGGTGACAGTGAACAGTAACTCTCAGTATGCGCACAGTGGCGTCCCCTTAGTTTCCTGTATTTTCCTGGTTGATCTGTTCTTTGTGGCAGATCATCCAGCCAACAGGTATTCTGTGAGAGTGAGCCGGTCACCAATATTCAGTTAATGTACGTTGCTGTTGCCAGGGCTCCCAAAATCGCGCTCCTCGAGGGTCGGGAACTGCTGGTTTCCACCCTCCCTTTACCTGGGAGTCAAGTGTAATGACAGTCTGGCCAATCAGTGGCAGCAGAAGTCTATTACTCCTAGAAGTGTGCAAGGACTCATTGGCCCAAACGTGCGTACACCAAAAAAATGGGTGTACGCCGAATCTCCCGCAAGGATCGGCATTTATCAATCTGAACGTGAGCGAACTGTCCGCCAAAATCTCACGCCAGGTCTGACCAGGCGTACGCAGATTTGAAACCAGCGAACAACATGCAGGAACGAGTGCAGCTGTCAAAATGATTAATAAACCAAATGCAGCGATGCGAGCGTCATGCTGTTGTTACTCTTGTTAGTAAAATGAATAAATAGGCTAAATTAATAAATATATGAATGAATGAATAAATAAATAAATTAGACACCTGAGTTGAGAAATTAATTAAACTTATATTTTGAGACAACCTGCTTTTCAGGCCAGATGGCTGACAATTACAATTAATTTGATTAAGCGCAATGCGTACGTGGCTTGGCAGATATGCAGTGTAGTATGTCAGATGCTCATCCAGTCAGATATACACTGTACAACAGAAAAAACGCAAGTTAATTAAAGGCAGACTGGTAAATACGTTTGCGCGTAATTATTTTAGAAAATCAAATTTATTACTTATGCGTGCACATTTACACTCGTTTCATCAAATTTTTCTTTATTTTGCGGTCACTTTGACTGAGTAACCATAAGAGTCCATTAACTAACTAGCTAACTTGCGTTTCTTTTGTTGCTCAGTATATATAGGCCTACGGACACTTTGACCGTGATCACACTTCGACAATGGCATCTTTAGCTATTGTTAGAAGAATAAGCTTCTGTCCGACTTGAGAGGAACTTTCGGCACAGAGAAGATCTCCTCAGGGAAAGTGACGAGTGGCTGCTCGTTTTGTGTGGAACCCAATAAAATGTCATGGAGTAATACTAATAAAAGAACAATGAAGAGTGATCTCTGCAGGCTGTATTTTAAAAATTACCCTCATGCAGCTCCGATCGAGGCGGTGGGACTCATCCGCTCCTCGAACAGTGACAGCTGGAGGTTGGAGTCTGGTTGGCCTCCACCGGTCCGTGCGCTGCTGAGCCTGAGCATCACAAAACGTTTTTTGGTGGCGATCTTAAAATCGGACCACTTTTTTTTTTTAACCTACATGTACAGCATTTGGATTGTCAATTATGTAGGCTATATAACATGAAATATCATGGATCTATAAATTTAATTTATTAAAGCCGATGTTATTCGCTATTATACGTGTGGCCAATGCTGAATTTTTTTCTTGGCCACACTTATAAGTGCGCCAGTTGATGACCATTCCAGTGGCACTTATAGAAAGTACCACTTAAAATAAGTTTGGCCAAGAAAAATTTTTTAGCTTTGGACACACTTAAAATAAGTGTGGGCAATGGAGAAATGTGCATCTTGGCCACACTTATAAGTGCGTCGAACGCAAATTTTGATCAATTTTTGTGCTTGGACGCACTTAAATAAGTGCGAATAGTCGCTTTGATTTATTGATGAATTAAATTAAACGTCTGCTGCACTCCGGTTTTCCACCCCAACGGGGTTTATCGCAGCAGCAATAGTTTTCCAAACTGCAGCCTTCTGGGCTCCCTTTATGCCACTCTTAAGGCTTCCAAATAAAATTATTTTGTTTTTCTCCATCTCGGACGTGATAATTTATATTTCCTCCTCAGTGAAGTTCTTCTTCTTTGCCGTCTTTCGAGAGTCCATGTCGTAAAGTGGGCAGGACTATGCCTCCCGGAGCATGAATTTAAAGGGGCGTTTCATGTAAATTACGATGGTTTCAGCCGCCAGATTTATCAACGCCACGCCAGTTCTACACCGAAATCAGCGACGTACACACTTTTAGTAAATCAGCCGTGACACCTGGCGAACACTGATATTTACACCAGAATCTACACCAGATCCTACGCAAGTTTGATAAATGAGGGCCATTGAGTGTTGTAGACGGCATTTGTCCGTTAATATCGTATCAGGTGAGTTTGGGCTTCTCTAGCGGTGAATCCGGAACCTGTCAGGGGAGGCGATTATATTCAAACCAAATCGCTACAGCTCTCCGCGAATGCAGTGCAGGCTGTCCACAAACCAGTCCAGCTATAAGGCGCATGGTTTCATGGAATTTTTTTCCTAAAGAAAATAATTTTATCTAAAAGATGACTAATAACACCTAACAAGGTATGTGGACTTTAATAGATTAAAATATTGGGTAAAATTACAACCCCAATTCCAAAATAGTTGGGACAAAGTGCAAATTGCGAATAAAATCAAAACGCCATGAATTTTAAATCACACCAGTCAGTATTTTATTCACAATAGAACAGAGATAACATAGCAAATTTTGAAATTTTACAATTTTATCCACAAAATTTGATGGCTGCTACTGGTCTCAAAAAAGTTGGGACAGGGGCCTGTTTACCATGGTATAGCATCCCCTCTTCTTTTTAACCCAGAGTGGAGGCGTCTGGGCATTGAGAAGACAAGTTTCTTGAGTTTAGCCATTGGAATTTGATCCCACTCTTGTTTAATACAGGCTTCCAGCTGCTGGAGAGTTTTGGGTCTCCTTTGACGGACTTTTCGTTTAATTATGCGCCAAATGTTCTCAATCAGTGAAAGATCAGGACTGCAGGCAGGCAAGTTCAGCACACGGACTCTTCTACTACGAAGCCATGCTGTTGTAATAGCTGCAGTATGTGGTTTTGCATTGTCCTGATGAAATACACAAGGCCTTCCTTGGAATAGATGTCATCTGGAGGGGAGCATATGTTGCTCTAAAACCTTTATATACCTTTAAGCATTCATGGTGCTTTATAAAACATGCAAGTGTCCCACACCATATGCACTAATGCATCCCCATACCATCAAAGATGCTGGCTTTTGAACTGAACACTGATAACAGGAGGGGTGGTCTTTCTCCTCTTTAGCCCGGAGGACACAACGCCCATGATTTCCTACAAGAATGTCAAATTTGGACTCGTCTGTCCACAGCACACTTTGCCACTTTGCTACAATCCATTTAAAATGAGCCTTGGCCCACAGAACACGGCGGCACTTCTGGATCATGTTCAAAAATGGCTTCCTTTTTGCATGATAGAGTTTTAGGTGGCATCTGTGGATGGCACGACGGACTGTGTTTACAGGCAGTGGTTTCTTGAAGTATTCCAGGGCCCATTTAGTAATGTCAATGACAGAATCATGCCGGTGAGTGATGCAGTGGTGTCTGAGGGCCCGAAGATCACGGGCATCCAGTAAAGGTCTTCGGCCTTGTCCCTTACGCACAGAGATTTTTCCAGTTTCTCTGAATCTTTTCATGATGTTATGCACTGTCAATGATGAGACCTTCAAAGCCTTTGCAATTTGACATTGAGGAACATTGTGTTTAAAGAATTCCACAATTTTTTTGACGCAAGCCTTCACAGGTTGGAGAGCCTCTGGCCATCTTTACTTCTGAGAGACTCAGCCTCTCTAAGACATCCCTTTTAGAGCCAATCATGTTACACACCTGATGCCAATTAACTTAATTACTTGCTAAATGTTCTTTCAGCTGATTCTCTTATATATTAATTGCTTCTTCAGCCCTTTTTTTTGCCTGTGTCCCAACTTTTTTGAGACTTGTTGCAGCCAGAAAATTTGAAATAAGCTCATTTTGTGGATAAAAATGTAAAATGTCTCAGTTTCAACATTTGAAATGTTGTCTATGTTCTATTGTAAATAACATATTGGCTCATGTGATCTGAAAGTCATTGCATTTTGATTTTATTCACAATTTACACTTCGTCCCAACTATTCTGGAATTGTACACAAAACAGGCCATCATACCTTATATAACCAAAGTCCATGTCTCTACACTAATCTGATCTGAGTTTTTAAGCAAACCAGCATAAACATCCAGTGGTCCTTTCAGCAGCATAAAGTCCCCTCTCTCTGGAAGGATTCAAAAATTGTCCCTGTGCCTAAGATTCAGAATCCTAAGACACCAAATGACTTTAGACCAGTGGCACTCACGTGTCTTGCCATGAAAAATTTTGAAATATTAGTGAAGAATATACTTTTGGATATTGTACGGGATAAGTTGGACCCTCTTTAATTCGCTTACCGGCCAGGCAGAGGCGTGGATGATGCAATAGGGACTCTTTTACACATGGTTTCAAAACATGTGGAGGGAGTTAAGTCCTTTGTCCGTCTACTTTTTATTGACTTCTCTTCAGCTTTTAACTGCATCCAGCCTCATGCTTTAGCAGACAAGCTCAAGAACATTCATAACGTTGACACCAGCTTGATTTCCTGGTTGATGGACTTCTTAACAGTGAGGTCACAGCGGGTGCGAGTGAACAGTGTTTTATCGGATATTCCTTTATCTTCTACTGGATCCCCCCAGGGCTGCACCCTCTCCCCTCTTTTATTTGTTTTACACACTAATGAATGCCGTGGCCATCATGACAGGCGCCACATTCTGAAATTCGCAGAAGATTCTGTTATTGTGTCCCTCCTCAGTGGTGACGACTCTGAGCATGGTCCTGTTGTGAATGATTTTATTTCTTGGTGCAGATCATTCTTTTTAAACATTAATGTGGCAAAAACGAATGAGATGTGCATCGATTTTAGAAATAACCCCCCTGTCATCTCTCCTGTTTTAAAGCAACACTAGGTAGTTTTTCGACCTTAAAATAACCTTTCAAAACTCAGTTAAGTGGTAGAAAAACGGTTAATAGGACGAATGGTGCCGCCCCTGCAGCCTGAGAGGGGTCGCGCCGGTTGCAACCGCACTGTGTAACTTCCCAGAGCGGGTGGGTTCCTAACTGCTGTAAAGGCGTCTAGTGCGACCTGCTTTACGGCATAAGTCACATGTTTACTCGACGGTAATACTGTATTTAGCCAGCAGCTACTTGGATTTTTACTGAACCAACGCCATGGCCGAGCCAGCTAAGAAAGCCAAGAAGGTTTTGTCTGAGGAGGCAAAGAAGAGAAAGTGATAAAATACGAGCCCGGACACGGATAAATATTGGACCAGCTTACACTCGGTGGCACGAGCTGAAAGAGGAAAAGGGCTTGAAGACTGATGGCAACCTGGCCTTGCTGCCTCTGGATTTAACATAACATAACATAACATAACATAACATGAATGGCGAGAACAGGCCGTTCAGCCCAACTAGGCTCGCCAGTTTCTTTTTACTATCGTGATTATATCACTTCAGATACTCAATGACTCATGGTATCTAGCTTTAAGTCAAGCCTGCTCTTGAAAACTCCCAAGGTCTCTGCCTCAACAATATGGTCAGGCAAGCTATTCCACATCAAATTACTCTTTGGGTGAAGAAATATTTCCGAATATCAGTGCTAAATTTACCTTTGGTCAACTTCCATTTGTGACCCCGAGTTCTACTAACAACACTTGGTCGAAGGAATCCTACATAATTCACTTTGTTAATCCCTTTAACATATTTAAAGACCTCAATCAGATCACCCCTGAGTCTCCTTTTCCTAAGACTAAAGAGATTAAGGATCTTCAGCCTCTTCTCATAGCTTTCATATTTTATACCCGGAATTAGTTTAGTGGCTCTTCTCTGAACTTTCTCTAGAGCCTCTATATCTTTCTTAAAGTATGGTCCCCAGAACTGTACACAATACTCCAGATGTGGTCTGACGAATGTGTTGTACAAAAGAAGCATCACCTCCTTGGATTTGTACTCAATACTTTTGGCAATGTATCCCAGCATCCGACTGGCTTTTTTTAACTGCTACGGCACAATGGCTAGAGCCTGTGAGGGTTTGGTCAACAATCACTCCCAGATCTTTCTCGTGTGGAGCACATTCCAGTTTTAAACCTCCCATGAAGTAATCCCGTCTAATGTTTTTATTACCTACATGTACAACTTTACATTTCGCTACATTAAATTTCATTTGCCACAATTCTGCCCAATTCTGGATTCTATCCAAATCATCCTGAATCACTTTAGTGGACTCTAAACTATTTGCCAAACCTCCCAATTTAGTATCATCTGCAAATTTAACTAATCTGCTCTCAATATTCCTATCAAGGTCATTAATGTAGATGAGGAACAGCAGGGGTCCCAACACCGATCCCTGGGGGACGCCACTCCCCACCATACCTAGCTCAGATGAGACACCACTGACCACTACTCTTTGTGTTCTGTCCTGTAACCAGTTTTGAATCCACTTCAGAATACCTCCTGTAACTCCAATGGAGCTCATTTTAAAAATTAGTCTCTTATGTGGTACTGTATCAAATGCTTTCTGAAAATCCAAGTATATGATATGGTCATAAGTCTTGGCGGCCTCTTCAAAAAATTCCAGAAGGTTTGTCAGGCATGACCTTCCCTTACGGAAACCATGTTGGCTATCCCTCAAGATATTGTTACGTTCAAGAAATAAGTCCAGCTCATCTTTTATGATAGATTCCAATATTTTGCACACAATGCAAGTTAAACAGACTGGCCTGTAATTTCCTGGCTCAGTACAGTCCCCCTTCTTATATATCGGTATTATGTTGCCCTGTGTCCAATCAATTGGTATTTCTCCAGTTTCTCAAGACCGTCTGAAGATGGCGGATAGCGACTTAAAGATGATCTCACTAACTTCCCTGAGCACTCTAGGATATAAGCCATCAGGACCCGCCGCCTTATCTGCCTTTAGTTTATGCAACTTTTCTAATACTTCGTTATCCCTAACCTCAATTTCCGCTAAATAATCTTGAGCATTTGACATGCCCTCCGGCCGAATAAAGACCCACTCTGAGGTAAAATTCTCAACAAAGTAACTGTTTAAGGTATCCACAATATCCTTGTTATCATATAGCAGCGATCTATTTTTATTCTTTATGCACTTAACCTCCTCTTTGACTTTCCTTTTTCTGCTACAGTACTGAAAGAAGCGCTTGGGGTTAGTTTTTGCCCTCTCTGCAATTTGCCTTTCATACAGTCTTCGAGCATTCCTCAGCTCTTTTTTGACCACAGCTCGCATTTTACAGTATTCAGCCTTAGTGTTCTCATTGTTATCCTTTATGTACATCTTATAAAGATTCCTCTTTTCCCTCAAAATCCTACGAATACTTGAGGTCATCCACTGAGGATTCTGCTTTTTCAGCTTACTTTTGGACACCCTGTGGTATGAATTTGCATTGTGAATCAAGTAAAACCCCCTTAAATCTTTCCCATATCTCATTTACAGACTCACAGTCCAGGAGTGTCTCCCATTTTATTTCACTTCAATATCAGCGCATCCTGTCAAAG
This sequence comes from Gymnothorax javanicus, assembly GCA_029692085.1. Lineage (NCBI taxonomy): Eukaryota > Metazoa > Chordata > Actinopteri > Anguilliformes > Muraenidae > Gymnothorax > Gymnothorax javanicus. The sequence continues at coordinate 19,752,112 of CM056195.1, forward strand.
TTTGCTCGCCTAAAAATTTTGAAAATTTTTGTTTTTGAAGACACCTTTTTAACTTCCCATGAAACATCAAAATTAACAGTAGAGTGATCACTTGTCCCAAGTGGCTCCAGTATCTCAACATTGCTAATTCTATCTGGGTCATTACAGAGCACTAAGTCTAAAATTGCCTTCTCTCTTGTAGGTTTATAAACATACTGCACCAAAAAATCTCTCCCCCAACACAATTAGAGTAATCTCCCCCCCAACAAAATGAAAATCATCTCTGTTTCAAAAAATTGGTCTGCCACCACACATTACTTGCTGGTCTGTGGGAAACACTGCATTGTAGTTTTCTGTCACAGTAAACAAAACAATGTAATGATATTTTGTAAATGTAGTGTAACATATGCTACTTTACCTTTTCGGTGGACATGTTTCCAAAGGAGGCTTCGGGATTCGCCGGCTCCATCAACAAATTCACCTGTATTGATTTTCCCCAGGGACGCTCATGCAGCGACAGTATTTTTGCGACACTGGTAACAGCATTGCGCTTCTCAACCAGCTGGGGGTAGTAATGAGTCCAAACTACCTAGTGTTGCTTTAATGGACAGACTGTTGAACTGGCGCGGCAGTATAGAGGGATTATTTGTTTATCAACACGGCGGATGCGCGCGCAACTTGACTGCAGAAAGAGTGGCCCCTTTAAACTGTTTGACAGGTTGTCATGGTTATCTTGCAGTTGCAATGTTAGCTAGCTACCAATGTTGTCAGCGTACTACAACAGTTTATCACCAAGTGATAAAACAAGTTATGCTGCTAAAGAAACATTAGTGAATGGGATACGTCTCAACACGTTGACTGCCAACTACGAGATAACTCATAATGGCGGGTCAGGGCCAGCGCTAGACCTGAAAATTCAGGGGCAATTATCCATCCCTTTGTTGACAACAATTAGTCCTTGCTAATTCTAGATGGTTTTCCTATATTAACACGTTTTCCAATTCAAGAATAATCAAGTGGCGATTGAAGACACGGTTTCTCTCCTCCATGCGATCTAACAGCAAATAATGGGCATCATTCAGTACAGAAAAATAATTTAATTATAATTTGGTCTGTGCACTGGCACTCAGCAACGGTAATTTTTTTTTCCAGCGAGAGTGGCATTTCAGAACTCTTCAGCGAATGAAGGTAATTCTGGTGACAAGTATACGTGGGTTCCAGACCGTGACAAGACAAGTTCCTGACAAGTTTCGTGACCGTGCTGCAAAAACTGGTGTAGGTACTTGTCGCCGAAATTACCTTCATTCACAAAAGAGTTCTGAAATAATCTAAATATGTATAAAGTCTGGGTCATCGTGAACAAGAAAAACAACTGCATCCTGACCGCGAACTGCACCTGCATGGCTGGGTATGTAATTTAGAATAATATAACGTTACAAATTAATCTTAGCTTCCTTTGTACTTGTTGTACACATTTGCTTTTTCCCCCCTCTCATATCACTATCTTTTTGAGCTGCTGTAACGATGAAATTTCCCCACTGTGGGATCAATAAAAGTTTATCTTATCTTTCCATTGCTATGTAACCTCGTCTTCAGTCACTGTCGTTATTGTAGTAAACATTTCACAACTCATTTGCTGCAATTATACAGCTGTGCCTATGGGCATATCTAGCTTTATCACCATTCAAACCAATGAGTCTAACATATTATATTGCTCGAAATTAATACCAGTGTTCTTTTTTCTCTCAGCTTGGGGTCATGCTGGAGGCATGCTGCAGCACTGATGCTCAAAGTCTGTAAAACTTGCGCGTTTAAGACATGGTCACGGCTCTTCCTGCTCTCTTTCTGCAGTCGACATGCGCAGTAGAGCGGGGTGACGTATGTTGTGACGTAGACTGATAATCCCACTATAAATAGCTCAGTACTGTGATCGACAGCAAACTATGCTTCGAGCCTGAGCTTGACGCAGTGTGTAGGAAAGCACATCAGCGTATGCACTTTCTTGGGAAGCTCCGTAGTTTTAATGCCGACGCTGTTTTTATGAAAATGTTTTATTCTTGTTTTATCGAATCTGTCCTTCTTTTTCTTTTATCTGTTGGCACAGGTCACTTTCTGTCAAACTCAATAACCGCCTGCAAGGCATTGTTAAGTTGTGCAGTAAAATCACTAGCACACCCTTGAACGACCTAAATGAACTGTACAAAGTCAGGTCCTGGAGGAAAGCTCTGGCGATCTTGGCTGATCCAAGCTACCCCTTGTGGGGCGAATTCAAGATGCTGCCATCAGGGTGCAAATACAACCTGCCACGATGCAGGACAAATAGATTCAAAAGGTCCTTCATTCCTGCTGCAATCAGTCTTTTAAATTCTATGTAAATTAACTGTTGTATGGATTGTGTTGTTTAAATGTTGTTGTTGTTACTGCTGGCTGCGAACCAAATTGCCCCTTGGGGATAATAAATGTTACCTTGACCTTGACCTTGATAAATTTATCTCCCACAATTCAACTTGTTTTATGTCAATGAAGCCTTCGGGAATTACTGACAATTAACAAATTTTTCCGACGGTGGGCTTCTCTGCGCAAAGAGACAGATTTCATGAATTTACTGCACAGATCATGTGATCAGACATCACTCATGTGGTATAATTGGCTGTGGGTCGCCAATGCCGTCTACCCAGTCTATGTCACCATTGGTCACTTCTAGGTGTAACAGACCTCTGGTGGCAGTAATTCTTTATTGGCTGGAAGGAGAGAAAACTAGGGCTAGTTTTTGGGAGCCCTGAACAATGCATTCGCTCCAATTTCGGCTATATGTGCCACGACTGTCATAACTCACAATATTAATGCTGTGGCACTGCAGTATGTCTCCGTGTTCGTGCAATATTGGGGCTTTGCTGTAACTCTGGATGCTCTGCTGTAGTGTGGAAGGTTGTGGGTATTTTTACACTTTCCAGCCTCAGTGAAAAAGACTCCTGTTGCTCCCCTTGCTGTCAGTGATTGAGCGGATCCCCATAACCAAGAAAAAATTTTTATACCTTTCGTGTCCTTCCATGAGGAGCCTGTGTGGTTGGTCTGGATTTTAGATATGGGGAAAATAATCATGAATAGTAACATGGGTTTATAAAGGCAAAATGAACTGAGAAACCACTGTTGCTGTAGCATATTACCCTGTTTGTGCAAGCCAACCTGGACTTTACCCTCTTACCCCACATCCATTACAGCTGAGTGTGTAAACATCAAACTTAAACTTTAAACGGGCATAGAAATTTAATGAAAAACTCCCGCTGGTTTTCAAAATTGGCAAAAGAAAATAAAGCCTTGTTTGTCTTTTTAGGCATTTAGGATTTAATTCATCACATACAGCAGGAGGCACGAGATAAGACACACTTTATTGAACCCCGTGGGGTAATTTGTCCTCTGCATTTAACCCATCCTATAGTTAGGAGCAATAAACCAATAAAAGACTGTTAGCTATGAATGCCAGCCACTATAGATCTTAGTTTGTAGGTTTGGAGGGATCTACATTTGGATATAGAGAAAGCTGTAGAATCATTATTTTAGGTCGTGATGCATGATTTATAGCATCCAGCACAGCCTCTCTGGGACTGACTGTGGCCAAAATGAAGAATGGCTAGTCCTAGTTGCATATACTTGTGCTCACAGTATTCTGGGGCTGGCTTAAACCTTAATGCATTTTGATTTAATTTAGAGTTGGCAAGAGCTAGCATTTGGGTTAATTATTAAACTTAAAGTACGGATTAACTTTGACATGCTGACCAGCCAAGTGCTAGCTTTTGTTTCTTTGGATTCTGTCACAGTACCAGTGATGTCATCTTTCACAGTCAAATCAAGATGATTTACATAAAATTTAAATTAATACAATTGCAAAATAAAAAAAGAAGATAATATTGATTTTATTATATTTTAGGCTCTAAACCTTATAATTAAATTTCCAGCAAAGCTGTAATTTGAAATTTGAAACCTGGAAATTATGTATGAACTTTGTTGGTACATTTAATCTGGAAATCAAGAGCAGAAAAATATCTCAGTTTCTAGTTCCAAAAATCTGTCATTACCCTTTGCTTAAATCATCTTTTTTGTCTTATTAAAATTACAGACAATAGTGCGCATCAAGGGTCATATGATAATAAAAATTTTATTATGTTAGTACCATTAGCCTTAGTATCGCACAACAAGAGCATTTAACACAGCAGACTAATCTCATTATGGCTACAATATTATAATGGCATCATTTCATTAGCACATAATTTATTAGAAACTCATACACTAAATGAGTAATAATTTCCAAAGTTCAATGAGAAAACAAATCACTGCCAATAACAAGTAGATACTGCAGACTTTCTTTGCCTGTACTAGTGTGCATATCAAAATGTCTAACAGAGGGTTAGGATCTGACACTATGACATGATTATGACAACCTGAAGTGACATGGGATTTTGTGCTGTGTACAGGTAAACGAAACTGTGTGGGTGAGTCTCTTGCTCGGATGGAACTCTTCCTCTTCCTGGTGGCTCTGTTCCAGCGTTTCACCTTCACCTGCCCGGGGGGTCCCGACAGTCTGGACCCCAGTCCCGAGTTCAGCAGTTTCGCTAGACTCCCCAGGAATTATGAGCTCATCGCTACCCCCCGCTGAGCACTAATGGACAAGCAGGACAATTCCATTTTGAACCCGGGAACAAATTCTCTTGCACCACATTTTCAGCAGTTTGTGTGACTTCAAGGACATTTATTTAAAACTGTGTTTATGTCTGGGGCCCCCTAAGTTGGCTTCTGGTGAACTTCAGGTACTCTATTTTTTTAAGGAGGTTAATGTCAGAATAAGGGCAGCACCAGCAAAAACCAGTCAACTTTGAAGCTGTAGGGCTTTAGTTTTGTGCCTTCACAAACAGAAAGGCATAAGTTGGTAATGAATGTTCTTCACAATTTTGTCCATGGCAAATGTCACATTTATCGCAGTTTAATAGTGTCATGGTTCGCATTTGCATCACAGTGGGTCAAATAGTACATTAGGGTTTGTATCAATGAATTTATCTGGCGCTGCGTAAACTTTGAATCGAAGAACTCATTTGTGTTTTGTGCCACCCGGACCATGTTTTAACGCAAACGCTGTCGCTCTATGGTAATTTTATGGGAATCAGCCCTGGCCGGCGGAGATGTTCGCAAATTAGCACAAATCTTATAGTTTCCATATAGTTTTCTTTTCAGTCGTAACTGTCAATTTTGTTACGTACCCTATAAATAATGCATTGAAATGATGGTTTGGTTTAATGGGTAGAAGAGGCTGAGGGGGTGTCTTTACTCATGTGAACAATTTCCTAGTGTGGGCAAAAGAACAAGTAATTAACTTCCCCAGGTGATCCAACCTCCATCGACCATCACATAGATCTATTTCTGCTTAAGATAAGTGTTGCTAGCAATGCATGTCAAATTTAGATGCTTGTTTGTCACCTGACGTGATGAAACTGCCAGTTTTTTATGGCGTGAACACACTGGACTTGAAGGGATTGACAGCAGCTGATCTGATTGACCTTAATTGAACCAAACTCCTGCCACAACCAAGAATAATTAAACCATCTCAGACCAACCCTATTTATAACATTGTCACAGTTTCGTTATCACCTTGTGTCACAAAATTGCCTGTATTGAGTTAGACATGCCCAGTTTCAATCTGTGATACCATTAGCACTCATATTTCCTAATTGCATTCAGGTCTTCAATTTATGCCCCTGACTGTGAACTCCAATAAAAAAAAAGAAAACAGGCTAATACAGCCTGACATATGTATTGTGACTTTTATTTCAGCCATTTCTTTTGCCTCATTCATGAAATTGTGAGATTCAGTGGTGCTGGTTCAGATCTTACGAAAGACCCTCTCCACATACAGTATATATACATGCTGAATAAACCTCTTGATTTTATAAGAATTCATATCATGTAAAGTAGTGATCTGACTGAATATTTATGTTGGCAAGAGGTCATCCCAGGTTTCATTGTGGTTCTTTATATAAAATAAAAGAACACTGTGGCATTAACAATTGTATATTAGTACATAATACATATTTTACTACTTAGCCCCGGCTAAGGTTGTTTTAGTGATACAATTACTACAAATGCAAGATTGTTTCTCACCCCCAGACCCAGCCCTAACTATAACTCTGCAAAAACTCTCCTCCAAGATCCGTTTCAGAGGATAACTTTGGTGGGGAAACTAGCAAACAGCAAAGGCTTGTTCAAGATCACAAGCGCCCGCGTTAGTGCTCGCGCATGCCTTTTAACATGATCTTGAACAATACTGGGCAGAAAACTAATAATTCTCAAATTGAACTGACACAAGAACACTCTGATTGGCTCTCACTCAACATTCCTTTAGAACCAATCAGAATCAAGAATCCTGTTCCTTTACAGCCAAACAAACATAAGCCACAGTTTCCTTACTATTTTGTGACAACTTTCGCATTAAGTACTTAGAAAAACTATGTTTACCTTGATGATGTTGCTTGCAGTGCCCCAGGTTCAAAGTGTATTTTGTTGACAAATCTGTGTTTGTCAAAACCAAATGCCTGAGTCATGTTGCTGGACGCCATCTTTGCTCGCTAAGTGAAACACCTACATGTGGGTAACGCGTGTGCTCGTAAGCACTTGGCGGGGCAGCCCCGTTCAGGAGACGTGCGCACACAAGCTCACGCGGGCTCCTGCTGTCTTCAACACGCCTCAGGTGAAACAGCGGGGCCCAGCTCGACCTAACCTTGCAATCAGACAGCAGGGTTTAGTTCAATTGGTTAACTCTACTTCTACCCCGGTTCATGAATATGACGTCACATGGATTGACTGCGCATGGTCAATCCGAGTTGTGCTCTAACGCTTTCTAAGGTCTCATGGACTGTGGGCTCAACTTATATTGCCTCGACTTAGGCCTATTAATAGTGATTTGTGGGCAGAATTACCACAATTTGCCAGTTATTCCCATTGAAATTTGCCATGGAGGTACTTTGAGCTTTATTTTATATACAGTATTTTGCATAGTTTTGATTCGCTTCATGCTTTTTAAACATTATAGAGATGAAAAGTTTGAAATTCACAAACTTACTGTGACGTCAACGCAGCCAGGTTATCTTCAGTTCTACCCACCTCCCCATGGTGTTCAAATAACAAAGAGTGGACCAATTCCGTAATGCTGTCCATAATTTTGGATGACATATTTAAGAGCCATTCCACGAGAGATTGACATTCTGTCCGCAGTTGACCCCCTTGGAATTGAATGAAACTTGGCACATAAGTAGATATGGGTGTCTCACAGAAAAAGCTGAATTTTTAGGTCCGTATTTCACTTTGCGTGCCGATAGCGCCATCTGGAAGCCACTCAAGTGGCTCAGTTTTGCTGTTGACGCCACATTTTACATCAACTATCATGACTTGAGGGTACACAGTACCAAATATGTTAAATACTTTTATCATGATCTGTGACACTTCAAGTCTGGTAAGACTTGAGCACCACATCAGCGCCAAGCTGGGTAACTACGTTATCAAGCCAGAATTATTTGAGAAAAAACAATAAAAATTGAAAATGGGGATGGGAATAAAATAATACCCCAGACATATACCAAACTAGAATGCTTTATTATGTGTTTACACACAACAAGACTATCATTTTCAGTGAATAGTACCTTGGTATCTTGCTGTGTTTGTGCAATGGACAGCCAGATAGATGATCAAAATTCATTTTTGGTGCATGTTTACGGTATATTTTCTCTGTAACCCAGATTTGTACTGTGAGGGTAAATGCTGTTTGTTGTGCTTTTGGAACTCTATTCTCAGGAATACCAAGCAGTTCTTTGGTAGTATCTATGCTGTCAAGCTAGACGGAGCCAAATTTGGAGGAAAACTCAAAATGGACCATTTCATAGCAGATTGTGCCTATGTTTATGTGGCATTATTTTGTTTACCCAGCAAGATTGAGATCTGAAATTCTCTGGTTACATAGTTCTTTGGAGGTACATTACAGCATTAGTAACATTTCAGTGGTAGCATTTTCAGTGTAGATGATTTTAAACAAATTTGCCTCCAGGGGGCACTACGCTGGATGCAAGTACTGGCCATCCCCAGCAATGTACCAAAGAAATTGTTTTTGAATTGTGATGCCCACAGCTAGTTTTCTCTGAAAATGAAGAGTTTAGCTTGGTACTATGCTGGGTGGATAGCTATCTGACCAAAGTTGGTTCTCTAAAGAACTAATGTTCTACCTAATATTCCTTATTCCCAGACATATACCAAAGTTCTGTCTTTTCACATATACAAAGTATATGTACAGTTATACATAAAATTTGTAATCTCTTTGGTATAAAGCTGGGTTGGCTGTAAATTGGAAAAGAATGTTGGCGGTGATTGTTGCATTGTGCCAACATGCAAGACTTTTACAAGTAGTCAGTACAGTGTACAGTTTTGCAGTGTTGGTGAGTTTCAGAAAAAAACAAATTCTCTGCATTTTTGCATTACTGTTAGAATCGAAGAGCAAGCTTCAGTGTTAATCCTAGGATTTCCCTAAGCTCTGGTGCTTGGGCACGAAAAAGGGCACAGCAGTCGCATCTAGCGAGTGGTTGTCCTGGTAAAGGGCACAGAAATCCTAGCAAGCAAGCAGCACCCTGCCAAGAAAAGGGCAGTTCATTTGTAGTGGTAACTTGCATGCCTTCATTCCTAACACCTGCCCATGATGCCTAGCCTATGGGATGCCTGCTGGTTGGGAGGGCGGGGTTTCTTTTACAGACTTCCCATTTCCGTGCGTACCAAGCCATGGGTGTTGACACAACTATTGCGCCATATAGGCTGCAGCCCACTATTTAATTCAGAGACAGAGAAGCTCACTATCAACGGCCTGTAAGCAGCACTGTAGAGACCCAGGATGCAATGTAGTAGGGCTTGCCTCAGGTCCGACTGGCTCCGTGGGTAACATCGACCCAGATCTAACAAAGAAGGCCATGGATGGCTGCTCAGGGCCAGGACCAAGGCCAAGGAGCACCTCTGTTGCGTACCACCAGGTGCTGCCAACCCACAATTGAATTCCAAAAACAGACTGACAGATAGAGCTAGTCGCATGCTTTGTTGACATCATTTCGCTTTGGATAACATGAAAAGTATAAAACAGTTTAAATTTTTGTACTATACATTCTGTCTTCATGTACACAATTGTGTGACGAAAATTTTTTTTTAGAGTTCAAATTATGGACTGTTATTTTATGTAAGTGTACGTATACTGTTGACGCATGTCTGCATACGTACTTATGGTGGTACGCATTTTACATTAGTTCTTTTTTGGCATTTAAAAATTTTGGACCGGTCAAGTTTTGTAACGTGCTGTATGTTTTTGACTGCGCTGTACCTGTACTTTTTAATAGCCCATGTATTGTGCATTTGTAATGCTCACAGTCACCACCAGTTTACAACCAAACAAGCTTTATACCAAAGGGATTACAAATTTCATGTATAGCTGTGTATGTGCTTCATATATTTCAAAAGACAGAACTTTGGTATATGGCTGGGAATATGGAATGTTAGGTTGGCAGAACATTAGCTCTTTAGAGCGCCACCTTTAGTCAGAAAGCTATCTACCCAGCATAGTACCAAACCAAGCTCTTCACTTTCTGAGAAAACTAGCTGTGTGTATCACAATTAAAAAGATTTCTTTAGTACATTGCTGGGGATGGCCAGTACTGGCATCCAGCCTACAGTGCCCCCTGGAGGTGAATTTTTCCGACTTTTGATGTTTAAAATCATCTACACTGAAAATACTACCGTTGAAATTTTACTAATTCTGTAATGTACCCTAAAGGGACTATGTATCCAGAGAATTTCAGACCGCTATCTTGATGGGTAAACTAAATAATGCCACCTAAACATAGATACAATCTGCTATGAAATGGTCCGTTTTGAGTTTTCCTCCAACTTTGGCTCTGTCTAGCTAGAAAGTGTAGATACTACCAAAGAAATGCTTGATATTCCTGAAAACAGAGTTCGAAAAGCACAACAAATGGCATTTATCACCATGGAACATATCTAGGTCACAGAGAAAATATACAGCAAACGTGCACCAAAATCAATTTTGACTATCTTTCTGGCCATCCATTGCACTAACTCAGCAAGATACCAAGGGAATATTAACTGTAAATGATAGTTTTGTTGTGAGTAAACACATAATAAAGCATTCTTCATTGGTATATTTCTGGGAAAATATTTTATTCCCATTCCCATTTTCAATTTTTACTGTGATTTCTCAAATAATTCCGGCTCAATAACATAGTTATCCAACTTGGCGCTGAAGTGGTGCTAATGTCTATACAGACTTGAAGTATGACAGGTCATGATAAAAGTATAACACATCTGGTATTGTGTTCCCTTAAGTCATCATAATTGATGTAAAATGTGGTGTCAAAAGCAAAACTGAGCCACTTTAGTGGCTTCCAGGTGGCGCCACTGGCAGACTTTCTGACATACGGACGTAAAAATTTGGCTTTTTCTGTGAGCCTACCATATCTACTTATCTGCCAAGTTTCATTCAATTCCAGGGGGTCAACTCCTCAACTTCTTCAAAAAGTGCAATTTTCTCATGGAATGGCTCTTAATGTCATGTGTCCATAAATATACTGTGAATTTATTCTGTCAGGGTTTGCTCTGATGTTTTTTTTTTTTGTTTGTTTCTGGTTTTTTTTTTTGAAAGAGGCCAAGAGCATGTTCTGTAAAAACATTGACAAATAAATTGGGCAAAGCACTTCTTTCATTCAATTTTTAATCTGCAGGAGTTCTATTAATATTTTCAAGATGAAAGTATTATACATGATTGTATGAACTGGAAGGTCCAATGCACAAACTTGCTCTCTCTCTCTCTCTCTAGATGTTGGGCAGGTGATGGTCATAGTTGTGCTTGACCTGCTTCTTGGCCTCAGGTGCTGGGGAGCCATTGTTGCCAGGCAACTGTGGCAGGTGTTGTGTCTGAAAAATGCAACACAGAAACACAAGTAACATGGTCAAAGTTCTTGAGTACACTTAGCAATTCATGACAGTACAGGACTGGTCCACCAGTTTAATATTTGCGGTAAGCCAAAAATGTACTTTGGTGTTTTTATGTCAAAATTAAAAACACTTAAGTAAAAACCGTATCCGTGAAAGATGTTACAAACAAAAACATAAACTTGCAAGAAATAATCTTTTCCTCATTTTTGTTTTAAACTCGACACTCAGCATGTGTTTTGCTGGCGTCTGAGGGTTTAGAATGTGAGGGCTTAAGATAAGTCATTTGAGCCTGTTTAGCGGTGTTTTGGCATTGCTTACCCCCAGCTGCCTCTGCCTCTGGCCCTTGTCGTGGCGCCTCCCCGGTCGCTCCTCCTGGATGCAGGGGAGCTCTTTTAAACAAGTTGCCACATGATAGGTTTTCAACAGCTCAGGATAAATACATTTTTAATTCCTTGAAAATGCATTCGGTGCTCAAAGGGTTAAGAAGTGAAATATTTTAAATACTGCAGTACTGTGCAAACGTTTTAGGCACCTAACATTTTTTTGAAATTTAAATCCGGCATTAGATGTTTACTTTTTGTTTTCTACATTGGTGTTGCAGAAGATAAGAAGTATATTTGAAATTCCAAATGCTAATTTAAAAAATAGTTTTATAAAAAGATGTTTGGATTTCTTTGAAAACAGTTGATACAGATAATATAGGTTTGACAGGACCCTGATGCCAACATCATCATGGCTGTCTGCAATTACTTGGGAGCAAGTGAGAGAGTCAGTCTGCAGAAGAACGGTGGCAAGTTTTCCACTCGGCTTGGAACAAGCAAAAAGCAAATAAAACTATCGAACAACAGGAAAGTGTCCCAATTTTTTTTGGACGTAAAGCATGGTCACACCAAATATTGGTTTGGTTTAGTTTTTAACAGTTTACAGCACTGTATAGTACATTTGTCAGTTATTAGAAACTTTTAACTTCATTATTTTTGCAAGCATATTTGCCCTATGAAATAGCTTTAAATGTGCCGTAGACTTTTGCGCAGTTCTGTATATTAGACACATGTGGGAGAGGTGGTGAGGGTAAGACCGATCAGACAAACATTCAGGGCTCCCTCTTACTGAGAATGCGGGCAAAGCCGAAGTCACACAGCTTGATTATGCCACTCTTGGTCAGCAGGATGTTCTCCGGCTTCACGTCCCGGTGGATACACTACAAGTGACAGAAAGACACACAGACGGACAGACAAGCTAGTTAATACCTAGGTTTTTCCAGATCACAGGGGAGCTGTAAGGGAGAGAGTACTCTGTATAAAGTGTGTCAGATAACTCGGTTCACCTCTGTCCTCTAAAGCTCAAGCACGCCCACTTTCTGTATGGACGGGAAGCAGTTATAAATACTGGGAGACTACAGACAGTGAAAGGCAGTTAATGTCACACGTAATTCTGGGAAATTTTTGCACAGATTAGCTTTAGCTTTAAGTAATGCACTCTGACTAAATAAGGCTGGTGGTTATTTACCCAAGAGATCACAGAGATCACAAGAAGAGGCTTGGGCAACTGATTTAATATTACTCTATGTAGAAATCTGCAAAGATAGCCTGCAAATTTGCTAGCATAAAACAAGGCTTGTGTTAACTTTGCATGCTAGGAAATGGAGTTTTTGAGCACTCTGGTTCTGTTGGGCTTGATATTGGTTCTGCTGGCATTCCTTAGCTGGAGGGTTAGAAAGGGCACTCGTCTGCCCCCAGGTCCCGTCCCTCTGCCCATTTTGGGCAACTTGCTAATCGTGGACAAGAAGGCACCATTTGAGACCTTCATGAAGGTGAGAATTAAAGGTCGATGAGGTGAGAGTGTGTGCCTGCTTGGGCAGAAGTTCTGCAGTCACTGTGTACAGCCAGTGAGCACATCTATTCTGCAAATATTTTGGTTTCAGGTGTTGGGTCAAGGTACAGTGAAAAACTGCTTTGAGTAAATACTTGTAATATTTCATACCTCTTTAAATCACCTGTCAAATTCCAACCAACTGCTCGATCACAATAAAGAGGCATCTTTGTTCACAGCTATACAGTCCTCAATTCTTTGGTCCAGGGGTCTTAATTTTCTAGTCAGTGCATGTTTTGTCGAAAAGTTAATGAATAAACTGACAGATCAACTGGAGTATTTCTTGAGCTTTTTTGGATAGTAAGTGAATAGTCTACAGTGTCTCAATGCAGTGTGCATTAAACAACTCCCCCCCAGCTGAGTGAGACCTACGGACCGGTTCTCACTGTCTACTTAGGACCTCAGCGGGTCGTGGTACTGGTCGGGTTAGACACTGTGAAGGAGGCTCTTGTGGATCAGGCTGAGGACTTCATCGGTCGAGCCCCTGTGCCGTTCTTCCACAGAGCTGTTCGTGGAAGCGGTGAGACTTGTAAATATAATCACACATCCAGTGCACATGCGGACATGCAAACATGTTTATTTACATTATGCGATCGATGCGAAAACACATAAAAGTGCTCATGCTTGTGAGAGTGTACATACACATGCTTATTTTTTCATGCTGTGTGGGTTCGAAGATGCATACAGTATTGTGGACCTCCTTTTCTCTCCCTGGTTTTCACTCAGGTTTGGCTATCAGTAATGGTGAGCGGTGGCGGCAGCTGAGGCGTTTCACACTGAGCACGCTCAGAGACTTTGGAATGGGCCGCAGGAGGATGGAGGAGTGGATCAGAGAGGAGAGCAAACACCTGGTCGACAGCATGAATAGCAATACCTGTGAGTGTGTGCATGTGCATGTCTGTGGGTGTGTATCGGTGTGTGTTTTCCTTTGTGAGTGCATGAGTATGTGTGCATGTGTGTGCATGTATTTGTGAACACACTTCTGTACATATAAAGGTTTTTCTGAGTGAGCACGTACTGTGTCTCTCTCCTGCTCCCTCCCTCAGCGAAACCCTTTGACTGCACCTTCTTCTTCAGTCGAGCAGTATCCAACGTCATCTGTGCTCTGGTGTTTGGTCACCGTTTTGACTACGAGGATGATAACTACTTAAGCCTCCTCAAGACCATCTCTGCGACCCTGCGGTTTGCCAGCAGCCCCCAGGGGCAGGTATGGGGAAGGGTGGGGTAGGTCACATGTTGTCTGGAGGGATTGGGTTTTTAGCAAAATCAACTTTAAATAATTTTGTTTTACAAAATCCTCATCTGAGATTTAACACTGCATGAATGTAAAACTGAATTTAAATTACTTATTTAACCCTTTCAGAGCCATGTAAGATATCAAAATCAGACACTGTTGAAAACCTATCATGTGGCAACTTGTTTAAAAGAGCTCCCGGATAACTGCATTTTTAATTCGCTGAAAATGCATTCAGCGCTTAAAGGATTAATTACCTTCTGAATTACTGTCATCAAAATATACATGGCCATCTCAACCCTGGTAGGATTATGGGCGATGTTTCAGTGATTAACAGGTGTTGTTTTCATCCAGCTGTATAATGTGTTCCCGTGGCTGATGGATCGCCTGCCAGGGAAACAACACAGTATCTTCGCTGGGATAGACACACTGAGGGACTTTGTCAAGGAGCAGATCCAAAACCACGAGGACACACTAAAACCTGACTGTCCCAGAGACTATATTGACTGTTACCTGATCAAGCAAAACCAGGTTACAAGGCCCTGCCCCCCCCCCTTACCCCAAAAGAAAATATGGATTCATTTTATTTCCAATAACTTCAATGGAGCTGAGTCTCCTGACAAAGAACTGGCCATAAACTCGGTGATTGCAGATTACAGCGCAATTTCACATTGGCTGACAATATCTTGTTGTTCCCTTTTTCCTATCAGGAGAAGGATAACGCCACTAATGAGTTTACCTACGAAAACATGGTAGGCACCGTATTCAACCTGTTCCTGGCTGGAACCGAGACCACCAGTACCACCATGCGTTACACCATTCTTATGCTCATAAAAAACCCAAAGATACAAGGTATGCCCCCTTATCTGCTGTTTAAATCTTTAATTCTTACCATAAAAAGCCAACATGGTTTTTGAACATGCAATAATTTCATTCATAATTTCATTCTTAATTTTCAACACAATGCAGGATTCACCTCAAGTTGAACAGATATGGATGGATTTTTTCCCTTTGCTCTGTTAAATTTATTTTGGGGTGGGGTGGCACGTTATTGCAGTGGGCCGCACTGTCGCCTTACAGCAAGAAGGTTGTGGGTTGGAATCTAATTGGAGACTGTAAATTGCCCATAGGTATGACTGTGAGGGAATGGTGCGTGCGCTCTGCAGTGGATTGACAGTCTGTGGAATGTGCCTCCCAGCTATTCGCGTATAGTCAGCTGGGATAGGCTCCAGCATCCCTGCCATTCTACGGAGGAAGAAGTGTTTTAAACTAGATAGTGGCTTTTTTTTATCACAAAAAGACATTATTGTAGCCCCAGACGGAGTGTCCGGGAGTACTATGGATTTGCGGTGGTCGCGCGTTTGCGTCCTGGCCCAGAAGTACCTCTGCATGAGGGAAACGATAGAAGATAAATGATAGTGATAGAAGAATAACAGTATGAATATCATGTCAAATTTTTGCTTCAGAAAACCGATTTTTCTTCACTACTAATTTGAATACCACTGGCTCAGTATAGATGAAGTGGTTGCTACAGAGGACAACAAATTTTTCAGTCACAAGAGAGCATTTTTGGAATGCTGGATAGATAGTATGGGAAAGTATATTGAGCAGTTTGCACAGGAGGCTTAGCTGAGGAGTTTCATTTATGCAAGTCTTGAAAAACAGGGTTGGGACTGAACTCGCCAATATTGTAAATTGTGTTCGAGGTCGGCTTGCTGGTGAATATTCAATAACTGGTCCGGGTGTGCCATCTAGTGAGAGAATAGTGTAACTGCGTGCATAAATAGAGCAGCTCCATGTCCGCTGGCATCAACATCTACACTGACGGGTTATGGGTAGGACCGGAACACACACACACACACACACACACACACACACACACATATATATATATATATATATATATATATATATATATATGTATGTATACTCGCACTCGCACGTACGAACTGAAGACATAAAAACCACCGCTGAAACCAGTGACCACAAAAATGGTCTAATGTTATTTCAAACAGTACAAATGTTATTTCAATTGTATTTCATTGTGATTCCACATTAGTTCTTTGTAAATTTTCTTGATGCAAATGAAATTACTTCAGTTCATTTATTCATGCAGTCGTTATTCTTCGTAAATTATGTACGGCAGGACAGGCTGAGCCATGAAGTTATGTACGTGAACATTCCTCGAAGGTTTAGCTTATCTTAATGGTAACGCTTGTAAACAGATGCTGATGACCTAGCGAGCCTGTATTGTAATTAGTGAAGACATAACATTTGCTAATGAACCTTGCATTAGGTAAACACTAGCTTTGCTAAGCAGTAATGCCATTTAAGGGCGACTGCAAACAGTGGCATATCGCATTCATGAACATATGTTTCTCTTTTTAAGGTTACATTTCTATCGAATGCTTCTTTGTGGTTTGATTGTTTGACAAAGAGAGCAACGTTTTAAAATAGTGCCAAATTAGCTTAGACCTGCCAGTGAAAATAAACAGCCTGGAAAATGAGGTAGGTAACCTTTTAAAGAATGGAAATTCGTAGCATCAGGCGAATTTCAATAAGCGCAAAATCGCTGGCTAGTTTAACTTTGTTCTGATGATGACACACAGAATGCACACTTGTCCACTCGCTCACTCACTGTCTTTGTATTGTTTTCAATATAGAACATTCACAACATAATGCCGTACATAGTGGGTGAGTGTGCATTTTTAACGCGCCCTATTCTAACCATATCATCTCCATGGAAACTCAGCTGAGCTGTTAGATATCAAATCAGCCAATCACAGAGGGCCGTGGCAAGACTGGTTCCCCAAGCACGGAGAATCGCTGAGTCACTTAGTGAAAGAAATCCTTGCTCGCACACACCTCAAACTCCTGCTTCTCATGCAAAAATCATTCATCCTGTCACAAATGTAACCACATCATACAAGGCATGAGACTTTGCTGAGCATGCAGATGTCTTTTTTATTTCTCTGAGTGATATAATGTTGGAATTACAGCGATCTAAAAACTCTGTGTGTTTGCTGTTCTCCCAAAAAATTTTGGGTGATTTTTGAATGGGAAAGATAGAGAAATTAGACGTGCCTCATGTCCTTTGACTGCTCCCTGAGGTAAAACTATGTACTTCTGTGCTACATAAACTATAGTACTGTGACAACAACAAATTTTCCTACGTTTTTCAGAAATTTCATGAGGAGGGATTCAAATTTGTGGAAGTTATAGTGATATGGAAAGTATTTTTTGCAGCCTCTGTGCTCCCAGCTCCCACTCTAGGTGTGACATCACGCACTCCAGTAATGAGAACCTAACTCCCATTCTTTCCAATGGGAAAATTTTTGTTGGTTTTTTGGGAAAATTTCGGACACCACATGACGAAACTCAACCAAAATCGATAGGCTTCATCCTCTAACCACTATCAAGGCGCACGTGAAATATCAAAAGGATCGGAGAAGAATTGCAATCTGTAGAGCGTTCACAAGAAAATCTCTACGGACGCGGACGCGCGACGACCGCAAATCCATAGTACCCCCGGACACTCCATCCGGGGCTACAATAATAGATGGATGGGTACGTTTGGGTAAGTGTTTCTGTGGCACTGCCTGTAGAGCACTATCCACATGTTCATTACAAGCAGTGACGTCAGTGGTTTTTCTGGCTATCGACCTTTGTTACTCATTTCCCCTCTCCCTATTGCCATCCATTGTTCCTGTGTCTCAGCATTATCCAATTAATTATAACTTCAAAAAATGTTTAAAAAAAGGTGGCACAGTGGTTAGCACTGTGCCTCACAGCAAGAAGGTTGTGGGTGCAAATCCAACCTGGGGCCTTCCTGTGTGGAGTTTCCATGTTCCCCCCGTGTTTGCATAGATTTCCTCTGGGTACTCTGGTTTTCCCCCACAGTGCAAAGACATGTACATCTGGCTTACTGAAGAGACTAAATTGCCCATAGGTATGAATGTGTGAGTGAATGGTGAGTGAATGGGTTGTGTGCCCTGCAATATATTGGTGAGCTGTCCAGGGTGGATCCCTGCCTTTCGCCCGGAGTCGGCTGGGAGAGACGCAAGCTCCTCCGCGACCCTTGGGAAGAATAAGCGGGTATAGAGAGTGAAAGAATGAATTGATTAATGAGTGAAAAATGTTAAGTCAACTGCTTCCACACAACTGTTTTGTGGCTCTTTAAATTAAATTCTAAGACTTTTAGCCACTTCAATTGAAGAAATTAATTGGAAATAGCTAGGTTTGGTCGTGAAGCCCGCTGACATAAAATTTTTAAATAATTCCTGCATTCCGTCTTTCAGAGCACTGATTGTTTGTCATATAGACAAATATACTCTGTATGTTGACAGAAGTGTTATTCTTCATGGCCTCATACAAATTTTGACTGAGCGTGATTTAGGAGTTGAAGTAATACCACATCAAAACCATCTTGTCAAGAAAAATTAATTGCCTATTCAAATTCTGGTTCTACCATTGTGGCGTACACCGGGGTCCTCCAGAACTGAGGTTGGGAACCTCCGGTTACGCTATATTCAATGAATTTTTCCACTGTAAACATTCCAGTTTTTAATATTTCCATTTGTATGTACCATGTACATCTACCATTCCACATGGCTCATTTTAGACAGTCATTCTGACAGCCCATGAAAAAAAGGGGGGGACTAACTGAAACCAAAAATGATACAATTTGGTGAAGTTTCTGAAATATGGTGCATTGTGGGAAAGTGAGTCTGATAAAAGAAGTAGACATATCTGAACAGTGATAAGTAAAATCAAAGAATATATTAGCCAATTCACTAAACCATTCAGTGTGATAGCCATTTCTGAAACCTGGCTCAACTCAGAGAAGGGGGCAGAGTTCCACCTGAATGGGTATGAAATGAACTTCATTAACAGAAAGAACAAGAAAGGTGGAGGTGTGGCTCTATACATAAACAAAAACATCAAATATAAGCTGGTGGAAAGTATGACACTTATAGTAGATGATGTGATGGAATGTATTACAATAGAAACTGACATGGAAAAAAAGAAAAACATGATTGTTAGTTGTGTATATAGAGCACCTAGCTCAAGTATTGATACCTTTAAAATTATTATGGAAGACATGTTTTCAAAAATAAATCAGAAAGTGGCATTCATTTGTGGAGACATAAACATAGACCTGTTAAATCCTAACCAACATGCGATAACTAATGAGTTTGTTGCTGCTATGTACAGTATGAGTCTATATCCAGTTATAAGCAAACCAAGTAGAATAACGACACATTCTCCTACATTAATAGACAATATTTTTACAAACAATATGGGAAATAATATGGTGAGCGGGTTTCTAATAAATGATGTAAGTGACCATTTGCCAGTTTTTGTGATCTATGACTGTAATTATGAAAAGAAAAATGAGGAGGATAAAATTAGATACAGGAGATTGAGAACGGAAGAATCCCTGAATGCATTTTGAAGTGAACTGTTAACACAGGACTGGAAAAAAGTGTATGAAGTGGACAATGTTGACATAGCATATGAAACATTTTTAGACATATTTAAAACATTATATGATAGAAACTGTCCAATTCAACAATATAAGAGAAAATGTAAACACCCAGAATGTCGATGGATTGCAAAGGGACTGCAAAATGCCTGCAAGAAAAAGAATGCTCTATATCGAGAATTCATAAAATACAGAACTATAGAGCTGGAGAATAGATATAAAATATATAAAAATAAGCTGACAAATATTATAAGGAAATGTAAGAAGGATCATTGTAATACATTACTTGAAATTAATAAAAATAATATTTAAGAATCCTGGAATATATTAAATAGAATAATTAAAAATGGACCAACAAACACTAGTTATCCTAATTATTTTATGGAAGATGAAATAATGGTTAGCAAAATGAATGATGTAGTAGATGGGTTTAATAGATTTTTTCCAAGTGCGGGACCTAAACTCGCGGACAATATTGATTATCAACGGCATACAGAGGGAGATCCGGTTGAGGACTATGGAAACAGGAATCCGAGTTCAATGTTTTTGACAGCAGTAGATAAAGGGGAGGTGTTGGATCTTGTTAGTAAATGTAAAAATTAAACATCTAAAGACTGGAATGACATTGATATGACTCTAGTAAAAAAAGGTAATCTAACTTATATTTGCAATTTGTCATTTAGAACGAGTACATTTCCATGTAAAATGAGAATTGCCAAAGTTATTCTAGTATATAAAACTGGAGATAAACATCAATTTACTAATTACAGGTATCCATACTTTCTCAGTTCTCCAAGATTTTGGAAAAACTCTTTATTATGAGGTTGGACAGTTTTATTGACAAACACAAATTGTTAATGGACAGCCAGTACAGGTTTAGGACAGACCGATAGACATCTATTGTACTAATGGACTTAATTGAAGAGATTGCCAGTTGTATTGATAAAAAGAAGTATGCAGTGGGAATGTTCATAGACTTGAAGAAAGCATTTGACACACAAGATCATGAAATATTCCTGAAAAAAATGGAGCACTATGGTATCAGGAAGGTGGTGTTAAATTGGTTAAGTAGTTACATTAAAAACAGACAACAGTTTGTGCAAATAGGTGACTTCTGGTCAAAAAGACTGGACATTCAATGTGGAGTCCCACAAGGGTCGGTTTTAGGTCCTAAATTGTTTATTTTATACATAAATGACATCTGTAAAATATCAAGTGTTCTGAAATTGTAGCTATTTGCAGATGACACCAACATTTTTGCAGTGGAGAAGATTTCCAACAGTTGTTGGATGTGGTCACTAAAGAAATGAGTAAACTAAAACTATGGTTTGACAAAAACAAATTATCATTAAATTTGGACAAAACTAAGTTTATGTTATTTTGTAATCGGAAAATAAATGCACAAATACAAGTGATGATTGATAATGTAAAGATAGAAAGAGTAGACGAAATTAAGTTCTTGGGTTTAATGCTTGACCTCAAGCTATGCTGGAAGGCACATGTAAAATATTTGCATTTAAAGCTGGCTCGGAGCGTTGGAATTTTAGGGAAAACTCGGAGCATTCTTAACCAGGAGGTAAGGTTCATGCTGTATTGTTCACTTGTACTGCCTTTTATGATTTACTGTGTTGAGGTATGGGGCAATACCTACAAGAGTACACTGCCGACATTATGCACAATTCAGAAAAGAGCAATAAAGATAATAAATAATGTAGGTTATTATGATCATACTAATGCATTGTTTTTAAAGTTACAGACATTGAAATTTATGGATCTGGTTTGATTGAAAACTGCACAAATACTGTTTAAAGCAAAAAATAATCTACTACCAAATAACATACAAAAACTGTTCAAGGAAAGGGGGGGGGTACGATATAAGGGGAAAAAATGAAGTTAAAACAACCTAGCGTTCACACCACTCTCAAAAGTATGTGTATTTCTGTCTGTGGGGTAAAATTGTGGAATGGTCTGCCTGATGACATTAAATAAAGTAAAAGTGTAACACAATTTTTAAAAAGTACAAGCAAAATATTCTTGAGAATTACAGCCCAGAAGAAAGGGAACGTAATGTATACTGTTGATAAATTATGGTTTCTATCCTTGATTGATTGATTAGTAAATGGCTGATTGTTTAATGAATTGTGGAGATTACATTGGTAATGGATGATATATTTAGACTGGTCTATGTATTTTGACTTGGTACTAGTAAAAGAAGTTGATTACATATGAAATGGAAGTTAAATGAGAAATGATATAGAAATAAGGGGTTAGACTTGAAAAGCATTCTGCTTCTTCTAACTCCTATCAGACACTGAGGAAAGAAATGTTGTCCTTTTGGCTCAGCATCACTGATTAGCTTGTCAGAACCTTATTTTGTATATTGTATTATATTGTTTGATTTTTTTCTTTTTTATTTTATTGTTATTATTTTTTTCTTATTTGTTCAAAATAAAGTCTTACTTAAAACGGGAAGCTGCAGACTTCAGTAATATTTGCAATATTCGTAATATTTGTAATATGTTTTATTCATACTTCTTACTATGCTATAATCAGTGATGGAAGAGAGCAAAATATTATATATAGTTTTAAATAAGATTGATGGAACAGAGCAGTGAATATTTGATGAGTTCTATAATAAGGTGCCCTTATTTTACCTCAGAACGTGTCCAGCAGGAGATTGATACTGTGATTGGACGAGAAAGGCTCCCATTGATGGAGGACAGGAAGTCACTTCCTTTTACCGATGCAGTGATCCACGAGGTGCTGCGCTTCCTGGACATCGTGCCTCTCGGCGCTCCTCGTTACACTACCCGGGACATTTTGTTTAAGGATTACATCATTCCAAAGGTACTAGGGAGTTAATAACAGTCAGGGTCCTCACTATTCTAAAGGCACAGGGAGTTTACAATATTGCCCTATTAAAAATGTGCAGGGCTGAGATGGGCAAAAATACATCAAAATGTATTTTGATATCAAATACAAAATAAGATATAAAATATCCTAATTGATCTGTCAAAATAAGCTGTGAAATGCTGCAGATACCTTAAAATAAATTACAGTATTTTGTATTTTGAAAGTTGTATTTATATTGTTTGATTTTTTAAATGTTAACCTTTTTTATTTTCATTGTTGGGTATTATTTTTTTTGATATTGTTCAAAAATTTGAAACATTTTGTTGGGAAGGGATTTGCAATAAGGAATATTTGTAATAGGTTTTATTCAAAATAAAGTCATCTGCAGACTTCAATGTATTTGCAATATATTTGTATTTGTAATATGTTTTATTCATATTCTTACTATGCTATAATCAGTGATGGAAGAGAGCAAAATATTATATATAGTTTTAAATAAGATTGATGGAACAGAGCAGTGAATATTTGATGAGTTCCAAGGAAGTCACATCGTGCCTCTCGGCGCTCCTCGTTACACTACCCGGGACATTTTGTTTAAGGATTACATCATTCCAAAGGTACTAGGGAGTTAATAACAGTCAGGGTCCTCACTATTCTAAAGGCACAGGGAGTTTACAATATTGCCCTATTAAAAATGTGCAGGGCTGAGATGGGCAAAAATACATCAAAATGTATTTTGATATCAAATACAAAATAAGATATAAAATATCCTAATTGTAAGTCTGTCAAAATAAGCTGTGAAATGCTGCAGCTATACAACGTATCAAAATAAATTACAGTATTTTGTATTTTGAAAGTACAAAAAGTAAATTTCTAAGGCAGCTTGAAATAATTTATCCAAACCTATACTGCCCTACAGTGGAAGACTATAGTACCTGTAAATGTTAACCTATTGCAAATACTGCAGTCTTTCATTGTTGGGTAGTATATTCTATATGCCAGAGGGCAAGTTTGATATGTCGCCTTGATTTCTGACTTTGATGACATTTCAAAACAATTGGGACAGGGGAATGGAAAGACTAGAATAGTAGCGGAATCTTCAGATTTTTATAACAGTCAACAAATAGTCCATTTTAAAGCCCCCTCCAATGAAAATCATGTTTTTAACCTTGTTTACATGTCTGTGCGGTGTTTTTTTATATGCTGCAGGATGTATCAGGAATGAAATAAACAGTCAACACCATAACTGAACATTTCCACTTCGAAACGGCAATGTCCGAATGACAGACTCAAAAAAACCAAAGGATTCTGACATACATTGTCATGGTTTTGGGGGGTTACTGCCTCCTGTGCATTTTCTTTGCCACCTGAGGGCTATCCTACTGTGTAATCAGGTGGTTGATTGCTTATTGCTTGCAGCTGTGGAGATACTATTTAAGAGGTGCTTCCAGCGCGGCCTGGTGCTTTTGTGTCACTCTTGCGAGGTCTACGAAGCCCTTAGCAATTAGTCGGAGGAAACTCCTTGAAAGAGTTTGGGACTTGTTGTTTGTCTGTCTGATTTATTGTTCTGTTCGTCAGAGTTTATGTTCTGTCCCGCAGAAGGTCTTGTTTGTTGGAGCATTGTCTTTGCTCGCGGACCTCTGTCGGTTCGCTCCCGTTCAAGCAGGAGGGGGTGGTAACCCTGGCTGTCTCTTGTGAGAAAGCTCTTATTTTCTGGGAGGATTTTCGCCCATTTTTTCTGGGTTATTTTTTGTCGGCGGAATTACCGGGGAGTAACGCTCCCTTTTTCTGTTACCGTTTTTCTATTTAGTGGTCACTCGTGTTTCGTTGGTGGCTTTTAGATACCCATGTGTCGCGTCTGGGCCTCCGTCCCATTCCCCTTCACAGACATGCTTTCTTTCATTTTCACAGAGCACGGGTACCAGACTGGCTTGCTCGCAGCTCACTCCTGTTTGCCATTGAAAACTTGTGGAGGATTATGAAGCATCAGCAAAAACTAACAAATAATGCAAAAACAATCCGCAACTAACTTTAGAACTTGATCAGGGAACTGTCATATTAAATGATAGAACAACAGACTCATGCCTGTGGCCTTTGTGAGCCTGCAATTGATTAAATCTATTTCTTAATGATGATCAGTGGCGGGCGGCGAACAGAAAACCAGGGGGGCAGAAAACATCTCTTGAAACGGATGAGATTAGTGACCCAATTTCAATCATTGTTCTTAGTCAACATGTTAGTTTCCCTTATAATGAAATGTTTAGGAGAGTGAATGATAAATTCTATAAAATGTTTAATTCACATGCCTTAATAGGCAACTCTTCATGAAAAAACCACTGTGGATTTTCCGCGTTAAATTTGGTCACATCCTAAGCAAGTCGTCAAACCTGTGCATAATGATTGTTTAATTGAAAAAGATTGAAATGCGCTCTTGTTTGCGTTCAACTGGTGCATTTGATTTCTTGTCTTAACGAAGACAATTAGCCACACCAGAGAGGGTACAGTTAAAGTTTCTTTTAGCAGGGTAATTGACTGAAACCAGATCAAGACTAGTAAGCAGTTTAAAGACATGTTTATCGCCCTCCTTGTTCTCTGTCCATTGCCCACCACTGATGATGATACAGTATAAACCACAATGAAGAAGGTACAGTCTTATAACAGCCTGGGAAGAGAAATTTAACTGAAATCTTTGCAATTCAGCTGCTTTAATGCATTACACCCTCACTTAATGCCCCGCACTCTGAATACCAAACATAAGGGTATGAAATGTTAAAACCCCTCTTTTTTCCAACATGTAAAATGAATTTATTCCGTTGTAGTCATTATTTATCATGAACAATATCAATTGGAAATAAAAATTCAAATTTGTTGATAGGCAGAACAACCTGTGAGATCAACTGAAAAAGCGCAACTCCGTATCGAAACAAAAATTAGGAAATTTAATAAGAGTCGCAACAGAATATACAATGTCTGTATACAGACAAAGATCTACTACCTTAAACAAGAATAATACAGAGAAGAACAATTACAGAAAAAAGAAAGCAATAAAAAAACACCAAACCAAAGATTTCTGCACCTGAAACCAAAGGCCAGCTAGATCTTAAGATGAAAATAGAAAATATCAATCCCTGAAGTCCACTCCACAGCTGCTATTATGCCGTTTTCTAAGTGTCAAAAAGCCTCAAATGAATACAGACCCACACTTTTATGAGGTAAGAAGAAAGGGGGAGACGCATCTCCCCCTCTCTTCAAAATCAGAGGGAAAAGGAACTCAAAAGGAACTCATTTCCATCACAGCTTTCATGGCTGTGTGGCACACACACAGTCAATCACAAAATATTTATTGTTAGTTCTAAAGGAAGAGATGACAATTAAGACGACCAAGATGCCACTTTTTAACATACCATATGACATTGTTCAGACGCGTCAAGTCGACAGCTACCCAGAAGGCTAGCAAGGGCCAGCGGCGACTTGGTCACT
Organism: Gymnothorax javanicus; assembly: GCA_029692085.1. Taxonomy (NCBI): domain Eukaryota; kingdom Metazoa; phylum Chordata; class Actinopteri; order Anguilliformes; family Muraenidae; genus Gymnothorax; species Gymnothorax javanicus. Next base: position 19,778,037 of record CM056195.1, read on the forward strand.
GTCACTCTGTTTTCATCGTCAGCGTCTGACACATACCGCTCGTACACATACAGTACGTTTGTCACCATTTCCATCATGTTTGTATTTCCATCAGTGTCTGAATTATTGTCTATTATGTCTATTTCATACAAATTTTCTGACACTGACTTTCTTTGCCACTCAAACTGTCATAGTCACCAGTGGTTTATGTTGCCACGGATTTCTTGCTGTGATGCCGTTGCGAATAGTTGCGCTGTGCTGTGGTTACGTGGTTGAAGCTCAGCTACTTAATTTTAAAATTAAAATTCTACCACTCTGAATTATGTTTTTGATATTCTTTTGTTGTCTTTACAATATCTTTAGCATAACCATTTGAAAGATTCAGTAATTTGACCACTTTGAAGTGCGTGACGGATTCCCCTCAACCAATTAATGACCACTGTAACATTTTAACCTCTGTAAACCAAGTGAATGCATTTCTGTGATTAAAGTAACTTGCATCCAGGAAAAGTGCTCATGAGAGTAGTCTCCCTTTACAGCAGTGGTGTGGGCTGCCATTTGCATTCATTTCTTGAGTCTGTAACAGCACTATGCAACACTCTAAAAGGCGAGTGTGCCAAATCTTTCTGAGACACATTTTTATACAACACTAAAAACAAAAATTGGAGATTATAGTATTATCTCCATTTGTTTTTCTCAGAATAATCTTTTATGCTGTCAACGATCTGCGTACATTTGTTAATGGACATACATATTTGGGGTCCTCAATGACAAAATAATTATATTTCACCAGAATTTAAGCGTTACACATTCATTGTACACCGTATCCGAGAATAAAATGTAACTTTTGAAAAGAAATTTTGGCATTAATGGGTTAAAATGTCTCTTAAGACCAATTCTAATGCAAGTTAGTTGAGTGAATGTTCGGGTACTATAGCTAATCAACCAACTGCAAGTGTGGAGTAACAAAGAAAACTGACACCTTCTGCACCCCTCCAGTATCAGGGTTGAGATGCTTGTTTGGGAGCTGGGTTTTTCTCCAACTTGACCCAGGGCCTTTCCTATGCATTCAGCTGCTTTTCACTCTGAGGAATTCTTTGTATTACAGCTGTATGCCTGAGTGACTTCACTTAAGACACTTGACCATATTGTACAAATTATAAAAACAACACAAGCTTGTGGGGTAGGCTTGACTACCACCTTGTATGCTTATAAAGCCCTCAAAATGCTCTAATTGATTATTTCAGGCTGCTCTAATGCCTAATATTTATTGGTATTTTTGTTAGATGTTGAACCCTGACCTACTGGCCTATTCCCCCAGAATACAGTGATTCTTCCCATGTTGCACTCTATACTGAGGGATGAGACGCAATGGGACACCCCTTGGTCCTTTAACCCAGCCCACTTCCTGGACCAGAATGACAACTTCAAGAAGAGCCCAGCATTTATGCCCTTCTCTGCAGGTAATGAGTGTATGAACTACTGTGAATGTTGGACCAAACATGTTCAGGGTGACAGTGAACAGTAACTCTCAGTATGTGCACAGTGGCGTCCCCTTAGTTTCCTATATTTTCTTGGTTGATCTGTTCTTTGTGGCAGATCATCCAGCCAACAGGTATTCTGAGAGAGCGAGCCTGTCACCAATATTCAGTTAATGTACGTTGCTGTTGCCAGGGCTCCCAAAATCGCGGTCCCTGAGGGCCGGGAACTGCTGGTTTCCACCCTCCCTTTACCTGGGAGTCAAGTGTAATGACAGTCTGGCCAATCAGTGGCAGCAGAAGTCTATTACTCCTAGAAGTGTGCAAGGACTCATTGAGTGTCGTAGACGGCATTTGTCCGTTAATATCGTATCAGGTGAGTTTGGGCGCCTCTAGCGGTGAATCCTGAACATGTCAGGGGAATTGATCATATTCGAACGGAATTGCCACAGCTCTCCACGAATGCAGTGCAGGCTGTCCACAAACCAGTCCAGCTATAAGGCGCATGGAATCATGGGATTTTTTTCCTAAAGTAAATAATTTCATCTAAAAGATTACTAATAACACTGAACAAGGTATGTGGACTTTAATAGATTAAAATATTGGGTAAAATTTCACAAAACAGGCTATCATACCGTATATAACCAAAGTCTATGTCTCTACACTAATCTGATCCGAGTTTTTAAGCAAACCAGCATTAACTTCCAGTGGTCCTTACAGCGGCATAAAGTGCCCTCTCTCTGGAAGGATTCAATAATTGTCCCTGTGCCTAAGATTCAGAATCCTAAGACACCAAATGACTTTAGACCAGTGGCACTCACGTGTCTTGTCATGAAAATGTTTGAAAAATTAGTGAAGAGTGCACTTTTGGACATTGTACGGGATAAGTTGGACCCTCTTCAATTCGCTGACCGGCCAGGCAGAGGCGTGGATGATGCAATAGGGACTCTTTTAAACATGGTTTTAAAACATCTGGAGGGATTTAAGTCCTCTGTCCATCTACTTTTTATTGACTTCTCTTCAGCTTTTAACTGCATACAGCCCCATGTTTAAGCAGACATGCTCAAGAACATTCATATCGTTGATGCTGGCTTGATTTCCTGGTTGATGGACTTTTTACCAGTGAGGTCAGAGCGGGTGAGAGTGAGCGGTGTTTTATCAATATTCTTTTATCTTCTACTGAATCCCCCCAGGGCTGCGCCCTCTCCCTCTTTTATTTGTTTTACACACAAATGAATGCCGTAGCCATCATGACAGGCGCCATATTCTGAAATTCGCGGAAGATTCCGTCATTGTGTCCCTCCTCAGTGGTGATGACTCAGAGCATGGTCCTGTTGTGAATGATTTTATTTCTTGGTGCAAATCATCCTTTTTAAACATTAATGTGGCAAAAACAAAGGAGATGTGCTTCGATTTTAGAAATAACCCCCCTGTCATCTCTCCTGTTTTAATGGACAATCAGACTGTTGAACTGGTGCTGCAGTATAGATACCTCGGTACTGTGATCAACAGCAAACTATGCTTCAAGCCCCAGGTTGACGCAGTGTGTAGGAAAGCACATCAGCGCATGCACTTTTTAAGGAAGCGCCGTAGTTTTCACGTCAACACTGTTTTTATGAAAATGTTTTATTCTTGTTTTATCGAATCCGTCCTTTCTTTTTCTTTTATCTGTTGGCACGGGTCACTTTCTGTCAAACTCAATAACCGCCTGCAAGGCATTGTTAAGTTGTGCAGTAAAATCACTAGCACACCCTTGAACGGCCTAAATGAACTGTACAAAGTCAGGTCCTGGAGGAAAGCTCAGGCGATTTTGGCTGATCCGAGCCACCCCCTGTGGGGCGAATTCAAGATGCTGCCATCAGGGTGTAAATACAACCTGCCACGATGCAGGACAAATAGATTCAAAAGGTCCTTCATTCCTGCTGCAATCAATCTTTTAAATTGTATGTAAATTAACTGTTGTATGGATTGTGTTGTTTGAATGTTGTTGTTGTTACTGCTGGCTGCGAACCAAATTGCCCCTCGGGGATAATAAAAGTTACCTTGGCCTTGACCTTGATGAACTTATCTCCCACAATTGAAGACCTGGGTGCAAGAAGTACTTTAGTCACAAAATAACACTTTTGAGATATTAAGGGTCAAAGTTTTGAAAACATGCTGCAGATACTTTTTTAAAAGATAACATTCAGTGGCGCCTGCTGCTAGTCCCAGGGGTTATACAAAGTAGACAGACACGTTTTTGTGGAAAAATAATGCTTTATTACAAAAAAAAAAAAAGAAAATCAGTTTCGGACTTTGGTACTTCTGACCATAAAATGCCTGGACTTCGGTACTTATTGCCATAAAATGCATGGACTTCGGTACTTTTACCACACAAATGCCGTTTCAATCATTTTCTGATTGCCAAACAGTCATTTTTGCTACGCTTGTCACATGACACATACTAGCAGCTGATTGGACAGTCATGGACTTAGGCACTTGTTCCTGATGACATCAAGGACTTGAGTACTTCTGCAAAGACTTGAGTATTTCTTGCACAAAAATTCAGTAGATTCAGGGAAGGCCGTATATCAGTATTGAGGACTTGAGTACTTATATTTGGAATTTTTTGGCTCTAAATGATGCACATGACACTCTACTTTATGGTAGTAGTGTCAGCTCATTTTTTGGAAAATGTGGCTTAAGTACTTCTTGCACCCAGGTTTTCAGTTCAACTTGTTTTATGTTAATGAAGCCGTCGGAAATTACAATTAACAAATTTTTCCGACGGTGGGCTTCTCTGCAGAAAGTGACGGATTTTGTGAATTTACTGCGCAGATCATGTGATCAGACATCACCTCATGTGTTATAATTGGCTGTCGGTCGCCAAAGCCGTCTACCCAGTCTATGTCACCATTGTTCACTTCTAGGAGTAATAGGCCTCTGGTGGCAGTAATTCTTTATTGGCTGGAAGGAGAGAAAACTTGAACTAGTTTTTGGGAGCCCTGAACAATGCATTCGCTCCAATTTCGGCTATATGTGCCATGACTGTCATAACTCACAATATTAATGCTGTGGCACTGCAGTATGTCTCCGTGTTCGTGCAATATTGGGGCTCTGCTGTAACTCTGGATGCTCTGCTGTAGTGTGGAAGGTTGTGGGTATTTTTACACTTTCCAGCCTCAGTGAAAAAGACTCCTGTTGCTCCCCTTGCTGTCAGTGATTGAGCGGATCCCCATAACCAAGAAAAAATTTTTTATACCTGTCGTGTCCTTCCATGAGGAGCCTGTGTGGTTGGTCTGGATTTTAGATATGGGGAAAATAATCATGAATAGTAACATGGGTTTATAAAGGCAAAATGAACTGAGAAACCACTGTTGCTGTAGCATATTACCCTGTTTGTGCAAGCCAACCTGGACTTTACCCTCTTACCCCACATCCATTACAGCTGAGTGTGTAAACATCAAACTTAAACTTTAAACGGGCATAGAAATTTAATGAAAAACTCCCGCTGGTTTTCAAAATTGGCAAAAGAAAATAAAGCCTTGTTTGTCTTTTTAGGCATTTAGGATTTAATTCATCACATACAGCAGGAGGCACAAGATAAGACACACTTTATTGAACCCCGTGGGGTAATTTGTCCTCTGCATTTAACCCATCCTATAGTTAGGAGCAATAAACCAATGAAAGACTGTTAGCCATGAATGCCAGCCAATTTACGTGGATCTTAGTTAGTAAGGTTGTAGTGATCTACGTTTGGATATAGAGAAAGCTGTGGAATCATTATTTTAGGTTGAAATGCATGATTTATAGCATCCAGTACTGCCTCTCTGGGACTGATTGTGGCCAAAATGAAGAATGGCTGGTCCAAGTTGCATATACTTGTGTTCACAGTATTCTGGGGCTGGCTTAAACCTTTATTTGTTTTGATTTAATTTAGAGTTGGCATGAGCTAGCATTTGGGTTAATTATTAAACTTAAAGTATGGATCAACTTTGACATGCTGACCAAACAAGTGCTAGCTTTTGTTTCTTTGGATTCTGTCACAGTGCCAGTGATGCCATCTTTCACAATCAAATCAGGATGATTTAGATAAAATTTAAATTAATACAACTGCAAAATAAAAAAGAAGATAATATTGATTTCATTATATTTTAGGCTCTAAACCTTATAATTAAATTTCCAGCAAAGCTGTAATTTGAAATTTGAAACCTGGAAATTATGTTTGAACTTTGTTGATACATTTAATCTGGAAATCAAGCGCAGAAAATTATCGCAGAATATAGTTCCAAAAATCTGTCATTACCCTTTGCTTAAATCATTTTTTTCATCTTATTAAAATTACGGACAATAGTGCGCATCAACAGTAGGGTCATATGATAATAAAAATTTTATTATGTTAGTGCCATTAACCTTAGTATCGCACAACAAGAGCATTTAACATTGCAAACTAATCTCATTGGAGCTGTAGATGGCTACAATATCATAATGGAACCATTTCATTAGCACATAATTTATGAGAAACTCATACACTAAATGAGTAATAATTTCCAAAGTTCAATGAGAAAACAAATCACTGCCAATAACAAGTAGATACTGCAGACTTTCTTTTCCTGTACTAGTGCGCATATCAAAATGTCTAACAGAGGGTTAAGATCTGACACTATGACATGATTATGACAACCTGAAGTGACATGGGATTTTGTGCTGTGTACAGGTAAACGAAACTGTGTGGGCGAGTCTCTTGCTCGGATGGAACTCTTCCTCTTCCTGGTGGCTCTGTTCCAGCGTTTCACCTTCACCTGCCCGGGGGGTCCCGACAGTCTGGACCCCAGTCCCGAGTTCAGCAGTTTCGCTAGACTCCCCAGGAATTACGAGCTCATCGCTACCCCCCGCTGAGCACAAATGGACAAGCAGGACAATTCCATTTTGAACCCGGGAACAAATTCTCTTGCACCACATTTTCAGCAGTTTGTGTGATTTCAAGGACATTTATTTAAAACTGTGTTTATTTCTGGGGCCCCCTAAGTTGGCTTCTGGTGAACTTCAGGGTACTCTATTTTTTTAAGGAGGTTAATGTCAGAATCAAGGCAGAACCAGCGAAAACCAGTTAATTTTGAAGCTGAAGGGCTTTAGATTCGTGCCTTCACAAACAGAAAGGCATAAGTTGGTAATGAATGTTCTTCACAATTTTGTCCATGGCAAATGTCACATTTATCGCAGTTTAATAGTTTCATGGTCCACATTTGCATCACAGTGGGTCAAATAGTACATTAGGGTGTGTATCAATGAATTTATCTGGCGCTGCATAAGCTTTGAATCGAAGAACTCATTTGTGTTTTGTGCCACCCGGACCATGTTTTAACGCAAACGCTGTCGCTCTATGGTAATTTAATGGGAATCAGTCCTGGCCGGCGGAGATGTTCGCAAATTAGCACAAATCTTATAGTTTTCATATAGTTTTCTTTCCTGTCAGAAATGTCAGTTTTGTTACGTACCCTATAAATAATGCATTGAAATGATGGTTTGGTTTAATGGGTAGAAGAGGCTGAGAGGGTGTCTTTACTCATGTGAACAATTTCCTAGTGTGAGCAAAAGAACAAGTAATTAACTTCCCCAGGTGATCCAACCTCCATCGACCATCACATAGATCTATTTCTGCTTAAGAGAAGTGTTGCTAGCGAAGCATGTCAAAGGAGGTTTTGCAGGGTATAGGCAAATTTGCCCACAGCCCAATTTGAACCATCTTCTGGTTATATGTAGGGGAGAGCCGCCACAATTGTAACATTTTTCACTTTTCACTCTATTACTAAGAGATTGTTTTACCTACATATGTAATATTTTCAGGCCAAGCACCAACACATGTCTGCTATCATAAATCACTTAAAGTTTTTCAATTGATAAAACAGGTCTTGAGTAATATAACTGAAAACGGACTCTGTCTGATGTTACAACTGAAGCGCGTTTGAGTCTTAATTGTAACCGCAGGAGTCACAATTGTAAGACTGCTAAATAGTAGCATTAAACTCATTGTTTTCAGGTCAAATCAATTATATTTCATTCAGGCAACTGTTTAACGTTTCTTTAACACCAATAATGTGATAAGAATGTCCTATCAAAACTATTGTATATTATTAAAACTTACCACATGTACCAGTTGGAGCGTTTGTGTGAGTTCCTTGATAGGAAAATGCATTGATTGTGCCTACAAAGTTAGCGACTTTGACTGATGGAGTTGTAAAAATGTTATACAACCCTAATTTGATTTAGAATATAATTGAATGACAGCTGACTGAACACAGAATATTGGCAAATATGACACATGGTCAGTTATGTAGCAACACCCCAAATCACTTATTTTTTTACAGTCTATGCTGTAGAAAAACAGTCTATTTGTATTTTAAAGTTTTATTGCAAAAATCCAAAATAGGCTACGATAGAATTTGCCTACAGACAGAACCAAATTGGTTAGCTTATTAAATTTCAAGGTAGGACTAAGCCTACATCTCAGTGCAAAGAACATTATAATATGTGCCGTTCTGCATCTAGTGCATTTTTTTTAAAATGTGCATTTTGTGGGGACATTCTGTAAAACAAACAAAAAAGCAAACAAAGCAAAATTATTTGAGCTGTGCTTGCAAATGTCTGCCGTTGTCTCAAATATAACGTGTTACAACTGCGCTGCTCGGCGCACCGTTCATTTGCCGTTGTTTACAGAATGGACCTAACAATCATAATGTGTTAAAACGATGCAAACTAGTAACGAACATATACATACACACACCCAAGAGGATTTTAGCTCTGTACCATGAAAGAAGAAATCTGTGGTCAAAAAATACTGTGGGAGTGAATTTTTACTTGCTTTGTGGAAAACCAACTTCTCTGGCGATGTCTCCCTGCAGCATGGATGAAAAGACTTGCAACTGCCCGGGCACGTGTATTACGGTACTCGTCACATGCTGACATGATGACATCACGACCGCATTGACCAATCAAGAGAAAACGTGCACGTTGCAATTGTGACGCGTTACAATCAAGGCGGCTCTCCCCTACCTACTTGTGGGACCGTCCAGAAAATAGATTTGAAATGTGAAATTTGCATACAGGAAGTGAACTGTGACCTATTTAGTGATTTCAAGATTTTTGTGGGACAAGGCCTCGAAAAGTCCATATTTATAGTACAGTTCACATCAAAATGGAATTCTATCGCGGTAGGGTCGGGAAAAGGTAACGGTAACTTCAGAGCAACATGAGGGTAGAAACGCGGTAGGTTGTCTGAGAAAGCGCGGCGCAGGGATACAAAGCATTTATAAATATAGTACCCAGTCACGAAACCCTTCCAGGATACACATCACAGGTGGTCCAGCGTGTGCTGAAGAATGTCATGGTTGGCTGAGCAGCCGGTAAGCGTCTCCCAGCAGGGGATGCTTTCACACGTAGTCACTGTAAATGGTGAAAACTTACCAACCCCACACTACCACGTAAGATTATTTCTTCCTATTCATATATTTATTTGCTTAAAATAGGTGCTTGTCGTTGTATTTTTATTGTTGTAGATAGATTTAAAATCACAAGTTTTAAATCAGAAAACCATTGCATGTAAAGGAACGATGTATGAGATATAACCAGAAGTATACTGCATGACGCGGCTTGATGTGTGGGATTTGTTTATGAGGAGAGCAGCAGCAAAAAAGAGCGGTTCTTTTGGACAAAAATCATAAAGCTTTCTATATATTTTAATGCTCTTTAGTGCAGACAGGAAAATTCCTTTATTTTTGTTGTTTACTCTTAACGTTCTGTGAAAATGAATGATATATGTTACCGTATAGGACACATCAGCAGTCATAGTTTAGAGAAATTTTCACTTTGTTTCTGTTATATTGTAGATTGCTGGAATTTGTGGTGCTCCTGACATCCAGAGAGAAGATTTTAGTCACATTATGAACTCACACACACAGCTGATACACGTCTTCAAAAGCAAATTTCTTCCACGCTTTCACGTGCACTATAATGCGGTTTCTCACAAGTTTTAAAATGAAAGTGCATGTTATGTTTTTGGAAGTGGCTATTCGCCCTGCAGCGAATAGGAAACCACACGTGGTCAGGAACTATATTTTCTTACCTGGTGCTGCCTCACGGTCACTGTTGGCAGTTAAAAGGCTTACAGCATTAAAGGTTGATTATGGAATATGAGCAGAATACCGACATCTAGTGTCTCAAGATCGTAGTTGCAACAACAGAAAATAATTCCAGCAGTTGGGTTGCCAGGTTTGTTGGCGAGGGTGCCTAGCGATCAGCCTGCACAAGCATATGCTTCATCGATATTGACTCTCGTGTTTGCCCTTTTCCGGTTGCTCTCCTGCTGGTACGGATAACGCACCGTTCGCCGGGGCTCTGAAGCAGCTGCAGCAGGACTTGCAGACCCAGTGCCAGCCTAGCTGTACCGAGCATAGAGACCGTATTTGGCAACCCGCAATGCCTCGGCCACTATTGGCTTGTACGATGTAAACAGGAAGTCACTGAAGAACCCGTCAATTTTTAAATTATTTAATAAATAATTTAGACTAAATATATTTTTTTATGGAAAAGAAATACTTTTATTCTGCACCCCTCTAAACACACCGTGGATGTATGATTTTTGAAAAAAAATATAGCTTTTAATACGCATTCTCCAAAATCAACCTTTAATCTTGCGAAATGAGTTAGTCTGGCGGTAGATTAGCGATACAAAGACGGCAAGACAGCGGTAAGTTAGAGAGAGTTCTCGCGATTTTTTCCTGTTTTGATGTGAGCTGTTAGCCTGGTAAAACCAGACTCTGCTGCTTCGCTTTGCTTCGTACACAGAGTCTGCGCAGTCGTCATTGACAAGTGTTTACTTCCTGGTGGGTGGGCGCTTGTCTGCAGGGTCGCTTGTCAGAAGTTTAAAATCATTGGTGTACCCGTAAACTAATCACTAATGTTTGGCGATGACGTATGTTATGCGCCGGCTCAGCCGCCAACTACTTCGCTGTAAATACAGTCCTTCATACCAGAAATGCAGTGAAAACAAACTGATCAGTACATTAAAGTTAATACTGTACCCATGCATATGCCCATCTACCAAATTTTAGCCTTCACTCGTTCACTTAAAAGAACCAGAAGGTGCTCTTTCTGTTCTCCTTCCAAGAAACAAACTGTTGAGCTATCGTTTTTCCTGCAGATACTGCTGCTGTTAAAAAAAAAAAAAAAAGTAAGAGACCTGAAACCAACGGCAGAATCGGCGAGAATAACGCATTATTTACAACAGGGTGAAATCTGCGTTGACAGGAAAACTGAACCGTTTACCATACTTGCGCTGACATCATACCGAGCTCGCTATCTTACTTTATAGCAACACAGTTTGGCTCTAAGCGTTTGGCTGTCTCAGACAGCTATTTCATTCATGGATAATGACAACATAACACTGAGACAGCAATAGGTCTTGTGACATGAACAAAAAACATGGCTTTTAAAAAGTTCGCTGCTAACTTAAATAGCGTGAAATTTGCGGGCAATGTAACACTAGAAGCTACAAGCTAGCTGAGTTGCTTCGGTTTTGTCTCTCACAGATGAGGGTGCCTATGAGGGTGAGGGATGAACAGGATGCCTATTTCATATGTTTCATGATGGCTATTAAGTAGATATGAAAATCTGTAGGGAGTAGTGCTACAACATCATTTCCATTTAAAAAAAAACCTAACCAAACAATCATCTTGTTGTGGCTATGAGTCGCTGATACCCGGGATTTTCTCCACGACAGAGCAAATGGCCTCCCGTGAATCTATGTCCATGGCCATTGTTGATTTCGGAGACTACAATTTCAAACTCGGCACAGCGGCTACATCATGGCTCTCAGCCACGCCTTCTGTTCGTTGGTTGGTCCGGCGTACTTTCTGCCGAGGTAAACGAGGCAGAGCTCCGAGTGATCAGACGGAGTACTGAAGCGAAATGAAATAAAGCGGAAGTACAAAGGCTGGCAGAGTCAGGCTAGTGAGCTGTATGGTAAACCCTTAAATGATTGTTCTGAAAGAAAAAAAAAAAAAAAAAAAAAAAAAAACACAACCACAGATTTTTTTAATGGCTACACAACATGACGGACATTTTGATACCAAACATAAGTGTATATGTGAAAAACTGATGTTTCAGACAATTTTCCATTGAAAAATGCATCTGTCTTGACCAAAATTGATGCAAAACATGAAGTTCATCTTGAAAAATCACCAGGTTCCTATGAACACACACATAAAATATTTTCACAAATGTTGCCTCATAGTTGGCTAAATAATGTGCGAGTGTTGGTAAATTGCGAGACCAGTAACATGGATCCAGATTGCAAAAATTGGAACCATCCCTGTATTCACAGCGCTTCACTTTTTCCATGTTATGTTACAGCCTTATTCAAAAAATGGATTAAATTAAATTTTTCCCCATAAAATTCTACATGCAATACCCCATCATGACATGAAAAAACATTGAGATTTTTGCAAATTTATTTAAATAAGGAATCACACATAAGTATTCACAGCCTTTGCTCAATACTTTGTTGATGCACCTTTAGCAGCAATTATAGCTGCAAGTCTTTTTGACTAGAATGCCACAAGCTTGGCACACCCATCTTTGAGCAGATTCACCCATTCCTTGTTGCAACACTTCAAGCACCATCAGATTGGATGGGGAGTGTCGGTGCACAGCCATTTTCAGATCTCTCCAAAGATGTTTAATCGGATTCAAGTCTGGGCTCTGGCTGGGTCACTCAAGGACATTCAGAGTTGCCCTGAAGCCACTCCTTTGATATCTTGGCTGCGTGCTTGGGGTCGTTGTCCTGCTGAAAAAAAATGAATCGTCGCCCCAGTCTGTGGTCAAGAGCGCTATGGAGCAGGTTTTCATCCAGGATGTCTCTGTACATTGCTGCATTCATCTTTCCCTCAATCCTGACTAGCCTTCCAGTTCCTGCTGCTAAAAAAAAAAAAACCCCCCCATCCCCACAGCATGATGCTGCCACCACCATGCTTCACTGTTGGGATGGTATTGATCAGGTGATGAGTGGTGCCTGTTTCCTCCAAACAGGACACCTGGCATTCACGCCAAAGAGTTCAATCTTTGTCTCATCAGACCAGAGAATTGTTTCTCATGGTCTAAGAGTCCTTCAGGTGCCTTTTGGCAAACTCCAGGCAGGCTGCCATGTGCCTTGTAGGAGTGGCTTCCCTCTGGCCACTCTACCATACAGGCCTGATTGGTGGATTGCTGCAGAGATGGATGTCCTTCTGGAAGGTTCTCTCTCCACAGAGGATCGCTGGAGCTCTGATAGACTGACCATCGGGTCACCTCCCTGACTAAGGCCCTTCTCCCCCGATTACTCAGTTTAGACGGGCAGCCAGCTCTAGGAAGAGTCCTGGTGGTTCTGAACTTCTTCCTTTTTTCTGTACCCTTCCCCAGATTTGTGCCTTGAGACAATTCCTTTGACTTCATGCTTGGTTTGTGCCCTGACATGCACTGTAAACTGTAGGACCTAATATAGACAGGTGTGTACCTTTCCAAATCATGCCCAATCAACTGAATTTACCTCAGGTGGACCCCAATTAAGCTGTCGAAACATCTCAAGGTTGATCAGTGGAAACAGAATGCACCTGAGCTCAATTTTGAGCTTCATGGCAAGGGCTGTGAATACTTGAGTACGTGTGATTTTTAGTTATTTTTTAATAAATTTGCAAAAATCCCCAAAAAACTTTTTTTTTACATTGTCATTATGGGGTATTGTGTGTAGAATTTTATGGGAAAAAAATTAATTTAATCCATTTTTGAATAAGGCTGTAACATGACAAGATGTGGAAAAAGTGAAGCACTGTGATTACAGGGATGGTTCCAATTTTCGCAATCCGGATCCTTGTTACCAGTCTCGCAATTTAACGACACTCGCACATTATTTAGCCAATTATATGAGGCAACTTTTTTGAAAATATCTTCGGTGTGTTTTCATAGGAATCTGGTTGTTTTTCAAGATGAACTTTACGTTTTGCATCAATTTTGGTCAAGACAGATGCATTTTTCAATGAAAATTGTCTGAAACTTCTTCAGTTTTTCACATATATACTTATGTTTGGTATCAAAATGTCCATCATGTTGTTGTGTAGCCATCATCTGGTTTTTCAGAACAGTCATTTATGGGTTTAAATATGGACTTTTCGAGGCCTTGTCCCACAAAAATCTTGAAATCACTCAATAGGTCAAAGTTCACTTCCTGTAGCAAATTTCACATTTCAAATCTATTTTCTGGATAGTCCCACAAGTAGGTACATATAACCAGAAGATGGTTCAAATTGGGCCGTGGGCAAATTTGCCTATACCCTGCAAAACCTCCTTTAGAAGCTTGTTCATCACCTGACGTGATGAAACTGCCAGTTTGGTATGGCGTGAACACACTGGACTTGAAGGGATTGACAGCAGCTGATCTGATTGACCTTAATTGAACCAAACTCCTGCCACAACCAAGAATAATTAAACCATCTCAGACCAACTTATTTATAACATTGTCACAGTTTCGTTATCACCTTGTGTCACAAAATTGCCTGTATTGAGTTAGACATGCCCAGTTTCAATCTGTGATACCATTAGCACTCATATTTCCTAATTGCATTCAGGTCTTCAATTTATGCCCCTAACTGTGAACTCCAATAAAAAAACAGGCTAATACAGCCTCACATATGTATTGTGACTTTTATTTCAGCCATTTCTTTTGCCTAATTTAATGAAATTGTGAGATTCAACAGTGCTGGTTCAGATCTTATGAAAGACCCTCTCCACATACAGTATATATACTTGCTGAATGAACCTCTTGATTTTATAAGAATTCATATAATGTACAGTAGTGATCTGACTGAATGTTTATGTTGGCAAGAGGTCATCCCAGGTTTCATTGTGGTTCTTAATATAAAATAAAAGAACACTGTGGCATTAACAATTGTGTATTAGTTCATAGTACGTATTTGTACTACTTAGCCCCGGCTAAGGTTGTTTTATTGATACAATTACTTCAAATGCAAGATCCCCAGACCCAGCCCTAACTATAACTCTGCAAAACCTCTCCTCCAAGATCCGTTTAGTGCTCGCGCATGCCTTTTAACATGATCTTGAACGACACTGGGCGGAAAACTAATAATTCCCAAACTGAACAGACAAGAATACTCTGATTGGCTCTCACTGAACATTCCTTTGGAGCCAATCAGAATCGAGAATCCGGATCCTTTGCAGCCAAACAAACATAAGCCACAGTTTCCTCACTATTTTGTGACACCTTTCGCATCAAGTACTTACAAAAACTATGTTTACCTTAATGACATTGCTTGTAGTGCCCCAGGTTCAAAGTGGATTTTGTTGACAAATCTGTGCTCGTCAAAACCAAATGCCCGAGTCATGTTGCTGGACGCCATCTTTGCTCGCTAAGTGAAACACCTACATGTGGGTAACGCGTGTGCTCGTGAGCACTTGGCGGGGCAGCCCCGTTCACGAGACGTGCGCACGCAAGCTCACGTGGGCTCCTGCTGTCTTCAACATGCCTCAGGTGAAACAGCTGGGCCCAGCTCGACCTAACCTTGCAATCAGACAGCAGGGCTTAGTTCAATTGGTTAACTCTACTTCCCCGTTCATGAATATGACGTCACATGGATTGACTGCGCATGCTCAATCCGAGTTGCGCTCTAACGCTTTCTAAGGTCTCATGGACTGTGGGCTCAACTTATTTTGCCTCATCTTAGGCCTATTAATAGCGATTCGTGGGCAGAGTTACCACAATTTGCCAGTTATTCCCATTAAAATTTGCCATGGAGGTACTTTGAGCTTTATTTCATATTTAGTATTTTGCATAGTTTTGATTCACTTCATGCTTTTTAAGTATTATAGAGATGAAAAGTTTGAAATTCACAAACTTACTGTGACGTCAACGGTCCCAGGTTATCTTCAGTTCTACCCACCTCCCCATGGTGTTCAAATAACAAAGAGTGGACCAATTCCATAATATTGTCCATAATTTTGGATGACATATTTAATGTCATGTGTCCATAAATATACTGTGAATTTATTCTCTTAGGGTTTGCTCTGATGTTTTTCTCGAAAGAGGCAAAAAGCATGTTTGTAAAAACATTGACACATAAATTAGGCGAAGCACTTCTTTCATTCAATTTTTAATCTGCAGGAGTTCTATTAATGTTTTCAGGATGAAAGTATTTTACATAACTGTAAGAACTGGAAGGTCCAATGCACAAACTTGCTCTCTCTCTCTCTCTCTATCCCTTTCTCTCTAGATGTTGGGCAGGTGATGGTCATATTTGTGCTTGACCTGCTTCTTGGCCTCAGGTGCTGGGGAGCCATTGTTGCCAGGCAACTGTGGCAGGTGTTGTGTCTGAAAAATGCAACACAGAAACACAAGTAACATGGTCAAAGTTCTTGTGAGTACACTTAACAATTCATGACAGTACAGGACTGGTCCAAGAGATTAATATTTGCGGCAAGCCAAAAACGTACTTTGGTGTTTTTATGTCAAAATTAAAAACACTGAAGTAAAAACCGTATCCGTGAAAGATGTTACGAACAGAAACATAAAATTGCAAGAAACAATCTTTTCCTCTTTTTCTTTTTTAAACTTGACATGCATGAGTTTTGCTGGTGTCTGAGGGTTCAGAATGTGAGGGCTTAAGATAAGTCATTTGAGCCTGTTTAGCGGTGTTTTGGCATTGCTTACCCCCAGCTGCCTCCGCCTCTGGCCCTTGTCGTAGCGCCTCCCCGGTCGCTCCTCCTGGACGTACGGCAGGGCCAGCAGCTCTTCACAGGACAGCCTGAGGGAGGGGTCCATCACCAGGCAAGACTGCGGGGGTGGGGGTAAGGTTCATATAAATACACAGCATGTGATAAAAAAAGAACTTAGTTTGCCTCTCATTTGACTGCTCTCATTCCCCCAGCTTTGCCTTGGAATAAAAAATTGTTGACTTGCAGAATGCACTTCACCTGTTCTGCTTTACCTGTGCAATGAGATTCTTCTGTATATCTCCCATACAATCTTTCCCTTGGGTGATGTGCAACATCCATACTTCTTTACCTCAAATGTGCATGTGATATATTTCTCTGTAAAGGGACAGTGTGAGGGAGCTCATCCAGCATGCTCACCTTCAGAAAGGTCAGGGCCTGGGGAGACACATTGTGGAACCTCTTCTCCAGAGGCTCCTGAGAGAGAAATGATTTCATGTAACTTTATAATGCATGAACATGTTCATTTTATGCTCTTTAGCACAGTGCCTTACCCTGGTTTCTGGCTCTGGGATGCTGACTCCACTGAAGAAAACATTGGAGAGGAACACCTGCTGATGACGAGGAATCAGGTCACCTAGAAAGGGCAGAAATGACAGAAGTCAATTTGCGCCTTTTTGCAAAATTCATCTGAGGAAGTCAATGACTTCAGTGAAGTTTCAGGATATTGAGTTATGTAGTTGCGATGTTTAAACTGCAGAGGGCAGTCAGCGCACAGTGTCCAACTGTCTTCACCACTCAGCCACACTAGCTTAGTACAATATTAACCAACCTCACACTTTTGGCCTGCATTTCTTTCAATGAGAGTGTGTACAAGTGTCTCTGTGAAAGTTTTGATGAAAGTCTATTTCTCAGACATTGCCTTTTGCCCTGTACGAAAAGACAATTTAAAAGATATGACTGTTTATCATCAATCCTGTTTTTGTGGTCAACCGTCAGCCTTGTACCGCTCAGTTCCCTTAGAACACAATGACCAACTGCTCAATTCCAAATTTGGGTAAAATACATGCGACAACTCCAGAAGATCACAAGGCATTTCTGCACAACACTATGCAAACCAGAATCAAGATCATTATAAAGACTTCTGTTGTATATGTATTCCATTGAAAGTCCTTTATTAGAAATATTATGTTTAAAAAAAAAGTCATTTTATCATGTCTACATGTTAAGTGTTTCAGATGAAGTATTTGACCAAGGCCTGCCTCTCTTGCCCTCTGGTAGTACCTAGTGTTCTGCGTATGAGATACAGCTGGTCCACGTCGGACCGACCAGGCCAGAGTGGGTTCCCATGCAGCAGCTCAGCGAAGACACAGCCGAGGGCCCACACATCCACAGGGGGCCCATACTGCGTGTCTCCCACCAGCAGCTCTGGGGCTCGGTACCACCGCGTCGCCACATAATCTGTGTAGTCATCCCCTGGGCCTGCTGATTCGAGATGTACAGTTACGCTTAATAGCTCACACGAAACTCGCAGATTATTCAAACAGTACTCACGTCGCATATTGTCCGTGCATTATTCGCATGCCACTTTCATGGTACTCAGGCATTACTCCCTTATTATGCACTCATTTGCCAAATATTACGCACAGATTCAGAGGAGTATTTTTCAAATGTTCATCTTAACCCTCTCAGCGCCGTGGGCAACTACAGTTGCCCAATGATGTAAGATATCAAAGTCAGATGCTGTTGAAAACCTATCATGTGTCAACTTGTTTAAAAGAGCTCCCGCAGGGCAGCTCTTTTAAACAAGTTGCCACATGATAGGTTTTCAACAGCTCAGGATAAATACATTTTTAATTCCTTGAAAATGTATTTGGCGCTCAAAGGGTTAAAACTTGTGAAACATTTTAAATACTGCAGAACTGTGCAAACGTTTTAGGCACCTAACATTTTTTGAAATTTAAATCCGGCATTAGATGTTTACTTTTTGTTTTCCACATTGGTGCTGCAGAAGATAAAAAGTACATTTGAAATTCCAAATGCCAATTTAAAAAATAGTTTTATATATAGATGTTTGGATTTCTTTGAAAACAGTTGATACAGATAATATAGGCTTGACAGGGCCCTGATGCCAACATCATCATGGGTGTCTCCAAATAATTGGGAGTAAGTGAGAGAGTCAGTCTGCAGAAGAACGGTGGCAAGTTTTCCACTCGGCTTGGAGAAAGCAAAAAGCAAATAAAACTATAGAACAACAGAACAGTGTCCCAATTTTTTAGGCAAAGCATGGTCACACCAAATAGGGTCATTCCATGTCAAATCAACCAAATTTTAGGAACTTCCCCACCAAAAAAAAATCATTTTTATTATATTCCCCACAGTGGAAGATTCATATATCTTGTGTGAAATGGTAAAATAATTAAGCTCAATTGTTGCCAGTTCCCGAGATTTAGCTTCTTTTAGGGAGGGGGGGTCAGTTTTAAGAAAATTGCCATAATTTTGGAGTAAGTTTGAGGGCCTAAGATATGCATTTGCAGAGCAAACAGACCCATAAGTTTCATTTTGTCATCAGAATAGTTGCTGAACTCTTGGCTTAAGCTACTTTTCTTTACTCAGTGTGTTTAGTTTACCTGTACTGTGGCCTGGAAAAAGCAAAAAACACCAATCATACAAATTTTTTCCAAATTCAATGCATTTATTATTCAGTAAATAATGAAAATAGAGCCCTGAGACTTGGTATGCAAACTGTCGGTCAACTTTCTGAAGACCACAAAAAATATCAAAGACAGGTTGAAAGACCAAGGTTGTATTAAATGTTTTAATAACCTTGGAAGTTTGCTTCAGAATGAAAAGTGCGTATTTTGGGACATTATAGTGGGTATATATCTCAAAAGGGACACAAGTGATCAATGTAATATTTTTAGTGCTTGAAGGCATGGATCTTGGGTCTAACATATTAAAAAACTGGAGATGTAAAGCTCTTCCTTTAGACTGTACAGCATGCCAATCATATTAGGTGATTATCATTGGCTGATGTAGGGTATTGTTGCATTCCACCGCCAGGTGGCAGCAAAACCCAAAAGCACAGCCCATTGGAAAGACTTGAAATCTCTGCCAGCATAGCTGGATTTGAACTTTGGCCAATATCTCAGCTGTACTTTGGCCTAGATATGCCCAAATTTAAGCACTTGTTCCTCTTGTGCTATTCTAACTTCCGGCAAAGTTTGGTTAAAATCTGTGTGGCCGTTTTTGAGATATCCTGCTAACAGACAGACAGACAGACAGACAGACCAAAGCCGGCGAAAACATACACCTCCTTGTGGAGGTGAACAAGTGTATGTGTCACATTCATCTATTCACTTACACCATGGCTAAGGTGCCCCGAAAATTAATTTAGACACCTAATGTGATTGGCATGCTGTACAGTCTAAAGGAAGTTTAACATCTCCAGTTTTTTAATATACTCAGTCAAAAAAGAAACTTCACACTCATAAATTTCTAAATATTTTCTTGAGACTTAATACAAGAGATATTATTATTATTATTATTAGGGGTAAATGCGTTGTCAAAGACATCATGACACACAGCAACTCCGACGTGCACAAGCATGCAGCACGTGCGAGCATACATCAAGGTAAAAGCATGTTTCCTCGTGTTCCTAGTCACGTGACCTTATGAGACACGTGCGATTGAGCCCATGTTAGCACGGTAGAGTGACATCTCGGAAAAACAAGTTCTTACAGTCAATTATCCGTTGATTTGCAATGCCACGACTGTCAAACATTCAACGTGAACGTGCCATTGGCATGCTGAATACGGGAACGTCGGTCACTGATGTTGCCAGGGTTATGGGATGCAGTCGACGGACTATCCATGATCTTCGGACACGTCTCCAACAAACTGGCACCACAGCAGACCGACCTCGTTCGGGTAGACCACGAAGTGACGACACAAGCAGAAGACCAACAAATCGTCTTACGTCATTTTGCGTGTCGATTTCTCACTGCAACGTCCACTAGGAATGAATTGTTTAGAGGTCGTGTGACTGCCCAAACCATACGTAATCGCCTGCGCACTGCTCGTCTCCATGCACGCCGGCCATATCGTGGACCAATTTTAACCCAGTTACACCGGCGTCAACGGCTTCTCTGGGCACAACGACATCTGAGATGGACTCAGCGTGATTGGAATAGGGTCGTTTTTAGACGAATCCAGATTCACTTTGCACTTCGCTGATGGGAGAGTTAGAGTTTGGAGGAGACGCGGTGAACGCAACGCCCAGTGTTGTGTGCAGGAAGTGGACCGTTTTGGGGGCGGTAGTGTTATGGTTTGGGGTGCCTTAAATGGTCCTGCCGTTCCCCCGACTGATGGTCGATTCAAGGAAACCTAACTGCTGCAGGATACAGAGATCAAGTGCTCATTCCAGAGCTTTTGCCATTCATGGCAGCTCATGGCCCAGGTCTGACATTCCAATACGATAATGCCAGACCTCATACGCCAATTTAACGTGGAATTTTCTTAGGAATGCTGGCATCAATGTCATGGAGTGGCCCTCAAGGTCTCCGACCTTAATCCCATAGAACATGTATGGGATGTGTTGGGCAGAAGACTCCGTCAAGTAAGGAACCCTCCACAGAATTTGCAGGAACTTGGTGCCATGTTGGTTCAATTATGGCAACGCATCCCCCCCAAGCTGTGTTCAGACGCATCATTCAATCCATGAGGAGACGTTATGTCGCAGTTGTGAACGCTCATGGAGGGCATACGCGCTATTGACATGCTTTCATCAAGTTGTAACTTACTATTTTTACTCTCTTACATTTCCGTAGCATTTCCGGTGGAACTGGTTACATTATGAACATGATTTTTATGGTACACCGTCCTTAATGGGTACAGAATGGAATTAAATCATTATTTAAAACCACTTTTCTTGTATGTTCAACTTATCGACCTCCAAACGAGTGTGAAGTTTCTTTTTTGACTGAGTATATGTTAGACCCAAGACCCCTGCCTTCAAGCACTAAAAACATGACATTGATCACTTGTGTCCCTTTTGAGATATATACCTTCTATAATGACCCAAAATACGCACTTTTCATTCTGAAGACAACTTCCAAGGTCATTAAAACATTTAATACAACCATCGTGACTTTGATATTTCTTGTGGTCTTCAGAGAGTTAACCGACAGTTTGCATACCAAGTCTCAGGGCTCTATCTTAATTAGTTACAGAATAATAAATGCATTAAATTTTGAAAAAATTTGTATAATTGGTGTTTTTTGCTTTTTCCAGGCCACAGTACAGTTAACTTAACATACTGAGTAAAGAAAAGTAGATGAAGCCAAGAGTTCAGCAACTATTCTGATGACAAATTGAAACTTGTGGGTCTGTCAGCTCTGAAAATCCATTTCTGAGGCCCTCAAACTCCCTCCAAAATTAAGGTGATTTTGTTAAAATTGACCCCCCTTCCCTAAAATAGGCTACATTTCAGGAACTAGCAAGAATTGAGCTGAAATATTTGACCTCAGTACTGCCAATGCATATTTCTTGAAATGTGCAAAGTTTTATCAAAATCAAAATTTTGATGTGGGGGGCTCTGGTTGAGTTGACACGGAATGACCCAATATTGGTTTGGTTTAGTTTTTAACAGTTTACAGCTCTGTATAGTACATTTGTCAGTTATTAGAAACTTTTAACTTCATTATTTTTGCAAGCATATTTGCCCTACGAAATAGCTTTAAATGTGCCTTAGACTTTTGCGCAGTTCTGTATATTAGACACATGTGGGAGGAGGTGGTGAGGGTAAGACCGATCAGACAAACATTCAGGGCTCCCTCTTACTGAGAATGCGGGCAAAGCCGAAGTCACACAGCTTGATTATGCCACTCTTGGTCAGCAGGATGTTCTCCGGCTTCACGTCCCGGTGGATACACTACAAGAGACAGAAAGACACACAGACAGACAGACAAGCTAGTTAACACCTATTTTTTTTAAAAATACTTTTTTTGATGATTGTGACCTTTCAAATTTTAAAATTCCTTTAAATCCCTAAGGATTTAAAGCATGCATGTTACACACAGAAAAATTTTGCCCCAGAATATTGAAGATATTTCTATTCCAAAATATTTGTGTATTCTGCTGGAATATTCAATATGACAAACAATATCACACACAGTCAAATTGAGACTGACAGATTGTTTCCCACAGAGAATGAAGTTAAGATAGAAATGAATTGATAAAGGCAGACAGAATGGAAGTGAAATTGATATGGTCCCAGAGTGAGAGGGTATTAGAAAGAGCTGGGTTTTTCAGTCATACTAATGCAAGGAGCAGGAGCAATATTTCGGCGAGATTATTTCATTTTAATGTTTCACTCTAGTGTTGAGTTAACGTCACTATAAATTGAGTTTTGATCTCAAAAATCACTTTTTCCGAGTTACCAATTGCCTGGAAAAGTAGTAGCATTTGATTTTTGCAAACACTGCCAGTTTCTGTCGGTGATGTCATGAATAAATCATAAGTCACACTGAAAAAAGGTGGATTTTTGTAATGCAGTCAGGGTACAGGCTAAATGTACAAATAACAGCTAACTGTTTACCTTATGAAAGCCAGCTGTACTAGGTACTTCATATTACCCACAAACTGTCCCCCTCATAAAAATACATATATCAGTGCATTTTTAGAGAGTTGACTTCAGCTAAATTTAAATTTACCCAGTATATATACCGATCACCCACAACATTAAAACCACCGGCCCTATATTACGTACAGCGGGTCCCACTCGTGCTGACAAAACAGCTGCGTCAAACTGACATCCACTTGAATTCCTGGAGCAAGGATTTCCCAGCAGAAAATTTCCCAGAGCACCACACTTCCCCCACCAGCTAGTCTCCTTCCCGCAGTGGATGGCAGTGCCATCTCTTCACAAGGTAAATGGTGCAGACGCACCCACACAATGCACATGATGTAGAGGAAAATGGGACTCGCTGAACCAGGTCACCTTTTTTAATTGCTCGAGGGTCTAGTTCCAACAGTCAGCGTGCCCACAGCTGGTGCTTTCAGCATTGGACCGGGAGTTAAAATGGACACTCCAGCTGGTCTGCAGCTTCAGAGCACCTCATGCAGCATGGTCAATGTTCTATGTTTGTGACAAATTCTTGAAGTATCATTAAAATTCACTGCAGCCTGTGCCAAAGTATCCCTTCAGTCAGTTCGGACCAGACCGGATTGCCTTCATTGCCCTTATGCATCAATGAGCCAGGGGCACCCAACACCCTGTCGCTGGCTCACAGTTTGTCCCTTCTCGGACCACTGTTGGTTGGTAGTCACCACTGCTGACTGTAAGCACCTCAGAAGCCTTGCTGCTTCAGGCATGCTCTGATTCACTCACCTAGCCATAGCAATGCAACCCTTGTCAAGGTAATTTCGGTTCCACTTCTCCCACATCCAACACATCAACTATGAGAACCTGTTTTGTGCTTACTTACTGAGGACTGATCTTGACGTGTCATTTTTAGTTTTTACAAGATGATCAACGTTCTTTGCTTCATCTGTGAGTGGTTTTAATGTTTGGCTCATCGGTGTGCTATACTGTATATCTACACAGTATATAGTATGTACACAAGTACAATACAGTTGTTATAAATTCTTATGACAATTAAATTCAAACCCATTTCCATTGAAAATAAATTCATTTTCCTGCCATGAATAATAGCAGATTTTACAGGGATGCATTATTTGAGAGTGTGACCCAGACTGGAGACTGGGACTGCAGGACTGACATTGTGCATGTGGCAGAAGTTGACAGCCTGCAGGGTCTGCCACACTATACTCTTCAGTAGGGCCTCAGGAAGCCTGGGGAAAGGGCAAGAAAAACAAAATGGGGGGGCATTACGCCTCACACAGTAGACTACCAGCATAATGAATACACATTTTAGATTCAGTATATTTTGAGAGAGTACTGCTTTAAAATAGTTCCCATGTCGCCAGAGTAACTCAAGGCCTGTGTCCCTGGCAACAAGTGCGTTTGTTGGGAAGGCCGGCTAAGGTTACTGCAGTAGAGTATGACGGAAAAGGCAGAGGCAGTCAGCCAGCAAACACCCATTGTGGCTTAGCTCACAGTTACATGGTCAGTCAGCGGCCAGCTATTGTGACTCATCTAACAGTGCAGATTGACACAACAACATCTAAACTTCCCCCTTCTGACCCCCTAACCTGTTTATGTAATGAAAGGTGCTGAAAGCAAGAGTGAATGTTGATACTAAATCAATCAGGGACTGAGTTTTTACTCTTTCTTTGCCTTTCTAGCCTGACTCTTGGTCACTAACATTCAAGGCTTTCATGGCTCCCAAGGAACTGATTCCCTATACTGTCTATAATTTCCTTGGTGCGTCAGTGCCAGCCCCCCAAAAGAAGTCTATTTGCTTAACATTTAGACCAGTGGCGCAGGCAGATATTGGGTTTTGGGTGGGCGGGCCGATTTTTCACATCAAAAATCGGCTAAAGGTACACATTAGAACAAAAATTGTACAATGCTTTCATTTAGCATACAATGAAAACTTCACTGTTTTCAATCATTTTCCATGAATAACAAGTTATCCAATTGTTAGAATAATCCATCAGCAGTTAAACACACAAGTTCCGTCTTCCTGCAATTCCCGCAATAAATAGCAATTTTAATTTGGAAAAAACGTTCATTCATTCACTACGCTTTACTACGATGAGCCACTCTGTTAACTTCCGCATTTGCTTATGCGCATCCCGCAATTCAAACTGTCTAATCTGAAGTTTGTGGTTGTTTTAACTACAGCAAGGAAAACGATTAACTACAGGTATCCATAACTTTGAATAATGTTTATTAAAATTTGTACAATTTTGCGTCCACATAAAGTGTTTCATTTCTTGTCGTATCTTCACGAGAAGAATTGGCCACAACTGATAGTGCTAAGTGTTTTCAGAATTCATGTAATGTTAGTCAGGAAAAAAGACTGATAACAGGTCAAGAAAAATTACTACTTTATAGGGATCATTTGTGTCTTCTCCGTTTTTTAATCAGCTGCCACCGAAGCATTAGCTACCGAACCCAGTGACTAGCTGTACATATTACAAAAGCGAGTCACTGTAGCAAAATAAATGTGCAGACCAGTGTTGGAGAGTTAATATAGAAGTATGTTAACAAGCAACTAACAGCACAATGCCAGCAGATCTGCCCAACCCTTCTGCCAAATTTATGAGGGTTGCAATTATTAAAACCAATCTCCACCTCCTTCTTGGTTGACTGCTTTTTGGCCGGTGTCTTTGGTCTTTTTTCTGCTAGTAACATCAGCTATAACACTTCTGCAGTTCTTGGCAATGGAGGAACTGGAAGTGCAGATGGAGAGATTCAGAATTTCTAGGTTTTCACAGTCTGGGTCCACCATACAGAGATTCCAATGTACTCTCAAACCACTTCAGATACTGACAGTTGAGGGGGTATTATGACATAAAAAGTCGCCAACCGCAGGTCTTAGCTCCTCCAGGAACCAGGCATAGGCAATATTGCCCCAGACCACGGAAGAGAGCATGCACAGAGAAGAGGGGCTGAACAGCATGTGCACGAGAAGTGATTGGCAATGCATTAGAAACTCCTCCTGGCTCTGAATGGTTAATTTTGCTCGGGTGCAGTAGATTTTTGCCTATGCCAAAGCAGTGGGAGGAGCCAAATGAACTTGATTTTTTTTTTTTTTTTTTTAGAGAATATCAGTGTCATTTAGTAGCTTTATTATAGAGTGACAGTTTCAGAGCATATGAAAAAAAGTTATTTTTATTAAAATGACCTCACTGCACCTTCAATGATTAAGAACATTAACTCCTTGAAGTCTTATAAATAGCTCCCAAACCTTTACATCAGCCACAAGGATTGGGACCCTGTTCTTCTCAAGCCATTGTTTCTGCCTGCTCCTCTGAATCAGTTTATTGGGAACACTTCCCAAGCCTTCATTGCTCTCCATGATTGGGACTGCATTACCAGTGAAATCCCTCCAGTTCTACTGAAAAGCAGTCCTGTCTCCACTAGGGGGATTCACCACCTGGCTTCCGCCCTGGGACAGCCTCTGGCCTGGGCACGAACGCACCCCTACCCTCTACAGTCAGTCCCAACTTAGCTGGACTGCCCCTCTACAGTTCTGGGCTTTCTTCTTTTCTTTTTTATTCATATATTTTTGTGTGTAATGTTATACAGATTTGTTTATTTTTACTTTTGTTTTCTTGTTTTTTTTAATGTGTATGTTATAAACTGTAATTTGTAATAACTTAATATCGGTCATTATCTGTATATATTACTTGATGCACAACTGGCAGTTAAAAAAAATTTGATCGCAAAAAAGAAACAGTTCTGGGCTATGGCCTTTCCCTCTCCTATTACTGAATTCCTGCTAATAAATAATCCCTTTTGGATTGAACTCTGACTCTGTGTTTGGTTTCTTGTCTGGATCATAACAAGAGCTACGTTACTGGTGAAAACAGGCAAATTGATCTCCAGAAGTTTAATACCCCACCAACCCTAACTCAAGTGTAGTAACACAAAAAGCCCTTGGGTGGTTGATATCTACTTTCCAGAGCACTGAAATACGGCCAGCTCCTGTAGGGACCAATGTTTCAAAGCTGTGTGATGGGAATGAGGGACAAATGAAGGTGAGATTGCAATGAGGTGTGGGGGGGCAGAGAAGGGAGACAGATTAGTCAGAAAAAAATGATTGATGCCTAAATATTTTAACAACTGATATATTGGATTCCCTATTTCTTCAGTAAAACCTGATATGCTTTTGTACAAGAGGAAAATCTGCTAAAAAAAAAAAAAAAGAATCCCTGGATTCAATCAACATTTTTCTAATCTTTGATTTCAGCACTGTCTGAAAAGTTCAGAAATCATTTGAACTACCACACCAAATAGATTTAACAAATACAAGCTGACGCTGAGCGCCAAGAGAACCCCCCAGCCCTTAACTAATTATTTATAAACAGCAAGGTCACTGTGCCAAGGTCAAAGGTCAAATCCACTAATGACCCTTACGACGCACAGCTACCCCTCACATGGAACCTGCGTACCAAATTTTAAGCTGCTGTGGTCAGGACTTTTGGAAATATGCCCCAGACAATTTTTCAAGATCAAGGTCACTGTGCCAAGGTCAAAGGTCAAATCCAGTAATGACCCTTACCTTACACACCTAATCCTCACAGGGAACCGGCACATAAAATTTGAAGCTGCTGCGGTCAATAGTTTTGGAAATAAGACCAGGACAAATTTTTTAAGTTCAAGGTCACTGTCCTGAAGTCAAATCCACTAAAGACCCCTTCGTTGCACATCTATCCCTCACAAAAAGCCTGCCTACCAAATGTGAAGCTCCTTTGACCAATACTGAGATATGGCCCAGACAAATTATAGAGCCGTGGCCCGCCCGCCCGCCCAATCAGACGCCGCAGGGTATAACAATACCCCATCAGCCCATAAAGAGCTGTGGGGTAAGAATTATATAAATAGTCCCCATGCCAAAAACTTTCTTTGCATTAGTTTCTTGGTTTCTGTACAGAATAAGCCTCCTACGCCATCCCCAGAAGAACGAACAGAGAGATTGACAGGGAGTACAAACCCTCGCGGGTGGCGGTCCAGCTCGTTGAGGACGGTCTGCTCACAGAATTCAAAGACTAGGTGCAGCCGCCTCTTCCTCCTGAACACCTCCAGTAGGTTGACCAGATTTACGTGTTTCAACTTCTGTTGGACACAAAGAAATGAGAGAACCCTTATACTGCTTTTCCACTCTAAAGCTGCTTTCACACCGGACACGAAACAAATTTTTCGCACGACAGATTACATTCAAAGTCAATGCAAAGACGCGAATGTAACGCTGTCGTCTGGCATTTTCAAGCCCAGTGTGGCGGCTTAATGTGCTTATCTCTGGAGGGAGTTTTTGGTTTTCATTGCTTGAAAGTCGTACACATAAAGCAACTGATTTGTGAGTCCCAGGGCTGACCTCACCTCTATGATGATGAATTGAACCAGAGAATACTGGGATGTTACGGTTTACAAGATTTGCTAGTCTAATTGCTCAACATTAAATTTTAATAACAGTGTCACATATTTAGCTTGATTGATTTGCCATTTTCAGATTTGTCATGACCAAGTTGCATTTTTCCAATATTTGGCCAGACTTTTCTCATTGTATTGCACATGTGGTCTGACTCATACTACCAAAAAGTTATGATAAAATCTAGTCAGTTACCAAAAGGTCATGAAAAAAAAATCTTCTCGTGTTCCCCTGCTGATCAAGCAAACTGGTCAGACTCAAAAAACTGGTTATGAAACACATATCTTTTTGCGGGGGGGCAACGTCATTTCATTTCAAGCATATCAGGCAAATGAAAATTGACGTTAATGTTGAATGATGATTTTATTTTTTTACTTAACTTTACTTCCTTAATGAACTGCACTGAAACTGACCCCAAACCTTGGCGTGCGCTATTTTATTTATAGGCCTACCTTCAGCATGCAGATTTCTCTCATTGCTATCTTCTTAATGACTGGGTCGTCCTCAGGTTCCACAAACTTCTTAATAGCGACGATCTGTCCGGTCTCTCTGTGGCGGCATTTGAAGACCCTGCCGTAGGAGCCCTCTCCTATCTTCGCAAGTTTTTCATACTTCTCCATCGGCAGGCAATGAGCTGCAAACCAGCCAAACCAAACCTATTGCACATCATGCATGGCATAAAAAGATTATTGTCGCCGAACAACTTTAAGGACCACAGAGTCTGGGCATTCCAGAAACTAAGGCACATTGTCTCAAATTGCAGATGTATCATTAATATTGTAGCCTAATATCGCCGAATATTGTTTCTTACCTGTCACCAACAGATAAACAAAATGTGCGGCTCGCTTTACCTTGAATACGCTGACACGAGCCGATTCTCAGTTATTTCGAAATTATTAGTCCATGGGTAAGTGCAAAATATTCCTGTCTGGCGTGTCTCGGCGAATGTATTTACTATTTTCTTCCTCGACGGATTGTTTAATGTTCCCTCAAGTGATTTTTTTTGCCAGTCGATTTATTTTCTATAATGACTACCATTTCACTCCAAGTCCTGCGGTATTTTCCCTGTCTTTCGTTTTGACCGGTAGGTCTTTTGTTACTAAAGTAGTGGTCGTCATGTTTCCAACTGTGCCCGATTCCATTTCCTTGGTTACCGGTTCCCATCATTCTCGTTCCGAAGTAAAGTGCGCTTTCACACTAGACGCGAAAGGAATTTTTCGCACGACAGATTACATTCAAAGTCAATGCAAAGACGCGAATAATTCGCGTCTTTGCATTGACTTGGACAGTAATCTCTCGTGCGAAAAATTCCTTTCGCGTCCGGTGTGAAAGCAGCTTTAGCCGTCTGCCCTCGCGTATTGAGTGTATAACCATGTCTCTAATGTCACTGCCCGTCGAAAAAAGGCCAGATCTGTTAACGGAAGTTTAACTGAAATATGAACAGAATTGTCCTCTGCAGTTCGACTACTCTCGCCGAGTAGCTAAGCACAATGGGCAGAGAATCGCTCTGTTTCTCTTGTCATTATAAAAATTTTTAAAAATTGGACTATGTCCCCAGTGTTTGAGCGCAGTCACTGAAAACACTGTCCTTAATTGTCGACAGGTACGGCTGGTAGGCTGAAATTGGAGGAACACGAGGGGAGGGGGGAATCCGCTTGTGAAGTAGTCTTGACGTGTTCTCAATCATTGTCTTTGCACAATTTACTAATCATCGTCTTTTGCAGCTGGTCGGCTGAAATCACAGGAAGCACAAAAATCCCTTCTCACTAATAGTCTTTTTTTTGGGGGGGGGGATTTTTCCTTTATTTGATGGTTGTGCGGTGTAGGGAGACAGGGTGGGGGGGATTGGGGGATGACATGCAGCAAATGACCCGAGCCGGATTCGAACCCAGGTCGCTGCGGGAAGGACACAGCCTTTATGGTACGTGCACTTTGTTAACAAATTTCGAATGATTAGGCAGTTAAACTCGCATCTTCCTTCCTTCTGTACTGTTGCGGTGATTAAATAGTGGATTAAATTCAGAGCTTATTCACTTAATAGAAAAAAAATTACTCAACCTTTACTTCAAGCATATTCTGAAATACCGGCGATCTAACCTGCGCTTCGGAATGGTTTAAATTAACTGTTAGAACAAGGAAAACAAAGACAAGCAAGAAATATCCAATATTGAATAATATTGATTGTAATTTCATGTAAAAAATACTATTTATTTCTTGTCATAGCTCAAGGTGGAGACCATGCCTCACCTGATAGTCTGGAGTGTTTTCAGAGTTCATGAAATGCTAATGTGAAAGAAGACTGAAAATGAGTCAAGTTTAGTCATTAGGTGTTGGGGATGGCCTGTGCCCCCAGTATTTTCAGCTCACCGGCCGCCAATTTAGCTAAGGGGAGACCGGGGTGGGATGGTACAGGGGATGTTTGGCATAACTTCACTCTCATGTGTCTTGAATTCCACATATCATTCAAGAATTATTTCAGTAGTAGCAAAAATCTATTAGGTCTCAGGTAAAATTTTGTATATCTTCTACCTTCCAGTGAAAAAATGTACAAATTCAAAGATGCAACCTGGCATTTTGTGCAAATCAATCTCATTACAGAATCCAAAAGGCATGGGGTGGGTTGACACAAAAATAATTTTTAGTAAATGATCATCTTCTCAAGCTTACATTCATTTTTAAGAGCTAGAGCCTCAGATATGTTCTAAAATTGGAACCCATAATGTTAAAAAAATATTGTAGTGGTATTCTGATGTTATAATTTGGCTTGCTGCACTGGCTGAGGCATATGCATTTGCAGGAGTCTTGCCTCTGCCTGTTTTTCTGACAAATGTTCAGGCTAATTTTATCACTAATACAATTGAACATTGCAGTGTTATACATAATAATAATAATAATAATACTTTTCTGACAGTTTTTCTTAGGAGACAGGATATTCCCACAGTATCAACCAACCCTGTTCTCCCTTATTACTTCCTAAAGCTACATTTTCTTTTTCTTTTTTTAAGAAGCCCCGGTGTAGACTCTCTTATTTAAGAGAAATAATGATAAACCTCTATTTTACAATTTATGTAGTTATACTGTAGAGTAGTAGACTATGAAACAGGCCTTACTTCAGCTGACATAACTGTCATTTCAAAGTTAGATTTCTGAAAGGTAGTCTAGAACACTCTCTGATGGCAATGGAACATCCATACCGATTGGACTCCATCTTAAATTGAGACTGCAAAACCCTTTTTCTCAGACTATGGCTGTCCAGATTTGTCCTCCATTTTTGGTGACGTGGCGCACATCATGTTTGCCATCTGCAGCACGCATCATAACGTGCTGGAGTTTCCCCCTGTTTGTCTTTCGTTTGTAGTTTCCCATATCTAAAATTGTACAGAATGCAATAAAGATGCAATATACATCACTGCATATAATCATTTCATATTCAGGACGTGAACAAATATTTTTTCAGGGAAAGTTAGAACCGACTGGGGTTGGTTGAAACATGTTCCAGCCTGCCCCGACCATGTGTTCCAACCAACCCCGTAGGCATAACCAATAGTTGTACCACAAAAATGGATTCTAAAGATATTTACCAAACAACAAAAAGCTGTGTATTGCAAGGTAAACTTGTATTAATGTCTATGCAAAATTGTGTTCCAAGATATCTTTCCGCAGTGTGGTAATAGAAGGAAAAGTTTTGGCTCCATGAAAATTACTCAAGAGCCATAATTTTAGCAAAATTTTACCTCTGTTAACCACTACTACCAGATCTTGCTGAAAACATGGCTACAACTGGTGTCTTGCCTGGGTTTTTCCCTAAAATGTGTGACATCATCAATTAACAATGTCATTGAATATTTACAATGTTTAAACCTACCCCATGTTCCAACCAGCCCCAGTCTCCCCTATGTATAAAGCCAGAGGCCATGTATGGTAAATGATTTAAACAGAAAAGGAAGATGTCTGTGAGGGCAGTTTTTCAGCACTTCAAAGTTCATCAATCATTTCATTGTGCAGTTGTGCGGATGCTCAAACGAGCTTGCATAGTGTAAGGGCTTCAGGTACTTAATCTATTCAGGCGCAGCAGTGGGGGGAAGAGGAATGGTAGATTGGATTAGAGAAGGTGAGGCATTCCTCTTGCTGGAGTTTGTGGAAATAAAAGTCCAAAGACCCCAGTTTTTCATCACCACCTGGCCATCTGTGGGATAAAGTCTTTCCTCCCTATTTGCTCAACCCGCCAATTTAAAAATTGAATTGGCAAATGGGTTGACTAGACTAGACACACCCAGACTTGATTGCTGCCAGCCCTTTTGGTTCTAAAAATCAGTCCTGTTTAATCTGTGTTCAGGTGTAGTGCAGGTGTCTCTGTTCAGAGCTTATTGTACTCCTCTGAATACTGCACACTTGTGAAAAGATCTTGAGTCTGCAGTAAAGTTAGAATTGAATTGAAATAGAACCTTTCCAGCAATCTGAAACAAAGGTCTTACCAGGCAGCACTCAATGCCAATATCAAAAGAAACTCCAAAAGTGACTAGAAAGTGAGTGATTGAAATATGTTTTTTGGCTCAAGACTGTAGTAAAGTACAATCAGTGTCATTATCTCCGAATGGAGAAACCTGAAACTTGGAACATCTTCAGTGGAGTGGCCAACCAATCATACTTCCCCCAAGAAAACAGTGACGACTCATCCTGAGCATCTCAAAAGAACCCATACTAATATTTAAGGAACTTAAATCATCATTCACTTGAGATAAGGTCATTACTTCTTATTTATCCATTATAAAGAGACAAAAATGGTATGTACTGGAGAAAGGCATGATGAAAGCCACAGCTCACAAAAAGGATAGTAAAGGTTCAACTCATATTTTCCAAAAGAATGCCCAGATGACCCCCAAGTTTTTTGGGTTAATGTTTACTGATGAGTCAAAAGTGGAACTTTTTGGAGGACAAGGATGCTGATAAATCTGACATAAAGCTAACTCAACATTTCACAACAAGGCCATCATATCAGTATAACAGTTGAACATGTCAGTGGTGCTGAGATGATGCTTTGTTGCTTCGAGGCCTGAGCTGCTTGCAATAACTGACTGAACTTTAAATTCTGCTCTCAGCCAGAAAATCCTGCTGGAGAATCTCTGGTTGCCAGTCTGTGATCTGACGCTGATGCACAATTGGATTATGCAGGAAGATGATGATCAAAAGCACAATAGCAAGTAGATCTATAAATGGCTCATAAGAAACAAATTATGACTTAAGTGGGCCAATCAAGTTCCTAACTTCAAACCAACTGAGATCCTGTGGGAGGATTTGGTAGTTACTTCGTCACATGGGCAACATGCAGCGTTGTTTTCATTGTTGTGCTTATTTGATTCATTTAAGTATATGATCACACTGTCAACTCACCCCAGCTGATTTTTTGTGTATTCTAATAAATCATATTTGTATCTCCAAGACCCCAGCAGCTGAGCTGATCACTACTATAAAGGTGGTAACATATATATAAATAACAAGCATCGAAAGATCACGCTCCATGCGTTCCAATGCAGAGAGTAAAAAAAAAAATCCTTAAGCAATGAAATCTCACTAGTTTTTTGTTCTGCAATGATGCTGAACATTGACATGCAATTTGGCGTGTGTTATGATCCAGACCAGGAGTCAAGAGCAGAGGCAGAGTACAATCCAGAAGTCGGGGGTTTACTGATGGTAACAGAAGATGATAGCACAGTTCAATTCAGATTTTGTAGGCAAAGTGAGGAGGTGTTGCCAATCACTAGCAACTAGTGGCATTCTGGGATGACAGCAAGATGGAGTAAACACTTTGCCAGAGCAGAACCGCCCTTTGCAGGAAGGAGTATCTTAGAAGGAACGTGGTTCCAATCCTGATGACCGTAGACTTGGACAGGGATTAACAAGAACGCGGCCCTGAGCCCAGGACCATTGAGAGAAGCTTGGGAGCTTGTTTATATTAACTAAATAAGGCAGATACAGTAGCTTCCGTGAAATAATAAAATTTAAGGTCACCTTTTACTTTCAAAAGTTGAAGAGTTCAACTTGTAACTACCGTCTGGGTTTAAGCACACAAATAGAATTCCTATTGACCAACTTGCAACTCAAAGTACGGGGTATAAATACACGTCACAGGTACAAGGGGTGACAACAAGGAAACGAGACATAGCTGGGGATAAGACAACATGCAGGATGCAAACCAATCAAAAGGAGACATTACTTCTAATAGACACTCAAGTGGCTGAATGGGAGGCAACACAGTAGGCATTCACGTGAGGGTTGTGACAGTGTGACTCTTTGATGCTCAACGAATAAGTGATCAAGAAGGTAGAGTTGACCCCCACACCCACATATTTCAGCATGGAGGAGACAATGATACTGGATGTGTTTTCGCCCATTGCAGCCAGCTTTACCACCAATTTTTCCTCAGCAAGCCTCAAAACATTGCCAGTTTACTTTCATTTGTACCTGTGCCTTTAACAGCAACAATGTGTTCTTGCAGTATTTTTTCTTACCACCAGGGGAGGCAATAATGCCAAGAGCTGAGAAACATGCTTTTGCAGCTAAAGTTAGCCTGTCTGATTGATTGGTAAATTTACTGTGTGTGTGTATGCGTGGGCGTGTGCATGTGTGTGTGTGTGCGTGTGTTCGTGCGAGCGAGCGTGCGTGTGTGTGTGAGTGTATGCGTGCATGTGAACAAATGTGTGTGTTTACATGTGTGCGTGTATATGTGTGTGTGTGAGGAGGAGGAGGGAAAAGAGGTATAACCTCATTGCCATCTGTCTGGTGTTGAATTGGGACTTCCCCTGGCAGGTGGACACAACACCTGGCAAACACGTGATCATGGCTACTGCTACTTGTAGCAAAAATGCTGCATTTTAATGTGTAAATATGTATTTAAAAGCTAGTCGACACAAGGCCGCGGTACCCTCACTTAATAATGCTCAATAATACATACGGACACACACACACACACATATATATATATATATATATATATGAAAGAGAGAGACACACACAGAGAAAGAGAGAGAGAGCAGAAGTATGTTTTCTACAGGCAGATGTTCTGCACTTTTGCCGTTACCCTCCATTTCCTGGGCGGAGTGCTTTTCGCTGCTTTAGTGAACAGAAACTAGTTTGACAAAAAAAAAAAAAAAAACAGACGGAAAGAGGCCGAGGAAGAAAATTACTGTAAGCTCAATTCTCAGAGTTCCGACAAATAGTTTTTTTTTTTCACCCTCAACTTCTGACAAGCAGAGGGGCAGCGGAAGATGCAAGCCGATTAAGCTCAGATATCTGCGCTGGGAGAGAGTATTATGACAGGGCAAGAGCAAGAGAGAGGAGGAGAGAAAGGTGTAAAGAGCCCGTTAGAAAAGAAGCCACCCATTTTAACAGCTTAAAAGCAGGCGGAGGGAGACGGATGGAGAGATTGCATATGCGAGGGAGAGAGAGAGGTTGAGAGACTGAGAGAAGAAAGAAGAAAGGCTGAAATTCGATCATGGAACACCATGCAAGCCAAGAACATCAGTAAACGCTGCTACTGAAACCAGCGGTTGCTCCTCCTGTCTTTCTCAGGACTACTAATCCAGGATTGGGTTTTGTCTTTCTTCAAACCATCTTATTTTAAGAATTGGACTCTTATTGGTAGGTACTGTTTTATTTGCACTCTGTTAAGATGTTATCTCTCTTGATTTCTGTCATGAGGCTGGTATCCTCGGCTTTTGCTCACATGTATGTGTGTGTGAGGGAGAGATAGCACGCGGAACAGAGAGACCAGAGGAACTCACTATACCTACAGAGGTCCTGTTGCTTGGTCAGGATTATCGTGTTTTTCAGCATGAGAAAAGATGGATGCATCAACAAATGCTATTAAGAAATTATTAACTTTAAGTTTTAAACCACTTGCACCTTTGCCAGCATTTTTCAACATGTTTTGTTTGTTTAGTGCATCCCTGGTACATATGTGTCCAACTGTTTGGGTTGAGTATTATTGCTCATTTGTGGTTTTATTTTCATTTTCTGAGGGGACTTCCTCTTTAAGTTTGTGAGCCAATGTGGCAGCTCTGAAAGACTTTCAGTACACGAGAAGCAACAGCAGCTCCTCCATTTGACCGTTGCGTTTACCAAGTTAGATCAAGGAGCGGAATAATTTAACAGGCACAGGAAGCCTAGGGGGTCATCTGATTAAAGCTCTCACTCCCTCTCTTTTTCTCAGAAAAGAAGAAACAAGGCAGAAAGCAGAAGAAGACAGAGGCCCTCTCACTCTTGAGGAGACGTCATCTTAAAGGAGCGTGGAAACAAAACTGAGTGCAGGTGGAGAGCTGGAAGCTGCCACACAACTGACGGGGTCAGACTGAAGGAAGAGCGAAGGGGAAGCCTTGACTGCCACCATTTGCGGGAAGTTGTGTATAATCCTCTTTTTCATTTTGCTGCGTTGATCTCCTGCCCTTTCTCAGCAGAGTTTTCTTCATGGACTCAAGTTATCAAAGAGGAAAACACACAGCAAGAGAAAGGGGAAGCGGGACGATGGCATTTTGTTGACTGATAAGGCAGATTTGCTGGACAAGCTGCCTGCTTTTCTGGACAGAACATAAAAATTGTGGATTATTTACTGTTAATACTGTGCCCAAAACGGCTTGCTTTCCTTCAAGGAAAACCAACTGAACTGAGTGTCTGTAAGTGCATATTTGTGGCTATGTGTAGAGGAGGGTAGCAACATAGTACAAAGGCCTTTGGAGGCCATAGTTGGTGAGCACTTGTGGTATATTCTGTTACTAGTCAGTCCAGTCCCATTTCATTTAAGAGAATTGTGAAGAGTTGTGAGAAGTCTGCCTCCACTGCAGGCTGTTAGATAAGAAGGTGGTTGTTGCAGTTTGAAGCTTTTATTGTGACAAGGAGGCCTTTCACTCCCAGAAGAGCTGCACTGTGTGAGAGTGATTCTTTGCTGCCCTAGAGAGCCGTTAGGTTGAAAGTGTGAAGATTTGCTGCCTTAGAAAGATGGTTGGCTTAGAGTGTGACTATTTGCTGCTTTGGAGAGTCCTTCAGGTGAGAAAGTGAATCTCAGCTACCCTTTTGAGCCTTTAGATTGCAAAATTGACTCTTTGCTGACTTGGAGAGTGGTTTAAGGGACAAGACACGGTGCAGCTTAGAGCTCAGTGCCAAGCAGGACCATGAGGGCGCAGTGCTTGATGCTGGTAATGTTGTGGGTGCTGGGCACAGCATGGCGGGTCAAGGGTCTGTCTACCTGTAAAACACTGGACCTGGAACTGGTGAAGAAGAAACGGATAGAGGCTATACGTGCCCAGATCCTCAGCAAGCTCCGCCTACCCAAAGAGCCGGAGCCAGAACAGAGCGGAGAGGGGGAGGAAATCCCACTGAGCTTGGTGTCAGCCTACAACAGCACTGTGGAAATGACTAAAGACCACACCGTCCACCCCGTGACCCCATCGACCACAGCAGAGCAGGAAGATGAAGAGTACTTCGCCAAGGAGGTGCACAAGTTTAACATGAAGAGTGAGTACTAGGTACACTGATATACAAACTACACATGTTTACTGCTTGCACAGAGTGAGTGCTGTTCTGGCTTTTAACACCCTGGGGAATGGAGGTTGCTTTTGATCTTTGGCAGTTCCTTTTTGGCTCTACCCTTTTCTCTTGCTTTGATTCATTACCTCCACCAACGACAAAGTTGACAGGAGGAGGTTATGTGATCGGTGCCGTTTGTTTGTTTGTGAACAAGATAACTCAAAAAGTATTGAACGGACATCTCTGAAATTTTGTGGGTGGGTCACTATTACATCAGGGATGAACCCTATTGATTTTGACCACGATCAGTCAAACAATATGGCCGCCACAGCAGCCATCTTGAAATCCTATGACACGCGATAACTGAACTTTGCTCCCACTCACCAAGATTTGGACTGTGCTGCCTTGGCCGGAGGTTTGCGCTCTAGGAGTGCCTCTAGTTGATTCAAGTGAATATGTTCTCAAATTTTTTTTTTTTTCTGGTTCATTCTTCAGAGACATTAATCTGTTTGCTAAGAAGTAATGTGGCCTATGCAACTGTGGTTTTGTTCATGAAGTCTTCTGGAAACTTTGGTCCTTGACACATCCACACCCACCAGGCCCTTGGTGATTGCTGTGCTCACCAGTTATCGCTGTCATTTGAATGATGCTCCGAATAGTTGGTCTGGGTAGGTTTCAAAATTGGCCTATTTTGACTGTTTAAATTTCTCTTTTCTCAGCCTTGAAATGGCAGTATTGCCCTTTATAGGCAGACTTTAAAGGCGATAAAAATCCTAGAGACTAAATATTGAAACATCTCTTACACTTGCTGGGAATGAATTGAACACAGCTGAATTAGCAGAATTACCCCTGAATCCATTTGCACCAAACAATATGGTGCCCTCACCAGAGGGATCAGTTGTAATTTCTATATGGAAAAATTAAAATATCCAAAAAATAGAATTAAAATGCTGAGAATCTGCTCTGTAACAATATGTGAACCATTTGACTACTAATCTAAAATTGTGAAGGACAGAAGCGAAAAATACAATATGTCTTTGTTCAAAATCTTATGGGCCTCACTGTGTAGGGGTGAGTACAATCTTGGGAGATATTTAACTGACTACTACTGATATTTAACTGACTTTGCTCAAACATTCATAGTACGCTAAAGTTGGCTTGCCTTGGTTTTGCATTTGTTATCATGTACAGTGATGCATTTTTTTCCATTTATAATATGAACATCAATTTTTTTTTGCCAAAACACTCCTAG
This sequence comes from Gymnothorax javanicus, assembly GCA_029692085.1. Taxonomy (NCBI): domain Eukaryota; kingdom Metazoa; phylum Chordata; class Actinopteri; order Anguilliformes; family Muraenidae; genus Gymnothorax; species Gymnothorax javanicus. The sequence goes on from CM056195.1 coordinate 19,817,060, forward strand.
TTGGATGAAAAGGGGCAAGAAATAGGTAAAATTAAGGGAAGGTGTTTGTGGAGCTCCATGTGGGGATATCTCTGTGACACACAGTATTAGAAGAGAACCAAAACTCATGAAAGACAAGTGCAATTTAGTCCCAGAGCAGCATTAGAGAAATGGAGGAGGGTGGAGAGAGAATATTTATGTTGCTATGTAACACAGGAGAAAGGGAAACTTCACTGAAATTGATAAGTACTGGACCGCCAGCTTTAATTACACTTCTCTTTTCTGGTGAGCTGAGCTGACTGAGGCTGTGGAAAGCAGTTATTTTTATTGGCTTTGTGCTGTGTGTTTGTGTGTGTGTGTGTGTGTGCGCGTGTGTGAATGGGAAAATGTTTGTGAATGTGGGTGTTCATATAATCTCCTTTTATGTAAACACCTTTATTACATGACATTACAAGACCTACAGTTTTTAAAAAAACAGCATTACATTAAAATGTGAATAAAGTGCAATTTTTTTTATAGCCTTCAGTTCTATATTTGAAATGTAGTGGCAACATTACGCATTCAATTCCAAATCAAAGAATTTACAAATTTGATCATGTCTGTATTATTTTATTACAGGAGGCAAACAAAAGGAATATTAATCTGTTAAAAAAATAGCAGTGTCAACAATTTTCCCTTCAAACTCAAATACTCAATTTAACTCAAGATTTAGCTTCACTTTAAATTACTGAACTAACATTTAACTGCATAACCATTGTTTTTGATAACTGCTGCGCATCTGCGTTGCATCGAGTCAACCAACTTCTGGCACCCAGAAACAGGTATTTTAGCCCAGGATGAACAAAATGCCACAGACAGTTCATGTGAATTTTTGGGTCTTGCTTCAGAAACTGCATTTTTAATGTCAGTCCACAAGTTTTCAATGGGGTTGAGGTCGGGGGATTGAGCTGGTCACTACATTACCTCAATATTGTTTGTCTGGGACCAAGATGTTGCTCGCTTACTCTTGTCTTTGGAGTCGTTGTCTTGTTGAAACACCCATTTCAGGGGCATTTCCTCTTTGGCATATGGCAACATAATCCCTTCAAGTATTTTGATGTATTCAAACTGATCCATAAACCCTGGTATATGAGAAATAGGTCCAGTGACCCAGCCGTAAAGGAGGGTAACCATGGACGATTCTAGGGGCCCAGCATTCACAGGCCCCACAGAGGATACCGTTATTATTATAAACATTTGTAAATAAAATATATGGACACTTTAATTCTGCATTATAATTTTTGTAATAACTTGATCAATTTAAAATGAATTTGTTGTTTGTTTCTCAATTTTCAAATTTTTAAGAATAATCTCAGCATGAGTTCCCCCTCTTACTATTCATTATTTTGATCATTTTGCATGGCCTAAGTTATGCTAGTGTCTGAACTGGCTGCGTGCCCTTAGTTCAGATTAGTAGGAGTGGTGAACTCAGAATGAGAGAGGTCTGTTATTGGGTATTTTATACCTGTTGACCTCGGTACCAAATAAATAAATAAATTAGAGGCAGGATACTGGAGTCAGGGTGCCAGAGAAGAAAGGAAAGGAAAGGAAAGAAAGAGCTGAGAAAGAGAAGAAAGGTCGACACTTGGTGACCCAGTTTTTTTAAAAGAAAGGTATGTTTACGAATCTGGCCATTAACAAACTGACTAGTTAAATGGCTAGGATAGCTGAGTTTGGCTACTGCCTGGATGAAAACTTTGTGTGCACTGCCATTCATGAATACCCTGGGCCCTTGTGACAGAACATGAGATTAGTATACTTTTGTCCACTTAAAGAGATAAGTGAGTTTGTAGCCTTCATCCTGACTTATGGTAGCTAAATAGCCCAACTGTCCACACGGTAGGCTAGATTGCTAAAAGTGTATGTCGGAAAAATACGTTTTTGTTGATTTCCGGTCTTTTTTAAAACTGAACGTGTTCTAGGGATCAAAGTAAATAATCCTACCAAAGAACTTTGTCCTGCGACGTATAATCGCTGTGTATTTTGTGAAAACAAATTATATTCGACCAAACAGATAGATTTCTCCCAAAACGACATCTTTCGCCACTAGATGACATTCTTTGTCCATTCTTTTAGGATGTCACCTAGTGGCGGGAGATGTAGTTTTTGGAGAAATCTATTGGTTGTCTCACCCCGCTTGTACTGTTGTCCTTGCAGTATTCAGGCGGAATGGCACAAAGATTCTGTCAGAAAACGACTTTGAAAATGACTGTTGAATATTTAGCGGATGATTATACCGAAAATACCAGAAACAAACCAGTTAAGTGTTTATATTGTCGCATTATTTAAGTACATGCGAATGGCCCATGGACTCAGTTTGACGTACTGGGAATGCGAGGCTCTAGCTCAGGCTAGGTTTGTGCGACTAAGGTGGTTTAGAGCTCGTTGGAAACATCAGAACCCATAGAATCAAATGGCTACCGGCAAAGTCTTACTGACAGCATCACAAGCCGATCACAGAGGGGAAAATACATTGCAAGAAAGCTGAATGCTGAGGAGCTGAGATCTTTGAAGCAATGCCCCAGAAAAAAAACATGCTTGGAGACTGTAAGATCTAGTTTCATTATAACACGGACACATTGGGCTAACAATAGCAAGCGGAGATTTACCCTCGAACAGTTTTTTATTACAAAATATCAAAGGTAAGAAAAATTTTTTTCTCATCTTTGTAGACTGTAAAGTGTATGCCTGCTGTTCTTTAAATGTGGTGTCAGTTAAAATGACAAGGCTCATATCGTTGGATTCTGTAGACTTTCCTCTTTCATTTGAGGTATCGTTTGTATGCAAAGCACAAATTCAGAAGAAATGCTAGTGACTCAGCGCTGATTTGATTTTATCCTATGTTTTGCTCCATGCTTATTGACTTGCTTGGTGCTTGAATTGTGTTCGGTTGAGGTAAAAATGGTCAACATGAGCTTTTTGCTGAGTTTCTTCGCCAAAAGTGCATAAGCCGCACGAGGATGTTGCGATTAGGAAATATGCTGTATTTATTATGCGTTATGACTGCCCCCGGTACCGGGGCCATTCAGGTTTAAGGAGTTAATGCCTTATGCAATCTAAATTCCAGGGTATCAGAGACTAGCCTTGTTGCGGTCGCAAAAGATTTTCAAAATTATCACTGTGCTTCCCTTACACGAAAAGGTCCCAAATTGTACGACTAGTAGATAAAATCATGCAGGTAAAGATAATGTTACTGACCAGATGCTTTGGGTTTTTTTAATGAGTCTATGGAGAAAAATCTATTGTGGAATGTGCAATTGTATAAATGATCGCTCATGGCAGTTTTACTGGGTTTAACGGTATTTTGACTTCAGACCAAGTCCAAGGCAGAAGGCCTGTTGTTTACAACAGCTTCAGCAAACCCAGCCTTCAGTGAGAGGAGAATACTGTCTAAGGAAAGCAAAAAGGCCTGCAGAGTTTGTAGGCTTACTTTTCAAGGTGCATCAACTTCACCACCAGCTCTACTGTGTTATTTTATCCTTGTTCGCACCCCAAGCTTCTTAATGACAAAAGCATCATATATTATGTTGCATGGAATACATGGTACGAAACTCAATTTAACTTAAGTCATATTTTAAAAAATCGATTCAATTGATCATTCATTAAAAGTCCAGTGATTCTTGAGGAAGACTTTTAAAATGAATCAATTGAACTCAACATCATTTATCATAATGTCCTAAATTTGCTTAATGCAAACTGAATTGACTGTAATGCTAGTGACATACCACCCCAATTCTGAAATAGTTGGGACGAAGTGTAAATTGTGAATAAAATCAAAATGCAATGACTTTCAGATCACATGAGCCAATATGTTATTTACAATAGAACATAGATAACATTTCAAATGTTGAAACTGAGACATTTTACATTTTTATCCACAAAATGAGCTCATTTCAAATGTTCTGGCTGCAAGAGGTCTCAGAAAAGTTGGGACACAGGCAAAAAAGGGCTGAAAAAGCAATTAATGTATAAGAGAATCAGCTGAGAGAACATTTAGCAAGTAATTACATTAACTGGCATCAGGTGTGTTACATGATTGGCTATAAAAGGGATGTCTTAGAGATGCTGAGTCTCTCAGAAGTAAAGATGGCCAGAGGCTCTCCAAGCCGTGAAGGCTTGCGTAAAAAAAATTGTGGAATACTTTATAAACAATGTTCCTCAACATCAAATTGCAAAGGCTTTGAAGGTCTCATCATCAACAATGCATAACATCATCAAAATGGGAAATGGGAAAAATCTCTGTGCCTTAGGGACAAGGCTGAAGACCTTTACTGGATGCCCGTGATCTTTGGGCCCTCAGACGCCACTGCATCACTCACCGGCATGATTCTATCATTGACATTACTAAATGGGCCCAGGAATACTTAAAGAAACTACTTTCTGTAAACACAGTCCGATGTGCCATCCACAGATGCCACCTAAAACTCTATCATGCAAAAAGGAAGCCATTGTTGAGCATGATCCAGAAGCGCCGCAGTGTTCTGTGGGCCAAGGCTCATTTAAAATGGACTGTAGCAAAGTGGCAACGTGTCCTGTGGTCAAACGAGTCCAAATTTGACATTCTTGTTGGAAATCATGGCCGTTGTGTCTTCCGGGCTAAAGAGGAGAAAGACCACGCCTCCTGTCAGCGTTCAGTTCAAAAGCCAGCATCTCTGATGGTATGGGGATGCATTAGTGCATATGGTGTGGGACACTTGCATGTTTTAAAAAGCACCATGAATGTTGAAAAGTATATAAAGGTTTTAGAGCGACATATGCTCCCCTCCAGACGACATCTATTCCAAGGAAGGCCTTGTGTATTTTAACAGGACAATGCAAAACCACATACTGCAGCTATTACAACAGCGTGGCTTCGTAGTAGAAGAGTCTGTGTGCTAAACTGGCCTGCCTGCAGTCCTGATCTTTCACTGATTGAGAACATTTGGCGCATAATTAAACGAAAAGTCCGTCAAAGGAGACCCAAAACTCTCCAGCAGCTGGAAGCCTGTATTAACAAGAGTGGGATCAAATTCCAATGGCTAAACTCAAGAAACTTGTCTCCTCAATGCCCAGACACCTCCACTCTGTGTTAAAAAGACGAGGGGATGCTACACCATGGTAAAAAGGCTCCTGTCCCAACTTTTTTGAGACCTGTAGCAGCCATCAAATTTGAAATGAGTTCATTTTGTGGATAAAATTGGAAAAATTTCTCAGTTTCAACATTTGCTATGTTATCTCTGTTCTATTGTGAATAGAATACTGACTGGTGTGATTTGAAAGGCATTGCGTTTTGATTTTATTCACAATTTACACTTTGTCCCAACTATTTTGGAATTGGGGTTGTACATAAACCAGCAGAAACTTAAAACTATTTATAAATGAAGTTTCTGAAAGTGATAAAATGTTAACTCTATTGAAATGATATTGTGGGCGACTTGTCAGTACCACTGGAAAAAGGAGAAAAGACTAAGGGGAATAAAATGGAGGGAAAATGGAGGTTAGACAGAGTCTTCAAAAGGTATTTATCTCAGTGGGAGAGGATCCTGCTTCTTCCAGGTTTTAATTATATAACCTGTCCCAGCAGCTGTCCTGAGCTTACCTGTGTGTTACCTGAGCACAGCTCATAAGCGACCAGATCATTTACAGCCTTTTTTCATCAAGTTTTTGCAGAATATACTCAGTCAAAAAAGAAACTTCACACTCATAAATTTCTAAATATTTTCTTGAAACTTAATACAAGAGATATTATTATTATTATTATTAGGGGTAAATGCGTTGTCAAAGACATCATGACACACAGCAACTCCAACGTGCACAAGCATGCAGCACGTGCGAGCATACATCAAGGTAAAAGCATGTTTCCTCGTGTTCCTAGTCACGTGACCTTATGAGACACGTGCAATTGAGCCCACGTTAGCACGGTAGAGTGACATCTCGGAAAAACAAGTTCTTACAGTCAATTATCCGTTGATTTGCAATGCCACGACTGTCAAACATTCAACGTGAACGTGCCATTGGCATGCTGAATACGGGAACGTCGGTCACTGACGTTGCCAGGGTTATGGGATGCAGTCGACAGACTATCCATGATCTTCGGACACGTCTCCAACAAACTGGCACCACAGCAGACCGACCTCGTTCGGGTAGACCACGTGTGACGACACAAGCAGAAGACTGACAAATCGTCTTACGTCATTTGCATAATCGATTTCTCACTGCAACATCCCCTAGGAATGAATTGTTTAGAGGTCGTGTAACTGCCCAAACCATATGTAATCGCCTGCGCACTGCTCGTCTCCATGCACGTCGGCCATATTGTGGACCAATTTTAACCCAGTTACACCGACGTCAACGGCTTCTCTGGGCACAACGACATCTGAGATGGACTCAGCGTGATTGGAATAGGGTCGTTTTTAGTGACGAATCCAGATTCACTTTGCACTTCGCTGATGGGAGAGTTAGAGTTTGGAGGAGACGCGGTGAACGGAACGCCCAGTGTTGTGTGCAGGAAGTGGACCGTTTTGGGGGCGGTAGTGTTATGGTTTGGGGTGCCTTTAATGGTCCTGTCCGTTCCCGACTGATGGTCGTTCAAGGAAACCTAACTGCTGCAGGATACAGAGCTTTTGCCATTCATGGCAACTCATGGCCCAGGTCTGACATTCCAACACGATAATGCCAGACCTCATACGGCCAATTTAACGCGGAATTTTCTTAGGAATGCTGGCATCAATGTCATGGAGTGGCCCTCAAGGTCTCCCAACCTTAATCCCATAGAACATGTATGGGATGTGTTGGGCAGAAGACTCCGTCAAGTAAGGAACCCTCCACAGAATTTGCAGGAACTTGGTGCCATGTTGGTTCAATTATGGCGACGCATCCCCCAAGCTGTGTTCAGACGCATCATTCAATCCATGAGGAGACGTTGCGTCGCAGTTGTGAACGCTCATGGAGGGCATACGCGCTATTGACATGCTTTCATCAAGTTGTAACTTACCATTTTTACTCTCTTACATTTCCGTAGCATTTCCGGTGGAACTGGTTACATTATGAACATGATTTTTATGGTACACCGTCCTTAATGGGTACAGAATGGAATTAAATCATTATTTAAAACCACTTTTCTTGTATGTTCAACTTATCGACCTCCAAACGAGTGTGAAGTTTCTTTTTTGACTGAGTTATACATTTGAAGACCACAATGGAAAAATGATCAGAGTCACATTTTTACATTGTGGAGAAATGATGAATTAAAAATTCAAAACAATCTTAGAAACAAAGCACTGGAAAAATATCCAAAAAATATAAAATATTATAATAATATATCATATTATTATATATTATTATAAATATTATAACAATATATAAAATATACAAGAATGCAAAATTTGGACTCTGTTTTTCCTTTCTGGTCTTCATTTTCAAAATACTAAAACTCCTTTGCTTACAATTATGAGTACCATTTGAATATTCAGTTATGAGCATTTTCATTTTTGTGTTCTCACTCCAACTACTAATTGATACCAACGCCAGGCTGAAAGCAGGGGTCCCCAAACATTGGATCGAGACTCTCTATTTCCAAAACACTTCTAAACTTAACTTCAGAATGGAGAGGATTGAAACTCATCTTTGCATTCCACTCCTCAATGTGTTTATCTTACTCTGGTGAAAGTGAGGGGGGTGAGGGATGGGTGCTGCAGGGAGCAGGGAGCACTCCTCTTTTACAGGTCTCCGGTTTCAGAGCACTGTGATGGTACTGCCAGGTACAGACACGGCTTTCTGGAGCCTCTCTCCCCCTCTGCTTTTGGCTCTTTTCTTTTCGTCTGTGTATAATTTTGGAACTAAACTTTGGTTTAGTGAAGTTGATTATGGTTGGGCAAGCTAAAGTGACTGTTTCGATCACAAGAAACCATGTAGAAAACAGCAGCCCAAGGATTTGCAGGCCATGGTGGCATCTTGGTGTCACCAGGCTTCAAAAAGCACCATCAGGCGTCACCTCCACAACCACAGGCTCTATGGAAGGGTTGCCAGAAGAAAGCCTTTTCTGACCAGAAGACACAGAAGGAAGTGCTTGTAGTTTGCCAAACCTATTTTAAATTATGACTGGAACAAGATGCTTTGGTTAGCTGAGACCAAAATTGCACGTTTCGGTCAGATACAGCATCACCATGTTTTGTGTCGAAACAGAGATGCATACAAGGAGAAGCACCTCATACCCACGGTGAAATATGATGGTATGATGGTGGATCAGTCATGTTTTGGGGCTGTTTTAATTCAGTAGGTTCTGGGCACTGGTAAGATTAATGGCATAATGAATTCCACCAAGAATTAGGATATTTTGGCCAACAATCTGGTTGCCTCCATCAGAAGGCTAGGACTTGGCCATAGGTGAATTTTCCAACTGGACATTGACCCAAAGCATACCTCAATATCCACACAGAAAGGGTTCTGTGACCAAAAAAAAAAAAAAAAAAAATCAACATTCGGCAATGGTCATCTTAGTCACCAGACCTCAATCCAACTGAAAACCTGTGGGCTGAGTTGAAGAGGGCAGTTGATAATAGCAAACCCAAGAATGTGAAGAATCTTAAAAGGATCTGTAAACAGGAATGGTCCAAAATTCCCCCCAAATGTGTGCCTTAACCTTATCAAAAAATACAGGAAAATACTCCAGGCTGTTATGCTTGCCAGAGGTGGTTGCACTAAGTACTAAATGAAGGGTGCCAATAATTATGAAAGATTGATTTTGTTGAGATTTACTTTGTGTTAAATGATTGTGATGATTTTGGTTATTTCCACCAGAACATTAAAAAATTATCTCACATATGTTGGTATTTTCCGTTACACTATAATGATATTGTTTGAACGTTTTTTTTTTTTTTTTGGATTGTTTGTGCATTGCCAGTCAGCTGTGCCAGTAATTTTGGAGCTCACTGTGTGTATATATATGCATATGTATATGTACATATATGCACTTTTTAGAAAAATCAGATTTTTTGATAGGCATAGAAATTATCTTCCATGGTACCAATTTTCACCATACTGAAACTATTAGCCTTGCAGACATAATCCATGAGGCAATTCATTATTTTTTTTAAAAAATGACTTTGATTTTGCAACTCAAAGTTTTGACTTAGCAGGTTTTGAAAGTGGAGTGGAAATTTAGCAGGTTTTGATAGTGTTTAAACCAGCCCCGTTGCTCAATAGGTGAAGGTATTTGACTCAGGACCCACTCTACATGCAAGAAATGCATTTTAAGACATACATGGATATCATTAAAACTCATAATAGTGTTCCTTACCTTTCAAGTTTGAGGAGCTTCCTTTTTGAACGCTTACGAGGAGATTTGTTTGCATTTTCTGCGATCAAAACAAAACTTGAGTCTGCATCGCCCATCTTGAGTTAGAGAAAACAAAAGCTGAACAGGCTATAAAAGCTCGACTGTGATTGGTTCCTTCTAGCGAACGAAAACGGAATTACGTTTCCACATTGGCTGAGGACTTAGCAGAATTTGACAGTTTTCCTCCTTGACTTGGCGGGTTTTGACAGAGTTTCGCTTTTTCTGTTACAAGTTATAACATGATTTAGTAGGTTTTGAAAGTGGAGCTATCAGTGGGACATGCGCAGGTGGCTGAAAGAGAGGCTAAGGGAGATAACTTATTTATTTTCAAAACTTGACTTGGCAGGTTTTGCAAGTGGACTCCTCATATATACAGTACCAGTCAAAAGGTTGGACATACCCACATTTATCTTACAATATATGTTAATGTCTCAATGGTATCTAGCTTTAAGTCAAGCCTGCTCTTGAAAATTGCCAAGGTTTCTGCCTCAACAATATGGTCAGGCAAGCTGTTCCACATCGAAATTACTCTTTGGGTGAAAAAAAATTTCCTAATATCAGTGCTAAATTTACCCTTGGTCAACTTCCATTTATGACCCCGAGTTCTACTAACAGAACTCGGCCGAAGGAATCCTACATAATTCACTTTGTTAATCCCTTTAACAAATTTAAAGACCTCAATCAGATCACCCCTGAGTCTCCTTTTCCTAAGACTAAACAGATTAAGGATCTTCAGCCTGTTCTCATAGCTTTCATCTTTTATACCCGGAATCAGCTTAGTTGCTCTTCTCTGAACTTTTTCTAGAGCCTCTATAGTTTTCTTAAAGTATGGTCCCCAGAACTGTACACAATACTCCAGATGTGGTCTGACAAATGTGTTGTACAAGAGAAGTATCACCTCCTTGGATTTGTACTCAATACTTTTGGCAATGTATCCCAGCATCCGATTGGCTTTTTTAACTGCTACAGCACAATGACTGGAACCTGTGAGGGTTTGGTCAACAATCACTCCTAGATGTTTTTCATGTGGACTACATTCCAGTTTTAAACCTCCCATGAAGTAATCCTGTCTAATGTTTTTATTACCTAGATGTACAACTTTACATTTTGCTCAATTAAATTTCATTTGCCACATTTCTGCCCAACTCTGGATTCTATCCAAATCCTCCTGAATCACTTTAGTAGAGTCTAAACTATTTGCCAAACCTCCCAATTTAGTATCATCCACAAATTTAACTAATTTGCTCTCAATATTTCTATCAAGGTCATTAATGTAGATGAGGAACAGCATGGGTCCCAACACTGATCCCTGAGGGACGCCACTCCCCACCATACCTAGCTGAGATGAGATTCCACTGACCACCACTCTTTGTGTTCTGTCCTGTAACCAGTTTTGAATCCACTCCAGAATACCTCCTGTTATGTTATGTTAATATATGTTAAATAAAGAAATACGCAGACTTTATTTTGCAAACAAAGATCTAATTCTTAAATCCATCAAACTTGCCGCCATTTCTTGTCATATTTGCAGAGCATTCATTCTCAATTTTTTTTTTTTTTTTAACAAGGGCAGTCATATGGCTATAATGAATTTAAAGCCACATGGCTGTCTAACTTCCCAAAGACAACGTGCTGCACTTGAGGTGGCTTTTCATCAACCTGTTTGCCCAATAAGTCCCAAAACCGCTTGATTTTGATTCGGCTGTTGGAAAATAGAAGGAGCTTATTTGTCTGTTTACTTTGCAAAATATGGCTTCTTTGAGAATTCCAAAATTTTGGACACTATTCAAACTAGTCAGTTATTCTCTTTTCATTTCTGCCTGTTTACCTTTTACAAAATTGCATTTGAGATTATATAGAGAAGTAAAGCTGTTTAAATTTCTCTAAAAACAGAGTGCTGTGACATTAGCAAAGTGTGTCCAAACTTTTAACTTGTTCTGTATATGTATATGTATATAGCGATTGTTTTGGCCCCAATTTGTTATGGCGTCACGGACAGCAAGGGATGACAGACAAAATTCTTATACTTCAACAGATTTAATTAAACACACACTTTGAACTAGTCTACTCTCTACCTCTACTGACCAAGATTGAAATAATAATAAAAAAAATAGTTACAGTCCCTTGGTAATTGAGATGGGCTGCTATGTTGCGATGTCCTGGGACAGGAAAATGCTCCAACACAGGCTAAAATCCACAAAAAGCTTCACAGGTCTTGAAAAGAGTGACAGGTCTGGTCAAATGTATCCTTCCACAATTTCTCCTTGCAATTTCTCCTACTACTCTACACTCTCTTGATTTTTCTCCTTATATACTCTTTTCCAGCCCCCTCTGAGGCATGCCTGGGACATGCCCAAACCTAGTTTTAGATTGCTTAACAAAAAAAATTTCAATACTGCCATCTAGTGGCATATTTTTTCCCACATTACACGATCGATAAGCCAAAACATTTAAACCACTCACAGCTGCAGCGAATAATGAGCAATAGTGATTAACTCATAACAACGGTAAACGTCAAAGTCTCCAGACAGATCTGAGGCGGGAAGCAAACTGTAAGTTCTCTTATACAATATGTTGGATGAAGGCGAAATGGGAAGTGAATGACTCTGACAAGGGCCAAATAGTTATAACCTGACAAGTGAGTTAGAGCATCTCTGAAGTGGCAAGACTCCTGGGGTTCTCCCTGTCCCTGACAGTGGTCCACTATGGAACAAACCATGAACCGGCGACAGGGTTTTGGGCACCCAATGCTCATCTATGAATGAGAGCTACGAAGGAGATCCGGTCTGGTCCAAACTGACTGAAGGGCGACTGTGCCACAAGTCGCTGAGAATTTCAATAATATTTAAATAAGGAATGTGTCAAAACACACAGTGCATCATGCCCTGCTTTGTATTGAAATTTATAGCTCATAGACCAGTCAAAGTCCTCACTCTAACCTCGGTCAACCCCTAAAAGCGCCCCCAATGGGCACCTGAGCTTCAAAACTAAACCTTGGAGCAGTTGCTGAAGGTCGCCTGGTCCAGTGAGTCCCATTTTCTTTTACATCATGTGCTTTGGTTGGGTACGTGTGCACCATTTACCTGGGAAGAGATGGCATCAGGATGCACTGTGGGAAGAAGACAAGCTGGTGCAGGGAGAGTGATACTCTGGGCAATGTTCTGCTGGGAAACCCTGAGTTTGAGAATTCAAGTAGCGTCAGTTTGATGGAGCTGTATTGGCAGCACAAAGGGGACCTCCACAATGTTCTGCTGGCAGTTTTAATCTTGTGGCTGATCGGTGTATGTATGCATGGGTTTTGAGCGCAATGGTTATATGTCCAATTTGAGCACTTTTGAGAAAACCCATTTTAAACTGTGAATGCTGTATTAAATCAGATGTTTTATAGACTTCACACATATGCTGGGCATTACACTTGTCTTTGAATACATAATGATTCAATTATGTTGAAGTATTGCATAACAGCCAAAATTACCAAAAATGGAAATATTACTTTTGTGCTCCAATAATCTTTGCACGTTTGGTAACATAGCACAATGGTCAAATGTATTAAGTACAAAGAATAAGGGTAACTTAGCTACAAATCAGATGTAATTTCATGTCAATCAATCCAATGGCTTTAAGGAGATCAGGGCAACATAAAATAACTACTACTGAGTCTGGTTTCCTCCTTCAAAACTTTTGTGCCGAAACTTAAAGAATCGTAGGAATTGCTAAATCTTTCCAGTCACCATCAAGTTCAATTTGGAACACCTACAGTCATTATACTCAATCACACTCATGTATTTCATTTCCTCAATTTCATTTAGAACTTGTGTCTTGGTATGCCAGAAAAAGATGAAAGTCAATGGTAAGCGCAGTCGCTTACTTTCAATGAATCACAGCAAACACAGAAGTTAACATCGTAGTTTATCGTTTTGCAAAGTGAACAAAATTTTTTTTTCTCTAATTGTTGCACACATTGCATTTAGAAGAAAGCAGAGCGTTTTACTGCCGAGAGCTAATTTTTATTCATTGGAAAACGTGTTCATCAAGCAAAATGATTGACAACAGGTCAAGAATTATTAGCGCTCATTTTAACTTAACAAGGAGAACTGGTGACACCTGATTGTCCTTAGGGTTTTTGGAGTTTATGTAAAGTCATTTTACATAGGCGTGGCAGCTTTTATTTTGCTGTGGTGGTGCGCCACAATCAATTACATGTAGCGGAAACCCTGTGACATGTCAACATCTACACAGGATACCTTGAGCACAGAAGTTGTATGTCCGGACATGTCACATTTGTGCTCCAACAGTTCAGTGCAGTTGGAGCACAAATGGTACATGTCCAGACATAGCACTTTTGTGCTCCAAAGGTTTCTGCATTGATGGACATAATACTATTTTAAATTGCCAATTCTCCTGGAACTGAGCCAGCTGGACATATCACGTTTGTGCTCCAAGGAAAAGCATCAGAAACCACTTGTTTTAGTATATAAATCTCAAATTTGAAATTTTGGACATATAACCATTTTGCTCCAAACCCTCGATATATATATATATATATACATTTTTTGGTTTCACTTGCCATAACTTGTCGTTCTGAGTATTATTCAACCATGCCCGTATGTAAACTTGCAGTAAGGAAGTTGGCTGTGGGAAATTGTGCACAGGATAAACAGTTAACTTACATTATTATCACTGCAAAATGTAGCCTGCCTATAAGTAATGCAAAATGATGGTACAGTTAAACATGATACAATCATGAAGCATTATTTATTTTATTATTGTTAAATAAGGGCAGATTAGTCAGGTTGATGTTACCTTCTGGTGAAATTAGAAATAGCTAACACTTCAGTTTAGGAATGCTTCTGGCTAATAAAATGCATTCGGCTTTATGCATGAGAAAAAAACAAAAAAACAAAAATCGTATTACACAACCTCATTTAAATAAATGCCCACTGGTGTTTTGTAATTTACATAGAAAAGTTCCCCTGAAATATAATTTCACCCTCAGTATTCATTTCTCAGCCCAGTTGCATGGAGTCCTGGAGGAATAATACCCATCAGTGCTTGCGGCTGGAGGAAAAAAGAAATGGGCAAAGCAATTAGTCTATGCGCATTTTGTCAGACGTAACACATGCAGAAAAATCAGGCCAAAATCATTTGTTCATTAATATCCTTGAAGATTGTATAACTAGGCGCTGCTTACAAATTGCTTGTGTTCAATTTTAGGAGTAAAATTATTCGTTAATATCTGAGTTTGGCACTTAGATCATTTTTTTATTTGGTATTTCTTCTTTTGTTTTGCTTGTTTGCATGGAGGAGTAAGAGTTCAAGGAATTTCATTCTGGACTGACCTCTAATGAAATTTGGTTTTCAAAATCAAATGGCGTGCCTCTCTGAACTCCACTTCTGTGCACTCCTAATTCCATTTTTTTTTCCTTTTTCACTGTCCCTCAGTTCATTGTTCAATGGAAGACCACACAGATCTGCTGATGAAAAAAGTTTGCGAGGGATTTCAGCGCCATTTATTCCTTTATCCATTTGATGTCTCAGCTGCTCTTGTGATCTTGTTTTGGTGTCCAGCCATAGTGTCTGCAATGAGGGACATACACACACAGTACTTCATAAATGTGCCTGTGTGCTTGGCTGAGCATGTCATATACTGAGCTGCATCACCTAACCTGTTGTAATTCATGATAACAGGGCATTTGGATATATTCAAATGGCGGCTATGCATGTGAATGTGTGTGTGTGTTAGCTTGCGCATGGGTGTGTTTGTGTGGGTGCGTGTTGTGTGCACGCGCGTGTATGTGTGTGTGTGTGTGTGTGAGGTGTGTGTGTTGTGTTTGTGCGTGCATGCATTCATGTGTGCCCTTGGCTTTATATCAGAATGTTTTTGCGCTCATGCCTTCTGACCCTCCCCTAGAAGAACTACTGTTCACAATGGATATCACAGAGCCAGGTGTTTAAAAAATAAATGGGACAATTATAGTGTTCACCAAGTATGCTTTGGGTGTGCCTACTCACAAACATGCATGGAGTGAGTAGTATTGTGTTTTTATATTCAATGCTAATAATTATAATTCAATGCACAATGAAGAGACAATAGGTGGTACAATTAAAACAAAGAGGACTATAGGCTATTGGTGTTGCCAAAGAATGTCACTCAATTCAAAATAGAAATAAGCAGGGCTTTTTATCCTAAGTCCACTAGAACAAATCTTACAGAACTGTCTACTGTCACTTAACAAACTAAAAATACAGGGGGCGGCAAAGACATCCAACTTTGTGTCTATAACAGAATACAGGCCCTAGGAGCCCAGTGTACCAAGTATTTCAGAATTAAGTGTTAATAAACTGAAAATGCTCTCTCAAAAAGAAAATAAGATCAATATTATTCCAAAATATTGGTGAAAATTATTTACTTTTGAATTTAAGAAGATGACTGTAGTATTCAAAATACAGTGTTTGATTAGTCTCTGTCTTTCTGTCCATCTCCCCAAGGTGACAACAAAACCAAAGACCAAATGATGTTTGACGTGAGTGATATTCGGGCCAGTTTGGGAAGTGAGCGGCAGGTTACCCGTGCTGAACTACGCCTCCTCATTAAGAACACCAACATGACCCCCGAAAAAGAGCAGCGGCTGGAACTCTACAAGGGCCGCGGGGATACTGCCCGTTACCTAAGTTCTCACTTCATATCCAGCGCGCTCAACAATGCCTGGCTGTCCTTTGATGTCACACAGACATTAAAGGAATGGCTGAGTGGGACTGGTTAGTCACTCCTCTACCATAAAAAAAACATCATTCCTTTTATTTTGAGTTCTACTACAAGGGTCAGAATCAGGACTTCGGTGCAGACAGTTGCTCAGGTCGCAGGTTTTATTGAAAGCCAAGTTTGTAGACAAGCAATCCAAGCCGAAACCAAACAAGCAGAATGCAGAACACACGGGAGTTGCAGATCTGTGGTAATCAGACAGTCCAGGGTTCAGAAGCTGATCAGTAACAATGCCAAACCAGAGGGAGACCCAAATCATGAGTCAGAGAACAATCCGTAATCAAAAATCAGAATACTCAATAATCAGGGACTATAGACTGGACCAAGGGACAAAAAGAAATCAAAATCAGGAATCAGACACCAGAAACTCGCTTTTGATGTACTCTGAGTAGGAACTTCGGCTACAAACTTGCACCAGGCAAATGAAAAGTGTGAGTTTATGAGGGGGAGAACTAAGGAGGCAGTGAATGGGGAACAGGTGAGTGAAATCGGGAAACTTGCACAAGGGGCACGGTTCTAAACAAGGAGCTAAACTAGATGATCAAGAAACAGAAAGGGGAGGGCGACTGCATGAGTAAACAAAAGCAAGTGGTGGCAGAGCAGGAGTGAATGTCAGAAGTACAGAACAAAACAATACAAAGAAAATAAAATATACAGAAATTCATATACTCAGATTCAAGTACTGACAACTACAACTGTTGTTATAAATACTTTAATTGAATAAATTCATGTACATTTTGAAGAGATTTCAGTGTCCCCAAGAATTTGCAGCTCTGCCGGCTGCATATAAGAACATTTGGAATAAGAATTTTTCTGAATGAAACTTACTGTAATTTGTTGCAATTAGCAGGTATTGCAAGGGATTTTTTTGTTTGTTTGTATGTTTTTGTGTTGTGCAGAAGATGAACAGTGGTTCCAGCTGAAGTTGTACTGTGGATGCGAGCAGCCAATGGAAAAGTTCCTCTTCACAATTTCAGGTGTAGTGAGACCGACCATTCACAGTTGTCAGCCTCAAAAAAGGACCACAGATGTTTAATGTCCCTGAAGCATTAGGATCCTCTGTACGTAGTATAAGAGCGCTTTGTGATAGCATAGCTCTATAATATTTATGCTTTCTTGTTTAGGGATGGGGACACCACGCGGGGACACGTCAACCCTGGCTGCAATGATGCAGAAGCCCCATATTCTAGTGATGTCACTTCCTGCTGACCGTGCCAGCTCTCGAAAGAAACGAGCCACAGCTGATGAAGAATTCTGTTCCAAGTGTGTTTTTTTCTGTATTGTGTCATATCCTGCTCAAATTGCTGTGGCAACAGCAGTATGAAAGGCTAGCTGTATCCTAGACTTCAAATACTTAATTATGTGAAAGCTTTTGCTGTTTACTTTGCCTGATTAGCAAATGATAAAACTAGCCGGTAGAATGACAGGCTAATTTATTAATGATAGCATTAATGCTCATTGCTCCAGAAAGTTGTGAGACTTTATCCTATGCACATAAATGACGATGTAAAATATTAATATGTCTTTCGAAGATTAAGGCATGTAACTCATGAAATGGAGTAATTTTGTTTAAACTTGTGTGCCCGGCTTATTGTACTTGGAGCCTTTCACCACAAAGTTTAGTTTGGTTCCATATGCTTAAGATCTCTTCTTCCTCAGATCTACCGTATTTGAATGCTTATAACATTCTGAAGAAATCTAGCACCATCTTATAATAATTTAAACAAATCACAGAAAGTCTTGGATTTTTTTGCATTCAGTTGGATCATTGCCATCCTTACAATATACAGTGTATCTATTGTATAAATTTAGCCAATAGGCAATCACTTTGTCATTAACATTCTTAACTAGAGAACATCTGGGATTGCATCAGCCTCCACAGCTGATTTTGTTTTAAATATAGTAGTCCTCATTATAACATGTTCAATGTGTGCGTACTTAGACCACACCCTGTTCAGTGACTATGCAATCAGAGCACACCCATTTTAGACCAGATTCCAAATGCAACTCTCAACTTTAGACCTTTTATGTGTTCTCTTTTAAATGAAATTATTGGGGAATAAAACAAGTTTGGCCATGGAAAAGCTGAGCAGCTGATTGTTCAAATACTTTTAGTCTCGCATAAAGGGGGAGTAATGAAAGTGATGCAATTCCTGCATCGTCCACCCAATTTCAATCTGTATGCCATCAAATCATTTGGATTGGTCATCTCGTGGAAACCAGTCTAGGCTAGAGCATCCATTCGAGTAAAGCCGCGATTGGTGGGTGCGAGAAGTGAAGGGGCTACACTGCATGACCAGTCGGTGAAGCTTATGTAGCTGGGGAGAGACAGAGGCACAGGCAGACTGGTGAAAATGATGGGCGATACTGACTGCTTGGTTCGGTGTGGGATGGTCACTCCATCAGGAGGAGACTGTTCTACCCCTGGCAAGATCATGAAAATCTCTTCGATGCATTCCATGATGGATTATATACCCTGAAAGCATACTCATTATTTCAACTCCAATATTCCTTGGTTTACATCTAAAATAACATGATAGTCAAAGTACCAAATATTAATTTATCTGTATGTTTTCACAAATATTTAGACCAAAATTATTCCTTCTTACATTTGGAATTGACTTAGTTGCCTGTTTTTTAATCTCATTCACAGAGATGTTCAGAAATACTTTAAAATTTGACCAATATCAATGGAGCCTAAAAATGCATATTTCACCTTTTGTTTAATGAAAGATAATTCACATGTAACCATCTTCCCTAATACACCTTTTGTAAGACTTGGTATACTAAAATTGTTTTCCCCCACAACAGAAATTCAGAAAGCTGCTGCATGAGGAATCTATATATTGATTTCCGGAAAGATCTTGGCTGGAAGTGGATCCACAAGCCGAAGGGTTACTATGCAAACTACTGCTTGGGATCCTGTACCTTCTTCTGGAATGCCGACAACAAGTATTCCCAAGTAATGTAACATTCCCACACTCTAGCCTTTCAAATAACATTACATCATCTTAGCAGATGCTTTTCCTAGCAGTGACACAATAAAAGGGAACTTGGCAACTGTGTGCGCGCTGCTGAGCGAGCTCAGGCTAACAGCATTCCTAATCCAACAAGTATTCACGCTTCTTTCATAGAAACTGCAAGTTTGTACTTCGTCACACTTTATAATGAGGGTAAAAATAATATGCTTAAGTAATGCTGAACTAATTAATTACTTGATGATTTAATGCATGAGTTAAAGCAGGACGTTTCCTGAATTCCTACCGCTCATCATTAACAAGTCACTATGGCTGTTTCACACTTAATAGATCATCAATTGAGGGACGTTAATTCACAGTTACTTCATCCATTAATTATTTTTACAAAAAAATTAGCTGGATTCCTCTTATATAAAAATGCATGTCAGGATAATGCATTAGCTCAGATGCTCAGCCTTGATTTTTAGTGCAGTAATGAACTTGTTCAAGGTTACAAAACAATTAATTTATAATTGTATTTATGTTCTTCAAAGTAGTTGAGTGTAGCATGGTAGAGACAGATGCACTGAAACCAAAATCAAACCTGTACTATTGGATAGATTAAAGGCAAATGATCGGACATGTTTGAGTTCAAAGAAGTGCCACCGCCCTACCCAATAAACTAGACAGCTGAGTGTAATTGACGCATCTTTACTTGATCATTACTTAAGGCATTACTCGCCTGATTTGTGTCCACCCAAGTAAAGTAACATCTTGATTCTCATTGTACATGATTTCACGTACATACAACACAATTCACTTGTGCGGTTGCAGTGAGGCTCAAATTATGAGCAGAGAAAAGAATTCCGTCTATCACATCACACCAAAATGCTTCCGACAACTCGATAGTTGTGGAAGGTCTTGTTGTTAAATATTTAGTATAATTTCTAAATTAATCCCAGTCATGGGTTTTCTTTTATTTATTTTTATAAAATAGTCTGTTGCAATTTATAACAAAGTGATATATGCTCACAATAAATGAACTATGCAAAACTATTCGGTTCAAATGAATAATTTCTTATTTTCTTTTTTCATATACAGGTGATGATGACACCTGGGTAATATAATGTGGTTGTCCAATGTCAAGTCTATATTTGATCATATGATGAGACTGATAAGCTGGGCGCATCTGCCAGCTGAGCAAAAAAAAATTAACAAGAAATTATGCATTTAACGAAATAGATTTTTATAGTTTATTGATTGTTTTATGATGAGCATTTCATTTTTTTAATCAATTTATTCAGATGAATTAACAAAACAGAAATCCTGAGATCAATTTGCATTTTTGTACTGATTATATATCAAGTTGGCGGATGACGTATCATACCGATGAAGCGACTAAATTATGTTTTTCCCCCGAAGTATATGCCCAAAGAGTTCACCAAGGTGCGATCTCGTTCAAAGCTCTGGCCTCGGTGCAACCGCTCTAGTGACATGTACTGCATGTGCAGTAAGTGATCTTACGCAAATGGATATCATGATGTGAGTTTACTTGGGGGACTCAAATCATGTAGGTTGTGTGAGAAGTCATGTTAAAGTAATGATACAATCAGATGCCCAGTTAAATGGATGGAACAAAATCATCACTTTGCTCAAATGATTTCCAGAACCACTCAGCGCAGGTGCAATACAGTTTTCAACAGCCCAAATACAAAAAACAGAACTACGTTGTAAATGTGTCAAAAATACCACTGGGTCTATTTTCATAGAAATATGAAACAATTCTTTTTTTATCAGAGTGGCTGAGCATAGCCTTCATTGCAGACGTCTCATGTGATTTGCTTCCTTCACGCACCAACGTCTGTGCACTCCAGCCGAGTTTTGAGTTCCGTGACGTAATGGCATTGCCCAAAATAGGCAAATCAGAATGCTTGTTAAATGATAGTCCTCTTGGGTTTCCCCTGTCAAATATTAATAAACAAAAATGGCAGGTGCAGAAACTCCTAAAAACTTGTGGATAATGACATTTGTTTGGTATGTAAAATAAGAATTGGATTGAAGACAGAGAAAATACGTGTATAAGGAAAAAGCCAACTTGATGTTCCTTCAATTTTAAGTTGCTCTCTCCGTAAATACTGCTGTATATTCCTCAAGCGAACTGTTTGCGTGCTGTACAGGATGCTACCGTTTATTAGAAAAGTTCTCAAGAATTTGAAGTCCACTGGAAGAGAACATAAAGGAAATCAAGCGACTTTACCAAGATAGCGACCGGCCCCGCACCAAACATCTAACTGCCGAAGCGCCGACCGAAGTGCGCTGCTCTGCAGCTAAAGAACTTGTATTCAGGAAAACTTTAACACCGAACAGACCTGGAGAAATTCCACCTTTTGAACATTTTCAGTATGTTGGTTAGCCTCCGTTGCAGACATCTTACGTGTTTTGCTTACCCCCCACCGCAGTATCTGCCTATAGCCTCGAACTTTCAGAGCTTCTCTCTGATTGGTTGCACACAAAACCTCACTTGAGTGCGCAGACGTTGGTGTGTGAGGGAAGCGAACCATATAAAATGTCTGCAATGGTGGCAAGGCTGAGCTCAGGCATGATCCGGAAATAACTTTTTTTGTGAGAGGAATCAAGCTAATTTGGTCACAAAAATAATTAATGTATGAAGTAACTGTGAATTAATGTTCCCTAACTGATGATCCGTAAACTTTGAACTAATAACAACAAGAGGCTCCTCAGAGCCTGTACTCGGGCCAGGTCTAGGCCCGGGCCAATCCATAGATATATATATTTAGAACAGTAGATTGCTAATGATGTCATATTTACATTATCCAAAGTGAAGCACCCGGCCGCCATATTGATACACCCAACTTCTTCATAAAAATGAATGGTTTCTAATGAGGCCAATTTCAAATAAGTCAATATGAGCATTAAAATGGCGAGATGTGCGGCTGCCTTTTGCAGCAATAGTCATTTGAAGGGCTGTAATAAAACATTTCATGCGTAAGTGAAACGCAAATTTGTCACTTTAATAGAAAAAATCGCGTTCGCTTGCTAGCTAGCTAATTAGCCGTCCCATTGACTTAAATAGACTGCTGACTAAAGCAAACGCTAGCGATCAATAACGGTCTCCAGCGAGCTACCTTGGTACCCTTACCGTCGCGGGGACTGCATTGACTAAGCGGTCATTAAAATGAACAAGGTGGCTAACAAGCTAGCTACTTGAATTGACATTCAAGGACAATATTTCTTACCTGCATAATATTTAAAACAATGGACAAGTCGCTTTGTCTGTTTATACAGTTCCAAAAGACAAGGAGGGAAGAAAGGCTTGGCTGTTAGAAATCAGGAGAAAAAAACCTTTCTCTATCCCCTCGATCCGTGCTGTGCAGTGATTATTTTTTGAGAGCAGTGTTATAATGGGACAGGGGCAAATATGAAGCTTAGTAAAGGAGTAGCCAGAGTTAACTAGCGCTTCCTTTTAACAACGTTGGCATTAGCCATATGATTCAGTATGAACAATTCCGTCAACAGCAAATATGCTCAATCAGGGTACAATGAAGTGAGGAATTCAGAGAGTAATTTGATAACGTACACGGACATTCATCGACGTTGCTTATAACAGCGAAAACTTCGAAGCAATTATCTTATCAGAGGGTCATTAAAAGCCTCGGTCACCTTAACTGAACTTTTCTGCTCGCACTTGAACGTTGACACCGAGTAACATTTTGATCTTCCCTTGAGTAAGTGTGCCGCTTTCCATCCTCCAAAAAAGTACATATTTAGGGAGAGAAAATATTGCTCTGCACAGCGATACCAAATCACCCCGACTCGCATGCAAGTGTTCTTGAAAATATAATTTTACAGTAGGCGAAAATGAATGGGAGTGTACATGCGAATTGAACTTCCCGGTGTATACGCTCCTGGAACAGATGCTTCACTTGAGCGTACCCTATCAGCAATGTAGTTTTCTGTGTATGGGCTAATCATGAAAACACAGCAAAGATGAGCAGGACAATCGCGACCCGAAAAAAAAAAAAAGAAGACGATCCGGAGCCGAAACTTAGACTCGGGGCCTACCGACCCGAATAAAAAGGTGAAATCTACCATGAGTCCTGTGTCATGCCAACTGCGAAGCTTCCTTCGACCATCCATGAGTGTGGGGTTGCTTCTCATCCAGGCAAGACAGCTCACTCTAAATTCTGCCCAAAATAACTGCATAGATTAAGGAATGGTATCAAAGTGTCACCCAAGAGCAAATTCTCCCTATGATCAAGGAGCGGTTTGGTGAAGATCTGTATGTTTTCCACCATGATATAGCACCATGTCTCAAGGCAAAAGTGATAACAAACTGGCTTGCGCATCATCGCAATGAAATTTTGGATCCGCGTCTAGGGCACTCTCCAGATCTTAATTTGAATGAGAACCTATAGTTGATCCTCAAAAAGCAGGCGGACAAGCAGAAGCTCACTGACAAAGCAAGAATAGATTGCCATCAGCCAGAATTCGGCCTGGAAGCTGATATCCTGCGTGCCACATAGGATTGCTGAAGTAATGAAGAAGGGTCAATGCTGCAAATACTGACTCCTTGCATGAATTTGATTTATTTGCCAATAAAATTCCTTGATCTCATAAAATGCTGAGAATCGTTACTCTGAGTACCATAGAAAAATATCAAAGTCAAGTAGCAAAGTTTGCAAAACACAAAATTTGTATCACTGCCAAAACTTTTGGCCATGACTGTATGTACTGATCTCCGTTCAGTGGTCAGGATAGGACTGCTGGAAACACCAGGGGATTTTAGGGGAATATTTCCATCAGCCTGCAAGTAATCAGAGACTCCAGTGTTTACACTCACAGCTGGGAAGTTGGGTGGTTTGAAATCTATTGCTGGGACTTCCTCGTCCTCTGTCCCTGCTGTCATTGACCTATTTTTGTTCACCTCCTGGGGGCCCAGCATTACACATTGACTGAATTGAGCCATGATGACAGGTAGCCCATTTGCCTGTTTTGTTGCTTTGAGGGGCCAGGATGGTGTAAGACTCATTAAGTGCCAGCAAACAGTGCCACAACCAAATGGCTAGCAGTCTGTTTGTCTCTCGCTATCTGAATAAGTATTTATCAACTTATTGCTGCAATCTATCTACATATGTATCTATCTACCAATCACTTCTGTCCTAATTTTTTTGGCTGTAGTACAACCCTGTTTCTAATAAAAGTTGGGATGCTGTGTGAAATGTAAATAAAGGCAAAATGCAATGATTTGAAAATTATTTAAACTCTATATTTAATTGAAAATTGTGTAAAGACAACAAATCAGGCGTTTTATTATTATTGTTTTTTTTTAAATATCGGCTCAGTTTGAATTTGAGGCCATCATCAAGTTAAAAAAAAATTGGTATGGGGCAACATAAGATTGGCAAAGGTTCATAATTCTAAAAAAAAAAAAAAAAAAAAAAAATACACCTGGTATAACATCTAGCAGCTAATTAGATCAATTAGCAGCAGGTCAGTAACATGATATGGAATAAAGAGAGCATCCCCGAGCCTGTCAGAAGTAAAGATGGCAAGGGCGCTACTGCTCAGTTAAAGACTAAATGACAATTTTGAATGGCATTTCTCAATGTAAAATTGCTAATTATTTGGGGTCTCATCATCTACGATGCATAATGCCACTGAAAGATTCAGAGAATCCGAAGAAATCTCTGTACACAAAGGACATGGCCAAAATCCAATATTGAAAGCCTATGATCTTCTGGCCCTCAAGCGGCAATGCATTAAAAACAGACAGGATTTGGCAGTGGAAATCACTATATGGGTTCAGGAAGACTTCTGAAAACCACTGTCAGCGAACACAGTTTGTCGCTGTGCCACAAATGGCAGTTAAAATTCTACCATGTAAAGATTAAACCATTTACAGGTATAAACAAGATCCAGAGATGCTGTGACCTTCTCTGGGCTTGAGCTCCTTTAAGATCCACTGGGGCGAAGTGGAAAACTGTCCTGTGGTCTGATCAATCAAAATGTGAAATTTTTATTAGAAATCATGGACATAATTGGGTATAGTTTTGCTAAAGCTATTTTTTGCACGAAAGTTTATCAGCATCATAAAAACAATATTGGCTGCTCTCACTGCCTCTCTAGATCATTCCATTTGTTTTCTCCCAATTTCTCCCTATCTCTTATCCCTTTCCTTTTCCCTCTCTTCAGTGCTTCCATTTATCTGTCCCCTCTATCCCTTTCTCTCTCTCCCTGTAATTCCTACATTCAAATTTAAATATGCATGATTGGTATTTTATGCATTTGTAAATATAATCAGATCTGTATACGGTCTTTCAATCTATGGCACACGTACTAAGTTGTGTTTCCTCGCAATAAAATTTACCTGTGCTGGTAACTGGGAGAAGTTTTAAATTTTAGGTCCAAATTTGTTGCTTATTTGTAGCTAAACATACCTTGTTTTTTTCAACTTTACTTGCCAGTAAACCAGCAATGTGCTCATGTTACCAAATCCTTTGTCCTCCTAAAACGCAAGAACCATAAAAGACTCAAATTTGAAAACTTGACTGGAAACTTTGTTGTGTTCAAGAACCAGTCTCTCTGAATTTCATGACATATGGACCATCATTTCACGTCGTTTTCATACTTTAATCAGTAAAACCAATGAGCTTTCACTCCATGCCTCCATTTTGTTTCCAAGGTCCATTGTTTACGTTGCTCTCAAAATACTAAACAACTAAAGTTGGCCTTTTGCCGTTATGGGCAACTTACTTGTATTACTTTTTGAACTTTTTCCTTATTTGAATGCCTAATTTAAAATTTTAAATGTAAATCTCTTTCCGCTAGATCTTGGCTCTGTATAAGCACCACAATCCAGGAGCCTCTGCACAGCCTTGCTGTGTTCCCCAGTTCATGGAACCCCTACCCATAATCTACTATGTGGGGAGACAGCACCGAGTGAGTATATAATGTTAACGGTGCAATGCTCATAAAATTTGCTGGAAAACCCTCCTCTCTGCACTGGTGGTGGGTAGTGGAAGGCCGTTTTTGAAAATGACCGGACAACAATTTTCAATATGGCCGTCATGGCAGCCATATTGAATTTAGTTTCCATCAATTTTGTGCGAGAGTGGATTATCTGATAGAATTCAAATTTGCTGTGTGCATTGGCTTAGGGTTCAGGAAGGTTCCCTCTGAAAATGTGATTTTCATTATGGCGGGCACGCAAGCCATCTTGAATTCAGCTTCCTTTGATTTAGAGGAGAACAGATGATATGACCAAATTCAAATAAGTGGTGTGCATTGATGGTGAGTGGAAGAAGTTTCCTTTCAGTGTCATTATTGATCTGCATTTGGCTGTGTTCTTCTGTTTGTGACAAAAAGTATTTGCCTCTTCCCGATTTCAGGTATTTTTGCTAATTTGTAGTATTTAAAAGTTTCAGATCATCCAACTACTCTAATTTTAATATGGCAAAGACTATATGGGTAAACACAAAATGTAGCTTTTAAATGATCATTTAATTTATTGACCATAAGGACTTATTCAAAACTTGTATCACTTGTGGAAAAATAATTGTCTGGTAGAGAGCAGAATTCATGGTTCCATCAACTATTGTAAGTCACCTAGTTCCTGAAGCAACAAAGCAAAATTGAAAATTTGTCACCAGTGTTTTTCACCATGCAGATCTCCCATGGAAGCCATTCCTGCCTAGTCTCTTTCTTATTGCAGAATGAAGAAAAGTTACCTTAACTGAGAAAACACAGGCCTGCAGTTCTTTTGGTGTTAGTTCTTTGGTGACCTCCTAGAGGAGTCATTGATGCTGTCTTGGAGGAATTTTGGAAGGCTGGCCACTGGGAAGGTTCAACATGGGAAGGATCATCACCGTTTCAGGTTTTCTCCATTTGTAGTTAATGGCTCTCACCATGATTTGCTGGAGTCCCAAAGCTGCAGAAATGGCTTTGTTACCCTTACCGGATTGATAGTAGATGTCAAGGATTTAGTTTCTTCTCCTCTGTTCTTGAATTTATTTTGATGATGGCGTCATTTGCTGCTTTTTGCCTGCCTCATATTTCTAACAGGTTTTGTATAAGGGATTTTCAGACTCAGCTGGGCTGGCAGCAATCAGGGCTGGCTGTCTCTAATGAAACTGAATCCAATTATCTATTAAATTTTTATAGTTGGCTGATTTAGTAACAAGATTTAGTTACAAAGCAGGAACTACTTTTTCACATAGGGTCAGGTAGGGTTGGTACTTTTTTCCTTCAAATATATGAAATCACCATTTAAAAACTATATTTTCCTTTTCCCTGAGGTTATCTGGGTGTAATATTAAAATTAGTTTGATTACCTGAAATATTTAGTGTGACAAAAATGCAAAAATGAAAGAAATTGGGAGTGGGGCAAATACTTTTCCGCAGCGCTGTACATGTGCTGCAGTGTGCAACTATTTAACTGAGAAGCAACATTGTTAGTTTTAATCAGCAAAATATTTTTATTCACGTAGTTGTTGTGAAATTGTCATCAATTACACTTATTTTGCCTCGCTGCGCTTATGCATTTGCAAGAAAGACAAAGACATTTAAATTTTTGTGCACAAGTGAGCTGTGATATGGTGGTTTTCTCAAGTTGTTTTGAAAATATTATAATTTCAAAACTGGGCCAGGAGGGAAATACTGTATCATACCGTGCGGTGTCATAAAAGTGAATAACAGGCAACCGCACACCGTGTTGACTTTACTTTGTTTTTATTTCGAGTGAACAACGCGTTTCGCCCGTAGCGTCATCAGGTTTGCTCAGGTGCCTGAGCCAACCTAATGACGCTACAGGCGAAACGCGTTGTTCGCTGGAAATAAAAACTATGTAAAGTCAACACGGTGTGCGGTAGCCTGTTATTAACTTTTATGATTCTATAAATAATCCTGCAACCTACCAGAACCCGTTTCGAGGCTGTGCATGGATATTTGGATTTATACTGTGCAGTGTATTTGACTTTCGCTGAGTAGTTTCTTCATATGATTCTGTTGGCTCCTTAGGTGGAGCAGCTGTCTGACATGAGCGTCAAGTCCTGTAAGTGCAGCTGAAGAGGGATGTCCTTCTTCGCTCTCTGACTCCTCCTCAACCCTCACTCCCCTGTCCTGTCGGTCAAACCTGGAAGCTTCCAGAGGAAAGGGGGGCGGGTGAGCTGCATGTCAGAGCTTGGAGAAGAACAAGTGTAAGACAGATGGACACAGAGAAGAAAGGATTGACAAGGACAAAGGGATGAATGGTGGATGGAGGGGAAGGGCACTGAAGACTGGATGATAAAGAGTACCGCAATGCGTCTGGATGCATCACTGCACCTGTCATCTGGGTCACAACGACCCTTCACGGAACTGCCCAGAATAAAAAAAAAAAAAAAACTTTTATGTAAATTTTTCTCAGAAATATGAATATTTGTTTACCCCATCAGATGTATGTCCATGAATTAATTTATTTTGTTATATTGGCTTACATTTTTGAACAGTAAGACCCTGTACTGGCTCTGTACTTTTTGCCTTTCCAACTCCAGCCCACGTAATTTGACAGCAATTAATATGAGGTTACGGTAATGGAAATTCTCAAAGGGCGATGGAATGTTGTACATCTAGCACACACAGTGAAGAGGATCATGCATTATACTGGATTGGATCAATTCACTTGGAGATGGAGATTAAATTACAAGGGGACCAGACCAGGACTTAAAACATCACCCAGGTTTTGTGCTTCTTTCCCATTAACAGACCAAAACACTGCAGGTACAGGTACGGGCAACTGAATACACACAAAAGACTGGGGAGAATTAGTGAGTGTGAGTGAATGGGTGAGTGGCGGGGGGGAGTTAGCAAAGGAGAGATGGAGGTAGAGAGTGAGAGGAACTTAGAACACAGTGCTGCACAGATAAATGTGTTTTTCCTAAGGGTTTGGGAAATCTTTTTTCTAGGGTGTTTTTCCCAATGGAAAATCTCCATTGAGAGGCACCATTGAAAAATGTCATTGCACATAAACAAATCATTGAACACATTGATTGTGTATAACCAATTACAGTACCATGAATTTGCGGCATCTGTCTCGAGTGTTCTTTGAAAATGTAGAAAGGGGCGTGGCTTTAATGGATGGATCACAACCCTTTGTAAAAGGATGTGATACCATGCACTGAACGAGAAGGAGCAATGTGGCTTGGGTTGTCTGCAGGGCATGGGAATCCTAAAGGGAGGATGGGGGATACCTCTACCTGTCAAAGTGGGAATCAGGTGCTCTAAGCCATTGTGGTGCATTTAATCACACTGTTTGAGGGTTTTTTGCCAAAAAGGTCCATATTTTTGTTTCCGTGGCCCTGGTTTCTCAAAGTTTTATACAATGTATACAGAAAGATATCACTGACGCATTGCAGTGCAAAGTTGAGGAAGGAAATGTCTGTTGGCAGAATTGTTGATAATGTCTGTGCATAGTACTCAGCAACAATTTTTGCTCATCCTAATTATCCACTGCTTTTTTTTTTTTTTTTAAATATAAATATACCTCCCCCCGTTGAATACACCTCTGTTTCAGTTGAAATGTGTTTGTATATTAGTTTAGAACGCAATTTCCACCTTTCAAGATTTCCTCTATAATGCATTTTTAAGAGAATAAAGCTGACTGTTGCCTGCTGGTTCCTTTTTATGTCAGCAGCAGCTGGAGAAGCTGTGGAAACACTTAATCCTCAAAGGGTCTGAAGTTCAAGTAAATGTGTGTGTGTTCGTATGTGTGTGTGCGTGTCTGTCTTTGTCTTTGTGTGCATGTGCGTCTGTGTGTGTGTATGTGTGTCTGTGTGTGTGCGTGTTTTTGCTGTTTGCTTCTTTCCTTTGTGATTGGCCCGCCCCCGGGCATTGTGTTCTCACGGGTCAGACAGGGCTGACTGCGAGGTGCCCTGGGGA
This sequence comes from Gymnothorax javanicus, assembly GCA_029692085.1. Taxonomy (NCBI): domain Eukaryota; kingdom Metazoa; phylum Chordata; class Actinopteri; order Anguilliformes; family Muraenidae; genus Gymnothorax; species Gymnothorax javanicus. Next base: position 19,847,049 of record CM056195.1, read on the forward strand.
GAGCAATGTCTGAAAGGAGCTTAGACTTGTGGAAAATGCTGAAAATGCTGCATGCACCTGGTGTTGAGCCCATGACAGGTAAACACCGTGCACCTGTTTACTCGGGATACATGGCCCAGACAAGCTGGGGGTGTGGGGGCGGCAATGAGCTGAGCAAAGAAAGGGTCACAAGTGGGAGGGCATGCACTCTCCTTGGCCCCAGTTCAATCCACTAATTTTAACGCCCTATTTCACTTCCCCTCACCAATTCTGCTGACGGGAATCCCTTTATTAACCGGAAGTTGAACATTCGCCTTTTTGAGGGCGGTCCAATCCATTAGACATGCAAGTGAAGAAGGCATTGTCTGCTCCTCGACCCTCCATTTTCCTCAAGGGAACAAGTCCGCAACACTGCAGCTTTGAAGCAACAAAATTGCCCACAATGCAGCATGTAAACCCCAAGCTTCCTGGTAATATTGCCGCTGCTGTCTTTTCTGACTGTCACCACTATGGATTTTGGGTAAATACTACTTGGATCATTGAGAAGGCAATTTTTAAGTGCACAAGCTCATTTTAAGTAATTTGCACGATTTTAATATTAACTAAGGTATAAATTATTATTAACTAATGAGGATATAACTATCTAGGAATTCGGCTCCAAGAATTTAAGACAAGATTAATACAAGGATGTAACTCAGCGCTTCTACAGTAACTTTAAGGTAGCTGATATTAGCTAATGAGCTAACAAGCTGTGTGATCATAATTGTGTTAGTTGGCTTGCAATTCTTATTTGATTGATTTTAAGTCTCACAAACCTTTTTCCTTGTTTAGCAATCATTTATACAATCTGAATGAATTGCCCAGGCGCACTAAACTCAAGCAAGGATAACTAGCGTATCAATGATGTCGCTCACAAACTTCTAAGTGCAAGCGCAGTCCAATTCAAAAATGTACTGTTTCTTCCCTCGTTCCTTCTCCTCTGCTCAAGTGACTACTTGTGTATTTTTGATTCAGTGCCACATCCTTCTAAATGAAGTGGTTAGGGAAAATGGGGGACGGCAGTATAGTTTTGAATTGGACTGCAGCCAAGTTCTCTCTCCATCTCTCTTTCCGCTTGGAGAGCTACAGTATCAACACATTCTCATCCCGACTCATCACGTAGTGACACTACTTGACCAAGCGTTAATCTACGATGAAAAAGAAAGCTTTTTGCGTCCTTATTTGATGTTTAGGATTAGGGTTCAGGTAAAGGTTAAGAGTTATAGGGTAGGGTTCATTTTAAACTGGCGTCAAATAAGGATGCCAAAAACCTCCTTTTTCATTGTATATTGATGCTTGGTCAGGTAGCGTCAATGTAAGATGAGTTGGGATGAGAATGTTCTTATGGTATGTATAAAGTACACACAAATATGTAATGTCAAATGTATAACAATGACATTATTTTTGAGAAACAATTATAACTAAATGATTTGGGAATCACATAGTGATTAGTAATAGTAGTATTGTTATATACTCCATGAACACACATAAGCACTTTGTAAGGCATTCAAGGCTCACAATATACTTGTTGTTAATTGTGTAAAAAAATAAGGTGAATGTACTGTTGCTTTTCATCTGACATCATAGGCCTTATATCTGCAATGATTATGCTCATACTGTGAAATTATTAATAGTAGCAGGCCATTTCTTTAGCCTTGTTGCATTCTCTGCTCTATTCTGTGAATTTTAGATCCATTTGCTCAGACATGGGTAAAGACGCATTAAAGAGATTCGGTGGAAACATTCCTGTGCGTTCATCTAGGGTATTTGAGATGTCATAAGAACTGGTAATAGACCCAAGTCCGAGTAGGAAAAGTTCTCTCAAACACCTCTCCTAATGGAAATTCCCACTGGGGTGCTCCGGAATGATTTCTGAACCTCCTTTTTGTTAATAATATGGAATCAATTCAATTTCACCCTTTCAGCACCCCAGTTAACACGTAGCAACTGTAAATGGGAAATGTACTAGTGACAGTATTGTTAAAGAGGATATGCTGCTACATGACCTCCTGTTCGCAGAAGGTTTGTGATATTAAAAGGGCGCTGTCACAGCTGAGCATGTGTAGTGGATGCCATAGAAATTGTTTGGCTATGCCTAGTCTTGGTTTTAGTAGCTTTGATCCCCTGAAATTTAACTGAGCATGTAATGCCTTAGAATACCCACATTTTTTTCACATTTTGAGTTCCCTTTTGTTTATTTTCTAACATACCGCTTGTAATCTAATATTATGGACAGTGAAGTCAGTAGGGATTCCACAAGAGTCATTTCTTTTCAGTATCCATGGTCAGACATAGCAACGCACAAAGAAATGTCTCAAAGTTCATGCAGGCGAAATGAAGGGTTAAAAAATCTGAAATACAATACACAATGATTCCTCCCTTAAAGTAAATAATTTGCTTTTGAAAAGAGGAACTATGATAAACCGCAACATAACATTTAACTAGCAATTTCCGCCAATGATGAATTTCGACAATCTACCAATATTTTTCAAGTTTACCGTGCATGCTTGGCTGTGACTGTGGCCCTTTATGTCAGTGTCTGAACTCTGCTTTTGTCATATTTCTGTTCATTGTTGTATTTTTGTGTAATCTTATATTAATCATTGTTATTAGCTCCCGCCGCCTGTGGTGCGGGAGCTATGGTATCGGGCTCCGTCCGTGCGCGCGTGTGTGCGTGCGTCCGTCAACACATTTCACTTTATCTCATCAACGATTTCAGTTACAGGCTCCAAATTTTTACTTGACATGCATCTCATAAAGTCCTACAAATGACATGCCTAAAGGTGACCTTGGCCCATTTTTTCAAGGTCACTGGCCTAAACATATCACCAAAAACTTCGACATTTTGCTGTATCTCATCAACTATTTCAGTTACAGGCTCCTAATTTTTACTGGACATGCATCTCATAAAGGCCTACAAATGACGTGCCTAAAGGTGACCTTGGCCTATTTTTTCAAGGTCACTGGCCTCAAACTATCACCAAAAACTTTGACATTTTGCTTCATCTCATCAACTATTTCAGTTACAGGCTCCTAATTTTCTTTGGACATGCATTTCATAAAGTCCTACAAAAGACGTGCCTAAAGATGACCTTGGCCTATTTTTTCAAGGTCACTAGCCTAAAAATCTCACCAAAAACTTCAACATTTTGCTTTATCTTGACATTTTCAGTTACAGGCTCCTAATTAGCTCCTGCCGCCCGAGTGGCACGGGAGCTATGGTATTGGGCTCCATCATTGCGTGCGTCCGTCAACAAAAACTTTTACATTTTGTTTATCATAACGGCGGGAGCTTCTGGGGCTGCCAGTGCCCTATATTTTTAGATGTGTTTATTTCCTTCCTGTTATTCCCGCTCCCCATTGAGGTACACATGCTTTCGTTTTGCTCCTCACTCCTGCACTCACCATCTTCATTCTGTTTGTTAATTACCTCCAATCAGTCCCCTAATTTGTAGCTGTACCCCCGGGCAGGCTTCCCAGCTCCAGCACAACTGCATTCACTTCCTCGTTAGTTATTTTCTCCCTTTATAGAAAGCCAGTTTTCCCCTTGTTTCTTTGAGAGTTAGGTGTGCTTTCTGAGTCTGCATACAAGCTTTTGATTTCCAGTGTGTTTATCCGATTTGCCTTCTCCTTCGTGTATTGTGATTATGATTACCAATTTTGGCTGGCTTTTCGACCCGTGATTCTGATCTCCCTTGGTGTTGACAGTCTTTCTGCTTGGCTTTTGACCCCAGGACTGTGTCTAAGTTACAAGTTGGATTATCCCGGTCTTTCTGAAAGTCTACTGATTGTTACTGATGTTAGAAAAGGTCAGGGGGACACCAGATGCAGGATCCAAAGTGTTTATTGAAACACCAAACACTAAGGAGAAAATAGGTACACAGGCCAGAAAAAAAACACCGTACACAAGCACTGAACAAATGGGAGAAACTAAGGTACACTACCCAAGGCAGGGGAAAACTGAAATACACACTACAAGAGTGGATAAACTAGAAAAACAAAAACTGAACCTAACTAAACTGACGGACACACTGGGAGACTTCAACACAGGGCAGACAAGACGTGGGCGCAGCAAAACAAAAGGCTCGGGAATCATACAAAGGAAATACTCGGGAAGGCACAGGAGCAGAGATTTCTCAGTGTACAGCAAAGCCAATACAAAGTTCCGTCTGATGTCGCTTCTCACTTTGCCACAGATATAGCCACGAGAGGAGGCGGGGACTCGGAATGCAATCTCGAATGGAACAGAAACACATGGGATAAAACAATTACACAAGAACCGGGATAACAATAATGACTCGAGACAAGACTCTAAGACAATCAATCAAACTAGATGGTTTAGATTAAGGTATCTAAACATGACGAGTAAAAATCACCACGAGAGAAGCAAAGGAAAGCACAGCTTTAAACGCAGTTAATCAGGGAAAACTTGGGCAGGAATTACAAAAGCTAGAAACACTCGCACTCGCTAATGAGTTAATTAGGTTCATACTACGTGACGAAATATATACAATCACCCTCAAATAAGTGCTGGTTAGTACGGGTTAGTAATTATCCAATCAGAGAACGCATTCACTCAGAGTTTCGCGAGACCCAGAATTAAGCACAGGTGGAAGCAATGAATGAAATACCACAGCCGAAACCGAAAGAGGAAACGTGATTGGACAACGAGACTCAGGCATGCTGAAGACTGTCACACGGCATCACTGGAGTTCGGGCAAAGAGAGAATCGAACATCAGACGGCGGGAATGAAAGCTGAAAATAAAACGAAAGTAAAGCACAAGCACAAATAAGCACAAAGATAACACACATGAGGCAGAACCATAACAACTGAACCCAAATATATTTAATATTTAATGTCAGAAAGTTTAAACTAAGAACTTTTCCGCAGTTCCCAGGAAATCTCAAGGGCAGCATAATTACTCACCTCGGAAAGCCATGTTAAGCTTCCATATCTTCCTAAGATTTCCCCACTTGGTATTCAACTGATCAATACCCAGGTGAGCAGCTAAATCATTCCTTAATGCTTGATACCAATAGAATACTCCGATCAGTCTGGTCCAAGGAACAAGTTAGCAATTAAACAACTAATCAGTTTCAGAACTACTATAGCTTGAAAGTGTGGTGACTTTCAAGACAAGAGGTGTCTGGATTTTTGGTCTCAGTACCTGGAAAGATAATCTCAGAGATGGCTAATTCAAACGTAATTTCCCAATATTCAATATTATATTCATATCAATATAGTGCTTATCCCAAATGGCTTTGGGTACCTCAAAATGAGTTCACAGCCACAAACACGCTAACCTTCTACTGTAGGTAGAATGAGCTTCATCTGAGTATTGACTTAACTCACAGCTGATATCCATCGATTAATGCCAAATTCCTTGTTCGTTCTTTCCACTCCTCTCCTTGATAGGTAATAAAATTTGTTATCAAACAAAAAGCTTGCTTTGTGATAATATCCACTTTATCTCCCACATTTGACTACATTACAGAGAACTGTCTTGACGTTTTGGACTTGATGACTTATCTTCTGGTTTATGTACAGTGCTTAACAAATTTATTAGACCACCTGTCATAAAAAAATGACAAAACACGAATATTTAAGAAATTTGTCAAAAACTTGTTTAAAACTAAAAATTATTTTGTAATTACTTTGGCAAATAAATAACTGAAATCACTAAATAATCCTTATTCACACATAAAAACAAACAAAAAAAAAAATATATTTTGTATGGCCTCCTTTGGCCTGGATAACAGCTTGCATTCAACCACTAAAACTAATTCTTATTTTCAGGAATGTAAGAAAATAACTTATTTGGTGGCATCTTAATCAAAAAATAATAATGTGCTTAGCTATTTTTTTCTGCTTTTTTGTAGAACAGTAAATTTGAATATTCATGGATAACAACAATTATATTTTAGCATTAAAGGCCCAATATGTAAAATTTCCCATTTCAAAGATCTATAAAATATATAGATATGTTATATATGTTTTGGTGTTGTGTACTTACATTATCCGTGATGTATTCAATGATTATCAAAGACAGAGATATCTGTATTATCAATGTAGGGACATGGGCCATTTCTTTTCGTCACATATTTCACGTCACTCCCAACACAAAGAGTGCACAAAGAGTGCACAAGAGTCTCAAGCCAAGATGGTAACATAAACGCAGGGCTGCCAACTCTCACGCATTCGCCGTGAGTCTCACGCCTCTTAGAGGCATTCACGTTTGCCGCAGTCAGCAATTATTCAATTGAGAGTCTTGAGCATGGAAGCCAAGATGGTAACCACTAATTACGGGAAAATCGATTATGACTCGGGAATTCTCAGGCTTGTCTTTACTGAGGGATTGAAAGCAATAATAAAAACGTTTCAAATGGTTTGTTTCATTAAAACAATTTAAACGATCATGAAACACATGAATTGTTTCCAATCCCTGATAAAGACAAACAGTCATAATCGCTGATGAGGTGCACCTTTACGCCCGGAAACTTCAATGCGAGGCCAGTGAATCTCATTAAGCATTCAATGAATAATTGCAGTGAATAGAAAATGCGGAAACTTACCCGTTGAATTAACGTAGAAAAGTTGGCAGTTTGGTCTATCAAAAACATTTTTCTTGGGATGCCGCGACAAACAGAAAGCTAACTGCTGGTGCCATTAGCTGGTCTGTTGATTCAGTTTGGTCTATCAGTGTGTCTCGACAGATAACTGCTGGCCAGCTGGTCTGTTGAGCAATATAGCAATAGCGGCAGGAGCAACTGAAAGCGTACATTGCCTTGCTGACAGTGGCATTTCCTCGATATCTGTTACCTTTAGCATTTGCATTCAGCAACAGAGTGCTCACATCTGTTATTATTCTCTAGAAAGATGGGCAACATGAGCCGGCCCCACCCCCTTATCTCAGCCTCTGACCTGCAGCACATCATAAGCGTTGTAAACGGCCGACTTATCATTATCCCTTACATTTTTTTATTTGAATAAAATAAGATGAAGTTATATAAAAGTAAAAAAAATATAACCTTACCTTGTCCACGTACATGGTTTCGCCGCTCCTGTTTGAGTCACATCGGAGAATTTAGCTGTCAGCGGTGCGTGTAAATTGATGAAGACAACAACTCCCATGATTCCACGCGATCCCATTGCGTCATCAAACTTGGCCTCCTGTTATTGTTTGGTTTAAGCGCCCTCTACCGGCAGAGAATTACATATTGGGCCTTTAAAAATATCATTTCAGTTAAAGAGCTTGCGCATACTGGTGGGTTAACCATTACAGAAACATAAAAATAATTTTGGTAATTACCAATACTGTTAATTTAGGGCAGCTGTAGCATAAACCTTACATTGGGTGGTGGTCTAATAAATTTGTTTAGCACTGTATGCTGGAAGGGCACAAATATGGCAGATGGCTACTGTTGTCGTGGTCCATGTCACATGAGTGAAAACCAGCAATAGGTATCTGTGATTTGTCCAGTCTTGTCTGGAACATAGTCATATTATCCTTACCAGTGGAAATGTTGGGAAATTCCCCACCTGAACCCTTTGACTCATGCAGGGTCACTTTATGAAAAAATGCTCCACACAGGAAAGCAATCCATATTATCAGAAATGAAATGTCATTTAATGATCCTCCTCCCCATCCCCACCCACCCACTTTGAATTTATCATGCCAGATCAAATGCCAGCTTTTGCCTCTGACTATGAGGCCAGGGTACAAACTGTGCAGCCCGCTATCTTGGAGGAGATTTTATTTTTCCTCTGCTTCATGATTTGACTAACCTTTTTTTAATTCATATGAAAATGAAAGGGCTGACAGGGGGATTTACATCGCTGCTTACCAAAAATTGAAGCACACAGCTGATACACAGGCTTTTGATGGCGATGCATTGCATAACGCCTTTCCTAATGTCATGTAAATCTCTCTGGGTGCTAATACACGAGTCCCAGTGGGGTTTTCATGTGCATACTCACTCCTCTTCACCACAGTTCAGGAGGCAGATGGCTTGCTTGTGCCTTTTGCACTCTGGCTCAATAAATGAGGTACTCAGTTAATGGTTTTTCACGGCCACACAATAACGGGCCCAGACAAGAGCAAACACTCCTACGATTCACGAGAAGCATCTCAGTTCTGAGTCCTATTTTCTCAGCAACGTGCGACACCAGCAGTGACAAGGTTGTGTAATTTCTTAAAAAAGAAATGTTTAATGAGAATCTCACTCTAGAATCACAAGTTTGATTCCAGCAGTCTGCATTGCAGGAATGTGCTGTATTCTAGGCTATTCTATCACAACATAATTTCCAAATGAAGTTGAGACAGTATGAAAAATACCAGTGAAAAAAAGCATTTATTTGCAAACCATTTTAACCTGTATTAAACTGATGACAAGAAGCGATAATCAGCATTTGAACTCATCAACTTCATTTTTTTAGTAAACACTCTGAATTTTCATCTTCAAAATAGCACAGACAGGGCAAGACTAAGAAAGTTGTGCAAAGTAATAAAATGTGTGAACAGGTGTTGAATAGTTGATGCTTATTGTTCTCGGGGTTATGGAAAGTAAGGTAAACACTTGAAAGCGGCTTGTAGAGATGACAATTGTTTATTCACACAGTAGAACCCATAGCAAGTACAAGTTCGGATAGAGTACTTGTCTGTGTGTGTGTGTGTGTGTGTGTGTGTGTGTGTCTGTGAAGTCAGCTGAAGATTACTATTATCTTTACTGAAGACTGCTGTAGACATCATAGTCAGCACATACTGTCCCTTATATAGTAGGATAATAGAAAATTTCTGTAAATACTATGTTTATACAGCAGTACATGGAAGATTCTATAGCACTACGTTTTTTACTAGACTCCTAGATCATAACACTTTATAAGCTTATAGAACATTCTAGTACAGAGCTTTATATGAAAATATCTTGAACTATACAGAAGTACAGTAACCGTTGAGAGCCCATTTCCAACAATACTATCATGCTTAGTTGTGAAAATAGCATCCACAAAAGGTCCAGTCATTGGGTAGTTAATTTTTGAAAAAGCCAACATTTTTCACTCTCTACTGAGCAAAATATCATAAATAGATTCTGGGAATAAGGAGACATCTTGTTCCACGTAGAGCATGGCATAAAATCAATTGGTACCTGTAATCCAAAGGAGTAGATGATCATCATGGTTTCTACGATCCTTAAAGTGAAAAATCCAGTGTTTGGTATGGGGATGCGTTCTTGCCCACGGCAGGGGTAACTCACGCCTTTGTAGGTACCATTAACAATGAAGGATATAGGTGGACTTTTGAGCAATATGTGCTTTCTTGAATTTGCATACCCTTTTTCAGGGATGTCCCCGCTTTCTGCATTAAGGCAACACAAAGCCACATCCTACAAATGCTACAAGAAGCATGCCTTCATAATCTGAGAGTGTGGGTGCCAGACTGGCCAAGCTGCAGTCCTGACCAGTCTGCCAGTGAAAATGCGTGGTGCATTATGAAATTCAGAATATAACAATGAAGGTCCTGGCCTTTTGAGCAGGGGAGGACTTATATCACAGAAAAATGGGGGAAAAAATTGGGCCTCAAAACTTGAACAACTGGTGTCCTCTGATCCAAAATGATGACTTTGTATTGTTAAAAGTAAAGGTGATATAACACAAGAGTAAACACACCCCCATTACAAATGTTTTGGAATGTGTCGCAGGCATCAAATTAGATATAGATGTATATTCCCACAAGTTACAGGCAAGTTGAAAAGGTAAAACATTGAATATCTTGAGTTTGTACTGTTTTATATTTAATATAGGCCATGGTTTGCAAATCATTGACATCTTTTTTAGTTAGCACTTTTCTTACTTTTTTGGAAGTGGGTTGCAATTAAATATTTAAAAACAAGGTTGTAGTTAAATAACCTGATGCAACTCATTTCCAAAACCTAAGGCTCATGTGAATCAGCCTGCAATGAATTTTCTAGGGTATATTCTGGCCTCTCAGCCAGTGCATGCTAGGATAGGCTGCAGCACCACCTGAAACCCTGGCCAGGAATAATAGAGGTTTTAACCTGTATTATTATTATCCTGTACTGTAAGCAATGGATGAGTGATGGATAAGAAACTAAATATCTGAAAAGTATAACTAGTTGTTGAAATATGAGGTAGTGGACTGTGTTTGTGAGTGGTTGGGTGGTCATAACGGAGACACATACTGCATATGTATATGGTGATGATGCAGTTGCATCTAAAATGGTTGAATCAAAACAGATTTAGATGTAATTAATCTTCTAGATGTAGCGCCTTCCAAAATTTTTGTCATAGATTCAATTTTATTTAATTATCTCCTCATTTTTTAAAGACATGTACAAACACAAACATACACATGCACACTATATATACAGTACATGCTGTGAATATGCGCAATTAATACATATGCACAAACAGTACATGCTGCATGTAACATGCATTTATGCACACATATACATGGGTGCACACTCATGCAGGTACAAACATATACATGCTCACACAAGTACAAACACACTCATGCAAGTGTTCATGCACGTGTATATGTTGTCACATGCAGACTGGTTTTAATTACTAAGGATGTTGCAACAACTTGATGGTTCCTCAGAAACTTGATGCCTGCCAAATACACTGAGAGTCTTTGTTCATTCACTTGGAGGTCTCATGGAGCCAAAGCCCCAAAAGCTTTGGTTTCATGAGAGGCCTCTGGGAGACCAGAGTGCTATGTCTCGAGGGACAGGAAGTAAAGCATGTTGGGCAATGATGACACTTTCTTGTTTGTGGTAAAGCCAGCAGATTAGAAAAAAACAAAAACGAGGAATTGACTTCCAAGTAAGTATTTTGTGGGGATGGAGGCTTGCCCAATTTATCAGCTGAGGGACTGTTTGAACAAGAAAACACATTCAGTTGCACGTTGCCTTTCTCACAATCCTCCATGGACTTTCTGTCCCTTGTTTCAGTAACTGGTGGTCCCCTCCTTCTCTTCATATGTCCCAACCGTCTTTCCATCCCTCTTCTCTCCCTTTTTGCCCAGAGGAGGTATACATAATTATTGCCCTCCTCTCATCCATAGAGTTTGTGTTTTAGTCCTTGGTTAGCATAGTATGAGTGTTTTAGCGATGGTTCATTTTTTCATTTTAACTCACTGGTCTAACAATATTTCTATGAATCATAGGAACAGTATCATTCATACTTAGTGACATTTTTTGATGCCAACTCCAAGAGGTTGCTCAACAGCCTCTCTTGGATGTTTTTTTTTTTTTTTAAATCTGCTTGTTGGTACATAATGATGTAGTATAACATTCCTGAAAATTTTAGGATCATACTCTGTTTTATTTTTGGTTAGAGCCATCTAAAGTTGAAAATGAAATATGTGTCACGGCACAAAATTATAACTTTCTAAGGGAAAGCCCTCAAAGAAAATATTCCTCACGCCACTGTAAAACCACCACCGGCCTGGATGGTTGACACAAAGCAGGACGGGTCCTTGGATTCATGTTGTTCGTGCCAAATCCTGCATGTCATTGTAGAGGTCAAAATTCATCTAACAAGGCAACATTGTTCCAATCTTCTACATCTTCTGCATAGCGCAGTTGTAATACATGGTTATTTAAGTTATCATCTTCCCATCAGCTTGAACCAGTCTGTCCATGCTCCCACAGAACTGCCACATTTTTTTTCACACATCTCTGAAATCTCTGGGGACTATCATGCATAAAAATCCTGGGAGATCTGCTGTATCTGAAATAGTCAAACCATCTCGTCTGCCGCCAGCAATTAATCCACTGTCAAAGAGACTTAGATTACCCTTCTTCCCCAATCTGATGTTTAGTCTGAGCTTCAACTGAACCTCTTGAACCATGTCTGCTGTTTGCTTTTATGCAGTAAGTGGCTGCCTCAGGATTCATCAATTAGCCATGCTGTTATGATCAAGACCAGGAATAAAGCGTGGAGGCAGAGTACAATCCAATAGTGGGGTTTTTTGGCAGTGATACGGTAACAATGGGATTGAATCCTGGAAAGGAAAGCACAGATCAGTTTAGATATTGTGGGTGAATTTGACGAGGCATTGCCAATCGCTGGCCTGTGTCTTTCCAGGATAACAGCCAGATTGAGTGAACACTTCACCAGAGCCAAACTGGTAGAAGGAAGCAGTTTAGGAAGAATGCGGTTCCAATCCTGATGACCGTAGAAGTACTGGGAGCTTGTCCCTAATAAACTGAGCAGAGGAACATATTAAGAACCCGGTCCTGAGCCCAGGACCCGTAAGAGAAGCTTGGGAGCTTGTTCTCATTAACTTAATAAGGCAGATAGCTTCTGTAAATTACTATCATTAAAAGTTGCATTTTACTTTTAAAGACAAAGAGTTTAGCTAGCAAATACTGAATGGGATTCAAGCCCGCATAGCAAATTACAATCCAGTGACTTGCAACTCAAAGGAGGGGGTATAAATACACTTCATTGGTACAAGGGTTGAGAACTATGAAATGAGATATAGCCAGGGATAAGGCAGCATGCAAGATGCAGACCAATCAAAGGAGACTTTACTTCTAATAGACACGCAAGTTGCTGAATGGGAGGAGACACAGAAGGCATTCACAAAGGTTGTGACATATGTACATAAATAAGAATGTGTGCAAGGGGGCGCCCCGCTGGCTCATCGGTCTAAGCACGCGCACCATTAAGGCTGTGTCCTTCCTGCGGTGACCTGGGTTTGATTCCGGCTCGGGTCATTTGCCGCATGTCTTCCCCATTCTTCTCCCCAACTTTCCTGTCACTCTCTTCTATTCAACTGTCTAATAAAGGAGAAAATCCCAAAAAAAAAAATCTTAGAATGTGTACAAAAGTACCCAATCAATGGCTTTCAAGAATAGTAGATTGAGGATTTAAATTGAACATGTGCAAAAAAGAGGGTCAAGTGAAATTTCTGACTCTGGTTTCGAAGTGGTGTGTATTTTAGAAAAAAGGCAATACAAAAATTTTATATGGGTCATGTCAGAGCTAATGTTGCGCTTACCTATTCACAATGAAAAAAATTGCTCTTATTTACAAATAAAATGGCACTAAAAATCTGCAAACTTTAGGAGATATGGCCATAAAAATTGGTCCATTGTGAAAAAAGTGCATTTTCGCAGTTGTACATTTCCAAAAGGAAAATGGAAACCTGATTTCTGTGGCCTGATATGGATTTTCAAGCAATCACAGAGTGCATGCACATCAGAAATGGGATTCAACCGGTGCAGGGTCTAACAATGCAAAAGGAAAACAAATTCAGGTGTCCACACACTGTTATAAATGCTCTCAAAATAACTTCACTATCACTGTAGCACCATTTTAACCACAAAAAGGTCTTCATCAGGTACAACATGGATCCTAATATGGATTTTGCCCGCAGAGAAGCTGCTGGGGTGGCGTACTCAGTTAGGGCACTGCAGTACAGTACAGAAGTGAACACCATGACGTTGGATCAAATCCAAGCTGTGCCTTCGCCAAGTGTGGCCAGCAGCCTTTTGAGAACAGCGCATGATTGGCTTTGTGGTGCTTACGGTAATGGGAGGGATAGAGTCGGTTTGGGTATTCAATGTTCTTTGCTCAATCGCCTCCTGCTGACCATCCGGGTGCTTGTAAAATTCTAATCAAGTTCATGTTAAGGTTTCCTCCACCCTCATTCTGAGCTTGCGAGATGTGAACCTGCGAGTGTAAAGAAGCAGTGGCTCACAGGCGTGCGTTCAGGAGAAGAACCACAAACTGTCAGCAGTCTCCTGAGATCGCAGCGTGAGTCACGTTTGAGCATGTCTTGCCTATAGTTCGCTGATTTGGACATTCTGGATTTGGGTGGGACTGGAGATTGCAGATTAAAAAAATGTTTGTGGAAAGTGTGATGGCATGGTAGGTTTCATACATTTGTGAGATGTTTCCCTCAGAAAGTTTGGTATGTTCAAATATGCTGCATTTTGTACCATAGCACACTTTTTAAAATCCTGCCAAACTTAGTTCCACCAAAAATTAATGAAATTAAGCACAAACTTGATTTCTCAGGAATTACGTATCTCATCATCACCTATTAACAAAGAGAACAATAAAAATTTCAAAGAGGTGTTGAGGTGCGACCCCCTGGAGTTGGAATGGTATGGGCCACTACTGCTTCTCATGCACAGGAAGTCACGCTAATTATGTGTCCCCTCTTCGCTAGCTGATTTATTCTGTGGTCACATTGTGTAAACACTTCCAACATTAGACAAACACAAACAGCACATTGTCACACAGCAAAAGCTCAGATCACACATTGTACGGCTTTGATCTGGAAAAAAAAAGGAAATGCAATTCCCACATCAAAGTTCTGAACTACAAAGGGAAAATCCGTGTGTGAACGTAACTGGTATGAGTATGTAAAATGGAGTGGGAAAAGAAAACCAAAATAGGAAAGTGAGAAGTGGCAATAGAGGGACATTGAGCATCTTTGAGAGGAAAGGAGAAATGTGCAAGAAATGATGAGAGATGCACCATTAAACTGATAATTTTTCAGACTTTTTTTCTTCATGAGCGCTAGAAAAGTAGACTTCATAAGACTTTAAGCTGTCAGACACGCACAAATATGCACATGCACGCGCACACACACACATACAAAAAAAAAAAAAATTCACACTCACACATGCACAAACACATCCCGAAATAAAGAAAACGCATATTGTACACAGGAATGCACACATGATTGATTATGTGATGATTGATTTTCATCAGAATTTATATATTCAAAAGATCCATACAATGGAAAATATTTGACCCCGTTCAGTCCACCAATAAAGTGGTCTCCAACATGTCTGACAGCCCAGCTTCCGCTTTGGATTGCTCAGAACACATCAGGAGGACCCCATAATTCAGCCAGTTGACCCCTCCCCCCTTCAGAGGTTAAAACAGGCTGTTTGAAATTCCTGCATTTTTCTATGTCACAAACAGGTCTGCACTGCATTATTCATGCCTACCAGCTCTGTTTGTGTGGCCTACTCCTTCCCATAGCTATATACTATATAGCAATATATATATATTTTGCTATACACCCCCCCCCGCATTTTGGACTGTTAGTCAGCCAATTTGAGCAGAGCACTTTACTGAGGGGATACCTGCACAAAACTGAGGGGGGAGAGTGTCAGGCAGCAAATAAAGCTATGGATTTTATGGGGCTTTTTGCCAAAAATGTATAAACCTCCCCTTTGAACATCAAAGAACATAATTACTTGAAAACAGCATAATATGGGACCATTAAGTGCAACACAGGACTGCCAGTGCTTGAGCACAGTGCTGGCATGTAAAGCTGCAGTAAACTCAACAACATGTGGCTGGCAATGGAGAGAGCACAGGGGAGCTGTGGGATTGCACAAAAAGGCCCCAGGGCAGAGGGGAACATCTTGACCTCATGATCTCTCCCCAGCACACCCACCCAGCGGGACTGTGGGGCAGGGCTATTTATGGGCTGTGATTGCCTCCACTTCATCCACCCCTGAGTGATTTTGCTTCGAAGAACACGCATTTAAGCTTGTGATGTGTTCAAGTTTAGGTCTCTGTTCATCAACTTTATGCATGCATGAGATTGTTGGTGTACACACGTGTTTGTCTGCATGTGTATGAGTGTGCATATTCATACGTGGGTATGTGGGTGTGCTCTTGCATGTGGAAGTGTGATTGGGCGGAGGGTTTTTCAAAGCCCCTGGTACTCATTAAGCTTTCAGCACTGAGTGTGTCTCTACCGTGGTTCCGGCTGCATTGCTATGGGGACAGGTCTCTCTGAGTGGGGCTCCTGCTGTGTTCCAAGCAGTCCAAAGTAGGAGCTGGGGTCAGAGCCGCCTTGTTCCTCCCTCTCCTACTGAATTCTCGGCAGATTCCTGCATTTCTGCTGCCTCTCAGGGGACCTGTTTACGATTTAAAATCCTTTGAAGCCAGCAAGTCAGCGTATGAAGTGTGTGTCAGAGTGAGATTAGTGCGTGCATGAAGACCGGACTTTGCTCACTTCAAAGATTCAAAATTGTACACAGATCTACAAATACCTGAATAATGATTGATTCACTCATCTGTACCACAGCTGCTAAAGAAGAAAAATTGTCATGAGAGAGAAAGAGAGAGAGAGAGAGAACATGTTACCGTAACAGGAGTTGCTGTGAAAGATGGTGAGGCACTCTGGGGAGGGGGATTAAAAGGGGTGGAAGGAGCTGAGTCACTCTTCACAGCTGGGGAGGGGGTTACAGTTCACTCACACATATGCATGCACATGTACATACATACATTAACACATACCAGCGCACACATACATACATGCAGTGCACGTGCAATTACATGAGGACATGTGCGCACACACACACACAAACACACACCCACACTCTGATGCAAATATTCATTTCTTTCCCGGCCTGTTTGTAAACACCCTACACAAGTACACATGTGCTTACATACTGTACATGGACACATAACCACATGAGCGCAACATAAATTTGCTTTTGCACTCACACAGGAAAAGGTTGAAATGGTATATGGATGAATCCATGTCTTCATGCAGGGCCTAATTTCAATTGTGCCACTTCAGTCCAGCCCAGGGCACCTTATAGCAACTCTGAGAAAAGCAAATCAACAATGAGCAAGATTGGTACAAGAGAGCATACAGACACAGCCTAGTCCTCACCTACAGCTGAAGATCCCACCAGAAGGTTTTGAAAACTGCAAAAAAAAAAAAATCCAGTTTTCTGTCAAATTTATTGAATCAGCGGGTGAGAAACATTGGAATCACCTCTGAGAAATGGCTTTAACTTTAAAGTATCTAAATCACAGTCGCAAAAGCATCAAACAGGTACATCCTAGTAATTTAAACACTTATTTGCAGCATGGGTCTGCTTAAAAGAGGACTAGCCTGCAGTGCTTTGCTGGGTTAGCTTCCAAATCAAGATGGAAACTAACAGAGATTCATCCATTATCTAGCTTGCATCTTCCTCGCTAGAGTTGCAGGGCAGCTGGAGTCTATTCAAGCCAATTATGGGCTAAAGGCAGGAACACACTTTGGACAGCTTGCCAATCCCCTGCACGGAATACACACCACTGACTCACATACTCAAATGTATGGGCAATTTAGCATCTGCAATTGGCTTGGCACGCATGTTTCAGGGTTGTGAGCGGAACCTAAAGCACCCTGGGGAAACCCGCTCTAAAGCTGCTTTCACACCAGACGCGAAACAAATTTTTCGCACGACAGATTACATTCAAAGTCAATGCAAAAGACGCGAATACACGCGTTTCACATTGGCACTGGCATTGAATGTAATCTGTCGTGTGAAAAATTTGTTTCGTGTCCAGTGTGAAAGTGGATTCACACATAGAGAACTTGCACACTCCATACAGAAAGGACCCAGGGTGGATTTTGCTAAGAAAGGGTCATTTGGACCCTGTACCTGTTGGACCCATACAAGTTGGACCCTGTCCAGTTGGACTCTTGACCCTAACCGTTTGGACCCCATACCATTTGGACCTCAGGCAAGTTGGACCCTAGACCAGTTGGGTTAGGGTTAGGGTTATGGTTAGGGTCTGGGCTCCAAACAGCATGGGGTCCAACTGAGTAGGGTCTGGGGTCCAACTGGTCTGGGGTCCAAATGGTCAGGGGTCCAAAATGTAAGGGGTCCGACTGGTTTGGGTCCAAATGGTCTGAGGTCCAACCAGTACTAGGTCCATTCAGTTAGGGTCCAACTGGTACGGGGTCCAAACAACCTAAACCCAGTTTATACGATACGTCGGTATGAGTTACAGCCAGCTACAGCAATTGCAGTTTGTCAAATTTCAACGGTAGCTTTCAGCAAGAGGCTCAGCGATGTCAGAGCATAGCTATATTTTCTGGATGATAACCCTAGATGGAATATTTTAAATGAGATGTGTTACCACACTTCATTGTTGATGTGATGGCTTCAATCATAACTCTCATGTCGCTAAATCCACGTGCCAATTTTTCATCATAATCGGACAGATTGTTTTACTGTCAGCTAACAATAATGTACAGAATGGGGCAGTAGTTTGAGACAACTGTAACTTAATCTGAAACTCGTTTGTCATAAACAGGTTGTCGGAGTAGGATGAGTAACGTTAGACTGGAGATAATCAAGTGGGCTTCAAAATTACTGGGACCCCTGACTGGCAATGCACAAATAATACTTTTAAAAAATTCTGAAAATATGTATTTATAGAGAAACTCTAAATAACAGCATGTGAAAAATACTGTACGATATTAATGTTCCAATGGAACCAACCAAAGTCATTTACTGATTTAATTAAAAATCCATTTCCTCCAAATTAGGGTTTCATAATAAATTGCGTAATTAATTAATTAATTAATTAATGTACAGCAGAAGCTCAGAAAAGTGGTCGTCCACTATGCCCAACTATGGCCAGATTGTATTGTGCTACAAAAAGCAGCACCCAGCTGTTGTTTGTCGTGGTGTGTTCATGTGCTCTTTCATCATCGTGAAAATGAATGGGTTCTGATGAAGAATATTTTTAACGTTTTTTCAAATAAAAAATTTGTATAACTTCATTTGTACGCCCGTAAGCTGTGTAAAAGAATCTGAATAACTTACAGCATGCCATATAACTTGACAAGTATGCTTTTCCTCAGCTTTAACATCTCATAATTTATTCCTTAATGACTTGCGTAAACGCTGTCCACACGCGGACTGTGGTGACCATGAGTTTCAGCTATTGATTGAAACCACTGCCATTGATGCATTGGAGTGATAAGGTAGCCTATTGGTATGAACCTTTCCTAATGATCCACTACTAGCTAGTTCAATCCTCTCCAGCTGAGGACTGAATTAGTGATTGAGGTAACATAGAAGTAAATTCTTCCACAGTAACCTTGGAAAAGTATATACTGTTTAGTTAGACGACAGTGAATTTATTATCGCTTATCTGCCTCGAAAAAAAAAAAGAGTGAAATTTAGAGGTGTAATGTTACACGTGATTTTGAGTTCTCACTTTATCTGTAAAAATCAAGTACATGACACGTGTTTTACATGTAACCTTACATGCGTAAAACACAAGTTTTACATGCAAAATTTTTTGCTGGGCGAATATATAAATTTGCTTGGTATAGGTATGGCCACTATGGCAGGTGCTTATGATGATGCACTGCCTTGAGATGCATCAGTGTTGTCTGCCCCATTAAATGGTCAATGAACTGCATTTATATAGTGCCTTTCAAGTCATCAGACACAAAGCGATTTGCAATTATGCCTCATGTTCACCCTGATGGCAGAGGCTGGCGTGCAAGGTGCCACCCTGCACATCAGGAGCCGTGTAGGGCTGAGTGTCTTGCTCATGGACACTTTGACATGTTGTCTGGAGGAGCCAGGGATCAAACCAGAAAACTTCTGAATTCTAAACCATCTGCTGCATCTCCTGAGCCATGCCACCCTCATTATGTGTTGTAGATATGAGCATGAACATTGACCCTGATTACTCTGGGCTGAATGCAATACTACACTGAAACTGCTCTTGGTATGCCATACAACTTAGAGGGAGAAGAATATACATTGCAACCGCAATCAATCATTTTATACAGAAAGGGAAGGCAGGATAATGAATAGGGAGTGGAAAGCAAAAGGGAGAACCTCAGAAACACAAATAATCAGAACAGGGTGAGCATTTTTAGCTGCAGACGCTTTTCACTTTCCATGATTAGTGAGTGGGGAACAGGGGAGGACAGGGGTTGTGAAATAAATTTCTCTTTCCAGGGAGTACAAATTTCAGTGTAACAGAACCTGAATCATTTTCGCGGATGCGTTCTCTGTGGCTCGCCAGGTTTGCCTGCGTCAGTCCTTTTTCAATGGCCAGGCTGTTCTCACTTGCCAAGTATCTGTTTGGTTTTTAAATGAGAAATGGCTCAAGCTGTATAATCATGTTGTTTTGCAATGCTGAAATGTTTCTTAAATCCTTGGTCTCCAGCTCCCACTGTGCCTCTGACGTCGCGTGAGGGAATCGCTGGGAGGGATGGTGAGAAACAGATCATTGATGTCCAATTCTATCACAGAGTTTTTTGTTGAGTAGGCTCCCCTCACTATGCACTGAGAGGAGATTCTTACTAAAATAGATATCTAGTGTTTCACGGACAGATGCAGTGCATATTTAAAGGAATGCAGACAATTTATCTAGTATTTCTTCCTGATTTATATTTGACTTCAGTTGGGGAGGGGGTGGGGGAGTGGGGGGGGTGATTCTGGAGGCAAGGAGGGACATCTGTTAGGAGGGTTATACATACTTTAGGGATGGAATCACAGCATAGAATGGCAGGGAATCAGCTGCTGATTGCACACACAGATTTGTAAATGAAATCAGTAAACAGCCCAGTGGACTTCTCCAGATACTCTCTCCCCTCTAGATGATTGCCCAAGTAGTCTTTCCCGGACTCTCACGTGCATGATGCGGATATGAACGTGTTTCAGATTCTGCCTCCCAGGACTGGATCGTAAAGAGGGACTGGAAATACCGCTAAAATAGAAATTTCCCAGACCAAAGAATGTCTGCAGCCGACAGGAAATGACTGGGAGGTCAATCGCCAAGAGAAACAGGAAGGGGAAGTGCTCCAGCACAACATCCTGTCCGTGTGTGTCACAAAGAGTGAGCATTAGAGAGGAAAAAAGGGAGAGTAAGAGGGCAAGGGCAATTTTGAGTCACTTCGCACATTTGTCTGTGCGTCATAGACTGTCTGTATTGACCTGGGAAAGTTAGCGTGTCTTTGTTTTGTGTTTATGTCTGTGATGACTTGTAAAATATCAAACTCCCAGACTGAATTTCATTGTGAGTTTTTCTGCTCTGTACTTGGCTCATTTTTTTTCTGACAGCAGATTCTTTTACGTCCCTGTCTCATCCTCAGGTGCAAATTAACCACGGGTGCTATTACTGTTCTTGGGTTTTTTTTTTCCGTCCTCCAGACCAACTCACTGTGGTTTGACTGAAATATCTTTCCTCTCAGAGCTCCTGTCAGGAAATGAGTCTAAACCCTGGCACCAGAGAACAACAGGTCCTGCTGGCGAATACAACTCTGGTCTTGGACAACACTAGAACCTGATGGACGACTTTAGTCCAGGAAATGCTGCAGGGTTCAGTGCTCATCCAGGACGGCTGAAGGGACTCCAGGATCCAAAATCCGCTTTGTAATTAGCCAGGAACTGCAGGCTTTTGTTGTCTCCTTAAAATTCAACAACTAGCCCTGACCCAGGAAATTTAGTGCAACCTGTGCTTTAAGATGTGGCATAGCAATGATGCAAAACAATGCAGAGAGTGGGTTCAAGGACGCAGAATCAGCCTCATCTAGACAGGTTCAGTAGCCTTGTGGGACCAAGCTGAGGCACAGGGAGGGAATGCATCATCACTGAAACAACTCCACAACCCCCACCTGCCCACCCCTGTTGCTACAACCGCAGCTCACCACCATTCCTCTCAACCAATGTAAAAGCAGCACTCTCAAAACCAGATTGTTTGCCACATTTGCAATAATTTTCCTTCTGTTCATTCGAAGCTCCTGAAAAAATGTGAATCCATGTTTTCATGAGCTATTCTGAAACCAATAAGAGCTGCTGAGTAACATGTTATTACATTACTAATGCGGAGAAGGCTTCAATCAGTCTGTTCTGAGGCCAGCAGGCATATACAAATGAGGCTCTGTCTGTCTGTCTGTCTGTTCAGCGGTGCCATGCTCTAAGGTTGTTTTTATAGACAAGATGTCTGTGTCAGTGAGGGGGTGAGCAGAAGCATTACATTGGGCGTGTTGACTATACAACTTTGTCAGGGATGGCAACTGTGCCATGTTGGTAGGAATGGCAATTACAGAAATGGCGGGAATTGCAACTGTGCCTTGTTTGCAGGAATGGCAGATGTGCAGTATTTATGGTGACGACAACTGTGCTGCATTGTTTTGATGGTTGTGCGTGGAGCTTATTGCCTGATGTAACAGGAAAAAGTAGAGTAAGGTTTGGTAGGGAATGAATAAGGGACAATGAGCAAGAAGTTTTCCATTACAACGTAGCTAGTCGCCATAGTTGCCGGTCCACTCTGCTAATCAGTATAGCTTGCTTACCTCTCCTTCAAGGTCTATTTCTTTAAGGTCTTGCAAGATATGCAAATTGCCCAAACTCTGGGCATACAAGCTTGCACACTTATGAACACCACATATGCTCAAATATGAAAACCCACACACACACACACGCACACACACAAGCGCACCCGTGCACACAGACATACAAGCACACAATTTCCTCGAATTTGTCATTTCCTGTTCTGGGTGTGTACCCAGTCCCTTGTTCTTTTGCTGGATACACAGTTGCCTGCAGTCCCAGAGAGTGAAGGGGAGAAGTATGGTCAGGGAGACGGAAAGTGGAAAGTAAGGGTGAGAAGAGAACATGATTAGGAGGGGAAGATGATGGAAGAAAAAAATACAAAAATACACACACGCACACGCACGCACACATATGAAGACCACAATGGAAAAATGATCAGTGTCACATTTTCATATTGTGGAGAAATGATAAATTAAAAATTCAAAACGATCTTGGAAACAAAGCACTGAAAAAAATATGCAAAAAATATAAAATATATAAAATATTATAATAACCTATAATATTACTATAAACATTATGATAATATTTAATACATAAAATATACAAAAATGCAAAATTTGGACTGATTGTTTTTCCTTTTTGGTCTTCATATGTATATTAAAAGGTGAAATCACAGAGACAGGGCGAGGTAAGCAAACAAAATTGCAGTTAAAAACAAAAACAGATTCAGGCAAATAGACCATGAAAAATTTGTTTCTGCACTTTCTTGATTTATCCTTGTATGAGCAGGAAGTTGAATATAATTTTTGTATTTACTGAGGAAAAAAACATAATCCTTTCATAATTATGTGGTTAACTTCTGCTGTATGCCTGGTTCTGGAATTGAACTGCACTTTTTCCATTTCACACCATTTATTTGACTTCAGGGCATGATATATTTATGCAGCCATTGACTTAATCCTGATTAATGGGGCCATGGGGCCACCAGAGCTGGAGGAGTTCTGCAAGTAAAACTGAATCAATCAAATATTTCAGTTCCACCCAGCCTTAGGAGTCCATTTCAGTTTTCCCAAAAGGACACACATGCTCTTTTTCAATGTGTAGCTCGCACCAGGCTCTCGCTTTATGCCTATCTGTCACTGTAAACCTAGAACCTCTTTGTCAAATGGCCTGCATGGAAGGTGGACCTTCAGGTGCTTCACAGCTAATGCCGGCCTTTTCACCAAACGACTTTTAAAGCGATTTTACTGTCACAGACAAATTTCCAATATTGGAATGAAATCATGAGGGTTTTGCTCCAATTGGGGCACTCTGTCCATCATCTCGATTGTTGGCGTAAGGTGGTCAAAAATCTCAGTCTGACACCGTTTTTTGTCTTGAGGTTTGAATAAAATAAAGCATGTCTAATGTTATCAGAAGTCTCTAGTTTTGGCCCATGCAAATAATGAAGATCAATGACGTGAGCACTGTAAACAACCAATTGGTATGCATCGCAAGATCCCCAGTTTTTGCAAAATCTCATAGTCCATGAGTAAAAACTCTGTGACTTTATGGCACATTGTCTTTAGATGTGTAAGGATGTCAGACATTAGTCTTCTGAAAGGCTTTTCATGGTAGGTATTAGCTGTTCGTCTGCAACCCCGGCGGTCAGATATTAAAATACCAGCCAAGTTATTACCAGCTATGGCCGGAGGTCAACATGGGAGGGGCAACTTCTGATGAAGCCTCGTCGGGGATAATAGAAGTTAAAGCAGTATTTTCTCAACTTTGAATACAGAGCTTAATATATGGTCAATAATATGTACAATTATTTTGCAATTGACTCACCAAGATTCCATGCCTCTTAAACGAAGAGGAGGTGTTTATAAACTTTACCTCCCCATTCATTTGCATTGCGCCCAGTAATATCACTGGACATATGATTTGCGTACTTTGAAGAACCTATCCAATAGTAAATTTTGGTTATGTGATTTTTTTTCCCTTGAAATGGTCTGCTAAATTTTCACAGAAAAGTGTTTGATTCGTTAGGTCTTATTTTTACTGCTGAGTTTCTTTACTCCAGAACAGACCTGCCCCCCGCTAGGTATTCAGAAAAATGGGAGAACGTTATGTGGTTTTCTGAGGTCATGATATCTTATAAAATTCTGGGAGACAAACGACTACTGGATTAATGTGTGCAAACCAGTTGCATTATTACATATTTATAATTCATAAACTGCAGAATCTAGATTGGTTCGGGCTTGGTACGATACACAATTAGTGATGTCTGTCAGGATCGGCGCCCAATACCAACCCTGGATCGGGCCCATCCTTAGTCATGATTGAGGACATAGAACTGCCTGTCTGAAAGACGACACCTACTTGTGTTAAATGTGGTTTAAAAATGATAATTACACAAAAACCAAGCTTAGAAATGACTAACAGAAATGGACCCTTTTTATTGAGTGTATAAATATCATGGTATGTTTGAAACTTCGGCTTGAAACACATTGAAACTCATTGCAAATTTACGTGAGTCTGTAGCTTTTTCAATTCAAGTGAATGGAGAAGTAAATTTCCAAAAACCCCTTATCTTTTGTCACGGAGACATGAAATCTAGGTCAGTCAAGATGTATTGTATTGATAACTGCGTAAAAAGCGCTCGATTCAATTTCCTGGAAATAATGTTTTAAGCTGGTTAAATTTGTTAGTCTCAATAGCGGCCACTTCTGGTCGGCCCGGCGCATGTAGATGTAAGAGTTCAATATATTTTATTTAATTTTTTTACCCCGCCCCGCCCGAAGGGGGAGGGAAAGGGGCATTGTTTTTGGTTCCGCTTGTTTGTTTGTGTGTTTGTTAACACTTTAGCCGTAAAACTAATGGCCAGATTCACCCCAAATTGGGTTTAGGGATTGCCACTGACCCAGAATAGATGCCTATTGAATTTCAGAGGTGGACATTCCAGGGGTCAGAAAGTAAAGGTCCGGCCATGTTTTACCTCCAGCCATGAGCTCAGACAGCTGATTTTCCTAATTAGTTCAACCTCTGGGCTGAAGAGTTGCTGCAATTCTTAGATCCAGGGAGTTGCAGCAAAATACTGGGACGGACTTTTACTTTCTGGGGCTGGATTGTCCACCTCTGTTAAATTTAGGAAAAGTAGGTCAAAGTGTTTGCGAGGGGCGGGGTTTGTTGTGCCTGGCACCACTTGTTTATTAAAGATTTATTTATTTATATGCTGACTGCATCATCCTCCGACGGCATGGGCAAAGCGGAATTGGCCGGGTAACTTGTCGAAGGAAACATACAGTAGCATCCTGAGTCATCTTCTTCCTGAGTCAATTAATTTAGTGGCTGTGGTGGACTGAACAGTTTGGCTGTGTACAGGGTGGGGAAAAATTCCCCCCAAAAAGCTTGCATGGTTCTGTAAAAAGAATGCAAAATGTATGCATTGCTTTGTATATGGATGTCTGCAAAATGTACGTTAAATATAGCTCATCAATGAATATAATATCCAACCAAATGGAACTGTTTATTTTTGTCTACTAATAGGAAAAACTCTACAAGCATACAGTATACTATTTGTTCCTGCGTAGTCCATGACAACAGTTATTTCTCTTTGTATCCAAATTTTTGCCTTACACTTAACTGAATCGAGGCCCACTTCAAATGAAAACCAGCCAGAACTTGTCTGCTAAGCCTGGACCGCTTCGAATACTGCTTGGCTCAGCTCAGCTTAAAAGAGTACAGTGTGATCTTGTTTGGTTGACAAAATTCTGGAACACATGGGCTGGAGAGGGACTTACTGACGGAGAAGAGGTGGGCCTCGCTGTAACCAGAGACAGCTCTGCGTTGGTGGAAAAATCTTTCTCTACTTGGGGGTTTGAGAGTTGAGGGATAGGGACACGTCTCTTTAAAAGACCTTATGTTACTGATACACTTTGGAACAGTTCCCTTCGAATTGCAGGGCAAATGTAAGGCTTTAAGCTCCCTGTGTTACAATATGTTTATAGCATTGGTTTTCGCAGGGCATGAATTTGAAACATGGCACAGTTGCTGGTTTTGTGAGCCAGAGTGTTAGTCATTTGCGCTGGCATTCATCAGGGCGTCTGTTTGTCAACGATGGTTTCAGTCAATATACTTTCTGTATGCCTGGGAGAGCAGGGAAATTTTTCCTGAAAAAGGGGAAAATACCTTAGTCTGTGTTGCAAACAGACCATAAAACAATGTCAACAGTTTGTCCACAAGATATAAACATGACCTCCCTCTCTGTTACGATGCTTATTGTAGTAATTACTTCCAGGATAAAGCTGGAATTAGTGTCTTATGAGCTGAATAATAACCTGACAGAATTTAGAAATAAATGGCTGTTCAATACAGTGACCTGCAAAGTCTGTGATGCTTGTGTTGAATGAGTGCTTTGTTTTGTTTTTCTTTGTTCTTTTATTTAGGGCAAGGGGGATTTTGTTGTTGTTTTATTTCAGTTTGTTTTCTAGCGCTAGTTGAAATGGTCTGCCGTTGCATTGTTCTATTACTCACAGCCAGTAAGAGTTGACTGCCCAAGCGCAGAAGTACAGTGCTTGTGTCGCGCAGGTATGGGCTGTTTCTTTTTCCACTGGCCCAAATTTCCATTTCCTCTTCCACTGCACGAGCTGCAATTCAACACTTCATTTTAGAGCGCTGACTTACTCTATTTGCAGCTCACCAAGAAATGCCACTCCTTAATTCTGTAAGAACTAAGAACCAAATCTAAATGACCTATTTAGCACAGATACATTCACTCACAGAGAGAATCATAAAGCTTTTCATATCACAATAAGAGCAAAATAAAACACGCACACACGCACGCGTGCGCCACACACACACACACACACACACACACACCCTCTCATATCCAATTCCGGACCTATGCTTGTATTGGACAGATCTCATATTGCAAAAGCAAGCTAGAGTATGGCTGTGGTCGGAGCAGTCAACAGTCTGGATAAAAAAGCAGAAACAGGGAGGGATGGGCAGAAGCAGGAGGGTGGAGGGGACGGGGGCAGTTATCGTTAAAGGAAACAAAGAACACTCTGCACTGCTATAAGCTGACTGAATTTAACAGTCAAATTAACGCATTGTCTTCTGATTATTTTAACTGTAAGTGGCGCCCTGAGCAACTGTGGTTTACACTTTAAATACATGGGACTCTGTTGTAAACTTATTGTAAAATTGCAGTAAAAATAACTGGCAAAAAGGTGCCAGTTCTGACAGTGTGGGTGCAGCATGAAACGTACAGTAGCGTGCAGCGATGATTATACACCACCACTTTTGTCTGAAAGGGGTCCTAATATATTACTTCTCTGTAATTTTTTGGTGAAAATGTATTGAGAAATACTATTGTAGGCAATGAGAACAAAAAAATAATAATAATTCCCACAAATATATTGAGGTAAAAATGTGGGTAATAAACAAAAACACTGAAAACATAAAAGTTTTATAACAATTGAAAGATGTCGCAATCGTTCTCTTTTTTTTTTGGCTCTTGCATAGCATGAATGCATGTGTGAAGGCTCATTCCATGGCTAAAAAATTGGTTTAAACTGGTCTGAGGTAACATTATTCCGCAAAAGTACCTCTGATGGTCAGTTGTTCCAGTGTGTAAGGTGACATGCACTTTGAGCAGTGTCGTACATGCACAATGCAGCCTTACATGATGCTGGTTGGTCACTTAGAAAAATTTCTGAAGGCGTTAAATGCTGCCATGGGACTGTAAGAAAGACCATCAAACTTTTCAAAGGGACCGGTTCGCTGAAAACTAGCGGCAATAGAGGTGCAAAACAGAAGTTAAGTGCCTCTGATGTTCATTATCTGTGTATGACAAGTAAAAAAAAAAAAACAATCGGTGGTTGACAGCAAGACAACTCTGTGATGATATTAATAGCGCCAAAAGTGAAGAGATGAAAGTATAAAGATCTACTATTTCCAGATGCCTGTGTGAAAATGGCCTGATTGAACGTGTTGCTGCCAACAGCTGGCAACATCAAAAAAAGACGTCAGTTTGTTGAGAAATTCAAGGTTTGGACACCAATGGACTGGGAACAAGTCTCCTGGATCTATGAATCAAAATCTGAAATAGAGCTGCGGTAAGTGCAGGTGTTGGGAGCAGAGTAAGTGTAGTAATGGGGAGTGCAGTAAGTGTGGGAGAGGGGAGTACAGTAGGTGTTGGTATGGTGAGTGCAATAAGTGTAAGTATGGTGAGTGCAGTAAGTGTAGGTATGGTGAGTGTAGTAAGTGTGGGTTTTGGGAGTGCAGTAAGTATAAGTGTGGGTGTGGGGGGTACAGTATGTGTAGGCATGGTGAGTGCAGTAAGTGTGAGTGTGGGGAGTGCAGTAGGTGTAGTTATGGTGAGTGCAGTAAGTGTGGATGTTGGGAGTGCAGTAAGTGTAGGTTTGGTGAGTGCAGTAAGTGTGGGTATGGGTGAGTGCAGTAAATAAGTGCAGTAAGCCTTCTCTGCACTTTTCTGTTCTCATCATTCCAATTCCAAATCTTTTTCAAATTTCAGTGTTGATTTGAGATCATTTTCTTAACCTTTTTGCAACCATCAGAGTTAAACGTTGTTTCAATAGCGTTTCAAGGTTGAAACGAAAACTGACATAATTCAACCATATTTCTACGTTGAAGGTCGGTCGTGTGCCGGCTGGGTAATTTTGATCTGGACAACTGTTGCGAGGTTTTTCTTTGCAAGAGAAGGAAATCTACTGTCATCAACCACTGTTGTTATCTGTGGCCTTTTGGTTATCCAGAGTTCATCTGTGTGTTTTATCTTTTCAAGAATGCATCAAATAGCTGATTTGGCACCATCAAATGTTTTTGTCACCCCTCTGATAGATTTATGATGACACTTCAGCCGAATGATGACTTGCTTAAATGGCAGTGACAGGTCTTTGGACATATTGATTGAGAACAGCAACAGATTCCAATGCAAATGCCACTCTTGAAATCAACTCTAAGAGCCCAGTTTTTCCTATTGCACATGATTCACGTACGGACCAACAGCAGGAGTGGTTCTTCTGGTTATATTTAAATATTTGCATATGTTATGCTTTAACTGCAAGTTGGCATGATTTGAAAGAGGTTGGCTCAGCTTCAATGCTAATTCTGTCACCCCATGTCAGGGCTCTTTGCACAAGAGGAAGGTGCACATATAATGGACTTTGCTTATTTCATTAAGGCGCTGGCCATTATTTGAAGGACATTAATAAAGCATTTTATTAATCACATTATCTCTTATAGGAACTTCTTTGATGCATTTTTGTAATTTAAAAAAAAAAATCAAATGCAGGGTGTTCACTATGGCAACATTGCCTGTGTTTGATATCGTATGCTTGTTTACTACTTACTACTTACTGAGCCCAAGACCTTTTAGCTGTTTACTCGTACATTAAAATATGAATGAAAACACATATCTGGCCTTGGAACAGCTATGCCAACTGTCCAATGAATTGTGGTCCCTTAATAAGCAGGGGACCATTTAAATGAAGTGTGTAATTCCCTGCTAACCTGATTTGAATGTAAATACCCTCAAATTAAGCTAAAAGTCTGCACTTAGATCTCATTCATTATTTGATTTGAACTCTTATATGATGTAGGAGACAGAAAAAATAACAATACATTTGTCAATGCCAAAATATTTATGGACCTGATTGTATCTCGTTCCTTTACCTTTTGTTAGTTGATTGAGTATTCTCCAGCAATGCTGCTTTATTCTCTCTACCACATTAATAACTAGCCAACAGATTTGAGGCCAAACTTTCTGTTCGCTTAACTTTCGATAAATAAATTTGCAATTCAGGTTCAATCCAAGTGGACAAAATAGGCTCACGTTTTTCTCTCAGCCTGCTTTGGGTTATTGTGCTTTCCAAACATCCAGATGTTAATCTGTTTTGCTCATTCTCTCCCCTGTCTAAAAAAAAAAATCTTGTTATTTCTTCTATAGTTAGTACAGTCACACTAAATTTTGGGGCCAGTGAGTAATCCTTTCTCTCTGCCTCCACTCTACCATGAGATGTTCTAGGTGAGTCAGGACACTCAAGAAACCAAAAGATAACTTCCGTGGCTCTCACTCTCTTTTTCCCTCATTTACTGGCCACCTGTCCATCCTCTCTATCTCTAAATGTGTAGACAATGAGGACAGGAAAAGCCAGGAAATAAGAATTATAAAAAATTTGAACAATAAATTAATATTTATAACAGTCAACCAGTCCAGTCAACCAGTCTTTTATAAATTAGTAGTTTAAATTCTTATAACAGTATGTACACTGTTATAAATTGACTGAATTTAACAGTTAAATTAACACATTGTCTCCTTGTTATTTTAACTGTAGGTAGAGTCCTGTGCGCATTTTCTTGTGGTTTACACTTAACATACACAGAATCTCGGTTACAAACTGACAGTGAAATTACAGTCAAAATAACTGGCAAAAAAAGGTGCCAGTTAAAATAACTGGCAAAAAAGGTGCGAGTTTATAACAGCGCATATAAAATGAGCGAAAGCATAAAACCACTGACAAATAAAGCAAATAATGTTATCTCGTAACAATGGTGCATGTCAAAGTCTGCAGACAGACCACAGATGGTGAGCAAACAATTGGTTTTCTTGCTCGATATGCCAGATGTGGGAGAAATGGCACCTGAGCAACTTTGACAAGGGCCAAATCATTATTGCCAGTAACGTGGGATAGACCCTCTCCCATCTTCAAAGCAGCAAGACCTCAGTGGTGCTATCACTCAGCATTGGTGAGGACCTACTGACAGTGGCACAAAGAGGGACAAACAACAAACCACTGACAGGGAGTTGGGTGCCCAAGGCTCATCAATGAACAAGGGCACCAAAGGCCATCCTGTCTGGCCTGAACTGATGGTGGGACTGCTGTGGCACAAGTCGCAGAGAACCTCAATGATACTGATGAATGGGATGTGTCACAACACGCGGTGCATCTCACCCTGCTGAATTTAGGGCATTGCAGTTGCAGACCAGTCGGAGTGCCCATTCAAACCCCGGTCCAACACCAAAAGTGCCAACTGGGGGCACGTGAGCATTGGAACTGGACCTGAGAGAAATTGAAGAAGCTTGACTAGTCCAGTGAGTCCAGTTTTATTTTACGTCATGTGCATCAGCTGGGGATTTATCTGGGGACTAGATGACACTAGGATGCATTGTGGATAGAAGACAAGATGATGGATGGAGTGTGATGTTCTGGTAAATGTTCTGCTGAGAACCTCCAGGGTTTAGTAATTTATGAGAATGTCAGATTGACAGAGCTGTTTTGGCACTAGGGGGACCAACACAATATTAAAATATACACTGCCCGTCCAAAAAATAAGTCACCGTTTAGATTTAAATGAGCAAATACTCGAGAGCCTGTGATTGAATCATTATTGCAGTGATAGATATGTTTCAGCAGACAATAATTCTTTTTATCCTGACTTATTCAGCGCATAATGTCGTCTCATTTTTTAACCATGTTAGAAGACGTAGATGTTTTTGTGCTTCAAGATGGGCAAATTTTTGGCCAGTATCAAGCAAATAAAACAGCTAAGAACAGCTATTGCTGAAATCACTGGAATTGGGTCAGGAACTGTCCAACAATTTATTTAAACCTGGAAGGATAGTGGTGAGCTGTCAACTTTGCGGAAGACATGGTTGGAGAAAAATTATAACTTATCCTGATTGGAGAATACTAAAATGTTTAATGCAGTTTTATCTCTAAAAATCAAGAGTTGAACTCATGGCTATGTTTAATTATGAAGGTAAGATCATTTCCACATGCATGATGCACCCAGAACTTGGAGGATTGGGACTAAACAGCTGCGTGGCCACAAGAAAACCATTTGTTAATGAGGCTTATTGAGAAAAATGAGTTCAGTTTGCAAGGGAGGATAAAGATTGGACTGAGGAGCAATGTAAAAAGGTCATGTGGTCCAATGAGTCCAGATTTACCCTATTTCAGAATGATGGGCACGTCAATGTAAGAAAGGAATCCCATGAGGCGATGCACCCGTCATGCGCAGTGCCCACTGCAAGCTTCTGGAGGCAGTGGTATGATTTGGGGTTCCTTCAATTGGTCAGGTCTATAGGCTCAGCACTGTTCTGCAGCAATAAAAATAATTCAGCAGACTACCTAACTATTCTGAATGACTAGTTATTCATCAATGGACTTTTTAATCCCTGATGGCACAGGCATATTCTGAGATGACAATTAAGATTCATCGGGCTCAAATTGTGAAAGAGTGGTTCATTGAGCATGAGGAATCATTTTCACACATATATTGGCCACCTCAGAGTCCGTACCTTAACCAGTTGAAAGTCTTTGGCATGTGCCGGAGAAGGCTTAATGGAGTGGTTTGACTCACCCATCGTCAGTACAATATCTCAGCCAAAAATGAATGCAAATCTGATCGGAAGTAAATATTGCAACATTGTACAAGATTGTCAAAACAATACCACAACGAATGTGTGTCGCGATCAAAGCTAAGGGCAGCCCAATAAAATATTATAGTGTGCAACTGTTTTTTGGATGGGCAGAGTATGTAGCATTTGGGTTCCAGTATTGATCTGCACCGGCCGCAGACTCGAGACTTACTGGAGACTGTGAGATGACTGTGAGAACATTCTCTCTTAATATTCTGTACCCAAGACAGACTGAACCATCAGTCACTCCCACATTACAATGCTCTCTGAAAAGCAGATTTAAAAAAAAAATAAATTTTCATCATTATACCCCTATTTGTAGGACACCTGATAGAGATAATTTTTTATTTTGCTCTGCTTCCTTAAGGTAATGCTTCAGTTGAATCAGTCAGGCCAGTTCTCATATTCCTCATACTCTGACCTTTACTGAGTTATCTTAACATTAGAAGGTAGGAAATAACATTCACTGAAGGCATCAATTGTAAATGCCTGTGCTGCAAGTGATTGAGAAGCAGAAAATTGTGCACGCAACAACTGTGCTTATCTACTAAATTTAAGAAAGTGATTGCTAAATTTACTGAGGACATAAAACGTTTTCATAAGTGAACTGAAAAAGGAAACTGATGATGCTGTGTTCCAGGAATGAACCATAATTATGTTAAAAGTGAGTCATACATACTATAAGTTTACTGTCACTGAATGTCAGGTCACTGTATATTATCGGTGTCATTATAACATAGATATCCTTTCCCAGTTGGCAGGAGTCATTATGGCTGGAGGATAAATTTATTGATATAATTTTAAACACAATAAGAGGAACTGTCACCATGGGGCAGACAGATGAACATGCTTTTTATCTTATCTATGATGCATACCTGAGGTGGTGTTGAACAAACATCAGAAGCCATTTGAAATGCTTCCGGGAAAAAAAAAATTTGGCTTAGTTCGATTGGTTAAATCTACCTCTGCCCAGGTCCAAGGATATGACGTCACATGGTTTGACTGCGCATATTCAATGCAAGTTGCACTCGAATGCGTTTTAAGGTCTCGACGATCATGGACACAACTTATTTTGCCTTGTCCTGGGCCTATTAATAGCAAAATGTAGGCAGAATTACCACAACTTGCCAGTTATTCCCATTTAAATGTGCCATGCAGGTACTTAGTGCACTAATTTATGGATTTTGCATTGTTTAATTTGCTTCTCACTTTTTAAATATCATAGGGATGAAAAGTTTAAAATGCGCAAATTTGCTGTGATGTGAACAATGTCATGTTTGCTTGAGTTCTACCCACCTCTACACGGTGCTTCAACTCTGGTTGCAAAATTACGTCAAATGATGTTACTTGTCTTACGCTGGTAGCAATCGAACTAAGCTGTGGTGAAGAAAGCATGTGGGACGTAAACCAATCAAATGAGACAATACTTCTAGTAGACACGCAAGCTGCTTGATGGACGGGGACACGAAATGTATTCACATGAGGGTTGTGACAACTATGTGATTGGTAAAGGGGCTGGACAATCATAACATCTTGTGACATCATGCAACATCATAACCCTCTACGTGTTTGCATGCCAAAGTTTTTAATTAGATATTTTCTGCTATCAACATACCAAATTTTCAAGGATTTTAACATTAATGCTAAAAAATGGAAACATCAATAGGGTGGAATAATAAAAGCTTTTTGGGAATCCAGATTAAAAGAATCATAGCCCTGACAATCACGGGTTTGACCTTGTTACTTTATTAACTTTATTCCTTTCATACCTCTCAGTTTAAGGACAACATTTTCAATGAGCTATTGCAAGGAATTTTGGAATTTCACCATCAATAGTCTATAATATAGTCAAAAGATTCCCAGAATCCCGAGAAACTGAAGCAATCTCGGTATATAAAAGGTAAGGTCTAACGCCAGTATTGGTTGCAAGTGACCTAAGAGCCCTCAGACTCCACTGCATTAACAATCAACATGCTTCTGTCGTTAATGTAATCACACGGGCTTGTAAACACTTCAGAAGACCAGTTTTGCTGATTGCAGTTTGTCATGGCATCATCAAATGCAGGTTAAGACTCTTCTTTGCAAATAGGAAGCCATAAATCAACACCATTCAGTTACATCATCAACTTCTTTGGGCTCAAGCTCATCTGACATGGATTGATAAGTAGTGGAACAGGGTGCTGTAGATTGAAAAATTCATCTTTAGATTTGTTTTGGAAATAAAGTCCTTCATGTTCTTTGGGCCAAGAGCAGACATTCACAAGTCAGTGACTGATGTGGTCTGGGGTGACATATCATAGGCAATGTGCACATCTGTGAAGGCATATCTGACGCAGGCCAGTACGCACACATTTTTGAACAACAGATGTTGCCTCCCAGATTTTGTCTTTTTAGGGGTGTCTGTGCTTGTTCCAGCCGGATAACGCCAAGCCACACTCTGCGTGTATTACAACAGTGTTGCTTCAAAGTGCGGGTACTAGACTGGTCTACTGGCAGCCCATACTAATCTCCAAGTGAAAAGGTGTGGTGGATTATGAAATACAAAATATCACAAAAACCCCCGACTGCTTAACCGGTGAAGTCCTAATCAAGCAAGAATGGAAACCTCACTTTGAACTATGGCAGTTTATTAAAATGGGAGGTGATGTTACAGTGGTGAACATGCGCTGGTCCCAACTTCTTTGGAATGTGTTGCAGACATCACATTTCTAAATAGCTATTATTTTAATCAATAAAGTTTATAATTTAAAGCATCACTTACAGTATTTTGTCATTGTATTGTTTTCAGTTGAATACAGATTAGAGGGAATTCGCTAATGCTGCTTGAATTGTCTTAACTCCTCTGGTATTGTGGTTGTAATAAAACAAGAATGTTGAACCATTACAGTAAAATGCAATTAATGACAGAAATAAATACCAGAAAAAAAGAAGTTGTCGAACAATTTTAACATGTTGAAACCACATTGTACGTTATCAGAGCTCAGAATGGAATTTGCATGTCAGTCACCATTTTGCACAGTCAACTGCACTTGGCCCTGCGTTTCCACTTTGTAAGCTATTTTTAATTAAAACCAAAATTGTAAGTGAATAATTTTAACAAACATTCAATTCTTCTGAAGCAGCTGCGTTTGAAAACACATATCAGAAAAAAACTGTATGCCAAAAGAATGAAAGTCCCATGGTCATTTTTGCTCAATCTAAATTAGGTTGCTGAAAATTTGTTTGTTCCTCTGCAGTTTTCCATCAAATCCAATAAAACCATGCATTTGCACTTGCAATCATTTTCTTTATTTTCAAATTCTTCATCATCTACCAAAAAATAGGTTTCGAAGCCAGACATCCACATTTCTGTCGAATAGGAGCCTCCTATTTCAAATCAATTCTGAGTATGATCAGTCCATTCACCCTCTACTACACTGAAAACTTAACAACACATTATTTGATGCTTTAAGTTGTGATTTCAATTGATATTGAAAATATAAGTTTATTTCAAATCTGATGACTGCAACAGACTCTCAAAAAAGCTGGCATAGGGTAATTTAGGACCAATAATTGGGTCATTCCTAATTATGCCTCCCAACCGAGTCAGGTGGGAACTTTTTTCAGATTTGGTTAATTTTATATTGAATGACCCAATTGTTATGAATGGGGAGGAGGGGAGCCAATTGTAGGATCAACAATGAGCTTCTATGGCATGCTTAAGATGAGAAGGATGAGGAGAAATGGAAGACGGTTTAGAGAACCTGCTGTTTCAAATAATTTCCTAACAAATAATTTAGCTCCCTGGAAGAGACATCAGGGCGGAAAACTAGAATTTACAGTAAGAGATTAAAGTAACTTTTTATCATAAGACAATCCAGCCCTAACTGACACAAAACCAGTAACTTATATCCGCAGGACAGTCAGACAGAAAGAAGTGGCAATAGCCTACCAGACTAAAGGAATAGGGGAGCTAATTTTAATGGGAGCTCAGTAGCATATTCAATCGTTTGTGAATCTTCTTGTTGCCATTACCAGATGTATGAAGGTCTACGACCATCAGCCTCTTTTGAACTGACAGTTGTTTTGTTTTTGGTTTTTTTTTTTTTTTGGTGTTGGATGAAAAAGGGATGTTGCACGTGTGTTACTTAATTTTTATACCCTTGTGAAACAGGAAGTGATGTAATGGCTGAATATAGTTCCTCAACACCTAGATAAAACTTAAATAAGCAGAATTTAATATCTGGTTTAATTTTGGTAGATGTAATTTACAACAATCTGTAAGTGTGCCATTAATTGGTAAATTTGGAGGAAATTGATTTTTAATTAAATCAGTAAATTATTTTGGTTAGTTCCATTGGAACATTGATATCGTTCAGTTTTTCTCACGTTATTATTTAGTGTTTCTCCATCAATTTTTTTTTTGAATTTTTAAAAGTTATTTTGTACATTGCCAGTCAAGGATGCCAGTAATTTTTGAGCCCAATGTATTCATTAAGGGTGCAAATAATATGTGAGGGTACTGTGCATGCCTAAAGAATGCTCCAAATACCCGAATGATGTCAGCATATCCCATGTCTTAATCGAAAAATGCTACCTTTGGAATAAGGCCCAATTCTGAATATCCAAAATATATATGCTGTTTACATGATTTGAGTCAAATTTTGAATGCTTTTATATTCGGAATAATGGTGAAAAATTTGTGTGCATATAATCACACTCATTGTTCAAAATGCATATTGCATTTGTTGTCAGGCAAGATACAAGGAAATGGACAAAAAGAAAAGGCTGAAGAAGCTTGACCCCTTATTCAAGTCAAGTAGTCATGTAAGTGGAGTTACAGTGACGTGGGCTTTCTGGGTCTTTGCCTCGGAAGCTAGCGTTCAGTGTACCCTCTGGCACTGGTTTTGACTGAGTAATGGGTATGGTGGAGTAGGACAGTATAGGTCAGTTTTCCTCTTGTTGTGTATAATAGGTGAAATTAGAATAAAGAGAATTAAAGTGTTATTCTTCATATTTTTGTTAAAAAAGGTTTTTTAGGTGACACTAAAAGTCTGAGGTCGTTGTTTAATACTACGGTTTGTAAATGCTGGTGAATAAAGAGTCCTGGGATGAAGGGAGATATGCAACAATGTACATTTAAAACTCAATATTATTAATATTATTTGTATATGCTGGTGAGAAAAATGAAGAAATGCTAAGTATTCATTTTAATTTGGCCTGTCCTAGAGACTGGAATGGAGGCTGAAGGCGGAGGTTGCGGTGCTCTCTTCCCAGATCCCACCCCTAGAACACCCTCACTTTTGAAATCGCTGCCACACCCCTGCACATGGTGATGTTACACAGTGGTAAGCAGCCAACTGTGTGAAATTTTTGGCATTTGTAAGTTTTGTTGCAGGCATCACATTGTACAATTTCAATAAGGACTTTAACTGTAGCCCCCAGACGAAGTCGGGTGCCTACTATGGATTCATGCATGTCGTCTCCGCTGCCACCGCCACCGCGTCGGCGATCCGTAGACATTTCCTTGTGGATGCTGTACAGGCTGTAATTTTTGACCGATTACTTTCATATTTGGTGGCGACATGTGTCATACTTCAGTTATGACGCCTCCCGATTTCGGTTGCCCTGGCAACAATATTGGCTGCATAATGCGCAAAAAAGGGGAGAAGCGGGCTTTCGGGGGACTACATCCATGCGGTTGCGAGCAACCGGACTGTCTAATTCAAATATTAGGCTATGGCATGCATAGCCTTCCCTAATGTTACTTAAATAATGTCTGGAAACATCAGAGGAGTATTTCAGAAACATTAACAATTTCTTGGAATTGGGAACTCTGGGAGTGGAACTTTGCTGGGAAAGTGAAAGCAGTGATGCTGGAATAGGCGGACCAAATATTGTTACAACCCACATTTATCAGATACACTTTCTCATGAGATTATTTTGGAAACTTAGAGCTCTGGTTTTGAAATCCATTTTCTCACAGAAATAGGAACCAATGGCTCTGCTTTTCTGGCAGTCTGAAATGGACACCATGTTAAGCAGCCCATTGCTGCCCCCATTTGGTAGTTCTTAAAACAAGGCAACCCGATACTGCTGGCCATTTCTGCAACATTGCCAAAAAATTAGAGCAGCGTGCCACCAAGTTGTATTGAAAAACATTAGGTTACTAACTTTTTCACATTTTAGATGTTTGAGTATTTGACTCTCTTTCAAAAATTTCAAACGATGTAACAATTCTCTGCAGCTTAAGACATTATGCTTCCAGTCACCGGTACACTTAAATTTTTTCCATGATATTTTTGTTCGAAAAGATGTCGTTATGTTTAACAAAAATTGAAAAAGTTACACATTGTACACATTGCTATTAGTTTTCAATTCAGGTTCAATTCAGGCACTTATTTGTCACCAGCGAAAACACTACTGTCATATTAAGAACAGTACAAGCTTAGATTTCAGTCCATTGCTGAGCTTCTGAGTATACTCACATAAATAAGGTTTAAATTTGATTTAAAAACAGTGGAAATGGACATAAAAGTCTTGGGGAAAAAATCTCAAGGGTAATTTTAAGAGATAATAGATAATAATAATGAAAGATATACCCATCAAATGAAACTTTCTTGCAAATTTGTACACTTCAATCTTTAAACAACAGTGCGAAATCAGTGTGACAGGGAGGAAAAGAAAGGACCCAAATGCACAACTGCATGAAAGCAAAAATATATCTGGGGTGGGTTTTCTGATAAGGTTGGATCTCACAATTTAAGAGTGTTTAACAACCTTCTTAAGCTAGAAACATTGGCCATTATTCAACAACCGTTCTTAAGAGTAAATTTCTCAAGACCCACTTTGCTGTTGTCATGAAGACTCTGAGATTCAGTGATGTTTAATTACTTGAGATTTCTTCTTAGGTAAGAACAGAATCAATGCACGCTAAAGAGCACCCTTATGCACCTTTGAGTGTTGAAATGATGATGAAAATTATTAGTCGTTGCATTAAGTATTTAAACCCTTATGTAACTGCAAGTTAGGTTGTATTCTCTCAACTGTGCACAGCTGAATGATGTGAGTACATCAAAAAAAGACTTCCAGAACCAACCCAGAAGTGCTTAGGTTATGTGCTTCAGTTTATGAGATAGAAATGTGATATCAACATGGACAATGGGAGTTATTCTGAATTGAACAGTACTGGAGGGTCCCTTTTTTCCGGATAGCTCTGTTTATCTGGAGGAGGAATTTTCAATGATGGAGAGTTTTTCTTTATTGTATGTAAGTACAATGGAGTATATATTACTTATGGGTAGCTAGCTGGGTAGCTTTTTTTTAATTTTCGGTTTACCATAGCCATGATGATCACAGAGCTTCTTTGTTTTTTTTTTTAATTTGGCATCTCCAATCCCACCCGAATTTCGAATGCCCAATCCGAGAACTATGTACAAGCCTTGCTTGTATACAACCTCCTATTGCCAGCTCAGGAGAGAGAGACAGTTCGCAGCTTTCCTCCGAAGCACGCGCCTGTCAGCCCCTGCATCTTTACACTCATTGGTCGAAACTATCGCAAGTTCAGAACAAGTGCGGGTATACCTGAACATGAGCAAGCTCAGAATCTCACTGACAAGCGCCCGGCTGACCAAAGGGAGGCGCTTGAGCAACGAACAAGGCAATCATTTTTAATTTCCCCTCCCAGCAGTCCCTTCCCAATTTGCATTCCCACAGCGCTTTAGCCAATCATGCACTGTTCTGAAAAAGCTGCCGACCACTGCTGGTTGGTATGACCGGGGATTTAACCCGCGCTGTAGTAGTCACTACTGCATCGCAATTGCGGCGCCTTAACTGAGTGAGCTAACCCAGCAGCCATCACAGAGCTTCTTTGCCACATTACTTAGTATGAGTAACCGTTAGCCTTTGCCAATAATACTGCATGTGGTGGCATTTTGCTCAATGTGACCATCTGTTGTAGAATGTATACCGCATTCAATGAAATCGAATGTCCAGGTTTTTGCTCATTTAAAAAGAGAACAGCTGTAAGACTTCAGTGAATCCCCTGCTACGTTCGTTGCACCAATTCATTTCAATCTAGAGTAGCATATTGCCTGCTTGTTTCCTGATGGTGGAATGTTTTTGTTAAAATATGGTATATTTCAGATATTACTGTGGTAGTGAGTCGTCCTTGCTCCTTATAGGGTGTGAAAAGCATTTATACAAGCTTGCATTTCGCTTTGATGATCGAAATTGTAAATAGCAAGCCTTCTGTTGCAGGGAGAACATTCTGACTGGAAAATAAGCAGTTCCTTTAATGAGCACGTGTGATGGCTGGACAAAACTCTGAACTTTATCATGGAGAATAGCTATGTTTTTGGTTTTGAGAGGTTACTGGTGACAATTGATGTCCATCTGCGGCAATTATGATAAACTCAAGCTAAATTCCTTCAGAAAATCATTTAGCCATATTGAACTTCATGAGTCAAAAGTTGATTTGTGTGAAACATATGATTATTTTATGATTTGACAGTGCGTAATTTTGAGGGCTCTGACAGCTCGGGAAGCCACTTGGAGAGCTATCTTTATTGGCTCATAAACAGTTGAAAATTTTGAAAATCACTGTCAGATGAAGTACACGTGTGGTCAAGGAGTTTATGAACCCAGAAATGTATTGTCTTGACTCCAAGCCATTTTTCAATTCTCAGTATTTTTTAACAATTTCATTGCTGAATTTTCATGAAGTTTTTTGTGTGTGTGTGTGTGTGTGTGTGTGTGTGTGTGTGTGTGTGTGTGTCTGTGGCCCTTACTCTGATCTAAATTATGAAAAGAAACTGAAATATGATGGAATTCTAAATGCTACGTGTCTGGTTTCATTTAAGCCGTTTTCACTTCTCTGTGAAGTTTAAATCTTGATTTATAAGGCATTAAGTAGGGTAAGACAAAAATAGCCATATTTGGCTTTTCAGCAAAGGGGTTAAACCCCCTGCTTTGAGTTGCAAGTTGCTGGACGGTAATTTGCTATTCATGCTTGGAACCAGTCTATATTTCAAGTAAAACACTCTTCATCTTTATTAAATGTAGCATAAAGTTTAAGGACAGTAATACTGTATGTGGAAGCTTTCCTCTTTGCTCAGTAAACTCAAACAAGCTTCAAACCCAACTCAGGGTCCAGGATTGGGACCACATTAAATTTAACTCCCTAAAGCATAACATCCTCCCAGTGGTAACGCCGGCATTGTGGGATGTTTAATGGCATGCAGTGAGCCTCTGAGCCCTAAACGTATAATTACTTTCAAGCTGTTCCTGTAGAATTTCGCTTGATTAACAATCACACAGTTAATTTGCTGAAAAATCAAGAAAGATATATAAACTTGTAATTATTAAGAAATTATAAGGAGATGACAGAGATCACAGATGGGCTACATTGACAAAGTACCTAATAGTGATATTGTCGGGATGGAAAAAAATAATAATTATAATTAATTTATTCAATATTTTCTCTGAATTCCAACTGCCGTTTTTGCTATTTCTTTCAGCAGTGGTACCTAATTTATTTTAAGATTGCACTGATTCAAAATGTTTTCAGCGTTCAAAAGAATAGACTACATTCGTGGGGAAGCACAGTCGCAAACTCCTTGCAGCGATGCTATAATTATCAATTAATTAAATTACCAGCACTTCTCACGGCAAAGCATTGGTAATTGAATAATTTAGTAAATTGGTTATTAGTGCATTACGGAAGTTCGACGCATGGCATGTATTCAAAATCATTAAAAATGCATGCCATGTGTCGAACTTTCATGGTCGAAAAATCATTGATGAGGTCTTTATTGTCCGGCCTCTGGGAAAGTTGTAAGAAGACTACAATATGAGACTGTCAGAGCAGTAATGATATAATTAATAAATAAGAAAGGAAATATAAATGTTATCTAACTACCATCTTCAGCAACATTTACCACATCACATTCTGATTTAAGATGGAATTTCAAGAAATTTCAGTTTTTGGCGTCTATGCAAAGACATATAAGGCCATACATTATGTCTTTATCATTAATGGCTACGCAGCTTATTGGAAGCCTATTTGCTCAGTAAATTAATTCAATTAATAATCTGATTCTTAAACGGAAACAGGTTGAGAGTTAACCTGCATTATGACAATGCCACTGCTTGTAGACAGTTTTATTTTTAAATAAGCAAACTTCATACGCGGACCTGAGCTCAGGTTACTTTATTGATACCCGTAGGTAGATTTGTGTTGCAGTATCAGAAAGCATCCAACTTATTAAACATATGGGACAACACAGACATACACAAAGATGACACAGACATGAAAGTGCTCAGAGCCACACTAGACCACAGCCTGGCAACCACCTAAAATGACAATAAATAAAATCTAACAATACATATAACCTTAAATGTTAAAAACCACTCATGTTAAAAGAATTAAATTTAAAAAAAATAATAATAATAAATAAATAAAAATACTCCATAAAAACCTAAAGGGCACATAAATAAGTACATTAAAAAAAAAATTAGTATTTGAATAAATAAATAGGTAGACGTGTGCAAAAAATTGCTATGATGATTTGTTCATCTGAATAATAGTGGCTGGAATAAAACTGTTCCTGTAGCGCTTTGTTCTGCACTTCGGGACTATTAACCTCCGACCAGAGGGAAGAAGCTGAAATTCCCCGTGTAGAGGGTGTGAGTGGTGGTTTATAATAGACTTCGTGATCCTCTGTAACTGCCTGGTATACAGAGACTCGGGGCTAAGCTGTGGTTCACCAATCAGCTTCCCTGACCATTTCACAATCTGCATCAGTTTGTTTCTCTCCTACACTGATAAAGCACCATACCATGTCACCAAGGAATAAGACAGAACTGATTCTATAAAAGATCAATAAAACAATGTCCTGATGGTTTTGTCAATGTTAAAAGATAACAGCTTTCTTAAGCAAAACAAACGCTGATGCCCTTTTTTGCACACAGCTTCACAATTGGTTTCAAAGTTAAGTTTAGAATCTATCGTAGTCCTAACGTACTTACATGACTGCACAAGTTCTACCTTCTGACCCTTGATGACTGTGGCCTCAGGTGTACAGGGATTTTTTCTGAAATCCACAATCATATCTTTAGTTTTTAAAATATTCAACTGGAGGTAAGACTCTTCGCACCACCTGACAAAAGTGTTCAATAATAGGTCCGTGGCTGGCTTCATTATCCTGCAATAAACTAACAATGACTGAGTCATCTGCATATTTTAAAATTGTTCTCTTCTCATGCATGCTCCGACACATATGTGTGTACAGGATAAAGAGCAAGGGGGACAAGACGCACCCTTGTGGCAAACCAGTCGACGACACCACTTGGTCAGATAAGACACCATTAAATCTGACTCGCTGAGTCCGCTCGGTTAAAAAGTCAAGAATCCAGCCAGCAAGATTATTACTTAAATTAAATTGATCTAAAAGCCTACGGGTTAGAATGTGTGGTTGAATTGTATTAAAAGCACAAGAGAAATCAATAAATAGAAGTCTAGCATGACATCCATTTCCCTCCAAGTGTTTAAAAAGCAGGTTAAGAAGAGTGAGTGTGGCATCCTCCACTCCTCTGTGAGGCCTATAGGCAAACTGCAGAGAATCCAGGACATGCTCAGTGTTTTGCAGAATCTCTGACTGCACAAGTTTTTCAAAAACCTTCATGAGAATCGACGTTAAAGCCACTGGTCTAAAATCATTGAGGGATATGGGGCGGCTAGAACAACCACAGCATTTTTCCAGACACTGGGAACATGTTGTAACAGTAAGGACTGATTGAAGATATAATGGAACACTCGACTCAGCTCCTTAGCACAGTATTTAAGTACACGTCCACATATATTGTCTGGTCCATAACTCTTATTGGTCTTAACATCCAGGAATTCTCTCTCAACTTCATTTTGGTTGATATTAAAGTGCTTATGGTCTTTCAGTGTGTGGCTTAGTTCCTGAATTTCTTTGCTAAAATGAAATACATCAAAACGATTATAAAAACAGTTGAGAGCATTGGCAAATTCTAAATCCAAATTAAATTCATCTAAAATGCTAGGAGTACTAGTTTTCGGATTATGGAGGCCCGTAATTTTTTTCATGCAAGACCAGGCTGAACCAAGATCATTAGCAGCCATTTTGTTCTCCAAGATGGATTTGTAGGCCGTGTTCGAAACCGCGCTCTCACGGGGACACCATACTGTAGCTCCTTAGTCCTTGATTAAAAGTCAAGAATACATTTGTACTACTCTCCCTACACACTAGTTGCACTACTTGCTGCTCCCTAT
This sequence comes from Gymnothorax javanicus, assembly GCA_029692085.1. Lineage (NCBI taxonomy): Eukaryota > Metazoa > Chordata > Actinopteri > Anguilliformes > Muraenidae > Gymnothorax > Gymnothorax javanicus. Next base: position 19,891,866 of record CM056195.1, read on the forward strand.
GAACGAACCCTTCCTTCTTCTTCTTCTTTTGAGTTTTATGGCTACTAACACACCAATTTGTGTTTTACCGCCACTATCTGTGTGGTATAAAATAATGATTTACGTACAAACCCATTTGAGAAATGAATATTTCCGAATGTGATCTATAAAATAAAACCCCCTTAACCTAATAATACGCAGAAGACCAAAAAGGGAAAAATTGTGCATTTGTTTTGAAGGGATTGAAACCAGACGTTTAGCCAACCTGACTTTAGCCAACCTAAAATAGCAGTTTTCGACGCCCCCGACCGGCATTTCGCCGTTATGCCTTACCTGTTGAAAATGCGGTGAGCAAGGAGACGACGGAGACAATCGACCCGCCGTCTGCGTTTCAGCTGTGCGCTCATGAATTTTCCTCAGAGGTAAGATACCATTTTAAACAAGTTTCTGCTTTCACTCAGCTTACTTAATCCCAGTGGATGATGTGAACAGATGAGAGTGAAATGTTAGCTTGGCTTCAACCAAAGAACAGTTGTATCAGAATACTGAATTACCACGAAGAAAGTATTCTTTAAATTACCATCTAATGTTAATTCTCATGCATAATGTTATTATCGTATTTCTACTTGAAACATAACTTAAACCCAAACAGTTACATACATAGAGCAGAACGCGCCAAATGCTCTGCAAAGGAAATTGCAGGGAAAAAGTAGCCTACATTCACAATTCACATTGACCCCTTAGTGCAGGTATATACCCCTGAATCCATGAATACCGAAACGTAATAGCTAAATTAATTCTGTATTTGAATTTTCGAATGTTTTGCTTCAATTGAACAATTTTGGCCAGTATCAGCGATACAAATACTGAGTGATGAAGCATTAAATAAGCTCTTGCACTCCTTCATTTGTATTACGCATAAAGGGGAACATTTGAGCTCATAGATATATTAAAATGAAATAAAAAATAATAAGATGGCAAATGTGAATTTAATCTTTAAAAAACAGTCAATATGCAATAATTTCATATAAATATTCCAATGAGAAATTTAATAAATTACTTCAATCACTTTTCCTTAAAGTTTAATAAATAATTAAATTATCATATAATTTGAGAAAACGGCTCTGCAAATAATTGCATTAAATAGTTAACAATATATATGAAATTATTTAACAACATTCAATACATAGTCCAATAAATAATTTAAAATATTGTCCTTTACAGGTGGGTTCGAGAGGGCCATACTGCAGGGTGAATCCCCATGGTCCCCTGTTGCGCCTCTATTTTGAGGGAGGTGACCTGCAGAAGGATTTCTACCTATCAAGGTCATCGTTGCAGAGCCTTATCCGTCTCCTGGGAGAGAACGACCATGGATGGGGGAAGTCGATAGAGGTGCTGGTGTTTGTGTACTGGCTGGCCTGTGGAACGTCCTACCGGGTCGAGTCAGAGGCCTTTGACATTCCCCGCACCACATGCCATGACATGATCCACCGGGTAAGTAAGGGCAACCAGGGGTCTTCAGGAGGCTCATCCGCCTCCCCAACCCCGAAGAGCTGGAGGAGATTGGAGCAGGGTTCCAGCAGCTGTCCCCCGCCTTTGGGCGGGTGGCAGGGAGCATTGATAGCTGCCATGTCCACATTGTTCCACCTGGGCTGTTTGCAGAGGACTATTACAACAGGAAGCTGTGCTACTCGGTCCATTCCAGGCCATCTTGCGACCACAAGGGTCGCTTTCCGGATGTGGTGGTGGGCTTCCCCGGCTGCGTCCATGATGCCCGGGTCCTCAGGTGCAGCCCCTTCTATGTCCACTGGCTGTACGCACCTCCTGGATGGTATCTGCTGAGCGATGGTGGATACCCGTGCTTGGCAGAGCCCATCTGCCTGATGACGCCATTCCGGGAGCTTGTCCGGAATCCTGTGGAGGGCAGGCGCAACACCAGGCTGTCCAGGGTACGGTGCTTAGTGGAGAGGGCATTTGGGGTCCTCAAGACCAGGTGGCGCTCCATTTTCCTGAAGGCACTGGAGGCGAAGGTGGAGTTTGTGCCTGAGGTCATCTGTGCCTGGCTTTTCCTGCACAATGTCTGCCTCGGGAACGGGGACGTCTTGGAGCCTGAGATCGAAGACGAGGATGACGGGGATGATGGCGATTCACATGGGGATGATGTTGAAGCCCACAAGCCACTCCAGTGGTCCGGGGACACCCTCAGGGGCAGACTTGCAGCATTGGTGTTTGCTCTGATGTTCCCCATTGCAGTGCTGCAAGAACATGATTATTGTTAGGTTTTTTTTTTTTAATCTTTAAAAAAAGTTTGTGTTTCTCTGCCCAGGGAGTTCTTTGTTCCTGATTTATCTCAAATGTTAGAAGTGTTTCACCCGTGGTGTACATAGTTGTATTATAGTTCTTCTATTATTGCCTCTTAAAAATCCAACCCTTCGTCCGAAATATTGTAAGAGGTGGAAACAGGTATACAGGACTGCCAGGCAGGGCGAAGTATAATGGGTGGTTTAACCACCCAGGCCGATAAATAATTCTAAAATATTGTCCTTACAGGTTACAGTAACCATGAAGGCCAGTCTTGATCTACCTGGAAAGCTTGGCTGGCTAACGGGGCTCTGGTAAAACTATGGACCAATCACCTGCTTAGCGGATAAGTTATGATTACAGAAACATTGCTGGAAAACCTATGGCTAAGTGTGAAAGTTGAAGGTCTCTCCCTCAAACATGGTGCCGGACACTGAAAGCTTAAAAGAAGTTGCTCAATTCATGTATGATTGTTGCTACCTGAAAAAGGGGGTTTTAGTGAAGTTAGTCAACTGGTTGATATTTGACTTTTTACGTGTTCCCCATTGCAATATTTAGTACATTTCTGCAGAGCAAAAACCAGATAACACCTTCCATTATTGTTAAGGTTCTCTCAGGCAATGCAATTTGTGTGCGTATTCCATGGTACTTGATAGTTTTTTTCTCTCGTGCTGCCTCGGACATGCATCATCAGACCAAAAGCAATGTAAAAGTATATGAAAATCCACAATGCAATAAACCAGCTGGTCACAACTCTAATATCACTTGTTGTCTCTTACATTTTCATGATCTCTTGAAAATCAACAAAATGGATACTTTTTCCCTCAACTTTATGAACTTTTTTCCCAATTCAGAACAGAATTGTACAAAAAGCATTTTTTTTTGTTAACATTTCGATTAAGCTCATCGATCCCCATCATCATCTTAGTTCTGAGAGTTCTAGAGGATGGAAGAAATTACCATGATAGTTGCAACTTTGGCATAAACATATCATGAACCCAGATTTATATGCACCACAGGGCCCCCTTAAGGAGATCGACCAGGCACCGGCTTATAAGCCCAAGGGTGCCCTTAAGGCCAAATCCCCAGGACCGATACTACATAAACCCTTTATATAAGTAGACCGTAATCTGCAATCCAACTTAAAACCCATCACTACCTTTAAAACATCAGCTAGCTAGTCTGGAATGCAAGGATTCGCCCCTAAGTACCGGTCATACGTGGCTAGAAAGAACAAAAGGATTAGGAGTCACGGAGACCACGCAAAGCTTAAGGAATGACAATAATTTATTCACCAGGTAGGCAAAAGCTTAAATCAAACAAATCAACGTTAAGCCAATTACAAGTTACGCATAATTTAGAAGAGGAGAATAAAGTCATACCTGGAGGAAAAGGATACACGCACTAACGTGCGCGGGAAGTTCGAAATACGATGTTACATCATTGAAAAGGCTACTTTTCGCACTTACGTCGCGGAGGAGAGATCGGATACGATCTTCCCAGAATGGATTGTTTCTCTTTGCTTTAAGCCAAACCACATCTTTGATCCAGGCGGCATGGCCATAAACTCCCGGAAGGGGGTCGAATCTGGTTTTTTGGGTTCCCCCCATGGGGAGGAGGTAATAAAACACTTCAGCAGAGAGAGGAGAATAGGGTGATTACCAGAGAGTATTCTGACCAAATTCTCATGAGTTTCCAAAAGGGAATGAACCATAATTTCAATGGGAATGAAACATACTCCATTCAACTCCTTGGATTCCCCCGAGAATAACAAGACCAAACATGATATGAATATGTACTAATATGATGCAGTTGTCATGAAAAAGTCTTAAGATGAATTAATATATAGTTTAATTGGGTTATAAGTATATAAGTGCTATTTGGATATATAAGAACATGATTTAACATATAAGCACATTATGCACTTCCCAGTGGTTTAGATTATTTGAAACAAATTAATATAACTGGACTTTAACTTAAGACTTAGGCCAGTAATATGACTTCGCACAGGGCATTGTGTCAGCCAGAGCCCTCTAACAACCCCCCATACAGAGGAACAGTAAGACTGTTAACACCTTAGCAAGCATTTTGGGGAGGAAGTCCACAAAAGCTTTATTGCTATCTGGCATGGCTCTGGACTAAGCTTATCAGCCATTTGTCGCATACAGTTGCTGGGCTCCCCCACGCATCAGCGTTTGCAGATCTTACAGAGGTGCCGCTCAGAACCCAACCCAAAGGCACAGGCACGATTTTACGGGGGTTTAAAATGGAACAATCTTTTTGTAAAATGAAATATGCAATGTCTACAGTTCTATTGCCATTTGGCCTGGCTCTGGACCGAGCTTATCAGCCATTTGTCACTTATATTTCCAGATTCTACAGCGACGACGGGGATGATGTTGAAGCCCACAAGCCACTCCAGTGGTCCGGGGACACCCTCAGGGGCAGACTTGCAGCATTGGTGTTTGCTCCTGATGTTCCCATTGCAGTGCTGCAAGAACATGATTATTGTTAGGTTTTTTTTTTTTGGTTTGTGTTTCTCTGCCCAGGGAGTTCTTTGTTCCTGATTTATCTCAAATGTTAGAAGTGTTTCACCCGTGGTGTACATAGTTGTATTATAGTTCTTTTATTATTGCCTCTTAAAAATCCAACCCTTCGTCCGAGTTGTAAGAGGTGGAAACAGGTATACAGGACTGCCAGGCAGGGCGAAGTATAATGGGTGGTTTAACCACCCAGGCCGATACAGTAACCATGAAGGCCAGTCTTGATCTACCTGGAAACGCGCTGGCTAACGGGGCTCTGGTAAAACTATGTGGACCAATCACCTGCTTAGCGGATAAGTTATGATTACAGAAACATTGCTGGAAAACCTATAGCTAAGTGTGAAAGTTGAAGGTCTCTCCCTCAAACATGGTGCCGGACACTGAAAGCTTAAAAGAAGTTGCTCAATTCATGTATGATTGTTGCTACCTGAAAAAGGGGTTTTTAGTGAAGTTAGTCAACTGGTTGATATTTGACTTTTTCGTGTTCCCTTGCAATATTTAGTACATTTCTGCAGAGCAAAAACCAGATAACACCTTCCATTATTGTTAAGGTTCTCTCAGGCAATGCAATTTGTGTGCGTATTCCATGGTACTTGATAGTTTTTTCTCTCGTGCTAGGTTGTGATGCATCATCAGACCAAAGCAATGTAAAAGTATATGAAAATCCACAATGCAATAAACCAGCTGGTCACAACTCTAATATCACTTGTTGTCTCTTACATTTTCATGATCTCTTGAAAATCAACAACGCTGCCTTTTTCCCTCAACTTTATGAACTTTTTCCCAATTCAGAACAGAATTGTACAAAAAGCATTTTTTTTTGTTAACATTTCGATTAAGCTCACGATCCCCATCATCATCTTGTTTCTTTTGAGATGACTGTAGTGCATATGATTTTTCAACTTACTTTATATTTCTGTTTGAGGTTCTCCCATTTCTGTTTTATCCACCCTGGCTCCACCTTGCCCTCCAGGCCATGCTCCTTTATGAACATTCTACACAAACATAACATCGGTGACATTGACATAACTGAATATAAGCATTTACTAACGTTGCAATACTCCGAGAAAATTATTTACATACTGAAATCCTCTGACCGCCGCATTGAGCCCCCCTGTGAAGAGCGCCTCATTGCTGGCTCTCCAGTAGATGAGGCGCCCTGTATCTTCATCTGTCCCTATAAGAAACTAACAAACAAGCCAGATGTGCATCGTTAGATCCAACATTTTACACGGATTAATCATCAGAAGTCCTCATTTATACGCCAGTAACAACTGCGGTGTTATAAGCCCATTTTAGCTTGCCTACATTGGCTAACAGCCCGATTTATATATGCTGATGCTAACAGTATATAACCGGGCGGAAACGTTCTTTACAACTCTGAAATAATACATTCCATACACCTTCAGCTGAATATTATTTTACCATATATAACCCTTATTACAAGATTAAACATTTTACTCACATTTGTATTGAAGCTGGTGCCATGTCGCTTCCCACGGATTCCGCCGTTTTGCAGTTAAAGTGGCCTCTTATTATTTCTCAGCGAGTATTTTTCTGGCAGTTTACGTCACGTTGCATCTTGGGAAATTTTATGTATGAATAGTGTGCTTACGATGCACCCACAAAATATCTGCCCCATCTAGTATACATCCGGGAACTTCTTCCAGACACAAACTCACTCCCCACGCATCAGTGAACACCCTATCCCCTAACTCTGACATAATCGGCAGTGTTAGTGGTACGTTAGTACGAGGTTTCGAGCACAGGTAATTGAATCGTGAGCTTGCGATGCATCCACAAAATATCTGCCAGATCTAGCATACATCCGGAAACTTTTCGAGGACACAAAATCACTCCCCACGCATAAAACACCATACCCCCTAAATCTGACGTCATCGGTAGTGCGAGCAGTGCAAGTAGTACGTTAGTGCGCGGTTTCGAACACAGCCGTAGTCTTGTTTAGCTTTCAGAATTTCGATTTTAAGCTCTTTAGTGGCTGCATGCAGCTCTGATACTATGCCCTGTTGAAACGCACGTTTCTTTCTTTGTATTGAAGACTTTACTGATTTTGTAACCCACGGCTTATTATTTGGGTAGACTTTAACCCTCTTGCATGGAATAATCATATCTCTACAAAAGGAGACATAAGAACATGTTAAGTCCGCCAGTTTATCTAAATTGTCGCTGCAGGATTGCTTGAAAGCGTCCCAGTCCGTGCATTCGAAACATTCTTGCAGGCAGAGCACATATTCCTCGTTCCAATCTTTAATGCTAACGATCTGTGCCCTCTCCCTCCTTAGGACAGTTTTGTAAGTTGGCATTAAATGCACGCAATTGTGGTCTGCAGAACCCAAGGGTGGGAGAGGGAGGGATTTGTATGCATCCTTGAGTGACTCCATAGCAAAGATCTAAAATCTTATCCCACCTGGTTGTGCAGGAAACATATTGATAAAAGTTAGGAAGAGTCTTTTTAAGACATACATGATTAAAGTCACCAAGAATAAAGTTTGGAGCATCAGGAGAGATTGACTGCAGTTTTTGCACCGTATCAAAAAGAATGCTGGAGGCTGAAGCAGCATTCGCCTTTGGGTGTATGTACACTGCGGTTATGAATAACTGGGGAAACTTGCGAGGCAGATAAAAGGGACGCAACGACACCGATAAAAGTTCCGCGTCTGGTGTACAGATGTGCTCTCTGACTGTCACAGAACTGCAGTATCGTTTGTTGACATACAAACAAACTCCCCCACCTTGAGCTTTCCCCGTCCTCTCAAAGTTGCGGTCCAGTTGGAAAGGGAGCCCAAAACCATCGATAGTCAGGTTGATGTCCTGGTCTCGCTCAGTCAGCCACGTCTCGGTGAAAGCCAAGACGCAACATTCCTTGAAATCCTTTTGAAATCGAACGTTTCCTTGCAGTTCGTCAATTTTATTCCTTAGGGACTGAACGTTCCCCATGATCAATGAAGACAGGGGAATCCTGGAGAGCTGCCGTTTTCTCAAACGCAGCCTGACTCCGCTCGCTTTCCCCATTTCCTTTTCCTCCTTAAGGTGCCTCTTTTGTCATCGTTAAAATCTCTCCCAATATCATCTGGCACTTGTACAGTCGATTGAGGTAAACTCGCACAATTAAGCTGCAGCAGCACCTCTCTAGTATACTGTGTCCTGGCTTGGCTAACAGCTCCATTAGCGCACCCGGCGAGGAGAAAAAGCCATAGCCAAAGCAAGGCCAGATGAGCTGGATCCATTGTGGCTTCTTAACGCATAAGACACTTAAAACACACACTAAGCAGTCGTGGGGGTAATGATCACATAAAACAAATAAAACATGCATTAAAACGGATATATCGGATATATCGGGACACCGAACTCTCACTGCTGGTCGCTGCGTGCGCATGCGCCCATCTCCCATCGCCCATCTGGCAAAACTGCATTTTTTTTTTTTACATTTTCTTAGACATAACAAGCCAACTGGACACTGACTCAGAACAAAATATACCATTTTGCAAGCTGTGGGAATTCCGAAGCTTGAAAGACATGGACGTTTTATGCCATCATTAATGTGGATAGGAAAATGCTTGATTACTATTGCAATGAGTAATAATGTAAGCTGAGGGGAAACAGACTGTAATTCTACTGATTGATCCTCGCAATTGAGCAAATTAACACTTAGTTGCTAATTAGGAAGCATAAATGGGAATGCAAGCAGTAAGCGCCTTCCAGCAGCAGTCCCTCCCTCAGATGCTAGCTCTTCAAACGGTTGTGGACTCCTACCACCTGCCACAGTTTCCTGGCTCAGTCCACAATGGTTTTCAAGTGTCAACCATCTTCCTGCCCCATTGATCGTTGCAGATGTGGCAGGCCAAAGGAGGGCCTGGGCGGGGAATTGAACCCCAGACTCCCAGGTAAGAGTCCAACGTGCTGACCACATTGCCAAAGAGCCAGGCTCATTGGCAAGGTAGCCAGGGCGTGTACCTATTAGGAGGCATTTCTAGTGACAGGACCCTTCAACTGTCACATCTAAGTAAACCAATGCAAAAAGCAGCAGCAAGGCAGTAGCAGCAGGGCAGGAGCAGAAAGTGAGCTCAGGGCCAACAGATGCCTTATATATAGAGGGCCTAAAGAGGTAATTGGCTAAGGGGAGGAGTCAGGCTTGAGCTGCATTCACCAGCACCACACAGCTCACTTCTACTGTGGGAGCCTTGCCCCACCACACAGAGTTGCATTTGTCTTCACTTGCCTCTCTGAAAATGCTAGGGACTGGGCTGTTGCTTGCAGTGTCATGGTTTGCTGCCCTCAATGCAGAGATGAAGGTGTTCGAATGGTTCCGCTCCAGCCATATCACTCTCCAGAAGCTACTCCAGCTGCATCACAGCAACCTGTCGGTGTCAGATTATTCCATTGTCTTGTGCACCTTAGCTGTCCCTAGGTGCTGGAATGCCTTGGCATTGCATGATGTCTACCTGTTCAGCTTAGCAGAGCAATTCAAAGATGTATTTGACCACCTGGGTCTTCCCTCCAGACCTGGACTAACTCATTGATTGGGGCTGAGGATTAATGTCCGGCTGCAAGAGTGGCAGTTGGACCAGCAGGCAAGGTTACAGCCACCTTCCCTGGCAGCATTTCAAGATGCTCAAACTGGTACCCATGGCTGTCTATCAGGCTTGGCATCACAGACTGCCCCCTAAAGAATGCCTGTGCCAGATAAAGTTGAATCTTTGCCTGTATTGCAGAAGTACCACCTATGCCATTGCTGAATACCCAGTTTGGTGGATGCAAGTGACATCAGAGAGAAAGGTGCTGTCAGGTCCTGCTATCTTATCTTCCCATCTACTCCTTCCTGTTCACCCGATGTGACAGGGCTGCTAAGTAATCACCCAGGCTTTAATTGACTCTGCTGCTGACGGGAACTTTATCCACTTTGGTCTTGTTTATCTCCTGAGAGTCCCTACTGTGCCTTCCCCAGCTCTTCCCAGTCCCAGGGTCTAACAGGGATTGCCCTTCCTGATGTCACTGAGTTAACTCGACCAGTGCACATGCTGACCTCCGGTTACCATATTGTCGAGTTGGCATTTCTTATCATGGAGTCACTGCAAGCCCAGGTGGTGTTGGGGAGGCCCTGGCTTGAAAATCAAAACCCTCATGTCGACTGGCCTTTGGGATCAATATTGGAGTGGAGTGTGTCCTGTTCACAGTTCTGTCTTCGTGCAGCCTCCAGCCCAACTGCACCTCCTTCCTCTGACAACCAAGAGGAGCCGCCAGACCAGAAGGGTGTTACCTTCATCTATCATGCCCTTTGCAGGGCGTTCACCAGAGCCAGAGCAACATCACTTCTCCCTTACAGACCCTATGATTGTCCCATTGACTTACTGCCCAGAACATTGCTCCCCAGGGGTCGGCTGTACTCCCTGACTAACCAGGAGTCCCAAGCTATGGAGGAATAAATAAATCAGTCCCTGGCTTCTGGAATAATTTGGACTTCTTTGTCACCAGCAAGATCTGGTTTCTTTTTTGTGGCCAAGAAAGATGGGTTGCTACGTCCCTGCATCTACTACTGGAGGCTAAATACAGTTACAATAAAGAATTGTTATCCTTGCCCTCGAAGGACTCAGCATTCTCAAATTCTGAGCTGCCGCTACTTTACCAAGCTAGATTTACACAACGCTTACCATCTTGTGGGCATATGGGAAAAAGATGAGTGGAACACAACATTTAAAATTCCTAGGGCAATTATGAATGCCTGGTGATGCTGATTGGGCTCACTAATGCCTCCATTGTGTTCCAGAACCTCATAAATGATGTCCTCCAAGACATAGTTTCCCAGTTTGTTTATGTCTACCTACACAATATATTTGTCTTCTCTCAAATATTGGAGGATCATGCCTGTCATGTCCACTAGGTTATCCAAAGGCTCCTGGAGAATCAACTTTAACTGAAGCCGGAGAAGTACAAATTTGTCTCCTTCCTGGGGTTTGTAGTGACACAGAGCGCCCTGGAGATGGATCGCCAGAAGGTACAAGCTGTGCTGGATTGGACGGACCCAAAAGATTGCATGGAGCTGCGAAGGTTCCTTGGGCTTGCCGACTTCTACTTCTATCATATTACGATTCATTTGTGAGTGCTCCACTGTTACTGCTCCCCCAACCAAACTGACGTCCACTAAGGCTCCCTTTGCCTGCCTCCCCTTAGATGGCCTCCTCCTTTTAACATCTTAAGAGGCTGTTTACCACCACTCCCATCCTCAAACTTCTTAATCCCCAGTGCCAGTTTGTCATGGAAGTTGACACCTCTGACCTAGGTGCAGGAGCTGTCCTCTCACAGCAAGCTGACAGTGGTAACTAAATGCCTTGTCCCCATATTTCTCATCACCTGTGTTCTGCAGGGAGGAACTCTTCCATTGGTTACCGGGAGCCGTTGGTGGTGAAGCTGGCCTTTGAGGAGTGGAGGCACTAGCTTGAGGGGTCCCAACTTCCCTTCCTCATCTGGATGAACCACCGCAACTTGGAGTACCTCTCCAAGGCTAAGAGACTGAATCCCAGGCAATCGCGTTGGTCCCACTTCTTTGAAAGATTCAATTAAAAACATTGTCTGACTCCTTATCATGACTATATCCTTCCATGCCTGAAGACCCTACTGATACCATTCTCCTGGGTAACTGTCTCCTGGCTGTCACTAAGCTACAGTTTGTGATTGAGGTTGAAGAGATGTTGCAGTCCTGTCCTTCTCCACCAGACATAACCCCTCCTCATCTCTTCATCTCCAAAAGAGTGTGGAGGCAAGTTTCTAGCTTGGGGCCTCGCCTCTCAGCTGGCATGCCATCCCAGATTCTCTTGCACTCTTATCCTTGCGCGTTTGTGCTTCTGGTGGCCCGCCATCTACCAGGATACCACAGCAAGATTCGGTAATAGATCACTTAAATAAATGTTAGCAATGAAAATCAGTAGTAACAAAGTGGGTAAAATCAGTGGTAAAAACAAATCGGTGGTGTATTCTTTGTGCTGAACATAGCACAGCTGCTAACAGTACATTATGCCATGTTCTGAGTGAAGAGATTTTCACCATCGATTTCTGTTGCTACTTAACTTCCGGTGACTTGTTATAGAATCTCGTTAAACTAGCTTGCCAGCTAGCTAGCGAACTGGCTTTACTTATCGGCGATTGCATCTTTGCTAGCAGTACATGAAGATATATTCAGAGCAAAGTCAACTGTCCCGTCAATTTTCATTGGACTTTCAAAATCACTATGAGTTATTTTCAGTTGTACTGGGACCTAGCTACTTATGCATACATAACATCAACGTTATATCTTTTCTGGACAGTCACATTCCAGCACCAAATAATTCCTGGAAATGAGCCAGCAGGTGACTTCTTCCGTTATGGTCACTGTCATTCACGTATGGCAATCATGACTTTACACCCCCGTTTTACAGCATAAAATAACTAAATAAACCAAACTTATCTAAAAAAATGAACACTTGAACATACACTGGCATAGTAAAAACTACTTACAATGACAGAAAACATTGGAAAAAATTATTTGACACATACTTTAATTATTTAATGTGGCCCATGTCCCATCCACTAAGGCCCCCATAAAAATATGTATATACTGTACATATATTAGTTTATCATCTTTTTAATCTGAAAAACATGATGTGTGCGGATGGATTTTTAAATTTTTTTTCGTAAATATATTTTTATATAGAGTTTACTTATGCATTCATGACATGTTTTTCTAGGTTTCTTGACCAGCTTATTTTCTGGTACTCAACTGAGAACAGCACAGGAACAAAACTTTTTCAAATAAATGACCTTAGTGTCCGGCTATGTGTACATTTGCGCTACTCACAAGGAGCGTTAGGCTAATTGCTGTTTTTTCAATCCTAAAAAAAAAGATGGTGCAGCCACATATTCCAATGCGGGTGGGATTATAAACTTATATTTTTTGTGGGGCCTAATATGGAGGGGGAGGGTCTGTGACCTATACTGCAACCAGCCACTAGATGATAGTCAAATGTTTTGGACTCGCTTTCGGGAGCTGTTGGGTTTTCCATCTTAATACAGCTACAGTCAATGGTTGTAACCAAAGAGTTATAAATAACATGAGTGGCAAGAACAGGCCATTCAGCCCAACTAGGTGTGGTGGGAAAAATATCCCAAAAGGTTCTAAATTCAGAGTATTACTATAATCACAGTTCAACAGAGAGAACTCAGCCAGGTTCTTGTGGCCCCTTGAAACTGCTGTAAGAATGTGGAGCTGAGAAGAAACAAAAACTCATAAATCTGCCAAAAAACCAAGATAACAAGGCCCTTAGCAGGCCGACCAAGGCTGGCTAGATGAGCTAATCTTCCGGAATGACCATATTGGTAGTCAACCAATAAGCAGCTTCATTATATGAGCCGGCTCACGCCAGTTTATTCTGGAAATATCCAGGAATTCAGCCAACTTGGGCATCCACACTGACCTTCAAGTGAACCTTTGGTTTGGGAGGATCAGATACGGTCTTCGAGCATCCCTGAGAGGCCTAAAAAGAAGGTACACTATGATGTAATGGCATACTTGTTACTAAGGGTGGAGGGTTGCTATGGGACAATGCACCAATCAGAAAGTAATAATGTTTGATAAAGTAGAAAGAGTCACGTTTAATCTCACCTAAAGGAATGTGCTAAAAGGCCAATAAATATGAGGGTTCGGACAAGTGGTGGTCAGTCTGTGTCGAGTGATTGATGAAGAATGAATGCTATGTGGTTTGCGCAGACCAGCCTGGGTTTTGTATTTCACTTTGAGTGACTTGCAATAAATCTGATCGCATCAGGCTCTGGAGAATGTTTCCATTCCTTGAAGGTAGATTTACAAGGGTTAGGAGAACAGTCGCCCACATAGGCTCGCCACTTCTTCACTTTGTAAACAATGGATGACATTGAGCTTGGCTTGATGTTTATCATGCAATGCATAAAAAATCCCCGTCCAATCCAGAGGATTCTGAGGAAGAGAAGGAGAAGAAGGGCTATAATCACCTCGTATGCCTATGCTGCGATCATTGCTTCCTCCACTGTTCAGAGGAGTGTGTGAATGCGAGAGAGATCAGGGGATTGGTGGGAGCAGGTTGTGCAAAAGTTTGATGATGAACAGTGGATGCGAAATTTTAGAATAAGTAAACAAACATTCCACATGTTATGTCAGAAACTGTTGCCATTTCTGACGCACCAAGAACACATTTTTTAAATTGTATTTGTATTTTTTTTTAACAAAATATCCGATCTGCATGTTGACATGCATTTACACAACGGGCACATTGGCACATATCCGATACACATCAGATACATAGGTCTATCCGAACAAAAACCACATTTGAATGAGACCTGGATCCGATCTGACGGATCAGATCGAGGGCGGAATCAATGTGTTTTTTTTTTTCTGTTTACACAGCCATGTGACGGATCGGATGTTGGCCGCATTTGAGCAAAAGATCCGATTCGTGCCACATTCGTGTCACATTTAACCGGCAGTGTAAATCCAGCCTTAGACATTTAGCTGATTGAGAGGTTTCACTTTAGTGAGCAAGCCCTATTTGAATTTATCAATCAGCTCTCCTCCCAGTTACAGCATATATCAGACAGAAACAATTTTACTGGCAATGATAATAGTTTTTCGCTGTGTTGATGTTGGTGTATTTAGCTATGAAAGCGTTTCTATTCTCTGAACATATTTCAGCAAGTTGTCTTATTTCGCTATCAGTAAAATTGATTTTGCTATTCTGCAGGTTGTCATTATCCATAGGCTAGCCACATAACTTGTTAGCTAATTAATTTGAATGAAGTTAGAGTGCGCTCTAAATTAAGAGTATTGCTTGGCAACAACCTTCGCTTTCCGTGTATTTACGTGGACGAGCATCGCAAGACCAAGCACAGCTATAACCACGCTCTGTCAAGTGCACTCAGTGAAGAATCAAATCACTAGGTCAGATGTAGCTATGACCAGCCAGAGGATTAAGACGCCCTGCTGATGCACTTTTTTTTCTGCTGTTTTTCGCAAATAGCGACATCCATTGTGTACTCATCAGGAATTGTGATGTACATTTAATCATTTAAAATGACAATGTAGGATCTGCTGCCTCAGTGGAATCCTTGAATTGGTATGTCTGAGCAAAGATACGTGAAATTGTTATTTTGTTTTTTTGCGAGGGGTTTGAAAACTGCCTGGGGTCGAAAATGGATCAAGCAGATAACAAAAACCGGACGTTCACTTTCGTAATATGGCAGCCGGAAAAAAAACATGAGAATAGGGCCGGTGGCCGCTCTAGCGCTTTTTTAGCGCAGTGGTTGCAAGATTTTATGGGAGGACCACATTTTACGCAACACCGCCATTCCAGTATATTATATTAAATGTTAGTTAGCTAACAGTTGCTACCATGCAGATGCTAGCCACGGATCAATTTAAATGATAGAGACAGAATTCTAAATGTGTGAATGCCTGCCGATTTTTTTTTAAAGAATGTAACGGCTGTCCTTGCTTAGCCAGCTGACGTGACTTTTCCGTACTCCTTGAGTAGTTTAATCGCTAGCTCACTACTTCTTCAGTCATCTATATTTTCAGACTTGACAGCAAAGACGGAAAAACACAACTTCCTTCTGTCAGTCTCACCGTCTAACCCATACTCTAACCATCTAACACACAACCACTTACCAATATGGCTGCGATAATACTGAGCACAGATAGCATGCGCTAAGGGCAACGCCCACTTTAGGAGACCGGAACAATGACCAAAAAAATCCCATTAATTTTTCAATGTTGCTTGATCTTGTTCATAAGGAAGATCTTTGGCCGTATCTCAAAGCGTGGGAGCCCTGCATCCATCGAAGGCTGCTTTTTTAGGCTGCTATATCATCACCAGCTATATCGTAGTGAATGCACTTTCGAATTCAACCGAGAAATGCAGCTTTCATCTAGCCTGATATCAGAAAAATTTGTCAGCTCATTTATACTCCGTTTTCATATTGACAATTCCATCTTATATTAGGTGAGATGAAGCCTGCATTTCTCTTTTGAATTCGAAAGCACGTTCACAACGGACTATCATGCAATGATGTAGCAGCCTAAAATGCAGCCATTGGAGGATGCAAGCAACACTTTGAGGAACGGCCCCTTGTTGCAACTACTGATGTGTATAGAATGATCAACGGTTCCAAACACAGACAATATAAAAAGATGGACAAAGCAACCAAGACATCACCCTTTGGTTTCAGAATGGCATTTAGGAAGCCTCGATTTTTGGCAATTTTAATGGCGCCGTTTTGTCATTTTGAAGCCGGATGTGATTCCTATTGGACAAAAGCGTGCATTGATGATCCAGGGAGGAGCGAGGGGTGGATCTGAACGTATCTGATGAGGACCAGAGGACGCCACGCCCCTAAAGCATATCTGGCCTTATCCTTTATTCTAGTCTATTTGCGACCATAATTTACAAAAATGAACATCATGATATATCGAAGGAGACTTGAAACGTGCGATAGATACCATAAAATAATGTGGAAAATCATAATTGAAATAATAAATAAGGTGGGAAAGTAGGGTCATTTTCTCATAGACTTCTATAGCATTGAACGTCTTTCTGCAACCACTGACGTCGCCATCTGCTGGCCATTAAATAGAATGCAATTTTACTATTGTTCAGACCCGGGTGCTGCGTCCATCCTTTTATACAGTCTATGGTTCCAACAAGCTTCCAGAGCAGGACAACAATAGGCCTATTTCACATTTCCGGGTCTGTAAAATGGATGTGGGCGCCTTGTTTTTCCGGTTAGCATTTGTAGCTGTTGTTCAAGTTCAGGACTGGTCTGCAATCTGCATGGGGCCGGGACATTTCTCTAAATGCCTTCTTTCACCCCACTAATGTGGTAATAATCGTTTCTTAGATGTTCGGGGGACAAGAGATGCAAGTTATTTTGTGTGCAGATCTTTTATGATTACAATGGTTAATGATGGTAAAATACAGATAGTGGTGGCTAACAGGTAGCAGCTACATAACTAATTCACTAGCAAGTAACTCTGATCCTAATCAATTTATTTACAACATTTTTACCTCAGACAACGTTGTTTTTCGGATTTAGTTTTAGATTTATTTTTAAACTTACCGTAAGTTGTTTGTCTACTGTGTCGTTTGATCCTGTGAAACGTCTATTGCTGGCTGTCCATTTAATCTGCGCTTGTTTACATTAACGTTTCCTGCCAGAATTACGGCGTTAAATTAGTCTCAAAACTCGAGCGCATGAAAACCGAGAGAGCGCGTGAAAACCGTGGGTGTACGACCCTCAGTATCCGCTCTCAACTTCAAAATGCGCCACAATATCAAAAAATGCTCACAATATCAATAAATGCTCAGAATCTCACCACACGCCGATAATGTCAAAAAAATGCTACGCAATCTCACCACGCCAATGTCAATAAATGCTTTCGCAATCTCACCGCGCTCACAATGTCAAAAATGCTCGCAATCTCAATAAATGCTCTAATCTCACCACGCCGCAATGTCAATAAATGCTCGCAATCTCACGCTCATCAAAAAATGCTGAATCTCAATAAATGCTCGCAATCTCACCACGCCGCAATGTCAATAAATGCTCGCAATCTCACCGCTCTCAATGTCAAAATATGCCCGCAATATCAGTATACGTTCGCTTGCCGATTTCACTTTTGAGACTTTGGAGGCGGGACTTATAATGCTGACCATGAGCTTTGATTGGATGTTTGATTCTATAATTGGTTTTCAAACGGCCGTAAACTACAGAATAAGAAAGAAATCAAAGAGGTCAACCATCATGTCGGAAAATCTTTCATTGATTCCATTTTAATATTGTTTGAAGGTATTGGTTTCACTTGCTATACGTAGCTAAGATTATAGCTAGCTAAATATTTCACGCAGCTGGCTAACGCCAGCCCCACAATTATTGTACTTAGCTAGCCTATTTTAGCATCAATTTACCCATGGCTATACCATTTACATAGCAATGCTACGTTCCGATAATTATCAATTCCTTCAAACAATATTTCTTTTCTGATGCTGAAGACCCGCCGAAAAAGATCTTCAGTTCGTTCATTATTTGTGCTGAAAAAAAAAGTGATTTAATGCAAATGGTGAAGGACTAAGGGTCTTCTTGACAAGCGAACCTAATACCGTGGCAGCGTTTTAATATTTGCAAGAAATTATGAGCTATTGGCACGCTTATTTCATAGGATGATATGGTTCGGAAATATTCACCACATTCAGGCTAATGCTTTCAACATTTCTCTGCCTTTAATTACAACTCGATGCCGTTTGAGCAAATGCGTGATAGACACGCCGATTACTTATGCTGTACACAACTACAATGTTAACTGTTCAGTAAATTTATACTGTTTATGTACTGCGCATATACATTTTAAATAGCTTTTGGCCATTCCAATGCTCTCATCGTAAAACTGGCATCTATTTACGCCTTTAGGCCTATTTTATTTATTTGTTACATTGCATTAGTCTACAGCAGCAGTTATAACCCACTTGCTCAAACGACATCGAGTAGTAATTAAAGGCTAAAACGTTCATTAACCTGAATATAGCTTTATTTCCTATCATCCTATCGAAACCTAGCGTGCTCATAATCATTTTTTATGCCATTTATTAGGTTTCGTTGTCAAGAAACACCCTTACCATTTGCATTAAATCAAATTTTCAGCATAACTGAAGATCTTAACACTCGGCCGGTCTTCAGCATCAGAAAAGAAATATTGTTTGAAGGAATTGATAATTAAGAACAACTCGGGAACGTAGCATTGCTATGTAAATGGTATAGCCAAATAAATTGATGCTAAAATAGGCTAGCTAAGTACAATAATTAACGTGCAATCGTGAAATATTTAGCTAGCTATAATCTTAGCTACGATAGCAAGTGAAACCAATACCTTCAAACAATATTAAAATGGAATCAATGAAAGATTTAATTTTGTGAAAACTTCCTGTTCGACATGATGGTTGACCTCTTTGATTTCTTTTCTTATTCTGTAGTTTACGTCGTTTAAACCAGTTATAGAATCAAACATCCAATCAAAATCATGGTCAGCATTTTCCCGCCTCAAAGTCTCAAAAGTGAAATCGGCAAGCGAAGCGTATACTGATATTATATTTTTGACATTGAGAGCAGATTCAATAGCATTTATTGAGATTAAAATTTTTGACATTTGAGCCATTTATTGTCATTAAGAAACGTGGTGAGATTAAGTAGCATTTTTTGACATTGTTAGCGCTGTTAAAATTAGGTGAGACTCTTGCATTTATTGACATTTCGAGCATTGAGATTTGTAGCATTTTTGATGTAAATCACGCAACTGGTGAGATTGCAAGCATTTATTGATATTGTGAGCATTTTTTGATATTGTGAGCGCATTTTGAAGTTGAGAGCGGATACTGAGGGTCGTGCACCCACGGTTTTCACCTTGCCTGGTTTTCATCAATGTTTTGAGACTAATTTAACGCCATACAGAATGTCCATTATGCAGCTTTGGGAGACCTTGGTAGCTATGCCTATCTGGTTTGTTGCCTGCGAAAGAAAGAGTGCAATAGCTATAACTTCACAACAGCGGGCATAGCGTAGAAAGCTGTAGTTAGCGTGGCCGAGTCACATAGCCAACATTTTGTCTTTCATATTCAGTTGTGAAACCTTGCTTTACTTACCGCCAATAAAACATATATTCTGACAAATGCGTTTGTGTGATTCTGTTTGCCATCGTATAACTGCCTAGTCTCAACCTTGTAGCAGGCAAGGTGTTCGTAAGAGCCAGGTGCTAAAGATCTCTTGGGAAGAGCGAGGAACCACGTCAACTCAAGGCAGTGTCGGCGCCAGAGCTGGAAGCAAAAACTGGGACACAGCATCCCTTTAAAACAATTATTAGCCCTGACTTGTGCTCAGTCGTTTTCTAAATTAGCAATACATTCACTCTGAAAACACTTCACAGTATCAGGCGTTGCTAGTTCTTCCCGTCAAAGTTAGGCGATGCGGACGCACACTTTGGTGCATTTAAATCAGAGTAATTGAAAATTGCATGAAGGCGTTTCAATGCCATTTTATCTCATTTCAATAATTGAAACGCGCATAGAGCGCATGTACGATCACCTGATGTGCTGATAAAGTAGCTCAGAAGTTCCAGAGCAGTTTGCCTTTCATAAAGCATAGGCCTGTTTTTATTTCTCAGTACTGAATGTAGCCCATTATTTCGCCGCTGTTAGATTGCATAGGGAGAGAAGGCGTGTATTCAATTGCCAATGGATCATTACTATGATTGAAAAACTTGTCAATCATTTTCCTTATTGACAACTAGACAGGACCAAATTGTTGTAAACATAAAAAAGTATGCGTCTGTGCTCCCCCAAATTACATTTCTGGCGCCGACACAGACTCGAAGTCAATAAAGCCTGTACTATTGCACGTCTTGCTGACATTTATATCTAACAATAGGAATGAAATGCTTCGCTTTCTGTTTAGAGCAATGTTGGAATATGTAAGCGAGGCAAACCAGCAACGTTGCGTGTCATTTACGCATAATTACATACAATTGCGCTTTCTGACTGTCCACGATCAAGCAAATTTACCTTGCTCCATTTCTTTAATCAGAAATTAGGGAGAAAGCGCAGCCCTAGCTATGAATAACTACAACGCCTCATATTACATGATCAATGATGAGAGTCACACAAAGGCTGTCAGCATAATTAACCAGGCTAATTCTGCACCGAAATGAGCATAAACCATAATTAGATAGCTTGACGACTAGACAAACGTTGTATTCACTCAACCCCCAAGCTTTATGCCTCAATACTGATGGCTCTTCTGAGTATTAACCCAAAATTTGGACCGAAAGCTGGACATTTGTATTCCCTGTGAAACACAATGTTGTGCATATGACCAAGTATTGCATCTGTTCCGTGCATCATTTCGTTAGCCGCTTAGCTTAATTGCCCAAGTCATTTTTTTCTTGTTTTTTGCGAAATTGAGATATCGGCTGCCTGTTCTTTCGTGCAGCCTATTAAATGCGTCCCCCCGCCCTTTTTTTCTCCAAACCTTAAAAATGAGATAGGCAATTATGGTACGAGGCTATAGCGATTGTTTCAGGGGAGGAGAAATCCCAAAAAAATGTTTTTTCACAATTTTTATCAAAATTTTAATTTTGGTCTTACTTAAAAGTTTAATCATTCATAATTAAGAGCAGGTGGATGCGTCACGCGTTAGGGGGGCAGAGAAGGCCAACCTAGACTCTGAAAAAGCCAAAAGAAAGACCAAATCACTTCAATCTGCTCAAGAACAGGACAATCAGAGGGAGCAGGAGGGAGAAGTTTATGCTTCAGGGGCATTTTAATGTTCTAAGTTGACTGTTACAATGATTTGTAGGTGTACTTGGACTTTAACCTGGATTATCTCAAAACCTGATTTTTGCCCCGATTGCTATCATTTAAGGCACTATATCTCCTTATTTGTAAGCTTTTTTCTCATGAAATTTTGACAGAAGTCTGTGTGCATATCAGAAGTCTACTTAACTAAAAGTTTTGGTTTAGCACTTTGGGTCTGTGAGTTATGGTGATTTATATTTCATATCGATGGCAAAATCCACTTTTACCCCACTAAATCTCTAGTATTATGTGTAAATGCTTTATTCTACTTCAGAAGAAGGTGTAAACATAACTAAATCTAATAAAAAAAGAAACCTGATTCAAATATCTTGCTTCAGTCCTGAGATATAAGGCAAAGAAATAATGGTGAAATAGGGGTGGTGGCCATCTTGAATCACATGACCTAATTATGCAAATTAGGTCAAATTCATATTTTGTGTATTTCAGGTCATATACTATCAATACACCAAGTATGAATGATTTCTATCCAAAAATGACAATTTTTTTCCAAAAGGTTTCTCCTCCCCTTAAATTAAAATTTGTCGATTCAGGAAACGACTCGAGTGAAAAGCAGGAAGCGGTACGTTATTAACAAATTATGGCATCAGAGCATTGTCATAAAGCTTGGGCAATAAAACGTTTATTGTAGAAACAAGGAAGAATTTATGCAGGACAGCAGTCATATCTCAAACTGTGTAATCATTTTGCTTTGAACGAGAACAATTTTACCCCAATGTGTCCAGCGACAATATGATAACTGAGAAGTCTTTGATTCTTTTCGAATTTGACCCCCAAACAAAAGGAAAAAAATAGAGCACGGTAAATTCGCTTTATGAGAGTCAGAACACGTAATTGTATGTAATGATGGACGAATGAAGTGCAACATTAATGGTTTGCCTCGCTTACGTACTCAGATTTTACTATGAGCATAAGCGAAGCATTCCATTCAGTAGTAGTAATACATGTCGGTAAAACATGTCACATCGCAGACTTATTGAATTCATGTTTATCAAGTTCCTTGCTTTTCCTTAGAGATATACAGCACCTGGTTATTACGAACACCTTGCCAGCTACAATGTTTAGACTAAGCAGGTATACGATGGCAAACAGAGACACACAAACACATTTGACAGAAAATGTAAGTTTTATTGGCAATAAGTAAAGCAAGGTTTCACGATTGAAAATGACAGGGGAAAAATGCTGTGTGCTGTGTGACCTAGCCAACACAAAATTTGTACTTCTAAATTACAGCTTGCCGCATTACGCTCGTTGTCTGAATGGTTAGTTAGCCAAGCCAGCACACTGCATCAAACCAGAAAGGTGTAGCTACCAGGTGATAGCTAATGCAGGTTTAGCATGTACCTTCCTAATTTTGTAAATTGCGATAATTTCGCTAGTCAGTAAGATTTCAGGTCGTAGGTCCCGCTGGACCTGAAATCTTACCGACAAAGGAAATTAGGGCCATTTACAAAATTGGGAAGGTACATGCTAACGGACAGCCAGCAACGAAAGTTTCACAGTATCACACAACACCGCAAACAAACAACTTGCTGTAAATACAACCAAAACAATATCCATGTAACTTTGCTTTGGCTAAGATTATAATGTTCTTTTAAATTAATTGTTATCAAACCTGCTAGCTAGTTACATAGCCGTGTGGCTGCTATCTGTTAGCTTTGCCTCAGCGCCACATCTGTTTCACGATCATTAACTATCGCAATCATAAGTGAAATTTCCGAAGAACTAGTGTCCCTCAACGGCACTTTTGGTCTTAAAATTGTCTTCAATAATTCCAACCACACCAGTGGTGCGAAATTTTAAGAGCAAAATAAGGCTTTTTATGAAATGTACATTTCCATGCTGAGATGCCGTATACCTATGGCCACAGAAGCTAACCGGAAAAACAAGTAGCCCACATCCGGTTATGAGCGCCATATTGTGAGATAGGCCTATGGCTGCATCCAAATGTCCGCACTTCACCGCACTCGGAGACTCGCGGACTTTGCGGGCGCGTTCACGCAAAGTGCGGGAGAGCTGAGGGCTGTCCAAATCCACAATTGATCCAGTCCACAAGGGGCCTCAAGCGGACTTTCTGCGGACTTCCAGAGAGTCCGCTTGGGGTGCAGACTTCAGCAGACTTCACCAGTGTAATTACCCACAATTCATTGCGGCACAGACGCTACGTTTTAATTTTTCCAAATTGCTGACAGAAAAAAAAAGCACATTCACACCACACACACAAAACCACATAAACTTATTATAAATTTATAATTTTAAAACGTTACTTAAATAACGTAGGACCAGATATAAAATTCAACATCATGGTACAGAAATATAGGCTATAGAGGTAATCAATATGCACTTGCACGGAAACGAGTGAAACAGACTCAAAGCCTGTCTATCAGCTCATTTTATAATGCTGCAGACTCCCGCTCTTGCAGACTTTCCGTGATGATGGTGGGGTGAAGACCTCACATTACATACGCCTGAGATATATATGTCTGCAAGTCCAGAGAGTGGAGATTTGGATTCAGCCAATGACGCTACCGCTTGATGGCGCAGTTTATATTCCGGGAACGTGAGCATCGCCAGTTGTAAACATGGCAGTCAGTTAGCTTCACTTTACCTTTGACCTAATCCTCGTACAGTGAAACCTGTCAGGCAATTTTACGTGTAACAGTCAAATAGCAGTACTTGGAAACAAAACAGTTTACGCAACATTACGGTGCATTTTATCAATTCTGGTTGCTGGCTAGCTTTACGTTACACGATATGCCCAAATATTGTTCGGCTCCAAACTGCAAGAACGACGCTAAAAATTCAGACAGGAAGAGTTTTTACAAGTAAGTATGACTTTATTTAACTGAATGTCACTATCAAGACAGCTGAGCGTCTCTGTCAGCTAGCTACTAAGGATGAACGAAAGTTTTCTCTGCAGCGACGCTGAGTTTGATGTGTGCAGTTTTTTTTTCTGTCAGGTAACGTTAGTGTGCAATTTTTCCCACTTGTTTGGTATTTAGCTAGCTAGCTATAATTGCGACTGCAATATCAGAAGTCAAGGTGACCAGATGGCTGTAACGTGTGCAATATCTTGCAAACGTTAGCTTGCTAGCTAGATAACATTAATGCTTGTAGCTAACTGATCACTTTTAACTAGCTGCGTTACCTTTAGCTTGTCAGCATGATAACTTATACGCAAATCTTGAGTTGGTATGGCCAGTTGTTTAAATTTGCTAAAAATTACAACTGTGGCGGTAGCTGGTTAATATTAATATGATGCCTGAGTAAGGCTGCTTTCACACCTGACGCGAAACGAATTTTTCGCGCGACAGATTACATTCAAAGTCAATGTAAAGACGCGAATACACGCGTTGAAAAATTCGTTTCGCGTCCAGTGTGAAAGCGGCTTAAGTCGTGTTTCTGTTTTCCTTCAATCCGCTGGTTAATGTAGCCACGTTGGATTGACGGAAGCGCTCATGCAGTAACTCATGCAGTAGCGCGTTGACGTTAGGGAGCAGTGGGCTATTATTATTAATATTATTATTATTATTTAAATACAAATTAAATAAATAAATAAATGAAAACTCAAAAGATATCACAACTATTATCCCCTCACATGAGGTTAAAGTTGAATGGGCGAAATCAATTTCGGTTTGAAATGGCTACATTTCTCAATGTGTTAATGTTAGAATGTGTTATCTTCACTAAATTGTCTAAATTCAGCGAAATGGATATGATGATTTGAAAGCCAATGTTAGCTAGCGAATAATGTCATTTTTTAATTGCTTTCTGTGGTAATGGACAACTGGGTATTAGGTTTACTTGCTGAAGTGCATGCAACCTTGCTGTGCAATTTTACGTAATAATTTTATTTGCAAACTAGCTAGGGCACTGATGCTAACCTTTCCTGTTCCGTTTGTTCGCTAACTTTCGATGTAAAATTGCATCGCCTGAGTCGACGGGCTGTATTCCAACTGCCAGCTGTTATTTAAAGCCTCCTGCCGTTGATAGAAGCTAATGTGGAGTTTGTAAATATAATAAAAGAGTAAGCTAAAGGCACGGGGGACAAAAACAAGCATTGAGTTCAGTTCAGTAGCTACGACGCAACTCTGTTACTTTAAATTGTTAGCACAACTTAGTCGGCGCTTATTTGGTGTTTGATGCGGAAGACAGTGATATCGCTTTGCATTGGTTCACGGTCCAAGCGGCGAAGCTGCCGGGAACCGTAGTGTACACAGACTGCACAGCTACGTAGCGCCGACATAGGCAGCAATGTCGGCGCAACGTCGGAATGGAGCTAGTTTGCCCATTGGTAAGACGTTGCCGAGACATCACTTCTGTTTACCCGGCATTTCTCCGCTGTTCTTGCGATGTGGATCAGCGACCTCCCAGCGTTCATCCTGCCTCATTGCAACGCGTCGACGGAGGCACGCTCTGTACTTTTTGCCCACGTTTTTTTTCAGAGCATAAACATGTCTTTTCTTGTAATCAGATTGTTACTGAAATAAGTGGTCTGTTGAGCAAATAAGGCGAATTGAACCAATAAACAAGTGCACGCTCATTCTTCTAATTTAAAGATTTAAGAGGCATTTTTTCTAAGATCAGCACAGGGGAGGAAACTCCCCATCTCCAGATTTGTTCATATTTCACGGTTTTGAAGTTCTATGCCTGGAATAGAAAAATCACCCATCTCTGTTCCGATTGAGTACTAAAGTGATGACGTCACCGCTACTTAGCTTCTGGTGTCGGAAGTAAAATCCCTATGGGAATTTATAACGAGGTTTGGACACTTTCTGGCATTGCTTGAACTCGTATTAATTCTAAGAGCTGCCTCGCTCCGAGATTAGCCTACAGCAGGGGTGTCCAATCTTATCCAGAAAGGGCCGGTGTGGGTGGTGGTTTATGTTAGAGCCCAACACTAACACACCTGATTCTACCCACCAAGGTCCTGATTGAAACCTCTGATTAGTTGATTAGTGTAATCAGGTGCAGTAGCACTGCTGGCTTGGACAAAAACCTGCACCCACACCGGCCCTTTACGGATAAGATTGGACACCCCTGGCCTACAGGGTATACAGATTCAAATGATCACATCAAATTTGTAGTTTATTGCCAAAAATTATATGCTTTTGCACTTGTAGTCCAGTTTGTAGTCCACTTCTCCGAACTACATATCCGCTGCACAAGTGGGCGAGTACCCCGTGATTTGTTCCAAGCCAATGAAGGTACCTCAGTTTCAGCCAATGTTCATCACGTACCACGATGGTAGCCCATCAGTGCCCTACATTGCCGTATGTCCGTGCACATAGCGGGCTACTATTAGCTAGCTACATACCTAGAAATGAAAGGATCACAACAGTTATTTCGCCATTTAGCTAACTAGCATTAAGCTATGCTAGCGAACCACCGAGCTAGCCAGCTAGTGAGCTTATTACATCTTGTGCACATAGCTAAACCGATAGAAACAGAAAATGGTACCATCACTTACTGTTATTCAGCAAGCTAGCTAGTATGATTATTCAATAAATATCACTAGCTTAGCTAGCGAAATAGCTAGCTAGCTAGTTCGCTAGTGTAGCTAGCAAGCTAGCTAAGTGAATAAAAGCAGTGAAGAGCCATTATTTGGCTACTTAGCTGGCGTTGAGCTGCGAGCATTTACCAAGCTGGCATTTTACTAAATGCGCCAAATATAAAGTTAGACAACTACCGAAGTCGGTAAACTAGCTCGCTGGCTAAGTTAGCCTGCTGACAGCAAGTTCGCTGTCAGTTATGCTTTGACGAGGCTGATAAGCTCATTCGCTGACTACCGAGTTTTTAAGCAAACAAACGTTGGCCAAAGATGCCTGGCTATTAAAGTAAATTGGTGCTAACTGTAAACCTTGATATCTAGCAAGGAAAGCGTAACCAAGTAGAATGTAGAGTGGCTAACTAATTAAGCAAATAAACGGCTATAGCAAGGTGCTGGAAAATTCGAGACGGGTGACTTCTAACCATTGACTGTGTAAAACGCGTCCTGAACTCATTCAGCCCGGGAATCAGGAGGATCATGGGACGTGTAGTTTTTAGACTACAAATAGGATTAGCATGGTGGCGAAAAATTTAAATGATTTAAATTATAGCTGACTCTGGTCTAGAAAAACAACATTTTTTGTTGCTCAGAAATGTGATGTAAAATCTCGAAATCGATGGAGGCTGGAAAACAACGGAAAGTGCTTCAAAAGTGAACTGAAAAAAACATCTATGGGTAAAATGAATGGGAAATTTTACTTCCGACACCCGCGTGACATCATCACTTTAGTACTCTATTAACCCCTCCCCTGCCTCGTGGGCCACGCCCCTTTTTGGGTAGTTTAACAACCCTGACTGTTTGAGAGCATTTATTTTTGAACAAAACTGTTGGCTCATCGTTTTCACTGTTACAGGACACTACCATGGCCAAGGTGTACCATCTCTACTAATAAAATTTGTGGGCACATGTTTCTACCTGACGCTAGTGCCACATGGATTACAAGAGAGCGTGAATTGTGCAACAAAGATATTTTGCCCTAGCTCAAGACAGAATAGAGAGCCCATGGAATGTATGACTATTTTCCGTTAAGGATGTGTCCCTGAACAATAATAGTGGGTAAGTACCTTGGGCAACCTATTCTCCAAGGGGAAAAAAAGGGTCTGAAACTATAGATGGTTGGCAACCACGGCCATGTTTGGACCTCGCCCATTTCAGGCAGAATCACCACCCCCTATAAATTAAAGTGTAGTACCTGTAATAAAGTCAGTGGTAATCACAATTTATTGTCAAATACCTACACTACCGCTCAAAAGTTTGGGATCACTTGGAAATTTTCTTGTTTTCCATGGAAACACACATGAAATTAGTCTGAAGAGGAAATATAGCAAATGAACAGAACATGCTGACATTGTCCGAGTTAGAAATAATGATTTTAACATGTTGACTGCCAACTACGAGATAACTCGTAATGGCGGGTCAGGGCCAGCGCCAGAAAAATTCGGGGGAAATTATCCATCCCTTTATTGACAACAATTGGTCCTGGCTAATTCTAGATGGTTTTCCTTTATAAGCACGTTTTCTAATTCAAGAATAATCAAGTGGCAATTGAAGACACGGCTTCTCTCCCCTATGCGATCTAACAGCAAATAATGGGCTACATTCAGTGCAGAAAAATAATTTAATTATAATTAGGTCAATGCACTGGCACTCAGCAATGGTAATTTTTTTCCAGCGAGAGCGAATTTCAGAACTCTTCGCGAATGAAGGTAATTCTGGTGACAAGTGTACGTGGTTTCCTCCGTTTTCATTTTCCAGTCTAACAGCTGGCTATTTTTTTTTACAGCAAGTTATGACCGTGCTGCAAAAACAGGTGTAGGTACTTGCCGTAATTACCTTCATTCGCAAATGAGTTCTGAAATGCCGCTCTTGCTGGAAAAAAAAAAACGTTGCTGAGTGCCTGTGCATAGACATAATTATAATTAAATTATTTTTCTGCACTGAATGTAGCCCATTATTTGCTGTTAGGTCGCATGGGGAGAGAAGCCGTGGTCTTCAATTGCCACTTGATTATTCTTGAATTAGAAAACGCGGCTTATAAAGGAAAAAACCATCTAGAATTAGCCAGGACCAATTGTTGTCAATAAAGGATGGATAATTTCCCCCGAATTTTCAAGTCTGGCGCTGGCCCTGACCCGCCATTAGCTGGCAGTCAACGTGTTAATGGAAAATGATGAATATGTACTTCAAACTTTGCCTTCATCAAAAAAAAACCCACCTTCACTGTTGATACTGAAACTGGTGTTTGACGGGAACTATTTGGCACAGCTGCTAGTTGACAACCTGTGAGGCGTCTTTGTCTTAAACTACACACTCTCAGATATTTGTCTTATTGCGCAGTTGTGCATCGGGGCCTCCCACTCCCTTTTCTGTCCTTGTTAGTGCCAGTTTGTGCTGCTCTCTGAGGGGAGTAGTTGACAGCATGGTAAGAGATTTTAAGTTTTAAATTCTCGCATTGAATAGCCTTTTTTTCTTAGCACAACAATAGACTGACGGGTCTCTTTCTTTCTTCTTTCTTTCTGGCCATTTTGAGCCTGTAAACAAACAAACAACTGCTGATGCTTCTGGTACTAAACCAACCTCAAGAATGCCATGCTCCCTTTTGCGCTCCCTTAGTAGTTCAACGGTTTTCAGCTATGCAACACATTTGCAGAAGGGTTTTCTAATAATCAATTAGCCTTATAAAATGCTTAACTTGGATTAGCGGCCACACCAGGAGATTGATGCAGTGGACTGACAGTTGCTGATAATAGGCCTCTATGCAAAAATGTAGATAATTCTTTGAAAATCATCTGATTAATTTTAATCATTTGTGAAATGGATAAAAATGTTTGTAAAATGCATGAAAATGTATTTTTCTTTGGAAAACAAAGAAATTTGCGAGTGATCCCAAACTTTTGAGTGGTAGTGTACTTGAATCAACATCTCTTCGATTGCCAGTTAAGCAACCTACCACTGAGCTACCCTGACGTCTCAATAATAGCTATAATAATAATAATAATAATAATAATTGGAACTGCAGAGTGACTTTTACACGAGGATACCTTGTCCAGAGAATCTGTCTTGGTCACATGACTGAACAAGACCGTTTTACGTTGTCTGATTGATGGATAAGAAGATTGTATTTCTGGCTTCTATTTCCAGATCCTTAACAGTATTAAAAAATTTCACAGCTACTGGTTTAGCTCACTTGGTTAAGGCGCCGCCTTGCAGCGCAGTAGTGACCACTGCAAGCTGGGCTTGATCCCGGGTTGTACCAGTGGGCCATTCCACACAAAGTGGTCCTGAAAGGTAACATTTCTGATTCAAAGCTAAGATATGGGTACAAAGAAAATGCAGCAAAAATAACACAGATTATTTACTTCTTCTTTTACACAAATCCATTTAAATTTCTGTAACTTACGTAACGTTATGTAAGTTACAGAAATCTAACAGCCGTGTAAAACATCAGGGCAATACTCTCAAACTTGTCCTCACAACACTGGTGCATTCTAAGCCTGTATTAAGCTCACAAAATCACTTGATACATTTTCAAATCAGCATTTGAAACACTTTAATGCCTCATTTCAGGGTCGAATTCATACAATACATTTTCATAAGAACCTGCTCCCACCATACCAACAGGGATCGGTGGCACCAGCTTTCCGAGAACATTCTAGTTGACGATGTCATTAAGCTGCACCTGCTTTATTTGGGGTGCTCATGAAAAACATTGGCGCAACGTTTATCATGTGTACTACCTGAGCAGAAAAACATAATCTGCAAAATGAGGTTGGAAGAGGTGGACTCGGGCACAGTTCATCCGTACTCGTGCACGGTTCATCCGTACTTGTGCATGGTTCATCCATACTCATACCAAATGTGAAAGCAACCGTACTTGAGCACGGACGATCATTGTTCTGTGTTACGGCTCTCTTGTTCTAACAAATGCAGCGGCAAAAGAATCTCTCCGTTCAAACAAAGAAATTCAATGCTTGCTCGAAATTTAGGCAGACGAAAACATAAAATCACAACTGGGAACTACACGCAAAAACTCAGAGATTCATGGAATAATTTGTGAGTAGTTACATTGGCGTGGTTATCACAGAACAATAGATCAGTGCCGTGACAAACTAAAGAAAATGCAGCTGCGATATTTCAACCTGCGGGACGCGGTGCAAATGTTTTGCAGCTCAAGTTATGAGAAAGATGAATTTTCGTGGTATAAGGCAGTGGACAGTATAATCGGCTAAAAACACAAGGGCGAAAGAATTCCGTATTCAACTTCCACCAATATCTAAAGCAATCAGTTCTTTCCTCTTCGGCTTACCTTGATATTTGGGTACCCAGAGAAAGATTCAGATGTGTAAAAACATCAAGCATCCAGTCAAGAAAATTAAGTGTTTATAATCTCCATCAAAGCGACGCTCACCTCTGGCACCTCTCTTGTAGACCAATTTCAAATCTCATGATCCAGAGATTTCCTTTCCTTCCTTATGGCAATGAGTACAGCTTCTGCATGGGCTTAATTCCATGAATGTTATACATGAAGGAGATTGGAAAGACCTTGCGAAACCATTGTCCTTGCGCGTGAAAAAACTCAATGGTTTCTGAACAAAAAGGTCTTCATTGACAAATGGCTTGTTCCATGTCGTAGCATTCTAATGGCTTCCAAACATTGCCAAATTAAAATTGAAATGATATAAATCCATTCACAACAGACACTTTTATTAGAAATTTGTTAAAAAGTTAAGAAAAAGGCATAAAAATGTCTTTTATAGTCAATAATTGAATTTTCTACCAACCAAATTCAGACGCGTAACTTACGTAACATTTTTTTGTAACTTACGTAACACAGACATCCTCTGATTATTGGTATTTAATTAAATATTAAGGTACCAACTCTTTCTGTTTTGGAAAGGTGTGATTGAATTTTGATGCAATGTCAAACAGATCTTCTTTCAATGCAACACTTCACAGAGTTTTTGCAATTACAAAAAAGGATTTTGATTTGAGATCTGTCTGAATGTAACTTACGTAACGCTGAAAACTCATCTGTAACAAAAATTCTGTTCACAGTGGACAAAATATTTTTGTGTCCTGTGAAAGAGTAATGACCTTGGTTTAATATGCACACAAAAACTAGAGAGAAACTGTTTTAAATAAAAAGTTATGATCAAAATTAGGTAGAGAAAACATGTCCGAACTGTAACTTGCATAACGCGGAATGGCCTCAGTGCTGGCGGTGGTCGGTAGCCTTTTCAGAGCAGTGCACAATTGGCTTTGCGCTGTTGGAAAACAAATTGGGAGCGACTGCCAGTTTGGGATTACTGAATTACAGCATTGTCCGTTGCTCAAGCGCCTCCTGTTGGCCAGTCGGGTGCTCGTCAGTAAAATTCTAAGCTTGTTCATGTTGGGTATCCTCCGCTCTCGTTCTGAACTTGCAAAGTTTCCAGCTATGAGTGTAAGTAGAAGCAGCGGCTGACAGGCGTGTGCTTCGGAGGAGAGCCACCAGCTGTCTCGCTCTCCTGAGATGGCAACATGGGGTCGCATACGACCAAGCTTGTGTACATAGTTCGCTAATTCCAGATTTGGGTGGGATTGGAGACGCCAAATTAAAAAAAAAATAATAATTTATAAAGTTTCATGATCATAGGTGACAAGATGCACCCATTTCTAATGTAAGTTAATTTATTCAAAATCTTAACAAGGGTAAGATGTTTGCTTGCTTGCTAAAGTTAGTTGATAACTGAGGATAAATAACTAGCTAGCCGCAGTTCATGCAAATAAAATTATTATGACGGTTAACTGCTAAATGTCAAATTATTGTACAACCAAATGACAGCAAAGTTAGCTCGCCAACATGAGCAAAAGCAGACTAAACGTAGGGATTTGGTTTACACCATAGCTGGCATTACTTTCTTTCACAGCCAAGGAGATACAGAGAAAATAATGTCTCATTTGACAGGAATCATCCCTTCCAGCCAGCACCCTCATTCGCTACTTCTATCATCAGTTCCAGAAAAAGTTATGTGTTCGAGTAAGAATGTTAGCCAGCTACGCAGGAGATTTTCCACTTCCCCAATCAGGCAATTTAGTTGCTAGATTTACTATCCATATGTGGCATTTTCCTTGCCCGAGTCAATCAAGAAATCCTTATTGCTGAACCATGCATTATTGCTGTCCATTTATTTATGGCAGGAGGCATAACAAGATTTTTTTTTTTTTCCTCCGAACAACATACAGGCCTACCAAAGAAAACGGTCAAGCTGTAACAAAAGTTTGTCAGATGTCTACCTTTTTCAAACAACCAGCAACAAGAAATCGAAAACATGCCACATTCCCGCTAAACTTTGCACCGCAAAACTTTGAAGTCGATACATTTTCACCAGAACCAAACTCAAAAAATCGCACAGCCTGTAACAAACACAGAGACAGACCAAATGAGTTTTCAATTGTGTGTTGCTGCCTTGCTGGTTCTCTTAGAAAGGTGGACATCTGACACTCTTTTGTTACAGCTTGGCCATTTACTTTGGTAGGCCTTACATAGGACTGAAAACTAAAAGCTTACATCAAAGCTCTCTAGATATAAAGGAGAACCATTAACAGCCATTGCTGGCAATTTCTCATCACTGAAAATATTTTCTAATGGTCTCTGGTAGGTTATTTTCCACACGGTGTCAGTAATTTACATAATTTGGATTAGGTAAGGATAGCTAAAGTCAAATAAAATCTGACATTAGGGTGAGCTAGATTGCAAACTGAGACAGGACTAATATAGCAGAAATGCTCTGGTAAATATTACATATGTTACCCCTCGTAAAACTATTCCCATCAGAAAGGGGCAGAGGTTGTAAAAATTCTCACTGCTGAGCTGCCGGATAGCTCACTCGGTTAAGGCACTGCGTTGCAGTGCAGAAGTGACTAACACGTCGCGGGTTCGAGCCCCAGTCATACCTACCGGCAGTGGTCGGCAGCTTTTTCAGAGTTGCGCACAATTGGCCATCGCGCTACAGGGTTTCAAATTGGGAATGGACTGCCGGGAAAGGGAAATAAATCAATAGCTTTGTTCGTTGCTCAAGCGCCTCCTGTTGGCCAGACGGGCGCTCGTCAGGAAGATTCTAAGTCTGTTCATGTCCGGGTATCCTCCGCCCTCATTCTGAACTTGCGAAGATTCAACCAATGAGTGTATAAGAAGCAGTGGCTGACAGGCACGTGCTTTGGAGGAGAGCCGTGAACTGTCTTCGCTCTCCTGAGTTGGCAGCAAGGGGTCGCATACGAGCAAGCTTTGTACATAGTTCACTAATTGGGCATTCCAGATTCGGGTGGGATTGGAGATGCCAAATTAAAAAAAAAAAAAAAAAAAAAAAAAATTCTCACTGCTTATTCTCTTGGCAGACGGCAAAATTCTTGTAACCCTTGTTCTGTCAGCATGCATTGTAGCATCAAGTGTGGATGTAAATGGTTTTTCAGAGCCACTTAGCCGGGGTGGATTGTTGGGAGTCGGAACTACAAAAGCGTGGACTTCTGCACGCTGGGGTTTGATCCCCATTTCCTCGTTAGATTGATATTTCAGTATTTATTAATATTGTCTTTCCCAAACCCTGCACCCTAACCTTAACCTTTTCATAACCTCCATGGCCTTTCACAAACCCTGAACAGAACTTAACCTTTTAATTGGCTCGTGGAAAGCCTAAAATGCTTAGTCATGACATGCAAAATGTCTGCCGGCAGAATAACCACTGCGTAAGAATTACAAAATTTGTTACATACCAAATGTAACAAATGCAGAAACGACCCTAATTGGGTGCAAGAATCCCAATAGGATATTGGGTAGCAGCTCCAGGCAATAATCGCACACGCGCAGCATATAGTGAAAGTTTTTATAGAAGATCTTGCTGGATCAGGCAGCTTGCCATCTTCTGCGAATCTTAGTGTTCATTAGTTGTTTGAAGGTGGCATCCTCGATGTTAGGCGACCCGTGCCCTGTGGAATGAAAATATCTCATTGAAATTATAGAAAGTAATATGACTCCTCATCTTGCGAGAGTGTACATATTTTAAGCATTTTTGCAAGAATTTTTTTTTTTGTCAAAAAATGACTGTGGACCTTAAATATGATGCAAGATTTTATTAATTCATGGTTACTTTCTTGAAAGTCTGGTTTTATCATTTGTACTTTGCTATAGCAGACTGCGCCGAACCTTTGCATATGGAAATGGAAAGTCTTTGCTGGGAAGATGCATGACATTCAGGTGTTTTTTTTTTTTTTTTTTTTTTTTAAATAGATGTGATTTTAGGGCGTTTTGTGATAAAAGGGATGTACATGTATTTAGTGCCTGTATTCAGGGCAATGATCATGTTGTGTGAATATTCCTAGGTTTCCACTAAATGACCCAGCCAGGCTGAAGCAGTGGTTGATCAACATGGGTCGTGAGGACTGGACCCCATCACGACACCAGCACCTCTGTCACGAGCACTTTACTCCCACCTGCTTCACCATGCGCTGGGGAATCCGTTACCTTGCGAGCAATGCTGTCCCGACCATCTTTCAGCTCTCTGGCATTACAGAGGTAGCCGCTCTAGCACACTGCAACTTGCTTGTCTTTGCTAGACATCAGTACTTAAGTCTGAGCCAATCTGATGCCAACTTACAAAATTAAACTTCAGTGAGTAATTGGGAAATGTCTTTGTGTTTTTTCGGCCTTATAAAATGCATTCTGTGAACTGTTTTGATCGACAGCAAGGTGGTTATATTTTCACCCCTGTTTGTTTGTTTGTATGTCTGTCTGTTAGCAGGATAACTCAAAAAGTTATATGCAGTTTGGCATGAATTAGGTAGAATGATAGGTGGCAGTCCAAGGATGAGTTGATTTTATTTTGGAAGTGGTCCAGAACATATACTGGATTCTGGATCCGGAAGAATTAAACTATGTCTGTCTAATGCAGATCTGTGAGATATTTCTGACCGGATAACTCAAAAAGTTAGGAACGGTTCGGCACGAAATTTGGCAGGATGATAGATGGTAATCCAAGGAAGACTTGATTTAATTTTCGAAGTGATCCGGAACATATTCTATGACCAAAAGAACAGATATTTGGCATGGCGGAGGTATGTGCTCTACCGAGTGCCCTCTAGTTTTTATTGTCTGAAATTCAGAAGACCCTTGATGCTGACTTATACCCACCCACCACTGTAGTTCTGTGTAATTTTACATGAATATCACAAAATGATAGTTTTAGGATCTTTTCATGGCTGCTAACGTTTTCTGTGAAAGCTTGCAAAATATGTCATTTTCAGCATGTGTTTCTGTTGACTGTGGCAGAAAAGGAAAGGAGGAGACAGACCCGAACGTAATCCGAAACGGCAGCGAAGCCTTTGCAGGCAGCCCGCTCAAACCCTGGCCACGGTGGGATTGCCCCCTGATCCGGTGTCCCAGGACAGTGAAACCAGCCCGGTGCAGCTGTATACCATCACTGTGGATACCGCACTGCCCGCACAGTCGGTGCTTCTGGACCCCAGCAGCAGTGTGCACACGCTGTGCCCTGTGCAGACCGCTATGCCCATGCCAGCCATGGGAGGCCATGTTGTGTCAGTGGACGAGCTCCCGGTAACCCTGTTCCAGACAGTGGAGGACCTGGGGGACTGTTGCGAGGGAGAGCAGCGTATTGATGCAGTGGTTAATTCAGAGGGTAGAGCGGTAGGCGAGGAAGACGAGGAGCAGCGGGAGGCCACGCAGAGGATGTTGAATGCCGCCGTCTCGATGGAGTGTCAGGACATGCTCACGAACGAGTGCTTATTCCAGGCACTCCCCCAGCCTTCCTCCCTAACTGTTGAAAATGTGGCCGTGGAGATGGTCGAGCCGTCCTCTGGTCCAGATGATTCTGGTGTCCAGATAATCGCCTACTTCGAGACCATACCCAACGTCCTGCCCGCGGGACCAGCTGCCCAGCCTGTCCCCGCGCCAGACACTGTGCTCTCCTCTGCACTCAGTCCCAAGCCCATCGTGTCCACCCTGCCCATCATCTCCAAACACCTGCCTCCCTCCCCGGGGTCACTGGTGCTCACTCTGGAGCGGCTGGAGAGTGCGGAGAGAGTCGGGGAGGGGGAGGCGACTGCAGAAGACGGCACTGAACAGCAGGGGAAAAAGCTGGAGGAGCATCGGTGCGGTTCAGTTCGAGTCTTTCAAGCTTCCACACATTTTTTGAAACTTGTATTTAGTGGGTTTTTTCTGAAACAAAGCTTTTTTGTCGCTTTGATAGCTTTTTGGGATACTTGTGATTAGTAGTCAGTGGCAAGCATGCACTTGTTTGTTTCAGACAAGCCCAGGCACAGCTGAATGTTCTCATGCAAAACCAGACCAGTTATAATAAAGAGCCTGATGATTTTAAAATTATACAAACATTACATGGCATTAGTTCATATGTAATTTTAGAAAATCATGTCATTGACATGAAGTCAGTAGCACTCTCTTGTGTCATTAATTTCTATCGGTCTCATGTACTATCATGTTTTTGCTTTAACTTTCCTCCCAGTCCCAACTTATGTGGCAACAGTAGTCACAATCTATTCCTTCCTCCTCAGATATCACAAGAACAGCCTGAGCAAGGAACAGCTGGAGGCCATCGTCATTGAGCTGCAGAAGAAGGTGAAGGTTCTACAGCAGAGGCACCGCAGACATCTGGACAAACTGCTGGGTCTGGAAAGCACCGTTAGCCAACTCAGGCATAGCAACTTGGTCAACGAAGAGAGACTACAGCTACTGGAGAAGGTCGATACTAATGTCTACTTGCTGGGCACTACTCGCGCATTATGCATCTGTTACTTGCGCATGTCTTGGTCCACAATGTGTAAACAAATCACAGCTCGGGCTTCTGTTTATTTATAGCCCCACTCATCCCAAGTGTTCTCTCCCTGGAATGTCTGGAATGGGCCACCACAGTTAGTGACATTCTTTTTCTGAAGTCTGATTGGTTCCCATTGGTTTTATGCCACATGCTTTCATTAGTCAGTGATTAAAAGGTAAACTGTGGTGATCAATAATCGTCTTCAAAAAAGAAAAATGCAAGGCCACTGCTGATACACTGTTTGGCCAAAAAAAAAAAAGACTCAAATATTTTGTTGGACCGTCTTTAGCTTCAATTACATCATGCATTTTCCATGGCATTGTTTTCATAAGCTTATGCAATGTCACAACATTTATGTTCCACTCAGTCCAGAGTTAGATTAACTCTTTACCTTCCATAGCTACTTCTCTGGCCCCCTGCCAGTACTCTCCTGTAGTAGGCCTTCGCCTACCAAACCTCACTATAGGCTTCCCTACCAGAGCAGTCCCACATGCTGCAAAATTCTGGATCAGGCACACTGGGCAGCACCCCTTGTTTAAAGACCATTCAATAAAATATTTAGTGCATGTGTGGATAATACAGAAAAAAAAAAAAAAAAGAAAAGACCCCCAACAACAGTGCAACGCAATACATGCAGGGGATATCTGAATTTTTTTTGCAGAAGTTCTATGAAAGTAATCCTAAAACTTCTCTAATGTAATTCAAGAAGTCTATTCAGCAGTTATTTACTGTTTTCGGCCACTTTTTGATTTTAGATAAAGATTTTTTCTTCTCCATGGCATGTATGGATATCTGGTAAAATGTGGCTTAACGGGACAAATAACTGCTCAGTGCATAAAAGCACCTAATTAAGACAAATTTGCAGCTTGTTAAAATCAAATGGTTACAATTGTGGTTGGAGCAAAAACCAGCATACATAGGGGTGTGCCAGGACCGGGTTTTGAAACCACTTCAATGGATCGTCTTAAGGATGAGGCAGAATGTGAGGTTTGAATGTATGGGTGAAAATTTTTAGAGGCTGCATGATCCTATTGACTGACCGTGGATCAAAATCAATAAGAATGTGCCACTCTATTTGCTAGAGGAAGCAGTCCTATCGGGTATTAGGCAGGTTAGGTTGTTGAGTATTGTGTCAAACAAGAATAACTAGGTAATTTTAGCCTTTGATATGTAGTCATAAAGATTCAAACATGTTCTTATTTATTTATTGATTGGGCTTTCCTTTTCTCCTCACAGGCATATATACAAACAAGTGCCGCAGTCTCGGAAGCTGGGGAGACAGTGGCCATTATCTGTGAGGAGGAGAACACTGCTTACCTCTACGCCCTTCCAAAGAGTGAAGTCGACGGAGAAATAGACTAAAAACTGAGTATCTGAGCTTAGAATGAAGGGGCTTATGCTCTGTGCGTCAACTGGGAAACGACATGCTTCGCTTCGCTGCTGTTGCGGAGGATGGTTTGATGACTGAGAATGTAAGGAATTCTGATTGTAGAACAACTATAGATTGTGATCGTATGATCTTCAAATGACAAATTGTCACCTTTAAGGGCCAAACTGTGGGGAATGAAGGACAAATGGAATTCTGAGATGGGGGATCCTCAGTAGCTATGAATCCGAACCACAAGTGAACAGCTGGAGTGATATCGTGAGCAGATGACTGTTGGTCTTAGTTAAAAGCTTGTGCCAACCTCTTTTTTTCTTTTGCCAGCTTATCTTTGTGGGTTTGCTGCTTCTTCCTGTGAAACATTCTGTAAGTAAAAAAAAAAAAAATCTGAAATCACTGTTCGATGATGGCGTGACAAAAATGCTGTCGACTGTTTCACCAAGCATATCTTGTAGGGTTCTTGTTTAGTACTACTTTTCTAGTTGTCGTTAAACGACATCACTTCCTGAAGTGAAAACCGACAGGCTTATGAGGGAGAACCTGGTAGATTCAGAGAAAAGGCTGTGACACTGGGAATGTGTGCTTATCTTTATATATGCATTGCAGATGAACTTTCAAATTGTGGAATTACTGTAAAATTAAATTCTTGAATTGTTTTACCCAGTTGTCCTTGTCTTTCTTCTGTCACTCATTGTGAAATATGCACTATTTGGGGTTGGTATTTTTATCGTAAATCTTCATTTAGCTTCATCTGTACCTGTACCTGCAAGTAGGTACTTGGAAATTGGTGACATTTTTTAATGGTAACAATTTCACACTATGCAAGTTCAAAAATGGATTTGATGTTCATTCCGTGCTTGATTCCCGCTTCGATTAATAAGGCATAAATCGCCAATGAGCTAGATGATGCTTAATGAACATAATGCTTTTTTTATTAACAAAAAAGTTCTCTTGCATATTGTTCATGTTATTCATGCTAAGATGCATCTGTTCCCATTTGATGGCTATTGCTCATTCTTTACTGCGTTTTTTAATGCATTGAGAATTCAGATATGCCCGCCTTTCTGAAACCGCCTGCTGTGTCCTGGTGCAGACAGGGCGTAACGTGTTAATATGTGCGCAGCTCATGCCCATAGAACCATAGACGTTCATCATGGAATCAGCGCAGTCCTGGAATCATTCTGAAGAAAATCTTTGTTAATTAGATGTCTTGAAATGGGCTGTTCAGTTTTTGGGCAGTCCCTGGATGGAAGTAACCTGAAAACTGATCCAATGGACTGATGAGACTCGTGAAGCACTTTATTACTAATTCAGTTGCAAGTGAAAATGGACACGTGGTCAAACATCTCACACACAACAAAACACACATTGTGGTGACTACACTATTTAGTTTCTATTGTGTGTAGATCACCCTGGGTCTGGCTGGGTAGGCTATAGTAGACGCTTGGAAAAAACGGAATGTCCAGATGAGGGTTTAAAATAAAAATGATATTGTTTTATTGTCCACACATATTCAAAAATTAAAGTATATTATTTCCAGTTCTCAAAAGAGTACAGCAATAAGCAAGCTGGCAAGTTGCAAAACAGGTTAAATAAGCCAAGTGAAGCCAAGGTCTAAAGACTGTGCGCTTTCCCAGCTAGAAGCCACCATTACTCTGTCTCTGCCCTTCCTTTAAGGAACCTCCTCACCTGTAGAGGGAGCACACACACTAAAACGGAAATTAACATCACACACTCTATTATGACACACACACACACAAAATGAACAATTAATGTCACAAAGCATAATATAGGAAATTGGCTCCTACACACATAGTTCATACAGTATAATGTGAGATGGTGACAAATTACACCCAGCTAGACAGCCTAGGTGGGAGAAATGGCTCCTACCTAGGCCATTTCAAGGAGATGGCTTTCTATTCACAGTATTCAGAGATAAGCTTAGTCTTAAGGCTCCCCTGATAGGATGTCACCCCTCACCCTAACTTGGCAAAGCAATGATGACTGTCTTCAGGTGCCCTATTCAGTTACATGTTTTTCTTATGGAAAGCCATGATCTGGCCATTAACATTTTGGTGAAATCAATCGTTGACGGCCATCACAGAAGCCCATATATGTGTATTCAGAAAACAGTCTTACAGAATCCTAAGAAATATGGAGACGCTTTGAAGACCCTGAAAGCTTACTTTCCCCGTCTGATCATATGGTCACCACAGATATCTATGATCACCATCACATTTGGGAGGGGACGATCACAAATTAAAAAGAAGGACAAACTATAAGAGCAAGAGTAGTGAGACTGAGCAGTAAATGGAATTACGGACTGCATAGGGTAACAAAAAGGAGGGGCGGAAGGCCGCGTTTGGACTCCAGCCGCTCCATTCTCGCGGCTCGACAACAATTCACGTTCTAATGCTCACCCTGGTTTTCAATGCCTTTTAAGTTTTTTTTTTTGCCTTCACGCCTTTCAACTCCTCAGCCAGAGCACTAACCATTTCTTTCTTTATATTCAGCAGGCGATTTGCTTCAAACATTGCATTTGACTCTCTTCTGTATACGACTTATGATTAACAAAGCCAATGGAACGTTTTCCCTTCTTTTTTCCACGTTGCATTTTGCCCCATGCTCTCTTTATGTCATCCGTAGACCAAACATGATTTGCGTCAACCTTGAAACCATATTTCAATTCCATCTTGTGCTTCACTTTCTGAAATGCTTGCGTTAAACTTGGTGGATCTCAAAACCGTCTCGGAATCAACTGCGGGGACACCTTTGCTGCCGTAATCAGTAGTAGGAATTCCATTTGCACTTCTGCAATTTCGGGGTCACTCTTAATCCAAATTATATAAAAATACTATCTCTTCTCAGGGGACACCACACCTCTTATTCCTTTATTTAAAGCTGATTTGTTTCCTCCAGGTTGCGGTTTGGCATAAAATTAGCACTCTGGCTCTACCTTTAAAATTATTTTGCTTTGGACTCAAGGACAAAACCAAATACTACCAACAGCAATACTGCTTTCGAATGAAAATGAAGGTCACAATCTACTGTAATAAGGACAATACTGAAACAATTATTACACATTAAATTCAACTAAATAAACTCTTAAAATAGCCTGACATACTGTATACATTTACACCACCAATGTTTCAGTAATGTTTCAGTTTATATCTGGTGGCCAAACTAGTTGGTAGCACTGATCTGAAATGCATTGTGCAATGGAGTAACGAGATTATCCTATCCCTTCTATTTTCAGATGTATACCATGGAGGGCAAGCACTCCTGAATAGCATAACTGTAGATTCTTCTTTGCTCAATTGTTGGGCGTGCACCTAGTGCACGTTAATTATTCCACAGAGATATGGCTGGTTTTTATTTCGTTTTTACAGATTTTATTTAGCGTCTTGATATGGCCATGCACTGGAGTTGATATCAGATGAAAGGTGCCTTGCTCAGCCAGCAGACAATGCACACAGGGATGATGCACCAAGATGCACGATGCATGTTTGCCTATTCCTGCTTATATGAAATTACAATGAGAAGATATATCCGCAAAGTAGCCACTCAACTTATTCTGGAGAGTGATGGTGATGGGGTGTCTGGAGTGGAATGTTTTCCCACGGATGATGAGCAGGCCTTTACACTTTATTTACCTGAAGAAATATTGGCTTATATTTATTTTCAATGCTTGTGAAATTAAAAGAAGATAATCTGTACGTGGGTGGTTTTTTTTGTTCTTATTTGAAAGTTTAGTTTTCATTTGTTTATTTGTTGTTTGATGATCCCCCATTTTGCGCAGTGTGATGGGTTGGGGGGTCTCCACTGTCTGGGCAGACTAATTACACCACAAATTCAGCGTGAGCGAGTGACCTGCACACAGTGTGTAGAATAGGTCTGCACTGCTGGTTTCAATGTGGAGGGCTTGGCACAGCTGACTGGAGGAAAACACACGGAAAAACAAAGGGACTTCTTGGAAAAAAAAAAAAAAAAGTGAATAGTTTTTTGTTGAGAGTTAGTTAAAATGTGTCCCCCCCCCCCCCGATATTCAACACTTGGCAGAACTATTTTCTCAAGTCAAAAATCTTGTTGATCGCAGTTCTTTGTGTGATTTGAATAAAATTATGTGAAAGTAAATCACTGTTTTGTTTGTTCTTTTATATTCATGGTCATACAAATATTTATGCAATAATGTGACATTGTTGCAGCACACATTTTGATAGCCCGTATTGTCCAGAAACAAAGATGTATATAACTTGTTTCTGGATTACACAGTCAAGGATGGCATCATTACACAAGGAGACCAGACAAACCAAAAATACATTTAAAAAAAAAATACCTTAGATCTGTAAACAATCAGTTGTAGCAGTAAATGCACTTGTAACCTGGTGTGATATCAGTGTAACTGAAGAAAATGTGGATAAATTAATCAGTCTTCAGAGTTCATACTAAGTGGATTTTTAATCCATACATTGAAAAATATCAACATTTCAGCCTCCTCTGGAGCTAACCTTGGAACACTTTGAACGAGATTGATCCGAATCTACCTGCTGGAACTTTAGTAAAAGTAAAAAAAAAGGGTCAGATTCCAGGAAAACCATACATGATTCTAAATTGACCCAAAATGTAACAACACTTGATCAGGGCTTAGTTTGATCTACATGTATCAAGTGGCAAGAAGTTGAAAATGCGTCAACCAATCAGATTTACTGTTTACTATATAATAGTAGACAACCTAACAGCTCTCTAGAAGTAATGCCAAAACAGCTTGATTGCCATCCAATGGCAGGCAGCA
The DNA here is from genome assembly GCA_029692085.1 of Gymnothorax javanicus. Classification (NCBI taxonomy): domain Eukaryota; kingdom Metazoa; phylum Chordata; class Actinopteri; order Anguilliformes; family Muraenidae; genus Gymnothorax; species Gymnothorax javanicus. The sequence goes on from CM056195.1 coordinate 19,935,672, forward strand.
GTACAGGTTATAAAGCTGCCCCCAACGGCTGCCCCCTCCATGTTATTGGATGGGACATGAGCCACACTCAAGAAGTATGTGTCAAATAATTTTTAGTCGCGTGCATGTGGTATACTGTAGCATAATTAGCAGGCTGGCTAGAGAGTGAGCTAGCTACACTGGTTTGCTAGCTATAATAATTAGAGATCGCTGTCACTTTAGTTTGCTAGCTAGCGGTTATTACAGTAGAAGCGAACTGTTACCCTATTAGCTAGCTTGCTACACTAGTGTGCTTGACATTTATAAGGAGTTTGTTATCATTTTAGCTAGCCAGCTAGCTTACAGTTATCCTTAGAAGCAAACTGTAGCCTTAATGGCAAGCTGGCTGGTTAGTTACCTCAGTACAAGTGATAGTATTACGTCCGCAAACGTGGCTTCTGTACATACTTTAAATGCTATGAGTTGGTTTATTTATTTCTGAGAATGCTTCACTTCTGCAAAAAGACTGTAGATGACTCGAATGACACGATTTTACACAAATTGACGCGCAATATGCAATGAAAGTCATGTGGGGGCGAGGAAACCAGATTTAAGGTAGTGTACAGATTCCATCTACTAAAAGGACCTCGGTTGACAGAGTTAAGGTTAGGGGATCATAATCAGGGGATTATTTCCATAATTTGTCTTAGGTTAGGCGATCCGTCAAATTTCTGATCATGTCATGCCACCAGTTATGATTTATTCAGAAATCTATCTCAGGCTTGTGTTCTTGGTGGATGGAATCTAATGCCGACCCAGATTTTATAGGGGGAACACCAGATTTTACATGACACCGGCGATTGCGCGTCTGAAGCCTCGCTTTGGACAAAAATGAATATTCATTACCTGAATATTAAGCGTGGTCAATACAGAGCCATGTAGGCATGGCTGTGGGTCAATAGTACTGCTTGTGCTCCGTAGTGGGCGGTTTCGAATGCAACAATTATCGGTCCCTGACATAAGTAGCCAATCAGATTACGGTAAGGAGGGGCTTGGCTCCAGTCAGTGCAGAAACCACGCAATCAGAGAAGGGGGTGTAAATTTAAACCCGATTGGTGTCCCGCCGTCTCCAACGGTTACATGAGCGTCATAAGTTCCGGTTGCGACGCCGAACTTGGGTGACTTTTCCGAAGTGTACTTTCGAGCGAGAAGAAGTAGACGGGGATACTAAACTGTATTTGTACTTTGTTAAGAGATTTTCTCGCGGCTTAGTAACGTTAACATTTAAAATAATGCAAACTGCTGCGTGTTGATTAATCGTGAAGCCCCGCTGGACAATTATGGGGACTAACACCATAGTTTGTTAGTAAACAGGAATAGCGAAATTCCCTGCCAAGACTAACGTCAATGCAAGCACTTAGCTAACTTTAAGTTGAGTTGCCTAATAGCATTACTGAAGATCTGCTCAGTGTGAACAACGAGTTTCCGCGTGACTTGACTGATTTAACTTTAAATATCTACATTGTCGCTTTAACGCCCCGCCATGGCAGAAGGACCGGGCTATGGGGGCTTAAATAATAACTGTTCTAGTTCAAGAATTAAGAAAACCGTTAATATCAGTGTCCCTCCAACCATGCATCTACGGAAAAAAGTTCGACAGAGTCAGCCGAAGCGGAATATCCACAACCGGGTGAGGAACTTTTATAGCTGACGTTGCCGTCTTTGGCCAAGTTGGAGCTGCTGGTTCAAGCCTGTTTTGTTCGGTCCACTTGCCAACGTGCAACTTTTACTTAACTATTAATAAGTTGTCAGCTTGTCTCTGCTAAATTAGCTCACTATTTATCTTGGTTCTGACCCAAGAGAACAGGGATGCAGCTAACAGTTCGTGTGCTGATGGCATTAGGTTAAAAGCCGTTTTCACACTGGACGCGAAACGAATTTTTCGCACGACAGATCACATTCAAAGTCGATGCAAAGACGCGAATACACGCGTTTCGCGTCCGGTGTGAAAGCAGCTTAAGTTGGCTAGCGTTTTAGTGATCATGGGTCAGCGGGGGCACTTATTAATAATAGCAGGACAAGTTAGTTTAGTGTCTTCTCGTCTATGTCTGTTTTACATTGAGTGTGTGCGCAACTCCTTAGCCAAACATGCTTATTTGTTTTCATGACATTTAACTAAATGTGCTGCTAGCCAAGTCAACACTGAGTTGAATGAAAGACGAAGCCAACTCCACCTGGCTAGCTAGCTAGCTAATTGTTTCTTGCTGGAATAAGTTTGCTTTTGTGTTTTGAATTGATTTTACTGCTGCATATTTTCTGAGATCTGCAACGTCAAGCTCTTAGCCCGAATGAACTGAGAATTGCCAGACTCTACTTGCCGCTCACAATGAAAGAGTTGCTAGCTTCGCTCCCATGTTTTTCCACTTACTGAACACTTGTTATAGCTCGTCAGACAGTTGGGTATCCCCAGCTAGTTGTTCAAAACACTAGCTTCCTAGCTGTATGAAAAGTTTCTGTTTGGTGCTAGTTTGTGCTAGCGAAATAAGGTGGCCCTAACTGTGTAGGGCTAATCTGCTGAAAACATTCAGATGAAAATTCGCTTACTAATACTTCTTTTTTTTCCATCAACTCACTAGATATTGATAGATATACATCTCAAGAATAACAGGTGAAAATTATTTTGCAATATATTAAGAAATAAAGAAATTATGAAGGAAAGTAGGTGGTTGTAGTTTTTCAACAGAATGTTTTCAGAAGATTAGCCCGACCCAGTAACGGGGCCCTAACTTCACTTGCCAGCTGTTTCTCTGCCCACGTTTTCGGGATGTTTACAGCTGGCTTGTTGGTTGACTGTCAATTTTACAAATTCCACTCTGCAGAAACTAATTAGCTACATCTTACTCTTCGCAATGATTTGCTTTGTCATGAGTGCATTTTTCAATGGATTTTACTACAACGTTGGAATACTAGAATCTTCTGATTCCATATAACGTTAGCTTAAGTGTTAAAATAGACAGGGATTTGTTTCCTTGTCTCTAAATCCGCGTACATAATTGGTTGGATGTTATGACCGATAATAGATGGTCGCAGGTAGAAAGAATATCTTTGGCCTCTCTTGCTTGTCGGTACATTCATTGATTTTCCTTGTATTTCTCGATGATGAGATCCCAGTTTAGATTAAGCTTGTATTAGTATCTTATTTTCGGACCAATCACAGCGCTTGGTGCCGAATGTCCCTAGAAGTCCTGACATGGCAGTGTTATTCACGAGAACGCATCAATGACTCATTTACATTCTTACTTTTTTGTTCCTTGCCAATCATCTCTGATTTCTGGTTTAAATATGCTCTGCCCGTCACCTGTCTGCTGTTGTGTGATGCCAAACTGGCACGCCATCATCCTTCAAGAGTGTGAACGTGGCCCCCTTGAGTTCTGAGTCTCTCTCGCTTGCAAAAAAGGCAAGATTGCTGATGTTGTCAATGTTCGAAGAAACAGGAACGGAGTTTGCTTTGTTTGTTGTTGACATGGAAATTTGTGTGGTTGATTTTCTAGGTGGTCCTGGAGAAAGTTCTTGGGATCACTACATCAAGTAGCTGTGGTTTGGCCTGTGACCCAAATGCTGGCCTGGTGGCCTATCCTGCAGGGTAAGTCACATGCCCATGGTGGCCATATTGCCTGCTCCTTGTTCTTACATTTGAAGTCACCTTTACCTTTCTTTTGATGTCTACTCATATCAATGTGATCCAAGTTATAAATGTTTATAATTGGAAGCTGTGTAATATCGTGGTGAGGCAGCTGAGCTTGCGACTCGTTTTGATTCCCTGATGGGCCGAGGCCATTATAATGCCCTTTAGCTAGATGCTAACAGAAGTGCTTCTGTTAAAGGTCCAGCTGCACTGGATTCAATATGGATTTTGTGTTAAATGTAATGAAACTCCACCACATGAGTAGTCTGCATCTGTCATTGTAACCCGGCTGGAATTCAGCTTAGGCAATGAAGGGTTGCTTGAAAGTAATTCCTACACTTTGAGTGAAAGGGATTTTGATGGGGATTGAGGCTTGACGGCTGGGTAGACTGCAGAAACAGAAGGCTATTGAACGATGGAATATAGAAGCTTTTGGGTGGCTAGAGAGATAATGGATGCATGTGGTTTAATTTTATTGCTGTATTATATGCAGTTAAAACGGCCGAGGTGGGGTTGGGCTGTCTGTCTGATGCTGTGACTCGTTAATTTTTCAGGTGTGTCGTGGTCGTCCTGCACCCCAGGAAAGTCAAGCAGTGGCACATTCTCAACTTCTGCAGGTTGGAGTTCTTCTCTGTAAACTGCTCAGTGTTTCATAAACATTCAGGGCTGTGGTAAATGCCTGGTTTCAGTGTGACCGAGGTCTTGTGCAGTTGGCCTGTTGCTAATGTGTCGCCACGATTGAGGCTTTTAAGGTTAGCTGTGAAGCAGTGCAGCATAGAAAAGCAGTTTCAATCTTATTATACTCCTGGAAAATTTGTTTGTTCACAGTTTAGGTCTTTAACAATCTCAACTGCTTCCTGTAGAATGTTTAAAGCCCCTATTATAGTGACAGAGATTAGCTCTCAGCCAGCCCCAGAACAGGCTCCACGACCAGTCTTTGGGCTTAATACTCTTCGTGAGGTTTTGTAAGAGAAAATGGCCCTGCAGGAATCATCAACACTTTCACAAAAGGTTGTGTACAAGTGATGTCAGCAGGTGGTGATTTGAGTAAAGCTTGTTTATGTGTAGTTTGAAACACTGTGCAGCTGAGCATAATTTTCCAAATGCAGTAGTTAGTGCAGCCCTGCTGTCCTTGTTTCCCAGGAAACCTTTCTCTTCCTTGGCATTCTCACAAGATGGAAAATACTTGGTCACTGGTGAGGTAAGTATTTGGAAATGCTCACAACTTAAAAAAAATCAGCTATCTGCACGAGATTATTCTTGGATGTCTGTCTGTTTATGGGTAGGAAATGGTGATCAGGAACATGAGGTTGTACACTTGTGAAACAGAATTCAGAAGATATTGGGACCGTGCCAGTGTTGTTTCAAGTGTGGAAGTTGTATCATGCCTAAACAAGTGTCAAGTGAATGCAGATGTAGCATTTGCTTGGAAGAATCCATGAAAAGGTGTGTGTGGCAGTTAGGGGTGTAACGATTCTGAGTCGATGTTTTTTAATGCATAGGACCGCCATGGGGCGAACATCCGAGCTTTCCCTTTTCCTTTATTAAACCCGACGCAGTCTTGAACGAAAGTGCCAAACATCAAAGGGCATGAGAAATGCTTCCAGGAAAAAAAAACTTGACTGACATTAGTATTTTTTGGCGACATGCTGCACGGAGCCAAGTAAAGGACTACAGAATCGTCTCCTTTGAAGCAATTGAGTTACTCTAATCTTGTCCCTGTTTACTTTGCTCAATTAGCAATCAAACGGGATTCTCTTATTTACTTTGCTGAATTAGTTGAGCTGTTAAGGCAGCATGTTTTGATTGCCGCATTCTGAAAGTTAAATGGGCATAGATTTGCAAGAACGCGTATTTGGCCATTTCGTGTGATTGTGATAATTTATAGCTCACATTCACGTTTCATCCGCTTTAATGTTTTCCACCTTGTGTATTTTTTAGACGCTTGAAATCCGGGGCGATCTGAAAATAAATCTCTTTATTTTATCATTATAGATCTCCTAAAAATACTACAATGAGAGATGAAATGCTGAGTTGGGATGTGGCGATGTTGAATGAGCATTATTTTTAAAGTGTGATGAGACAACTTGCCGTCATGGGGTGTGTAGGCGGTCGCGTGTAATTTCTTGAAACATACACACCTGAAGCGGCTTAAAACGATTTAAAGTGCTGTCGGGAAGAAGACTGAGTTTAGATTTTGCTAATTGCAGGTGCTCCGCCCTTCCTTAAATCTGCTCCCGTGTACTTGGCCTAAATAACAATCAAGAAATTTAGCCAGTAGCCTATAACGATTAAGATGTGATGGTGAAAAGCAGACAAACCCAACTGGGCTACGGTGTTAGATTGAAAGAATGCCAATTTGAATAATTAGAAAAAATCTTCCTCTGAATTACATCTCTCATTGTAGCATTTAGGACATTATTCAAGATTAATTTAAAACAGATTTGTTATAAGATCGCCCTGGAGTTTAAGCGTCTAAAAAATACACAGGGTTGAAAACATTCTGAAAAGCGGATGAAACGTGAATGTGAGATATAAATATCACAGTCGCACGAAATGGCGTGGCAATGGCAATCGTGTTCATGCAAATCTGTGCTATTTTATGGCCATTTAAATTTTAAAATGCAACAATCAAACATGTTATCTTAATAATCAGCTCTACTCATTCAACTTAAAGAGTAAACAAATCCACCATTTGATTGCTAATCAAGCAAAGTAAATGGGAACAGGTATACTTTTCTTAGAGTTGCCTAATTGGTTAATAGGAGACGATTTTGTTTTCATTTGCTCGGCTCCGCTCAGCACGTAGCCAAAAAAATACTGATGTCAGTCAAGTTTTTTCCGGAAGCATTTCCCATACTCTTTGATGTTAGGCAATTTCGTTCAGGACAGCAGGGGGGTTAATAAAGGAAAAGGGAAAGCTCGGATGTTCGCCCCATGGTAGCAGGTGTTACTACGCTTTAAAAAAACATTGATTCAGAATCGTTACACCCCTAGTGGCAGTAGATTTTGACTCGATGCAAAAGAGCCTCCCATGATTAAGTGGAAGTCCTATAGGATGCATTTTTACTGTATTTTTAGATGCACCTCATGCTGTTTTCACAAAACTATGATTTCCCATTCAGTGCAGACACCCACTTGATATTTTAAACCAGCTGCAGGCAATCTGCAGGAGTGACATTTATACTTGTGTTTTGGCCTAGTATGGCCAAGAGGGATGTGCGGACCGACCGTACGAACACACAGCAGTAGAGCGGTGCAGAATTTTGGAGGATGGAGTCACATTCCCTTTCACTTTCTATTGAGTCGATAGCAGAGCGAAGCAGTACAAAGTTGGCAAAGCAAGTGGCCAAAACTTGAATCTCATTCAAATGAGGAATGACAATGGCCAGCCGCTGGTCAATCACCATCACAAAAGGATGCAGGAATTTCAAATCTCAAAATGGAGGAGCAGCTAATCATAGCTGTAGCTATCGGGTTTTTGAATACAATGGCTATGTAGATAGGTAGCAAGCTATTTGGCTAGTAGTTTGTTGTTTAAATGAAATAAATACTTGGCTCACAAAATTTGCATGTGAAATAAAACGATATTGTGGATATCTGGGTATAGCTACACAGCTTGGTAGCTATTTGGCTAGTTGTTTTATGTTGTTTAAACGAAAACAATAAATATTTGGCCAACAAAATTTTCATATGATATAGAAGTTTATAGTGGATATCTATGTTAGTCTGCTACTTTAACTTTATATTTGGTAGCAGCCACCAAATCCCTGTGTAAACTGAATGCTTCTGGTTCGGCAGACCTGCCTAACATTTTAAAATGTAAACACCCACTAGACGCCCGCGGCAGTGAGTGACAGCGAATTGATTCGCGCAGTATCGCTGCAGTGTGTTCGTATTATGAGGCCGAAGAGGATGATGGACTGTCAAGGGGGGAGGGGGTTGTATTGTCTTTTTTGTCATGGTTTGCATAAACCAATGAAAGTTTGTCTCCGCATCAAGAATGCTCCCTACTTTTCTACGCAAAGCTGCTTTCCAAAATTACTGTTCCATCCCTGCAACTCATTAATCTTCATTCTCAGTGACCCACAGGCCTTTAGCTTGCTTGTTTCACTGTTCACAATCTCAGCTCAGATGGATGGTTTTTTTGCTTTGGTTGCAATGCATGAAATGGTGAAATTCTTCAGTTTGGTTTAATCTCTACGGTAGTGTTTGTGTCAGGTGTACTCACACAGAGAGACTAATCCTGAATTTTGAACTGTGTGCAGAGTGGTCACATGCCCTGTGTGCGTGTCTGGGACGTGGCCGAGAGGACACAGGTGGCAGAAGTTCAGTGCCATAAGTACGGAGTGGCCTGCGTGGCATTCTCTACCAACGGCACGTACATCGTCTCTGTGGGCTACCAGCACGACATGACGGTCAGCGTCTGGGAATGGAGAGTGAGTACCAGTCTCGGTCTCAAGCAATATAGCAGTATGGGTGCTGATCTGAGGTCAGGATTTCCTCTCAAGTCCTAACTTTTTCCAAAATGACACGAAAGGCCAAACTCACTCTGTGTCAGCACTCCTTCTCTGCAGCGATGAATGCCCTGGGCTCATATTGAAGTGATAAAATTGTGCTTTTTTGGTTTCCCCCTTTCCTTTGGTGGGTTACATATCTTTTTATGCAAGAAAAATCTCTGCAAAGTGGCAAAGCCCCAAGTCCACACCAATTTTCTCCGACGGCAAACTCTGCTGCTGAAATGCTTAAAAGGAGGGGTCCTTTGTTGTTCAGCCTTTTCTGCCAAAAAATTGTCTTTGTCTCAATGTAAGACATTTGCATCATGCTCATCTAGCAGCTCGTTAGGCATGCCCTCAAACAAAGCGCGGTTGAGTGGAGGTTGGAAAGAGTTGGGTAGTCAATATGGCAAAGTCAGAGACTCCGTTTTCTCTGCTACTAGGGCGAATTTCCTTTGTTTGGGCTATTCAAGGAAACTGAAGTGGATAATCAGTGGTTAAAATTAATTTTTAATACTATTCCTTAGGGGCCATTTGCAATAATGGGACTTGCGCCTGGTCTTAAGCCAAGTCGAGCATAACTTTCAAGGCATAACTTTAAGACCATTGCACCAACTGGTCGTGAACTCTGTTTTCACGAAGACTAGTCGTAAAATCTGCACCTTGCTGAGGGCAGGCGTAAAGTTAACTTCTTGGCCATGCCTAAAGTAAAGCACTTATGGAAGACCTCCCCAAGGTGTGACGTTACCACACGCCTGACCCATGTCATATTTACTTGAGGACAAATTACTGCCATTGCTCATTGAAAGGATATTGCCACAAAGAAACACTGCCTAGTGAAAGGAGCTGTGTCACGATCACTGCGCATTCTCAGAACTTTGAAAATTGTTAGCAATTGTTAACAAAGTGAATCTGCTCGACTGCAAGTCAAAATTCCATCCTTGTAATCCGTTATCTTTTTTTATTATACATCTTAGTTACTCAAGCATTTTGCTTTTTGTATTATCTATTTTCCCCATAATGACTACATATGATGCCTATATGTGGGAAGAGCCTATGGGGAAAAGAGGCCTCCTCTCTGCTCCTGCTATTCCCGCTCAAGACTGCTGTCTGTCCTGGCTCCCCGTTGGTGGAATGATCTACCCGTCGAGGTCAGAACGTCAGAGTCACTGAGCAGCTTCAAGCACAGCCTGAAAACTCGCCTCTTCAGGCTCCACCGTTCCAATACTCGACTGCCCTCGGTCTAACTCTCCTTATGTCACGTGCCACGATGCCGGAGTCTCGTTTTGTTAACTGTGCTGGTCATCTCTGTTAACTGTGCTGCTGGTTTTTGTTAAATTAGCTGGTTTCTTTCGGTTGGCTACGGTTTGCTGTAGTTCTACAACTTTCGCTTAGTGTTTCTTTTGTCACTTAACCTATTAGCACTTTAACTTGTTTCCTTGGAGCTCAGCACTTTTGCACCAAACTTTTGTGCTTTGAACGTCGCTCTGGAGAAGAGCGTCAGCTAAGTACATGTAATGTAATGTATAGCTGTAACTGGGTGCTTTTTGACCATGAAAATAGGCAGATCTTTGTAAACAACAGCAAAGATGAAAATGCTGAATTGGGAAATGGCCATAACATGACCTCCTTTTAATTCAGTGCTGTTCTGGGGGAGAGAATATGGTCAGTGCCTCGCCATTTAAGAGGTTCACAAATGTGCGATTAAACTATTCTCGATTTGAACATTTTACTGCTGAGGTAGCTGACCGTTTACATGAGCTGATTGGCCACAGCTCCAAAGCAACAGATCCTAAAATGAATTTGTTCGTTTAAATTGCATATAGAGTACTAAGCTCTGTAGAGAGCTTTTTGCACTGTATTGAGCTTGTGAGATTGCAGGTTTGTAGCATAAGTGATGTTCTCTAGTGATATTTTTAGACTTTTGTAAAACAATCCGTTTTAGCAATTCGTGTAACCCCGGGGGCTCTGGGGCTGCCAGATAAACTTTTCTGCAAAGCCTCAGTGTGTGCAGCTTTAATGCTGGTTTCGTAAGGTGCTGGCGCCTGTTGACTGTTCTGATTGCTTCGGTCTGATTGAAGTTTTGTCTCTGGTAAAGCTCTTAGGCATGGTCTTGAATTAATTAATTGCGCAGAAATGCCATACTGCAGCACTGTAGCCGCTACAGCTTTTCTCTCTCGGTCTGTCTGACGGCTGGTTTTATGTGTGTTTGCACCTTTTTGCTCCTGCAGAAGGGAACGGTCATTGCGTCTAACAAAGTGTCGAGTGGAGTGCTGTCTGTGTCCTTCTCGGAGGACAACAGCTACTTCGTCACGGCGGGGAACAGACATGTCAAGTTCTGGTATCTGGAAGCGTCCAAGGAACAGCGGGTGAGTGACAGTTTGACGTTTTGCACTAACTGAAGGGAATCCTGTTGGGAAGGCAATTTAGCAGGAATGAGGTAGTTGTTATATTGCTTTACTAGTGGAAAACATGGAAGACCTCCACATATCCTAAATTTTGGTCAATACAAATGTATTATTTATTATTATTTATTTTAATTGGACACAAAGGTAGAATACGCCCACGAGTGCGGCATGAGTCGTCAAAGTTGTTCAATCGTTTTTCCCAGAAATGGAGAACTTTAAACTATGATTTAGAATATCTACAAAACAACTTTTGTCATTCTTGGGCCAGGTACTGGTGTATAGGTGCTATATACAGTGCTAGACAAATGTGATGAGAGTTCTGCAACATTGATTTTGACTTAAATAGAACTTTAGTTACTCTGACATGGCTCTAGTGGTATCATCGTCTCAAGCCGTCATTCTTGCGCCCCTTGCTAATTCCATTACCTTTATTATGTTTGGTGACCATCTGCGAACACTCAAGCAACATACCCAACACAGGATATATTGGTAAAAAGCTGTGACGATGATTGTCTGGTATTATGTTTACTGACCAGCGGCCCATAAATGTATTCGCCAGTCTCTGATGCTTTTGTGGTGTTACCAATATGCCTCGGTGTCTGTGTTCTGTATTTATTATCCCTGCCTGTAAAGCTTATCTTGTAGCTGGTTTTTAATGGGACAGAGTTGACAATTTATCTTTTGCTTTTCTCCTAGGTGAATAGCACAGTGCCTCTGATTGGCCGGACGGGGTTGCTGGGCACACAGCGTAACAACATGTTTTGTGGTTCAGCGTGCGGTTTGGGTAACAGGGCAGGCATAACATACTGCATTACCAGCTCTGGGCTGCTTTGCCAGTTCAACAGCCGGAGGGAGTTGGAGGCCTGGGTCGACCTTAAGGTGAGTGTCGGTGAATTCAAGCGCTCTCTTCTGCTGCAATCTTTGATACCCTCAAGCACCAGCAGATCGTGAATGAATATCTGACTGCTTCTGCCAGAAAGCTTTAGCTGGGTCATGGCTGGATCATGGGACCGTCGCCCAATGCATGCATCAAAATCAAAACAAAAATGGTTCTCCAACCACAGAATCAAAGTTTTGCCTGGGCATTCCGGGTCCTCTGACCTAAATCCAATTTGAAACCTGTTGGACGAGCATAAACATGGAACATGGATCTGACATGGATCTGGGAAAGATTTGCCCATCTTCTCCAAACTCTTTATGCACAATAGGAAATTATTCAGAGCTTTTGTCTTGGCAAAGTAGAGGTTGCTCAAAGTATTAATTAATGGGGATCCAATGATTTGGGCAAGTTTTTTGAGAAAATATTTTTTTGAATGATTTTTTTTTTTTTCAATCGGTAATCGTACTTCAGTTAATTTATTTTTGTTGATGTATTGACTTGAATATCAGGAGGTCAATAAACAAAGGCATGAAATCATAACTACTTTTGTTCATATATACCATGGGGGCGAATGGTAGTGGAGGGCACTGTACATGGGTTGCTTCAGTAAATATCTAGCTGTCTAAATCGGTTGCATGTATGAGTAAATGACATTCATTTGCATTTGAATGCATTTCTATGTACTCTTCCGTCCTTGCGTTCCCTCTTCCAGACCACTTCTGCCCGGTGTCTGACTGTCAGTAAGGACTACGTATTTTGTGGCTGTGCGGAGGGCACCGTGCGTGTCTTCAGCCCCCATGACTTGCATTACATCACCACTCTGCACCGCCCCCACAGGCTTGGAGTGGACATTACACAGGGAGTCCAGTCGGGGTGGGTAGAGCTGCTGTCACTCACAATGAGTGGGGCGGAGCCTCATGCACTTCTCTCATCACATTCTCACCTCCTACATCCCCTCTGTCCTCACTGCCTGTTCAACCAGGTCTGTTGTGGTAATGGAAATTGGTAGTTTTATATTACAGTAATACACACCCTCTATCAAAGTATTTGCTCTTGGTCTTGCCCTAAACTCTTTTCCCCATAGTGACTACATGTGAGACCTAACTGTGTATCAGTGGTTCTTTTCCCTAGCCTCCCCATTGATTGAAAACGGGTTTACCCAAGGTGTCAAATGTCTTCTGCATTGACATGGCCAAGGTCCTCATTTGTAGTCATTTTGGAGAAAGGGAGGGGGGAGTCTATGGGGAAAAGAGCTAATGAATGTTCAGCATATTCACATATCTCTGCTTCAGTGGTCAGGATGGTGGAGTATTGAATGTTAATATGGGGCTGTCGTTTGTTGTCATGATGTGGGGGGAGTTAATGAAAATATGCTTCAAATGAATGTTTTCTCTTGATTTTGGTGTTATGCAGTTAATTATTCAGTTCTTTAATTTATATGTAATTTTAATTTTTGTCATTACCCTCCTGGTTTCAATAGTACAGTCATAATTTGTTGGACTGTGACAAATTTTTGTTATTGTGGTTCTGTTGACTGCAGCAATCGCAAGATCTGCGTCAGGGGGAGAGGGGTGGGAGGGTGGGCGGCTTATCTCGTTTTGTGCAAAGTGACTTGGGTAAAAAAATCATTGACCAAAACTCCACCTCCAGAGACCGCTGCACTGGTTGTATAGGCAGCTGAACAGAGAGAACTGTTTCAGACACGTGCTGGTAAATAACGCTAAAACCAGAAAGGCGAGAGTTGCTCGTCCCTACAGTTGCTGATCACTGCATCAGACATCAAGCGGTATTTGCACAGGGGGGCGGGGCTATGTTCAAAAGCAGGCCTACCAAAGAAAACTACCAAGCTGTACCAAAGGTTTGTCAGATGTTTACCTTTTTCAAAGAATCAGCAACATAACAATTGAAAAACTCAACTCAAAACTCAAGTTGGTTTGTCTCTGTATTTATTACAGGCCGTGCGATTTTTTTGAGTGTGGTTCTGATGAAAATTTATCGATTTTCAAAGTGTTGTGGTGCAAAGTTTTGCGGGAATGAAGCATGTTTTCGATTTTATGTTGCTGGTTCGAAAAAGGTAGACATCTGACAAACGTTTGTTACAGCTTGGCCGTTTTCTTTGGTGGGGCTGAAAAGGTGTTCTCATTTTGAAATGATACACCCGATGTGGATGAAAATGCCCTCAAATTGAAGCTGACAGTGAGCGCTTCAGCCTCATTCTCATCGTAACCTCTCCAAATCAGTTCTTGGAGTCCAGAACTAAAATTTAAAAAAAAAAAAAAAATCAATTTCTAATGAATTATGGCGTTCACTGTGTATTTAAATATATATTTATTGTTGCCTCTGTATTGTCTTTGTTTCAGTCATCTGTTTTCAACGTCACCAGAGGCAAAATATCCGGACACAGTTGCTCTGACCTTTGACCCAGTAACCTGCTGCCTGACTTGTGTATACAATGACCACAGTGTGTATGTGTGGGACATTCATGACATCAGGAATGTGGGCAAGGTTTACTCTGCCCTGTATCACAGTGGCTGTGTATGGAGCGTGGAGGTGAGTGGTATATTCCCTGGCAAAAGAACTCTGTTGTAAAATAAACCATTTACATTAAATATGAAAACTTAATTTAAGTTTTCATTTAATTTTAATGTTGGACAAAGCAAATCTGAGTTAACATGAAATGCAGTTTTTTTTAATGAAGGATAATACAATTTATTGAGGGGAAAAAAAACCTGCTTGACCCGACCAGGCCCAATGTGAACTTGTAATTGCCCCTTAGTTACAACATAAACAACATAAACCAATTAAACAAATGTAACCAATAACTGAGTTCAGTTTCACAAGACATGCTCAGGCATGTTAATGGTCAGCCCTGTTGAATTTTAACATCTCTTAGGTAGAACCTGTCTGGCAAGGTGAAATGGGCAAAAAGCAGCACATGGCGCCACGATCTAAAGATATTCAAGAGCAAATGGAAAAATATTGTTGATATCCATCAGTCTGGAAAGGGGTACAAAGCCGTTTCAAAGGTTCTGGGACGTCAGCAAACCACAATGAGAGCCATTTACAAGTGTGAAAGAGAGAAACCACTGTTCTATGTTGAAGCTTCCCGCAGTGGCTGCCCTACCAAAATTTCTCGTAGAGTGCAACGATGACTCGTCCATGAGATCACAAAGGACCCAGACTGCAGGCCTCGCTTACCAGGAAAGGTCCATGTTCAGCTTTTCACTATAAGCTGGAGACTGGCCAAAAAATTACTTCTGGCGGAGCTGCAAGGCAAAAATCTCTGCTGACCAAAAAGAACACAGTGGCTTGTCTCAAATTTGCCATAGAACATCTTGATAACCCGCAAGAATTTTTTGATAATATTCTGTGGACCGATGAGTCAAAAGTGGAACTGTTTGGAAGATCTGAGTCCCATTAGATCTGGCAGAAAGCTAATGCAGCATTCTACATGACATCACACCAACATTCAAGCAAGTGTGCTCTGGGGCTGCTTTGCTGCTTCAGGAGATGGGGAACTTGTCATTTTGATGGAATCAGTAATTCTGCTCTATACCAGAAAATCCTGAAGGAGAATGCAAGGCCATCAGCTCGTGACCTCCAGCTCAAGCGCAGTTTGGTTATGCAGCTGGAGGATCTGAAGCTCGCAAGTCCATGTGTAACTTGGTCACTCCAAAACTTAAATTTTGTTTCTGCAGCCATTCAGTCCAATTGAGATGACATTACCAGACAGGCACTTCTGGTTTCAATACCCTCCGATGTGACTGAAGTAAAATAATTTTGTCAAGAACAGTAGGCCGAAACCATTCCATTGCTGGTGTAAAAGACTAATTGCCATTTATCGTCAGTGTTAGGTTGCAGTTGTTGTTGTTGTTGCCAAGGAATGCACAACAAGCCACTGGGTTTGGGGTGGCGATTATTTTTCACATGGATGACAGAGGTTTTGAATAACTCTTTAGGTCTTATTATGAGGACCTAAACACAGAAGGTGACTGGAAGTGCTAACGGTATCCAGATCAAACCTGGAAAACAATATTTTCCTTCAGTCTGTGTTCCATGTTTTGGAGCGTTCTTTGTGAATTGTCCCATGATGAAAATTTATGTTTCTCTGCTAAAACAGTCGTCATTCTGCAGGATTTTTTTCCGTCTAAAGCATTGAGGAAATTGGTTTCAGTTTCAGTGGGACTAGTCCCTGTATATTTATTTTATTTATTTTCTTGCCGCTTTCAGAAATGATTGCCATAATACTAAAATAAAATGGGTAAAATGGTGGGTGACATGCATGTTGTCCTGATTGCAGACATACCCTGATCTGAAGCAGCCACATGTGCCCTGCCTACCCCCTGGGTCTTTCCTCACCTGCTCCTCTGATAACACCATCCGACTGTGGCACAGCGACCCCCAGAACCAAGGGCTTGACCTTAGCTACCACCGCAACCTCTACAGTCATGTAAGAGCCACATTTCGCCCTGCGCTGGGGTTCAACTGGCTGCATTCATCCTGTATGAAGATAAATGGAAGCAAGCGTTTAAATGACGTGGTGTCTTCTCCATTTTTTTGAAGCTATATTGGCTGTCATTGATGTTAGAGATGGTTTCTTTCCTGCTTGAGTTTTGTCCAGTGTTTGTGTTTCACTCTGTGTGCTGGGCGAATGGTGTAAAAAAGGTTTGGGAATTGGGCTTCTTGCACTCAGGAGGACAAATTTTCATGGAATTTCATTCTAGTAATGTTGCCTCAAGTATCCTCTGACAGATCGCCCCAGTAAATATGCAGGGGGCTCCAAAATTCAATGGGACATACAAATTTGGGGTTCTCGATGACAAAATAATAATTTTTCACTTGAATTTATACGTTACAGATTCATTGTATACCTCAGGCAGTAATGAATTTTACTTTGAAAAATTTTGGCATTCATGGGGTAATTCCACAACAATCTGATATGGGAAAAGCCTTATCACGATCTAATCATTCTGCACAAGGGTCAGGTTTACTAGAAAATGGATTGAGTCATTGTAAACAACTTTCTTTTCAAGTGTCTAATGTTAGGCTAGACAAGTCGAGGGTTTTTTTTTTTTCAGCTGTGCTGAAACTGTTACTTCAAGCTTTATGACTTCATGAAATGAATGCATGTCCCTGGATTTAAATTAATCCAAAATTTGCTGCTGTTGAGCTTTGTAGGATGTGGCTGTTGGACAGCAACTTTATTTTTTTGACAACAATCTACCTCATTATGAGAATGAATTTGCTTAATGTCGAGCAATGTTTATTTGCAGTTTTGTGGCTCCCAGAGCTGATTTATTCTTAGACCTCAATGTGTGCCCTTTTCATCACGTTTGAGCACATAATTGGGAATCTTACTTGGATCTGAAGAAGCTCCTTTCAGTTTAAAGCTTTACAAAACTCTCAAGCTTGGAAAAGTGTCCTGCAGGCAAAAATGCATGTGTGATGTCTCTGTATAAGTGAGTGCAAGTTTTGCTTTCAAATGGTTGCAAGGGTTCACTTGAGCTGTGCCAGTATTACGGTTTAAAGTGATTGCCTGAGCATGACTTGTTTTTTTAGTCTTTACGTTGACCTATGTCAGGGCTTGACTTATATGGTCATCAGAGTCAAAAGTAGTTTAGGCCTCCTGGGGAAACTAAAACCAACTGTTTGACAAACTTTTATTCTAAATATTTTCAAATTTGATTCTACAATATATTACTGGTACTTCTTAAGTTTCTTTGCCAGATTTGTATTTGGGTCATTCCATGTCAATTTACCCAACCTCCCCAGTGACATCTCTCAGATTTGACTGGTAAAAATTCTAAAATTAGTTTTTGACCCCAAATGAAGGAATCCCAAATTTCAGCTTCATACCTTTAGTCATTTTGGCATTATGGCTTTGGGAAATTTGGGTGCCACGCCCACTTTTTTTCCTGCACTTAATTTGTAACCATATCTGGAGACCCATAACTTCTCTTTTATATGAGCTACAGGGCTAAAAATTGATGAAAGGGTCATTGATTGCCTCCTCTCTTGGAAACAATGCTTACAAATGGGATACTAGTTCCATTGTATACAATACTAACCCTTTAAAACTGGATTGTTGAGAAATTCTTCAAGTATGATGACACTCAGATGATTTTCAGGGACACCACATCACTATTGGTCTTATGGCGGGTCCCAAAAATGGTCACAGGATAAATGGACCCTTCAGAACCCTCATTACATCCCCGAAATACGAGTTTCGGGGATATCATAGTTTCGCCCCACTCGCCGCCGCCGCATCCGCAGATTTTAGCCGTTAGCGCGATAACTCACAAAATACTTTACATTGGCTTCTCATTTTTTAGCATATGGGTAGATATGGTAGAGAGGATGAACTGATTAGATTTTGGACAAGTATGCACTCCTTGGTTTGCCACCAGGTGGCGCTATATATTGAAAAAATCAGTTTTTTAACCATATCTCTGGAACAATTACTTGCATAGACCTCAAATTTGCCTCATATTGTAGGTCTAGTAAAGGGGAATCTAATAAAGGGGGCTTCGAGGATTGGGGAATTTCGGGGATATACCCCTTGCTGTTGGCCGCCGACAGCGTAGGCCTAGTTTTAGGCAATGATTTCACCATGTCTCCACTTGAAATATACAATTTGCTTTTAATATGACCAACTTACGCACCTTATCCAACTTCAGGGCCAATAAAACGTTTGCTTATCCAGCTCCTGATTTTTTTTTTTTTTTAAATGGACCCTTTGGCTCACATTTCTTAAAAAATGACCTATTTTCTGAACTTGGTCAACTCTGATGAGCTCGATGTTGATGGTTTTGGTGGTTGAAATCACACTCTAATACCAAATAATGATACACTGCATCAGGTATGGAGTGGGAAACTGAAAGGGCATAGATTTACAATACCTTCCTGAACAGAAAAAGAATCAATGAGCTCCTCATTGGTCCTACTGTGCAGCAGAGTCTCAATGAGCTTCCAGCTTTAGAACAGTTTTGGCTTAGCCAGTATAGGGCATAAGACATGCATTTTTGGTGCGTAATGTAAGTGAAGTAAGTTCAAATACGCCCTGGGGGATCCATTACGATTTTTAGCATCTGGATATAATTAAAACCATTTTGAACAATATTTTTAAAAAATTTTATTTTTTGAGATCACTGCAAAGGTTTCCATACCTTCAGCATGAAGGTGAGTTACACCTTCTGCAAAGAGGACCCCGCCCCCCTGGCAACGTGGCAAATTTGCCCTAATAAGTTATTCACTAACGTGGAAGCTCACCTGGCTTTTAAAGGGAATGGGATGGTACAACCCAAAACCAGTGAAGTTGGCACGTTATGTAAATCGTAGATAAAAACAGAATACAATGATTTGCAAATCCTTTTCAACTTATATTCAATTGAATACACTGCAAAGACAAGATGTTTAATGTTCAAACTGAGAAACTTTTTTTTTTTTTTTTGCAAATAATCATTAACTTAGAATTTAAAGGCAGCAACACATTGCAAAAAAAGTTGGCACAGGGGCCTTTTTACCACTGTGTTACATCACCTTTCCTTTTAACGACACTCAGTAAACGTTTGGGAACTGAGGAGACCAATTTTTGAGGCTTTTCAGGTGGAACTCTTTCCCATTCTTGCTTGATGTACAGCTTAAGTTGTTCAACAGTCCGGGGTCTCCGTTGTCGTATTTTACGCTTCATAATCGCCACACATTTTCAATGGGAGACAGGTCTGGACTACAGGCAGGCCAGTCTAGTACCCGCACTCTTTTACTACGGAGCCATGCTGTTGTAACACGTGCAGAATGTGGCTTGGCATTGTCTTGCTGAAATAAGCAGGGGCGTCCATGAAAAAGACGTTGCTTGGATGGCAACATATGTTGCTCCAAAACCTGTATGTACCTTTCAGCATTAATGGTGCCTTCACATATGTGTAAGTTGCCCATGCCTTGGGCACTAATACACCCCCATACCATCACAGATGCTGGCTTTTGAACTTTGCGCCTATAACAGTCCGTATGGCTCTTTTCCTCTTTGGTCCGGAGGACACGACGTCCACAGTTTCCAAAAACAATTTGAAATGTGGACTCGTCAGACCACAGAACACTTTTCCACTTTGCATCAGTCCATCTTAGATGAGCTTGGGCCCAGCGAAGCCGGGCCGGCGTTTTCTGGGTGCTGTTGATAAATGGCTTTCGCTTTGCATTGTAGAGTTTTAACTTGCACTTGCAGATGTAGCGATGAACTGTAGTTACTGACAGTGGTTTTCTGAAGTGTTCCTGAGCCCATGTGGTGATGTCCTTTACACACTGATGTCGGTTTTTGATGCAGTACCGCCTGAGGGATCGAAGGTCACGGGCATTCAATGTTGGTTTTCGGCCTTGTCGCCACTTCGTGCAGTGATTTCTCCAGATTCTCTGAACCTTTTGACGATATTACGGACCGTAGATGATGAAATCCCTAAATTTCTTGCAATAGCTCGTTGAGGAATGTTGTTTTTAAACTGTTCGACAATCAGCTCACGCATTTGTTCACTAAGTGGTGACCCTCGCCCCATCCTTGTTTGTGAATGACTGAGCATTTCAGGGAAGCTGCTTTTATACCCAATCATGGCACCCACCTGTTCCCAATTAGCCCGTTCACCTGTGGGATGTTCCAAATAAGTGTTTGATGAGCATTCCTCAACTCTCTGTCTTTTTTGCCACTTGTGCCAGCTTTTTTGAAACATGTTACAGGCATCAAATTCCAAATGAGCTAATATTTGCAAAAAATTACAAAGTTTACCTGTTCGAACATTAAGTAACTTGTCTTTGCAGTGTATTCAATTGAATATAGGTTGAAAAGGATTTGCAAATCATTGTATTCTGTTTTTTATTTACGATTTACACAACGTGCCAACTTCACTGGTTTTCGGTTTTGTAGATCACACTCTGACTGGTTAATTTCATGTTGCACCCTAAGCACATCTATGATAAATTAAGAGATTAAGTACAACCCCATTGAACCATGCACCTCACTTTGTGCTCAGATTAACCTTCGTTAAATTACTAAAAATGGATTTGGACACGCCCTAAATGCACCACTCGCTTCAGACCTTGAGCTTGGATCGTTCTCATAGGGCTCTATTTGTGCAACCCTCAAAAGAAAGGGTGCCTGACACCCCCGACCACTGCCACAAAAAGAGAAAAAACTTCAGGAAAAGTCAGAGGCTCGGAGAGTATACATTGTAAACAAGCAGCCCGCTTGGTCTTTCCAGCAAATTTGGCTGTCAATTCTGCCGTACAAAGGTTGGCTACACTGTGATGTATGAACAAAACTGATGCACTGTTCTGTGTGTGTGGAAATTACTCTCGTGACAGAGTTCAAAATTTTGCTAAAGGCTGTTCTTCTGGCAGCCTCGATAGTGTTATGAAACTTGGCAACAGCAAGATCCACAAGATTCAGAATAACCCCAGCTTACATTGTGCTCAGGACTTGTTTTTGCAGCATGTACTTAACTCCCTTTTTGCTTGATTTTATTAAAAATGTTGCAACAGTCAATTTTGTGAGTCCAGTGAGCGACAAGTTTGCATTTTTAATGAAAAGAAATTTAAATACTCAAATTTAAATGCTCATTATGGTTGTTTGAGTCATTTTGTGTGGAATGACCTCAGGTTTTGAGAGATGACTAAAAGTTAAGTCTTGGTTGCCCTATGTACACTTAATTTATATGGGGCGTTTATATTTTTATTATTTATGTAACATGAAATGTGTTACCCTAAATGAGCTGATAATGTCTTAATTGTGCAAAATGGTTATTCGTCTTGATTTGTATACAACATTTGTGTTCATCTCTACCAGTGAGCACCTGCTCAGTGATGCATTGATTCCACCCACAGCACAGGTGTGGCATGTGCAGACGCTGCTCAAACAGCGTGAACAGAGCTCAGACACTCCCTAAAACTGGGGACAATAAAACGCCACCCCAAAATGTCAAATTTCATCAGAAGTCACCATGCCACAAATGTCGCAAATCATGCGGGAAGGCGCCATAGGAATGCTGGATGCAGGAATGTCTACCAGAGCGGTTGCTGCACAGCTGAATGTTCACTATCGGACAATTGGGCGTTTAAGAGTTCGTTTTAGACAGACTGGCAGTACAGCAAATCGACCTCACCCTCTTCGTCCATGTGTGACCACATGAGCACAAGATCGTCACATCCGGCTTCTCCACTTGCGTGATCGCCACAGACCTGCTACACGCACAGCAGATAAAACAGTTGGTCTGCACAACAGAGGTATCACACCGCAAACTGTCCGGAACGGCCTGAGAGAAGCGAACCTACACGCTCGTTGTCCTCATCGTGATCCTAACCATGTCTACGAGTATCCCTGATTGCCATTCACCACTATCTTGCTTTAATGAACAGTAATCTGTTGCATATTGAACAATAAAATGAATTGTGTATGACTTAATATATTGTAAAACCCTTAATGCTAATTAAAGTCTAAAAGTGTCAAATGGGGCGTTTATATTTTTGTTAAGTGTACGAGAAATGTTCCTCAAAGTGGACCCCTGTATTTGCTGGTGCAGGACCTGATGAAGATTGTTTATATGGGGAAAGATACAAAACACTTGCAATGCGATGGCGAGCCAGGAGAGGGCAGCAACACAGACGCGAAGTCCGGCATCAAGGCTTTGGGTATCAGCCCGGACGGCCAACATTTGGTGGCAGGAGACCGAAGCGAAACCTCCGGTGAGACTGCCACACTTTTAAAATTAGCATGCCAGTGCTGCGACTGTATTGCAGCGTATTCTCTCTCTCTGTCTCCCCCCCCCAGTCACCGCTTTGTCTGTTGACCAATGCTGACCAACCCTGTTCCTGGAGATCTTGGTCTGGAACACTTAGTAATTGGCAGCTGAAAAGGTTCTATAGGTTTTGCGTGAGGTGTGCTTCATTATAGTTGGTGAGAAAACATACGGAACTGTTAGTCTCCAGTAATAGGCTTGGTGACCACTGCTGTGGACCAATCCCTTGTCAGCTGCAATAACCTTGTTACTCTGCTAAAATCATCCACTAGGAATGGCTCAATCTTGGGAATCAAGGATTTAAGTGCTTGCACAGAAGCTGGCTTGCTGCTATTCGGCCAGTCTTGTTTGTTCCTTAATGTGTCCGTCTGTCATTTGTGGGCCCTCGTGCATAATTCTCTCCATCTCCAATACACAAAAAATACCCGCATGTGGCTTTTGCGCCAAAATTTTTTACATTTCTGGGACTGTCACACTTCCTGTGCACAGCTTGCGTAGCAGGGTGCTTTGTGCACTCGCGCTGAGGCCTGTTGCAGGCGCATAACATTGAACGATGGTGATCTTATGTACATGAGCGCTTCTCAAACCTCTCCTGGAGTACCACTTGTCCTGCATGCTGCAGATCTCTCCCTCTTCCAGCACAGGTGAGTCAAATAATCAGCTTGTTATAAACCCTTGAAGATGCTTGATAATGAGCAAATGTTTGAATCACCTGTGCGGAAGCAGGGAGAGATCTAAAACATGCAGGAGATGTGGTACTCCAGGAGATGTTTGAGAAGCACTGATTCTACATCATTTGTATTATTTTTGGCGCTGCCGTCAAGAATCACAACAAATTATATCAATCACCTGAATCTCTCCATGGAAGGCCCTTTTCGAAACTTCGAGAAAATGACCGTTCCCCTACTAAAAGCTTTTTTGACGGGAAAAGGGATTCCTTTCCGAGGAGCTGCATGAGACCGGAAGCGACTTGGCTACCAAACTATCCCACAATGCACCGGAAATGGGGCTTGTTTTAGCATCTGGGTGTTTTTTGTTTAGTTTTGGCGATCGCGTGAATTTAAATGGTTGCTTGAAATTTTCCAATTTCCACCACTGATTCTTGCATTGATTACAAAAAGAGAGGAATCTTAAAGATTCTTAAAGATTTTGTGCATTTGGAGATGTTCATAATTTTCTTGTAAATGCATGTGATATGTGTTTTTGTGTTTTCTTGTAATTTTTGTATTGTGCATGTGTGCTTTGTATCTGCATCGTGCCTAGAGCATGCATGTGTCTATTTGGTCTGAACACAATGTGATGGCAGTGCTGTTTGAAATGTGTTCCTATGTTCTCTCATTCGGGCCTCAGTGTCTTCGGCCTGCAGTTCATGGATGAGCTCTTGAAGATTGAGGCCCATGACTCTGAGATCTTGTGTCTGGAGTTTTCCCCCCCTGAGACTGGTAAGGATGAAAGTCCCCAGCATTATGTGTGGGTTTGATTGTTGAAGAGCTTATGTGTGTCTATGCCTTTACCCAGGCCTGCGCTTGCTAGCCTCAGCAAGTCGCGACCGACTCATTCACATCTTCAACATGGAGAAAGAGTACAGCCTGGAGCAGACTGTGTATGACCACTCCGCGTCCATCACCGCCATCAAGTTCTCTGGTCAGTCAGCTCTCCTCTCTTCTCCATTTTAACCCCCCTGCTCTGCTGAGCAGTATGACAGTGGTGAAGTGAGTTTAGGGGCTGTACCTGTGTTTGTGCTGGTTATGTAGGAAATGCATCTGTGTTTGTGCTGGTTTGTGTGTAGAGACTGTACCTGTGTTTGTGCTGGTTTGTGTGTAGGAAATGTACCCGTGTTGGTGTGGTTTGTGTGTATTGTGTGTAGGGAATGTACCTATGTTTGTGCTGGTTTGTGTGTAGGGAATTTACCTGCGTTTGTGCTGGTTTGTGTGTAGGGAATGTACCTGGGTTTGTGCTGGTTTGTGTGTAGGGAATGTACCTGGGTTTGTGCTGGTTTGTGTGTAGGGAATGTACCTGCGTTTGTGCTGGTTTGTGTGTAGGGAATGTACCTGCGTTTGTGCTGGTTTGTGTGTAGGGACTGTACCTGCGTTTGTGCTGGTTTGTGTGTAGGGACTGTACCTGCGTTTGTGCTGGTTTGTGTGTAGGGACTGTACCTGCGTTTGTGCTGGTTTGTGTGTAGGGACTGTACCTGCGTTTGTGCTGGTTTGTGTGTAGGGACTGTACCTGCGTTTGTGCTGGTTTGTGTGTAGGACATGTACCTGCGTTTGTGCTGGTTTGTGTGTAGGACATGTACCTGCGTTTGTGCTGGTTTGTGTGTAGGGACTGTACCTGCGTTTGTGCTGGTTTGTGTGTAGGGACTGTACCTGCGTTTGTGCTGGTTTGTGTGTAGGACGTGTACCTGCGTTTGTGCTGGTTTGTGTGTAGGGACTGTACCTGCGTTTGTGCTGGTTTGTGTGTAGGGAGCGTACCCGGTTTTGTGCTGGTTCTTGCGTAGGGAATGTACCCTTATTTGTGTGTTGAGACTGTACCTGTATTTGTGCTGGTTTGTGTGGAGGCTATTCCTGTGTTTTTTGTTTGCGTGCAGGTGTGGGCCCAGACGTTCGCATGGTCAGCTGTGGCGCAGATAAGAGCATTTACTTCCGCACAGCTGAGAAGGTGGGTCTGTAGTGCTGTTTTTAAGTGCTCTCAAAACCTTCTTTGGTGAGGAATGGAATAGCGTTTCTGCTGTTACATTTTTCTCCATTTCAGGGTTTGACATTAACATTTTAAACTACTGGCCCCAAAATTTGGTGGCCCAAATTGATCTTTGATGACAAAAAAACAAACAAAAAACCTTTTCTTTGCTCAGCTATAATGCAACATGCGATGAAGGTAGTTTCTTATTTGCAGCTGCTTATTCAGAATTCTCAGTCCACCATAAAAAATTTTTTTCATAATTTTCCTTGCCAATCAAGAATGATTCTAATTTAACATGGGGAAAGAAGTTGCACACTTTTTAGCATAAAAAATGGGCTTACACTTTGTAAATGCAGTGATTGATGCCAGTCTTGGTGCATGCACCATACAAACATAAAAGCCCAGCTTCTTTATCTCAGCTCCAGACTTGATGGAGGTGAATTTTCAAGTATTGTTCACTTTGGGCCATTAAAATTACCACTCAGTATTGCAGAAAGGGTCCTGTCCTTTTCATCCAGTCAGTCACATTTTTACCTGGCCCAAATGGGTCTCCCATTCCAAATACCCTTGGTTATAAAAGGATGATACGGCATTGGGCCACATAGTCCAAGTATTATGTGACCGAAAATGGACATAAACGGAGTATAAAAGTGATTTCCTCTCGACCAAGTGCACTTTCAAAGCTCAGAAAGGCATGAAAATCCAACTTGTGATTCGCCACTTAGAACATTCCGCAATTATATGGGAAGATGTATTGCAGAAGAGGTCCCGGCCTTGCTTGATTTTACTCCATCTAGTTGTATTCTTGCTTCCACTCGTTTCAAAATTTGCACTCCTTTCGCTGTTCATAATCCAGTAACGGTAACATTAGCTTTGTCCTTTGCCTCTCATCCAATAGTTCAAGTTGTGTGAATGTGACATTCGGTTAACTGTAAACCCACATTTTGACATTGTTAACGCATCTGACAGGCAACTAACGTTCTTAATATTGACTGCCGAACATACTGGAGGCTCACAGAATGTTCGAATATTAATGTTTTCTAAAATTAACCACGAATGCCCGCGTTGATCGGATAATTAGAAATGCTTACTGGGATAAAACTTGGTAGTCACAGCGGGCCACCTAATCTGAAATTGTAGTGGGCACAATGTAACTTTTAGCGGCCATGGGTCGCCGGTCCTTGGTCAGTTTTAAACCTTCCATTACAAGTTTATTGAATTGGAATTGCCTGTGAACAGCCAATGATTAAAATAAGCAAGATTGTTCATATTTTTTTGAGCAGGCGCCGTTTAACTGTCCTGTTTGCATTTCCAGTCTGCAGATGGTCTGTCCTTCTTGCGGTCCCACCACGTAGTGGAGAAGACCACGCTGTATGACATGGACCTGGATGCAACGCGTAGCCATGCAGCTATCGCCTGCCAGGACCGGAACATCCGGTACGTCCCCCTCTGTATACTTGGCCCAACCTCTCCCTCCCTACACTGCGCTCCTACGTGGTTACTTTTTATGTACATTCCTCTTGATTAAATCAATGGGAGTTAACCTCTTCCAGCCTATAAAAAAGAAAGTTTTTCTTGATGCACAAATGCATAATAATTTGTCTATACCAGCGTTTGTGTATTACTACAACATTGGATCTTTTACCAGGGCATGGATAATCGCGAGACTGTAGACTGCAATGAATATATTGGGAGGAAAACCACTACTGAAATCTTTCAACTCTTTAACGTTATATTTTGACCCTGGTTATCAAGAATGGATATCTTTTAAATGGTTCTTCATGATAATATCGATGCATTTTGGTTATTACATATTGATAAATTATTAAATGTATTGATTTATGTCAATCCCGTTACGCCCGTGTTGCCTCTTGGGGGCACTGGGTTTGAAGACGTTAGAACGGTCTTGGTGGGAATTTGAAAAGCTCTGCAGTGTCTCAGCAGTAAGCACATGCAAGCGTTTTCATACCAGAGTTCCTCTTTGAGGAGTGAAGAGCTGACATGTTCTGTGTGTTCCTGCTGTACAGAGTGTATAATGTGAGGAGTGGGAAGTTAAAGAGAACTTTCAAAGGCTCACTGAGTGACGAGGGCACACTGCTGAAGGTAAGGAACAGTACTCCTCTCTGCCTTTCCCTTTCACCCACATAAAGGGTACTCACCGTCTTATATTCTTGAAAAAGATCTATTATGTGCGATTGGAAAGGCAAAACAAGCAATGGCCCCTCACTTTGAAAAGTTATTGTATGGGCCGTAAAGGTAAATTAATGGGCAAAAAAAAAAAAAAAATCAGACTAGACTTGGGTTATTGAATTCTTGATGGTCTGTATTTTACATTTAAAAGGGGTCCAAATATAGACATCTCGCGTCCAGTTCAAATTACGTAGTTTCCACATTATTCCATAATGGGTGTTTCTTTCAGGATGATGAGCAATATTATTGACCATTTTACTTATCTTTTAAACAAGTGAACTCAAATTTTGTTATGAATCCGTGGCCTAAAACGAAGTCTGACTTGCATATAAATACACTGCTAACTCGCTGTTGCTACCAGTTGTAACATTGCATTAGAGCGGAAGTGATGAAAACGCTAATCTTCCCCGCAGCTACGTCAGAGCGCGATGACGTACGCCACAGGCACGCAGCCAGTGCTCAGCAGTAGTAGGGTAGGCTCTAACGGCTCAAACGCGGCAAGTTTTAGCTGCAAAATGAGTACCCCTGAGCGCAGTTCAAGTGTGACTGAACGAGCCTCCACAAGCCTTTATCCTGGCTGAAGCACTTTTGTCTCAATCTGTTTACATAAGTATAAGATAATCAGCCTATGTTGTAGTTTAAAGTTAGTTTAAAGATATTGATTCCAACAAACCTGAGAGTTTTATGTTTATTTGATGGTCATGTAATTTTTCTTGTTTGTATTAGAAGGTTGAATACAAATAAAAGGTGAATATTGATTTATTTGTACCATTTTCACTTCTAAAATATATAGTTTTATTGGAGGAGCTTTCATACCTGTGGCAAATTCATTTTTCAGAAGTTTTTAGGAACAGATATCCGTTATGGGCGTTCTTGAGTTTTTCTGTGGCTTTTATATTGTTCGTATCGAAATCGGTATTGTATTGAATCAATCAACTGAAATTAAGATGTATATCTCAATATAAATTTTGAGCATATCATCTAGTCCTAACATTAATGTATTATGATATTAAAACGATGAATGTAATTTTTCACGAGGTTGACCATTGTTTTGAATTTTTAGCCTGCTAGCGTTGTCATCTGATTATTATTGGAGTCATGAGTGACGTGATGAGATTGAGGGGCTTAGGCTTTGTCCTCTGTGGGAATGTGCAGGCTCAGATGGACCCCTCTGGGATGTACCTGGCCACCAGCTGCTCTGATAAGAACATCTGCATCTTTGACTACGCGTCTGGGGAATGTGTGGCTTCCTTGTTTGGCCACTCTGGTGAGTTCAGTCTGTGCAATACCATCCAACAGCTGACCAGGGAACTATGGGATTTGGTGCCTGCTTACATTCCTGCGTTTTTCTTTGTTTCACACAGAAATTGTGACTGGTATGAGGTTCAGCCAGGACTGCAAACATCTCATCACCGTGTCTGGAGACAGGTATGCATGCTTGCCAACAGTTTGATCTTTGCTTCACCATGTTCTAATTCATGCCAAATAGTCTTTGCATGAAGAGGATTCAAAACTCATCAGCCTGTTTTGAATAGCAGTCTATTTCACACCATCTTATTTTACATAAAAAGGAAGGGTGGAAACATGGAAGGGTCTACTCTGTAACAAGAGAAAACGAGCATGACGCATGAAATAAGCGAAATGCATATGTACAGTGGGCTCCAAAATTACTGTCATCCAAAACTGGCAATGCGCAAACAATACAAAAAAAAAAAAAAACATAAACAATACACTTATAGAGAAACGGAATATACCAACATGTGTGAATCCTCCTCAGTATGCTGGGGCGACTCCGCCCGGGCGAGTTGATCATCGACTTTGGACTGCATAAATTTATTTTTATGGTTTTTAAGAGACCAAAAACATGACTGAAAGCACGCATGCTCTTTTCACTGAGTCTGTTTTTGTTGCCATGTTGCATGTGAAGGCACTCATCTGCACCCACAAAAACCACTAACTATTCTGGTGGCGTCTTCATGTTTGCTTTACGTGTTTTGAGATGTCTATCACTTCGCATTGCAGTGCCATGAAATAAATGGGCTCGAAGACAAATTATTTTCCTGAAACATGATTGAATCAATGATTTTTAAATATCGAGAAAAGAGAAATTTTCCAGTAATGTACCTCTTTCTTCTCAGGTGATGCTTCACTTGTCTGATTTGTTCTTTATTAAAAATCTGCATGAGAAACGGCATTAAACACGATGAAGTCCGATCCCCATCAATTTTCAATATTTACTGCTAAAAATGTTTGAAACCAAATGAAAATGGCTAGTCAGGTTCACGGCTAAACAAACATCACTTTAAGAACGATTATATTACCATTTGTTTGCCAGTAGTCTTTGGACGCTTTTTATTGTATTCATAAAACTTTGCATTCTTGACCAACTGAATGTAGCACCAGGAATGGCAGGACGGTGGCAGTTCAATAACTTATCGTTTTTGTGCTCCCAGCTGTGTGTTTGTGTGGCGCCTGGACTGGCAGATGACCAACTCTATGCGGAAGCGGCTAGCTGAGACCAGGCTGAGAGCCGAAACTCGGGGCCCCAACCTTCAGATACGGTACGGCCCCCATCAGTCTGCTCTTTCACTGGATTACATGGTGTTCAGACATGCTGCTCCTACAAAGGCTGCCTTTCCATCTGCCGTCACAATTCCTCCGGCTTCCAACAGATCACCGCTGCCTCCAACTGCCAGCAGAGTCCTCCCTTTCTCAGCTCGCATTGATTTCCTGGAGCTATTGCTGCTTTGCTCCTCAACATTCATCATTGATGATATTCCTAAATCGAGCAAACTCTTTTCCTTTTGTCTTCCATTTGAGTGGTATAAGGTAAAATGGATCCTCGTTATATACACGCTGCTGTTTCGCTCTTTTAATGCACTTTGCGGTTTCATTTCTCCAGAAGACAGACGTACATCACGGTACCACGCCCAAACCTTCCACTGACAGGGGAGGAGGTGGAGGAGGAGGAGGAGGAAGAGGAGGAGGAAGAGGCGGAGACTAAAGCTGGAGGGATGAGCCGGGAGGATTTGGAGGAGAACCCCAAAACTCCAGCCAGGGACGACTCTGCAGATGGTGAGCAGCGGGAATTGCTGTGAGTGAATGAACCCCCTGCCCTCTTCCCCCTGCCTAATCCCACCTGTGTCTGTCCCCTGTTCCAGACATGATGGACCCCACATTCCTGCAGACCAACGGCAAACTGCCCATGTGGGCCAGGAGACTGGTGAGTGTCCCCAGAAACGTGATACTTGACAGTAGGGTTGTCCCCTGAAAGTCGACGAATCAAATCATCCAGCCATCGATTTTTTTTTTTTTTTTTTTTTATCATTTTATTTATTTATTTGCTTGTTTCTTTCTTTTTTGTTTGGTTTTTTTTTTTGTGACACGCACTGTTGGTTAACAGAAGAAAGCTGTGCGAAATAAAAGGTTGCGGGACCAACTCCAAACATGTCCTCTTGCTGAAAGTGATATTAGCTGGCCTGCTATGTCTTGCCCTGTTGCACTCTTGATGTTTGGCTGTGCTGAAGTTGTCCCATGGCCCTTTTTTTAAATCTCCTGGATAAGCAAAGCGTCACTCGCCAATCAGTCGATCAATTAATTTGCTGTTGGCACGACCAAGGGCGGTAAGATAAATACGTATGATCTTGGCATGGATGATGGGTCCGTAATTCACAAACAGCTTATCCAGGAGTTAAGTGCTGCTTTCATTTTTTTTTTTTTTCTCCCTTTTTTGAAATCATAATGGAGTCATCTCATTTCGGCAGCTGGCTGAACCACTGCCCGACAGATGAGTCTTGAAAGAAATGCTTGGAAAAATTGTTTATATGAGAACCCAAGGATTTTATTCAACAGTCATCTACATACAGATATATTCTGCTTTGAAAAAGTTTATAAAGAGAACCCAAGCATTTCGTTGAATAGTTATACGTGTACAGAAATATTCTGCGCTGGGTTCTCGTATTGAGTGAAATGCTTGGAAGTTCTTGTTTCCATGATCTATTTTGCTGTGTTGCAGGGAGCTGTTGGGGCCCCCTGTAACCCCCCGGAGCCAAAGGAGACTGGCCCCTACCGGCCCCGGGGTCGCTGGGCTGAGCAGTGTGACCCCCAGGCCATCCGCTCAGTGCTGGAGACCCGGAGCCTGCAGCTGCCCCTCTCGCCGAGCCCCTGCAGGGGCCAGGGAGCTGAGGGAGAG
This sequence comes from Gymnothorax javanicus, assembly GCA_029692085.1. Lineage (NCBI taxonomy): Eukaryota > Metazoa > Chordata > Actinopteri > Anguilliformes > Muraenidae > Gymnothorax > Gymnothorax javanicus. The sequence continues at coordinate 19,966,938 of CM056195.1, forward strand.
GAGGGAGAGGAGGAAGAGGGGGAGGAGGACCCTCGCTTCCACCCCCAGAGTCTGGACAGTCTTTTGGGTGGGGAAGAGGATGAGGAGGAGCTGGATGAAGGGGAGGAAAGATCGGTAAGGGGTGTGCTGCTGTGACTGTCCTCCGCTTTCTCCCATGAGACTTTGCTCCTATTTTTGGGGTGGGGGTTTACAGCCATGAAAAACTACCAAAGTCATTTAAGTTGCCTCCACTCATTTTCACCTATAGTTAAGCTGATGGTGCTTAATTCTGGGCCATTTAGAGACTCATTGTCCATACAGTACATGCTGGTAGCAGTCTGCCTGAATTACGTTCTGAAATGTCGACCAACTTCTGCCCAGAGAAGCCCTGCATATTGTACTGAAACATCAAGTAATTCAGTCAACCCTGGCACCATCCATCATGAGCCACAGCCTCCTATGAGGTCACCTCTGGTAATCATGAGATCACCTTTGGTCGTGTGACTGAGCAGTGATGTCACTGTGTGCGTGTGCGTGTGCGTGCGTGTGCATGTGTGTGTGCGTGTGGATAAGAACTGGGTGCTGGCTAAAACAGTTGATCAGCTCCAGCTCAGAAGTTCCCAGGAAGAGAGGAGCTGGTGTGATTCCTTGCTGCCACTGCAATCATGCGCACGCAGGCACACGCACACATGCGGTCTCAAACAGGAAGCAGCAGGAGGAGGAGGGGAGTGAAGGCGAGGGAAGGACGGGGAGGTGCTGGGAGAGCAGGTCTCACTCTTGAGACGAGGCTGAGGTCACTGGGCTTGAGTGGCCTGTGTAAGACGTGCTGGGTGTGTTTCAGCTCTGTCTGCGTGCACAGAGATATCTGGTGTCCGTCCCTCTCAGTTATTCCTGTTTTCTCTCCGTCAGGATCTGCACAGTTCGTTCCCTTTAGGATGTCCCAGGCCAGCCTTTCTGCCCCTGCCGGACAACGAGGAGCTGTTTCCCACAGAGCTGCACTCGCCTGAGACGAGCGACTACATCCTCTACCCCTCAAACAGCACAGCGCTCTCTACGGGCATGGAGGGGTATAGCAGCACACGATTTTATGTGGAGCTGCGATCGCAGCTCTTTTCCTCTTACTTCCCTCTCCTGTAATCTTTTATTTATCCTTTCTCCATCGGATAAATCTGGAATGATATATTGCCTGAAAATTCCTGTATGGATATTTTACAGAGAAAAGTGTCATTTGTCTGTAAAAATGAATAGGAATGTTATTACAGAGGAATGGTCTGATTAATTGATCTACTGTTAATGGTCTCTTTCAGCAGTGAGTTTGATGTGAAGGGGCTGTGTGAGGTGGGGCTTGCGGAGGAGCTCAGCCCAGACAGCGCATTTTGTGTTGGTTCTGCTGAGAGCCAGGCATCCAATCAGGATCAGCCCCAGGAAGGTTAGTACGTCTTCATCCCCAGTCTCTCAGAACACAGCCAGCCTGTCCTGAGAATTTGGTTTTGGTTTTGAATCTTAAATGAGGAACTGCCTGTGTTACTTAGGATAAGGCTGCTACTTCAGTTGCGTCAGGAAATTGTCGAACTGTGGATATGGGTTAGAAGCAAAGACTTAGGAATTCGGTGTGTGAAAACAATTGTAAAAGATGACAAACATATCATAGCTGAGAGCAGTGCTCCTGTTCCTCGTGTTTGAGTGTAATGGGACTATATCGGAGTGTAATTTGACTACATTTCCCACGCAGACACCGACTCGCTCAGTCAGGTGAGCTCCACGGGCAGTGTCGGCCTGGAGGAAGAGGAGGAGAATGAAGAAGAGCCACAGACTCTCTTACGCCAGCATTTTGACACGCTGTCCGACTGTCTCGCCAGCAACGGTACTCCCGCTCAGGCACATCGCCCACACTGTCCCAGCACAGTGTCCTCACAGACAGGGGCATACAGTTGCGCTGTCAGACATGGTGTAAATTTTAAAAATCCTGGGAAATATTTCCAGTATTGTCACATATCCAAACGTATCAATCAATCTTCTGAACTTCAATTAAATCTAACTCTTTGACATTCTATCAAGACTTGACGCTCCAGTCTATGTAGAAAATGTATGAGATGAATTGCATTTTTCAAGTAATTTGTGCCAGGATGTTTTTCGAAGTCTATCAGCTATAGGGGGCCTTTACATTTATTGCAGTTATCTTCTTTTTTTTTTTTTTTTTAACTAAATCCTCCCCCTGATTTCTCCTCGTCTGTGCAGAAAAGTTTGACACAGACCTGCGGAACCTGCAGCCATCCACTGAGAGCATCTTCCTCAACCCCCGTCTCAGCATCTCCACTCGTTTCCTGTCCCGCTTTCAGGCCCACCACAGGTCAGCACATCACTTCTTATTGGCTTCTCTCTCTCTTATTCATCACAATGGTAGTCAGTTGTTTGTCATACTTTCAGTAGGTCCCACTTCACTTGTTTAATACTGTACAGCATCTTTGTTCGTTCTTGGATTTGGGCCTGGGTTTAAGATGGCATGTTTTAACCCTGAACTTTGGGGCATCTTTGTCTCTTACAGATCTGGGATTGGGCCGGCTCCTCGCCCCTCTGCACTGCCCACCTGCATCTCTGAGGAGCCCAGCAGTGATGCTTCCTGTTCCCTCCAGGCAGAGGTACCGTTCCCACACACACACCAGTCAAAATACTCTGCTCTTCTATTGACACGCTCCAGCTGGGTTCAGCAGTAAAATCTTTTACACTTTTATTAATATTTTGCCGTATTTACCTCTCTTTTTGACGCAACTATGGCATGATGTCAGTGGGGAAACCCCAGTCACTCTGGTGCCTCAGGCTTAGTAATGGAAAAACAAACATTGTGCTCCAGTCTTGAAGAGATTGGTTAATCTGGGGCAGTGGGTTTGCAAACCAGTCAGAAACAAGAGGAGAGTTTCTTTGGATTGCTTAGTCTTACATCAAATAAAGTCTTTAAATGAGCAATTTGGTTGGCTAAAAAAGCATACCTGGACTAAAGAGACTGCATGTAATAACTTATGCTAGTTTTGCGAAAAAATGTCTGAGATGGGCTGTTGTGCAGTGCATTCAGGATCATAACTGTGTACGTGACAAAAAAAAGCTATTATAGGTACTATGAGAAATAATGATTTAGTTATACACTGTCTGATGCCATTTCCTTTACAATTTATTTCAGTTTGGTTATTTGTTCATGTTCAAAGCCTGTATTGTTGGCTTCCTGAGTTGCTCTGCTGCCGTTTTCTGCCATTTTCCAAAGAGAATCTGCTCTGCTTGCAAGAATTTTGAGGACAGAGCCTCAAAGGGAACATCGGGGGTGGGTTGACGTTCTTTAAGGTTTTTTTATTTTTATAAAACCTACCTGCGTTTTCATCCTTGATTGCTGTACCTACCTTTAATTCTCTTGGTGTTTGCCCGAGAGGCATCATGAGTGGTAGTGTTCAGGCTTCCATCAAAAATAAAATTTATCAGGTTGAGATGGGTTTGGGATGTTATGCTAGTTGACATCTGATCTGCCATGTTCTGGCTGCTACAGTATTTATAAAATGTCATACCATCAGAGCTCTGAATGAAATGAAAATTCCTAACTGACTTTTACCAGCTAAATCTTTAGTTAGTTTTCAAAGTTAGATTAACATTGGTTGACATCTTATGATCTGCCACAATCATTGCTAATGCAGTTCTGTCGAGGCTCTGGACCTAAAAGGACGTGTGTTGGTCTTGGTGCCATCTAGTGGCGAGTTTGCAGATTGCAACCAACTGATAACCGACCGCTCCCCTTACCATCCCCTTCCAAGCGTGTAGGGAAACCCAAGGTGGCTGTGAAACCATAGACTGTATAAAAAGATGGAGGCAGCACCTGGGTCTGAAAAGTGAGGCCAATGCGGAAATCTCTAAAATTTGCATTCTATTTAATGGCCAGCAGATGGCGACGTCGATGGTTGTAGAAACAAGTTCAATGCTATAGAAGTCTTTGAGAAAATGACCCTACTTTTAGTACTTTTACTTTTCCCACCTGATTTAGTATTTCAATAATTATTTTCCACACTACTTTATGGTATCTATCGCAAGTTTCAAGTCTCCTTCGATATATCATGATGTTCATTTTTGTGAATTATGGTCCCAAATAAACTAGAATAAAGGATAAAGCCAGAATATGCTTTAGAGGCGTGGCTATCCTCTGGTCCTCGTCTGATACGGTCAGATCCACCCGTTGATCCACCCTTCGCTCCTTCCTGGATCTTCAATTCACGTTTTCGTCCAATAGGAATCCCATCCGGTTTCAAAATGACAAAATGGGGCAATTTAAATTGCCAAAATCAAGGCTTCCTAAATGGTATGCTGAAACCAATGGATGATGTCACGGTTTCTTCGTCCATCTTTTTATACAGTCTGTGTGAAACTCGTGAAAAATGCGAAAGACACTCACCAGTGTTGGCTTAATCCGTTCTGGGCTTCGCTAGAAACATGGCGGTGCAACATGGCGCGCTTTGTGAAGGAGGACCTGTTCCCTCTGGTTATAAAGGCCTCATTCTAAAGTAAAGAAGACGCAACAATTGTTATCTTCAGGTGACTATCAGCAAATGAAAACACATGTATGAATCACAATTTCTGCCAATGGATCCCCTTAAATCTTGCACACTGGTCCTTTAAATGAAGATTGCTAACCATAAAGTTGCCCCGAGATGTGATGGTTTGGGTAAACTTTTATCAGTACAGGTACATATGAGAATTGTAGCCCGAGAAACGGCAGTGTCGTGAGTTCTGGGGAAATATAATGGAAATATCCCCATATGCTGCAGGCTGTGCTCATGTAGAGTGTCTTATAGATCTGTGCTTGGGCGTGCTGACCAGTCTTTCTCCCTCTGCAGGTCTGCTCCAGATTCCAGGCTGACAGCTCTGTAGATCTGCAGGAGAGAGATGTAAACAGGGGTAAGTCCCGTCCCCCTGAAGCATTTAAGCCACAAAGTATTTTTGGTCGCTATGCAGATATTATGGCATGGGCAGCCATTATGCTTGCATTTCTTTGTTTTACTATAATTTATTTTAATCAGAATCTAGAATGTCCATTTGGCGAACTACATATAAGCATGCTTGTATGTGACTCTACTGCGATCTTGGGTGAGGGCAGACAGTTCACTGTTCCCCTCTTAACTAGAGCTGTCCGGTTGTGAAAATGAGACTTCGGTTTCAGTTCGGTTGTTTTTTAAAGAGTTGAGTCTCTGTTTCGGTTTTGGTTTTATTTAATAAACTTAAAAAAAGGCTCACAACTTGTGAGAAGCATGTAATAACAGAATATATTAATTCAACAAAATAATAGAAACAAAAGTAAATTAGCCTTAGTTCGGCAGAGACAAGTAAACAAAATGCCAGGGCTGAGACCATGCAATATGTTTCTCACAGTGCCCCGTTTACATATCTAAAGTTTCAAACAAGACAATATTGTAGGCGTTGACAACTTGATATTGGTAAGTCATGCATGCAGTCATGCACGCCATGGCACAACACTGGTTAGTGGTTACAAGATTAGACTTATTTGGGGAAGGCCCAAAACCTATGTTCCAAATTCCAATTCTATTATTATATTTAGTAAAGCTTTATGCCATTCTAAAATTGTAAGTCTGACCCCAGTGGGAAGTGTGTGTTCCTTCAAACATGCCACCAACCCCTACTGCCCGTAAAGTGAGCCCCCTAAGTTGGCCCTAACACAATTGTTCTATTAATGAGAAGGATGACCCATCAGCGAACAGAACTGTCAATTTCCAGCACGCTTGCACACTTTTACATGCGTTTTCGCAGCCCCATTTCTATCAGTTTGAAAACACATGAGTCAATAAAAAATCAATAAACGTTCGAGACTCGCGTTGTTTGTTTACATAATGCGACAACACGCATTTCCGTGAAGAGAAAGTTGGGGATTACAAAAGAATCAACCAAATATAGAAGTTGGTCACGTGGTCCAATGCAATCGGATGTATACGAATTCTTGTTTTGTCGCCCAATATTAGCTATAACACCGATCATCTGTAACTCCCGATTAGTTGGTAGCTATTTTGTTCCGTGAAATAATTATTTTAACAGAATAAGGGATATTAATTGGGGACACCTCAAGACAAAATGAACCTTGGTATACAGGCCAATTGATAACAAAACGGGCACAAATTAGCTGGTTTTGATGGATCGGATTTGCGTTCCGTGCTGAAGCGTGCGCTAAAGTCAGCCCCAAAATAGTTGACAGTTCTGCGGCCCAAGTCCCGGGAAGCATGAATTCGGGAAGGGATTGATAAACACAGTAACAAACACACAATTGATGTTTATAAACATATATTCATAACAAAATATACATATATGCAAGACATTTTATTATAACAAACATCCATTACCTTCATCTTACGTTTGAGTGCAGCTTTCTTTTCAAGAGCTGCTTTTAGCTCCTTTGCCTCGGCCTTGTGCGGTGATTCAACATGCCGCGTGAGGTTGCTGGTGTTGCCATACTGTGCTGCAATTTTCCTTTGGCCCGTACTTACAGATTGCATATTTTTCATTTTTTCCCAGTTTCTTTAAATATAGCCTCACTGGGCTTTAATGTTTTTTGTCTGCATCGGCCATGAGTGACGCTATGTTGTGACTGTTGAAAAAATGTGGACTGAAACCGAAAGTATGGTTGTTTACGCGTACGCTCGGTTGTGACTTTAGGTTTTCTCAGACAACCGAGACCAAGTTGGTTTTTCGGTCAACCGGACAGCTCTACTCTTAACCATGCAGCTGTCAGTCACAGCTTATTTTCCCTCATAGTTTCAAACCCTCCAAGCTCGGGCCAAGGGCAGAAGAAAGTCGAACATGCGCTTGCTTATAATTTAACAGACGAGCGCCTGAATGGCCAGCAGGAGGCGCTTGCGCAATGAACAATGTTAACCCAAACTGACTGTGTCCCTCCCATATCCTTGAGCTGCACAAAGCCAATCAGGCCCTGTGGTCAGAAGGCTGCAGTCCGCAGTCGGCGATGGCATTGGCTGTATTCTAACCATTGCCGTGGCGGTCGCTCATGCACGGCTGTATAGCGCCTTGACCGAGTGAGTCAGCCTAGCACACGATATTTTGCTGAAGGCTTCAAGTTGCATATATATCCCACTTTGATTACTTCTAGTAATCGGTCAGAGCTAAAATTGGCGAGTTGCTTTTATGTAGCTACTCTCTCTCTTTTTCCTCAGTGATTTCTCTTATATGCAGCATAGTTGGAAGAACAGAAACAGGAAACCCGCAGCCACTCATAAACCTTTCTGCATAACTACACAAATGTATGTGAGGCTGCTGGACCCACACGTTACACTACTGATGTTTGGCGGGGCTGGGGTTGGTTAGCGTTTAGATGAGACTTAATGAGTGAACTCACCCCAATTAAACGATGAGGACAGTACTAAAAGAGATGCTGGTGCTTAAACAGTTTTTTTGAATGGTGTCCTTATCCGGCAATAGCTCTGTTGCTACTTCCTCAATCTCATGAGCTCCACCATGGCTTCCTTTCCCTGGCCACTTTCCGCGGCTTTTCCGGTGGTTATCGCAGAGGGGAAATGAGATGCACCTCTCTAGTTTAATGAAAGAAGTCACAGAATGAACTTGGTGACATTGGAGCAGGTTGTCATCTTGGTCATGTCATCGGGCAACGCAGTGCAGACTGGCAGGAGTCCCTCAGCCGCACGGAGAAGCTGCTCGTCCTGGGCTCGCCTTCGCAAACGGCCACTGCAGAGCCGAAACACCGTTGCGGCATTTCGGCTGAAAAGCAGTCTGGGAGGTGTGTGCTCTTGGGCGCGGTGGATGTGTTGAGCACTGGGTGACACTCATACGGTGGATTGAATTGCACAGATGGGATGCGGGCGTTCCTCAAACTTTCATCTCCTTTGGCACTTTCTCCCCTTCTTTTTTGATCGGTCTCAGTGGGTCAGATCTGTTTTGTGGTTTTTGTCCTTTTGGTTGGAGGCTTGTTGTATTTTATTTGGCTTTTATGAATTAGAATTTCATGAAGCTTAGGCATGGGCAGTATCTTTTTTATCCGTCGCCACAAAGTGGATGGGGATGTAGTAATCAGTGTTATCCTTTCGTTTGTCTGTTCGTCCGTCACATTTCTTTTCAGGTTAGAACTCCAAAACCGTTCTATATTCTTCAACAAAATTTCATGTTTGGAAACATCTGATTGTGGAGATGTGCCCTTTCATACTTCCATGCATCCTCCTGTCAGTCTGTTCCTCCCTCCACCGCCTTTTGTTTTCAGGCCGGATGTCAGCTGTCCAGTGGCGGAGGACCTGAGGCATTTCATGCTTGTTTTATACCCTCATACCTACCTGAAATTTCACTAGGATAAACGGTATATGATGATATTCGTGTTGATAGGGCTGTGACGATATGCATATTTTGTTTCAGTCATCCCGATCACGATTGTCTGTGGAGGCTTCTGAACAGGAAATGGGATCCCTAAAACTGATTATTATTGACTCGTTTTCCTTGATTCACACATTTTCCACAAATTAAAATATTCTGCTGGTAGTTAAACACATGACTTCCTGTTTAATGCAATATTGAGACAAACCCTTTGTGGTGACATACTGTGATTTGAGGCCCTGGCTGGCTACATAACTTGAACTTGAATTAGCTGCAGCAGTGAGCCCTTGGCTGTCATTAGCAAAAAACTAAAATAAGCGACATTAAACACAACTACTCATAGTCTGCTTTCATGGTAGAATTGCCTACAAGATGTAACCAACCAACACAGTATATTTGAATATTGCAGGAAAATGAAATTGGCCGCTTTTTGATCTAGGAGAATGGCAAGCTTGGAATCCAACTTGACTTTGATGCAATCGCAGCGTTCTCTCCATGTCTCTCTGAAAAGTTAAGCTGATATTCAAACGCGTTCTATTTCATTTATTGTCAAACTCTGTCCGGACAAGTCAGGTTTCCTTTTTGAGTTGCTTCGCAGTGTAGTGCTGGAATATCATATTTTTCTCAAATAATTTTACCCAACTGAATCAGGCTTTCACTATCTGAGCGATTGTGCACAGGGGGCAGTAAATTTTTAAATCTACTGGGGCCAGTGCCTTTTTTTTGGTTGTAAATTTTAAACCCAGCTTATGATTGGCCCAAGTCTCCCATTACGGGCTAGACTGCATATAGGCTGAATACAGAGCAAAGAGGAGATACAGAAATTTGTTTCGTCTCCAACTACTTGAATGCTACATGCGTACTGTGGCTTTAAGAGAAGGAGTAGAGCCATTGTTTTGCCAGTACTGAAAATCATTCATTTTGGATTTAAAAATGACCTGATATATTGTAATGCGTCAATGCTGCCCAAGCCTACAGCCTAAACTATCTTGGCTTGTGAAGAATTTTCTCTCTTGTGTTTATTTACTTTGACCAGCAGAAGAGGCAAATGGAGCTCAGCCATCATCAGATTGCCAGAGTTATGCCTCCTCCTCTCCCCGAAAACCGCCCTTGCGAGGCCCAGAGAGAGAGACTGTGCCCCAGGCTCGCTCCTCCCGCCAGAGCTACATGGGCACCACGGCAAGTTCACGTGCCAAAAAATCCAAAAGTGGCTCCATCCCGGAGAACCTGAACACCCCTTTGGCTGACATGCAGCAGCCTGCCAAAAGTGCTACCTGGAAAGCCTCTTCCACCCACGAATCGCTGTCCACAGCCCCCCAGGACTTTAAGGAGAACCTTCGTTCAAGTTCCTCCAACCTCGCCTCCACCTCCAATACGTCTGTCAGCCAGGCTCCACCCCCAGGCAATCACCACGCCAGAGCTACTCTCCACCTCGACCTCTGTGCACCAGACCGAACTCGAGCTGCACCCTCATCCCCTGGCCCTGCCCGCTCTCCTCTCAAACCCCGACGCCGCACGGTGGGCGGGTTCCACCCCTCTGCCTTGGTCACGCCCACCGAGATGAAGTCACTGGGCAAGGAGGGGCGGAGCTACATCACCAGCATCGAGGAGAGCTTGGCATCCGGGCGTGTGGCAGGAGACAGGAGCCCCGCTTTGCCCCGGCAGCCTGACTGTGGTGCAGAGCTGTCCTCAGCAGCTGCTCTCTCCTGGCCCTGCAGAACCAAGGAACCTCCCTCTGGGGAGCAGCAGGAGAACCCCTCTGCAACAGCACCGCCCAGCGCTGACCCTCCATTTCAGGACTCCGCCTCTCCCATCACAGGTACTGCCCTGCAGTGATGGTTCTAGAAAGATATGTGCGCTCACAGGCCTGCATTTACCGTGTATTCTTGGAAAAATCACCCTTCTTGAAAACTATTCCTTATCTCGAAATTTTGAAATGCTACACTGGAGAATTGTTGACATGTTTTTCAGTAATCTTTTTGTGTTATGTCTCAGCAAGCCTTGGTCAGGCAAGTATGATTCAGTGACTGAATTGGCTTGAGGCTGTATACAGGTGAAACCCCAACCACACAAGCCTATGGTTGTTCAGACTACTGATTCGCTGGCAGAGCACATTCCTGAGAATCTCACACCTGTGTGAGACCATGACTGTATTTATCAGGCCTCAGCATGTGTAAGGCTCCTAGGAGTCCTTTCTTTTCTCAACAGTGAATTTTATTTTTCATGGTGCAAAGCTCTACCAAGCTCCTAATTGGTTATGGAGTATACCAAGTACACTGGAAACCGAATTAAAAATTCAATGAAAGAACGATTAAGTGACTGTCAAATTTAATCTGCAGTTCCAGAAAAATTGATGATGGGAGTCCAACATGTTGCCTTAATGTCACTGTACATGCTGTTAGCTAATGTTTGCGTTTATGTCTTACATTGACACAGGCTCCGAGGCGCTGAATCTGCAGACCTGCAAACGGGTTGTTAACGAGCTGCAGCACTCCTTGCAGCGAGCAGTCAGCCTATATGGCAAGGTGAGCTGTCAGCTCTGAAATTTGCCCCATGCATACAGCACATTCTACACTGAAAAAAATGCAAATGCAGCACATGCAAAATCTAAAGATTTTATGGAGATCAAAGATGGTGAATACAAATTATTCAACTGAAATACGTAGATTCTGTCGGCACTTCTCAATTGGGGGTACAGATTTGCATTTGTTGGTAACAGATCCCCAAAAAAGAAGGCACCATGTCATAAACAGAATATCAATCTGTATCTTATGTAACCAATATTTGCCTAATGCAGTGATGCCAATCTCCTTTTCATAGAATTGATCAGATAATTGATTGTAGCCAATAGAATGCAGTCAAATTCCTCTGCAATGGCTGTATTGTGTTTTGGGTATTGGTGGAAACTGGCGCACGCCATCATGCGTGCCAGTCCACAGCATCCCAAATACGCTCAAGGTCAAGTCTTTACGGTCATTGTTGTAACAAAAAGAAACAGCGCAGCATCTCTCTGAGCAGCATTAGCCCATAAGAAGGATCCAATTTAGTTATGAAAGCAGGTGTTACACATGCTTAAAAGAGAAAAAAAATGACTTTAAAATGTTGCTTTTATTAGTTTTGCTGAATCATTAAAAACATTAATCTTACTTTAATTGATTAAATCGGGTCAACCCAACCCAAAAGTGTGGCCTCCAATCCTGGTCCTTGAGAGCTACCATCCCATAGGTTTTTACTGCAGCTATAATTCAGCACAACTGATTCAACTAATTGATCATGATCTTGATCTCTAACTGGGAAATCGCTTCGGTCAGAGGAAAAGCTTTCAGGATGGTTGTTCTCCAGGAGCAGAATTGTAGACTGCTCCCCTGAAAGGTAGCTGTTTCACTGTACTCATTGCTGCCCACAGTTGTGCTCTGTTGAGGACAAGCCGGAGCAGCAGCTGCAGATGAGGACCATCCTGACCGATGCCTTCGCCGCGGTGCAGCGGGAGCTCGACGGCGTGTGCGCATGCGGGCCACGGCCCCCACCCTCAAAGACTTCCTGTTCGTCAGCAGAGGAGTCCCCCGGTCGCCACCTGAAGGACGACAGGACCGTGGCCCTCCTGGAGAAGTACTCCGAGATGCTGCTGCGGATCGCAGAAAAAAAAATGGACTGCAACTAGGAATGGACACGCAGTTACCCCAGTTGCTTTTGCTGTGATGTTAGGACCATCTTAATGCCCATCAGCCCCACATTCCTGTCCTACACAGCCCAATGTACTTAGTGCTCATTCACTGGCACACCGTACAGTTTGCTCTGTTTGTGGTCTGTATGTCAAGCGGGGCTGTTTACGGGTGTATCCATTTTCGGATGAAAGATGAATAAGTTCAAACTCTGGGAATTGGATTGTAATGCCCAAGTAAGGACTGGCAGTTTGTAGCAGGGCGGTGTCTCATGACCGTCTTCTCTGTGTAACCTGATATTTGGCATTTTTGCTGCAGTTTCCTCTTATTTCAAACCTTTGTTTTTATTTATTCTTATTTTATGGTTTGTTTACCAAATGTATGCTTTTTTTAAGTCTGTCTTTTATTGCTGATTATTTATTCAGGTGAATTTATTCTGACCTTACCAGCTATTTCAAATCTAGAGATTCTAGATCTCTAAAGTGCAGTACTGCATTAAATCTTGGAGCGAAAAGTTGGGTGAAGTAGACCTGCTTCAATTCTTTTTTTTTTTTTTTTCCCCTTTCCCCCTCTGTGTGACAAATGGCAGTCTAAGGTCAGTATAATGCAAATTCGGGTTTTTATCATGGTGTTTGCCAAACCACCAACCACTGGCTTTTATTTATTTATTGTATCTCAATCAGTGTTGACACACCCGAGAGTCTGGATTTTTCACTGTTCAAGACTATTTTGCTGCTGTTCAAGACAGCCTGTAGAACAAGTGCAGATTTGAGCCTCCATGGCAGATTTTTCGTACCAGACTTGATCAAGCATCCTTTTGTTATGCGTTTTTTTTTTTTTTTTTTTTTGGGTTTGTTTTTAATCAGAATTCTAATTGTTTTCTTTCGAGATCTGCCGGTTATGAAATGTCTTTCCTGTAGGGAAAAAATGCATGTGTTTTGAATTGATGTTTTAGTTGTTCAATCAATTGCGGGCTGAGGTAGGTCAGAATACTTTCAGATTTTGTTTCTTCTTTTGCCTTGTCTGTACAGAACCACACGTTCGTCATGTTGGCTGTCCTTGAAGCAGTTTGTATGGTGGCTCACTTTTTTGTTGAAAATGTGTTGCTTTGTTATTTGTGTTCCTCTGCAGTTGTACTTTTTTTTTTTTTTTTTTTTTTTTTGTAGATACTTAATTTTTGATAAAATTTTGCCGCGCACTGTTGTGGTACGCACACGCACGTTTGTTCTTTTCAGTGTTACCAAAAATTATTGAAACATTTCTCTTTGTAATAAATGATTTCATATGCAGCACAACGTGTGTTGAAGCATTACTGCTGGATAAGCTTTCTGTTTGCCGTAGACGGCACTGGTGAGTTAAAGGGCAGAGGTCTTGGTTTTGCAGTTGGTATATTCAGACTTTCCTAGTTTGCAATGGTTATGAACCATTTTATTGCTTGTAGTTCGCAGAGTTCTAGTGGTAGTATATCATTGAAGAAACTGGTGTGCCCACCACAGCTGTGAAAGGGTTGACCCCAGAGTAGACTGAGAGGGAGCTGGTTGACAGTAGGGGACAATCACAGGAAAGGGTTTACAAGCCATGCAGTGGTAGCATCTCCATAAACTGAAGTGTCCAATCGATTCCAGCCCTTGCAGGAATTTGACTTGGCCCTTAACCCTGAGAGCGAGGGGGCTTCCTCAGGAAAGTGAAGCTCGTGATCAAGGGGGATGCAGTTATCAGAGGGGTAGACGGCATAGCATGTATGTGTGACAGTCTCATATGTTGGCCTATAACTGATGGGCTATATAATATCTCTGCCTACGTATAGGTAATGCGACTAGTTTCAAAACTGCAGTGTGAACCCATGTTAAACCTGCAAATGTTCGAAACATCGATTTTAAGCATTGAAATTGGCATTATTATCTCAATTTCTCGACTGCACAGGTAGTGACTGTAATGCAGCACTAGCAAAGCACCTGTAAATATATTTAGGTTTGTACACATTTGATCCGGATAACCTTAAGGACACATGCAGACATGTTTAAATTTGTATGCGCTTCTATAGCTATTGAAACCGTATGTAATTGGATTTCAAAATAATAAAAAAAATACCCATCAAGTCAATTGCACATTTGAAATTTAACCCAAATTTGCCTTCTCGTGACACCATATACTGTACATTGAATTTGTAACTGGTCTTCAGTAAAAGACTCAAGGTTAAAGCCCAGCATAACTGCCTATAACCCATTATATACAGTATACTGTATATAGTGCTGTGAGGAAGTATTTTCAACTATTTCCAATTTCTTCTATTTTGCTTTGTCATATTTAATGATTCAGATCATCTTTAATGATAAAGACAACATCAGTAAACCTGAAATGCAGCTTTTAAATGATCGCTTCATTTATTGAAGGTAATAAGTCATTCAAACCCTATATTACCCGTGTGAAAAAATAATTGACACCCTAAATGTTATGCTCCAGACCAGGAACCATGTGCAGAGTCAGGGTGCAGTCCAATAGTAAGGTATATTTATTGTAATGCGTTAATGATAGAGGGTTGGAGCTGTAAGAAAAAAAGAAGAGGACGGGACAATTCCAATCTTCGAATGAAAAATGGTGTTTATTTCCAGTAAAAAGTGAACAGTGAACAGAAATACGGGTAACGTACTCTGGGTTCAGCGGAGTCAAAGTGAACCCCGAGCCTCCCCAACGTACACTTCTTATACATGAAAACAACTTTGAAGTTGGCCAGACATATTAATTGCATTAATTACTTAGATAATGCAGATTACAGTCTCTTTGGTTGAAACAGTTCTTCAATTGCTCACTCCCGGCCGCTACACTATAATCGATGGCTATGCCAGGTAGGTGCAACAAGTCGTTGTCAGAAATTACAATTGTATTGTACTAATGATAATCCTGACCATTTGGCCAACGGATGTGTCTGATTCACAGGGTTTGCGACTTGAGTAGATTAGCACAGGAATGAGAATCTTACACAGCCCAGTGCAGAATGGCAAAATTCGGTTCAGACGGTGCAGGCTTGAGGGTGGGGCCATGTCCGTGCTTGGCCAGTGGCATCCCGCGACAGCAGCCTGATGGAAAACACACTCACCTGAGCAGAATTGTCAGATGGCTGGACCAGGGATTTTAGCTGGAACTAGTCCCAATTCTGATGACTGTAGAAGGCTTGGAAGGTGTTCCTAATAATCTGGGTAAAGGAAGTGACTGAAGGATGATTTACTAGGATGTGGTCCCAATCTTGAAGACCAAGAGAAAGGCTTTGGAGCTTGTTCCAACTAGTAAGCCTAAGAGGAGGGCTTCCGTTTTCAACTATCATGAAAGGTTACATAAATCGATGGCCTCGTGCAAGAAGGGCATAAGTGACATTTTACAAATTTTACAGGAGAGCCAAAAAACTGCCACAGCACCACCTGTTAAAAAAGTTGCCTGCAGAGATGGCTTTTTAAAGACATTTTAACCCCCTTAGGATAGGAATTGAGACTCCAGACTTAGTCAGGAGATGGGTAAGTCTCACTTAAATTCCAAAACAACCAAAAAAAAGTCATTTTTGACCGAAGTGTCATTTTCGACCTTCTTGCATGAGGCCATCAAAATACTGTCTGAAAACGATAAACTTTTACTCAAAAAATACTGACTGGTTGCTGAAATGTACAGTGCCTGACAAAAGTCTTGTCGCATAAGGACATAGTAACTAAAAATAGCATATAACTTTATTTCTAACCAATCAATTGTTACAATAAATGGTCCATTTTAATGTCAAGGGCTTTCACATTAATAATTTGGTGCAAAATGAAACCATCAAAAAGTGTTCTGATGTTCACAGCTTGGCTAAGCCCATAACATCTGTTTTTGCTAAGACAAAAGTCTTGTCGTCTCTTCAGATGATGCAAAAAATCGCAGATTAGAGTTTAACCTATGACAAATACTGTAACACATTCCCAGATGTGTATAGAAATAACCCCAGCGCACCAGACTTTCATATGAGGTGCGACTAGACCTCTGACAACATACCAAAGATTCAACCACAGACCAAAGTGCTGATCATCAAGAGCCTGAAGACTGAGTCTGCTGCTGAGGTGGCAGACATCTTTAATGTATCCAAATGTCAAGTGGAGGGGATAAGAAAAAGATTTGAAGAAACTGGTGACGTTCATGGCAAGCGCAGGTCAGACAGACCCCGGTATGACAACTGTTTGAAAGGACCGTTTGTTGCTTCAACTGTACAAGGTTAGCCCTTCTTCAACTACAGCGAAGCTACATGAGGAAATGTCACCAAAAATCCCGGTATCTACAAGAAGAGTTTGTCAAATTCTCTCTCAAAGTGGTTTTCTTAGCCGAATTAGTACACAGAAGCCTGCATTAAACAGAAAACAAAAAACCTGCATTGCATTTGCCAAGGCCCACAGCTTGCAGAAAGGATTGATACTGGAAAAGTGGCTGAAAGTTTATTTTTCTGATGAATCATCCATTGAACTGCATCCCAGTCGCCGTACAAGACCTGTTGGAACCCTCATGGACCCAAGATTCTCCCAGAAAACAATCATGTTTGGTGGAGGAAAAATCATGGTTTGTTGTTACATCCAGCATGGGGGGTGTGAGAAAGATCTGCAGAGTGGATGGCAACATCAACAGCCTGAAATATCAAGAAGTTCTTGCTGCCCTACTTATACTGCTGCTCCTTCTCATACTTCTGCCTCCATGTCACAGTTCCTGAAAGCGAAGAAGGTGAAGGTACTCCAGGATTAGCTAACCCAGTCACCTGACATGAACATTATTGAGCATTTCAGGGGTAAGATGAAGGAGGAGGCTTGGAAGATGAAACCATAGAATCTTGATGAACTCTGGGAGTCCTGCAAGACTGCTTTCTATGCCATTCCAGATGATTTCATCATCAAGTTATTTCAGTCATTGTCAAGACATATGGATGCAGTCCTCCAAGCTCATGGGAGTCATACGCAATATTATTAATTCTTTTTCCAAGGCACCATGGCTTTATGTTCTGATATTATAGTGGCATATTTGTGTATTCAAAATAAAGTTTATGTATAATTTCCACATTTTTTTTCAATGCGACAAGACTTTTGTCCAAGCAAAATCTGACCTTTCTGTACTAATTAAATAATAAAACTCAATGAATGACCCAAAACTCTATTTTGTTATATACTATTCAAAAAAAGTAGGGGATATTGGATTTACAAGTACCATGAAATGCAGATCATGAGGTCAGGAAGGAAACAAATGACATAAAAACATTAAGGAAACATTTGTCAATTTATTCGAAACCCTGTGTACAGTCAGTAAAGGACAGATTCTCCAGAATAAGGGTTGACACAAACACAGGGTCACACAGCAAATTTACCACCATTGTGAAACAGAGTCAGTAGCGGGTAAAACCCCCTCGGTTGGCTAGACAAGCTCGAATTCGGCGTGGCATACTCCTAACGAGACGTCCCAGGTCATTTTGGGGAACGTTATTCCATTCCTGTTGCAATGCTGCAGCAAGTTCTTGGACATTGGCAGGAGGTTGTTGACGTTGGCGTAGCCGCTGTCCAAGCATGTCCCAGACATGCTCGATGGGGGAAAGGTCCGGACTGAGTGCTGGCCATGGTAATGTGGTGATATTCTGCTGCTGGAGGTAATCTGTAACGATCCTGGCCCTATGACATCTTGCATTGTCATCTTGGAAAATGAAACGGCGGCCATAACGACGTGCAAACGGCACAACATGGGGTGCCAAGATGTTGTCCCGGTAGTACTGCCCTGTGACACATCCAGCAACAACATGCAAGTCTGTTCTGCGGCAGCAGTGATGCCTCCCCACACCATTACAGATCCACCCCCATACGGATCATGTCTAATGACGTTAACGTCATGGAAATGTTCGTTACGTCGGCGCCAAACCCTCCTGCGTCTGTCAAGGAAGTCCACAGTGAACCTCGACTCATCTGAGAACATTACGTTGTTCCATCGGCGATTATCCCAGCGTTGATGATGGCGACACCATTGGAGTCTGGCCCTAATGTGACGATCCCTCAAACAGGGAATGACACGAGGGCGTCGGGCGTGTAAGTGAAATCTGTGCAGACGATTCCTGATGGTCTGGCCACTCACTACCAAGCCAGTATCCCTTTGAAGTTGAGACCTTATCTGATTTGCTGTTACCATACGATTTCTCAAGACAATAGTGCGGATGAATCTGTCCTGAGCCTGAGTTGTTGCCCTTGGTCGACGGGATCGTGGTCTATCCTGAACAGACCCTGTAGCACGATGTCTGGACCATAATCTGCTGATGACAGACTGGGAAACATTCATTGCCCTTGCCACAACGACCTGTCTTGTGCCAACCTGTAGCATGCCAAGGGCACGTAACCTCTCCTCCTGTGTTAGGCGGCGCATGGTCTCTGTTTAATTAACGACTTCAACCACTGATAATCTGATGCTTTCTCTTCAAAATCTTCCTTTACAATGGCTCTAACCTTCCAATTCAGAGTCATGCAAATTTGTGGCACAACCCCCTTGATCATCAATAGCATCCCGTGCAGATCGTGAGAGTGTCATTGATGTGTTTGGGTGATGAATTTCTTTGGAAATGCTTCCTCAGTAAGGAACTATACAACATGGTTTCGTATCCCTTTGTATATGTGAAAATTTTGATCTCAAAATAAAATATCCCCTACTTTTTTTGAATAGTATATTTCGCATAATCTAGAGGGCTTTGCCTTTCATATAAGCCATTTTTGATTCCAGTTGATCGACTACAAGTCAGGTTATTATTTGTTGTTCCTACAACTTGGATATGTGACAAGACTTTTGTCAGGCAGTGTATATAGCAAGAGACAATCCAGCAACTTGCGCTGTCTACATAAGGGGTATATACTGTATTTCTACAGTATGCCAACACACTTGTAAGGGAATGGGAAACATGAACGCATAACACCTGGCAGTGGCAGGACACAAGATATCAAACCAATCAAAGGAGAAAATATATGTAATGCTGCTGGATGGCAGGAGACACGAAAGGTAATCATATGAGGGTTGTGACATAAACCTATAATATATAACTGGTAGTGCAAGCAAATGCCAGCCGGTGAAAATGTAACTAGCTGAGAAAAATATCATTTTCCTGTGTAGGGCAATGAAAGTAAATGACACCTCGGCTAATTTCCATCAAAGTTAGCCTCCACGGACACAATCTACAGTCACATCTGAAACTTCTGGGGCGATTCCACGGTAATACACGTGACTTTTGCTGACTTCCACAAGTTAGTGATATGATGCTTGATATTGATTGAACTCTTATGGGATACATTGCATGCCACCCTTTATACTCACAGCCATTATTGTTTTGCAGTGTTAAAGAATTCTGAGAAAGGGGTCAAAATGTGCCGTAACACAGGTGACACAGATTTGATGCATTTGTCCTGTCAAATTATCTCATTAATTAAAATTTAAGATATTCAGTAGCAGTGATCTTCGGGCTCTCACACGCCGTGCTTTTCTTCAGCCACACAGTCCCCACTTACCATGCTTACCATTGGAGGAGGAAACCAAATGTCTCCACCCACTCAACCCACCACAACCATTAATCCACTACCCCATAATATGAACCGCCACTACGCATATTTATTAAAATGTATGCGTGTATATACAGTATGAATGTATAATGTGTTTACGTGTGGATTGTATGTATATATGTATGTATGAGTGTGTATGCAGTGTTTCCCACAGAATTTTTGGAGACTATGGGGGCACATGTGCGGTGGCAGACTGATGTCTGGAGGGGGACATTCTCATTCTATTGAGCGGGGGGGGGAGGATTGCGCAAATTCCGCGTCTTCCGGTACCTTCCCTATTTTCCCGTTTTTTTCTTTTTTTTTTAAAAATCTGCTCATGTAATCTCAACACGCGGCAATTGCACATATTGAGACTACGGCGGGTGAAATTAGACTATGGCGGGCCGCCATAGTCTCGTCAATGTATGGGAAACACTGGATGTATATGTATATATACAACTCCAATTCTGAAATAGTTGGGACGAAGTGTAAATTGTGAATAAAATCAAAATGCAATGACTTTCAGATCACATGAGCCAAAATGTTATTTACAATAGAACATAGATAACATTTCAAATGTTGAAACTGAGACATCTTACATTTTTATCCACAAAATGAGCTTATTTCAAATTTTCTAGTTGCAACAGGTCTCAAAAAAGTTGGGACACAGGCAAAAAAGGGCTGAAAAAGCAATTAATATATAAGAGAATCAGCTGAAAGAACATTTAGCAAGTAATGAAGTTAACTGGCATCAGGTATGTAACATGATTGGCTATAAAAGGGATGTCTTACAGAGGCTGAGTCTCTCAGAAGTAAAGATGGCCAGAGGCTCTCCAACCCGTGAAGACTTGCATTAAAAAAATTGTGGAATACTTTAAAAACAATGTTCCTCAACGTCAAATTGCAAAGGCTTTGAAGGTCTCATCATCGACAGTACATAACATCATCAAAAGATTCAGAGAAACTGGAAAAATCTCTGCGCGTAAGGGACAAGGCAGAAGACCTTTACTGGATGCCCAAGATCTTCGGGCCCTCAGACGCCACTGCATCACTCACCGGCATCTTCTGTCATTCACATTACTAAATGGGCCCAGGAATACTTCAAGAAACCACTGTCTGTAAACACAGTCCACCGTGCCATCCACAGATGCCACCTAAAACTCTATCATGCAAAAAGGAAGCCATTGTTCAGCATGATCCAGAAGCGGCACTGTGTTATGTGGGCCAAGGCTCATTTAAAATGGACTGTAGCAATATGGCAAAGTGTCCTGTGGTCAGACAAGTCCAAATTTGACATTCTTGTTGGAAATCATGGGCGTCGTGTCCTCCGGGCTAAAGAGGAGAAAGACCACCCCTCCTGTTATCAGCGTTCAGTTCAAAAGCCAGCATCTCTGATGGTATGGGGATGCATTAGTGCATATGGTGTGCGACACTTGCATGTTTTAAAAAGCACCATGAATGCTGAAAGGTATATAAAGGTTTTAGAGCAACATATGCTCCCCTCCAGATGACATCTATTCCAGGGAAGGCCTTGTGTATTTCAGCAGGACAATGCAAAACCACATACTGCAGCTATTACAACAGCATGGCTTCGTAGTAGAAGAGTCCGTGTGCTGAACTGGCCTGCCTGCAGTCCTGATCTTTCACTGATTGAGAACATTTGGCAAATAATTAAACGAAAAGTCCGTGAAAGGAGACCCAAAACTCTCCAGCAACTGGAAGCCTGTATTAAACAAGAGTGGGATCAAATTCCAATGGCTAAACTCACGAAACTTGTCCCCTCAATGCCCAGACGCCTCCGCTCTGTGTTAAAAAGAAGAGGGGATGCTACACCATGGTAAACAGGCCCCCTGTCCCAACTTTTTTGAGACCTGTAGCAGCCATCAAATTTGAAATGAGCTCATTTTGTGGATAAAATTGTAAAATTTCTCAGTTTCAACATTCGCTATGTTATCTTTGTTCTATTGTGAATAAAATACTGGCTGGTGTGATTTGAAAGTCATTGCATTTTGATTTTATTCACAATTTACACTTTGTCCCAACTATTTCGGAATTGGGGATTACATATATATATATATATATATATATATATATATATATATATATGCAAGATGTGCAAGCCCACACAGCGTTAGTCATATCAAACAGTTGGGCTTTGCCATCTACCTCAGCAAGAGCACCCCATGGCCAAGTTGACAGATGCTCAACCTTGGCCTGCTCTTGGACTCCAATGCCATGACCATAGGGCTGCTTCAGCAGCATGCGGAGCTGATGTTGTGTCGTATCAACTGCATCAGGTCCACGGCCTGTGTGTCAGTGGAGAAACCATGTCAACCCTCAGGATAATATCTTCAGCCCACCCAGTGGTGCACATGGGGCTGCAGCACCTGAGATCACCAGCACTGGTTTGCATGGCTTTGGCTAAATTTGAGCTGGGACAAACGGCACAAGCTTTATGTCCCCGCTCTGGTTCAGGGAGACTTGGTATTCTGGGAGTCACCTGGCCGCCATCATGAGGTGGTGCAGCTGGGATGTGTTTTTCAGTATGTCTTACTCTTCTCACCCATCTCCCTGGCCACTTGGGGCGGGACTTTCAGCCAGGCCTGTGTGAAAGGTATGTGGCTGTGTTCCCCCTGCCACATCAACCATCTGAAGCTCACTGCAGTGCAGAAGGTGTTGCGCCATTTTGTCTCGCAGCTGAGTGGGAAGCATGTCACAGTGAGGTCTGACAATAGGTGATCTCTGGCCACTCTGAAGGGTTATTCCTCCTCACATTGGCAGGCAAACAATATAGGTGCATAATTTGCCAACTGCAGAGGTTAGAAGTCAAATCTGGCCTTTGCATCACAGGCAATCGATATTAGTAATGGCACATCCTGCAAAGCTTGGGATGGCTAACACAGAGCTGTTCCTTGATCTGAAAAGAGACCTTCACATTTAAATTGAATTCTTTTTTTGAGATTCTAATATGTCATGCTAACTAACTGAATGCTTCGTTCATTTCCAGACGCATTAAATCTGACCCTTCATAAAAAGAGTTACTTGTGAAACGTGTACATTCAAGACAGATTTTGTATTTATGCATTGAAGCTTGACAAATAAGGAGGACTCGGGGAAACTTTTAAACATGAACAAGTAAATTCTAGCCGTTCAATTAAAAGTTCTTCAGCCTGCAGTATTGACTTACTGTTGGAATCCTTTACTCATAAAAAAAGGCAAAAAGTTCTGTCGTAAGCGACCACAGCGGTGCTATGTAGTTTGTATCTCAAAATGGGTGCTTTTTAACACGCCACCTGGCGGCCAAACACGTAAGCACCGATTTGTAGGCAAATCTGTATCATTGTTGGGGAAATCCTAGTTAGCCGACTTGACTGTACAAGTGCTTCAAACCAAGACACTGACTTTGTTTTGCATTAGCTTATTAATTTATGTTTTACCCTATTATTTTAATAAAAATGCTTACAAAAAATTCAGTGCGCAGTGTGCGCATATTAATAACACAGCCTGGGCACCTCTACCACCCCTAGGCCACTGCTGTTAAAAATTCCTTGAACCGCCAATGTTTACTTGGGGATATCATGCAAAGTCTCAAAATCCATGATGGCCCATAAATGATGGGAAGTACTTCAAAAGTAAATTTTTAAATTGTTATTGGCTGAAACCAGTTGTCTTCACCTCCGTCGCCTGCAGCCTGCACTTCGAAAGAGAGAGCAATGGTTTTCCCATTCCACATTGTAGTCATATGCACGAGCCGTTTTTCAAAGTGCAGGCTGCATCCTTCGAAGGCTGCATTTTTAGGCTGTACGTCATTGCAGTTTGTTCCATTGTGAAAGCCTTGTCGCATACAGCAAGGAAATACAGCCTTCGTCTCGCCTTATATCAGTCGGAATTGTCAACATGGAAACGGAATGCGAACAGTCTGACCGTTCCGACTGATATAAGGCAGGATGAAAGCTGCATTTCCCTGGTGCAAGCGAGAAGGCCTTCGCAATGGAACAGCCTCCGATGACGTAGTGGCCTAAAAATGCAATCTTCGAAGGATGCAGCCTACGCTTTGAGACGCACCCAATGAGAAACGGCTAATGGGCGTGTCCTTGTTCCACCCACATGTGTTTTCCTGATGTCACTGACGCCCCGGTCAGACCGGAGAATGCTTTGTAATCTGTGATCTGATTGGTTGATCAAGTTGTTGCTCCCTTTGTCAGCTGTGTTTGTGTTAACTTCGGGCAAGGGTGGCAGAAATGATCAGTGAGTGATACCTCACGGAACACCTCTGCCATGTTTTTGGATATTAGTGCGGTTTTCCTGGTCGACTATGGCCACGTTCGAATGTCTGGATTTGCCAAGCGTCCCAGGGAGGCTCAACCATAACTCCTCATCAAAAACTACAGTGGAAAAATGGAAACGTGACATAGTTCGCCAGCTCAAACTTCGGGACAGATTCCAGAAGATAATGTTTCAAGATGTCATACTATCCTGTATGTTGTTGAATTATTGGTATAACATGTGGCTGGTTTATTTCTCCTTTGCTTGCTGTCTTTGTCCAAAATTGAGTTTGAATGTTTTTGTGGTTGTAGCTGTAGACGATCTCTGCCTGCAGTTCCTTGAGTGTTAGCGCGCTAACTAACGTCGCCTTGCTATGATTCTTGAATCTTTCAGGGGTGCGTTTCCCGAAATCCCATGTGCTAACTTGCATAGTTGGAACCATTGACTGTGAATGGACGAACTATGTAGTAACTACGCTTTTGGGAAACGCACCCCAGGTTAAGTTAGTTAACTTACGCGGTACGCAATGAATGAGCGAAGTCAGCTACCAAAGCATGTTCAGAGCCGTGAGCTCGCGGACTTCGTTATTTATTACTGGTCAGGTTGCAAATGAAAACTTGCGTGACAATATTTCCGAATTGAATTATGTGGTATTAATTCTCGCGAGCTGCCTTTGATATGGAGAAAGAAGCATTAGGTCAGCAATCTGATCTCATCTACCCAGCACTTGCCCATTTTCTTATGTTCTATGAGCTGCTCTAATACTTTCGCGATGAAGATCTTGATTCATTAACGTAATGC
This sequence comes from Gymnothorax javanicus, assembly GCA_029692085.1. Taxonomy (NCBI): domain Eukaryota; kingdom Metazoa; phylum Chordata; class Actinopteri; order Anguilliformes; family Muraenidae; genus Gymnothorax; species Gymnothorax javanicus. The sequence continues at coordinate 19,991,578 of CM056195.1, forward strand.
CTTTTCTGCTTTACATATGAAATTGTTAGGATCATTAGCTCGGTTGTCGAATATATGTGGATTCACTGGAGTACCGAGCAGTTGTTATTCAGATTCGTGGTACTCAGCCATATATTCGCGCTGTAGTGTTAATTAAATCTCAGTCGCAAGTATGTGTAAGACTTGTAAGCAAATGTAGATCTTGCTCTACACAGGGCCTTTCCTACTTTTGTGTTTCTCTAGACGTCAAGCTCTTGGAGAGGTCACACCAGAAAGCATCAATCGCACAAGGTATTCTGGGATCTATGGCAAGGTAATAATAACAGTAATATTTTTAGTGCTCTATTACGATGCTGCCCAGATGTGTTGACCGATAGAAGCACTGATCTGTTAAAAAAAAAAAAAAAAAAAAAAGCCTGGTCCTAAAGCAGGCTTATTATTATTATTATTATTATTATTATGATTATTATTATTTTTTTTTTTTTTTTTGTTGTTTTTGTTGAATATTAAAAACTATTGACCATTTTTGGTCATCGTAGATAAGGTGGGGTTATGTACCTGGAGAATTTAATCATAGATCATTGCTTGTTGCTCGGAACATGTTTTTTAATCACGGTACTTTTTCTATTTTCCAGACAGCCATCGCAACTTAAAGATTCTTTGTCATCTGAGCTTTCTAAAGGTGCACATGCTATCCAAGTTCTCAGGAAAACAAGTGGAGAGGTACGAGATTAAGAAGCTGTTGGTACTGTAAATTTAATACATTTTCATCGTCTTCTGGAAGATGGCCTCACATTTATTTTATGGCCACAAAACTTGAAATTGTGTTGTATGTTTAGTTAAAATTATTAGGGAAATTTCAAAGTGCACATACACCATAATGGGTGACCAATCACAAAATGGTGCATCATTTTTGAGTGTCATTGTAGCAAAACTGAAGCACTGCCCTGCCATGTGCCAGACTTATAGCAACCTTCAAGGGTCTGGATTATGTGTCAATGGATGTGCATCTGATTCAGATGGGTTATCCTACTTTACCTTACTTTTACATAATTATACGGAAAAAATAGGTTAGTCATCTTGTTTCATACAAGTTTATAATAAATGTTATTTAGACATTGAAACCCTTTACTATCTATTGTACACTCAGGAATAATTTAATTTGGAGGCATTTATGGAGTATTTGCAATTGTTTTGTGCAACTGAGGAATTTTTACGCAATGCTGTATTATGCATTTTGCCTTTAAATTTTGCAGTTAGCTTACCAGGTGGTGGAACTGCAGCAGGAGATAAGAATCAAAGACTCTGTACTTGACGAGCAACATGCCAGGTGAGAACTTGTACTTCCGTGAACAAAACATTTTTAAAAAGTGAGAAATCGCAAATGTGTACAAACCATCCAGATTGTTATTCAGTTTTGTAAACTAAGTCTTTGTACGAATGCGCAAAGCCATTGACATTTGAGCAGAAATCAAACCCTTTGCAGACTGAAATAGAAACTGAAAGGAAAGGGCCTTGAGGAAGCCTTTGTCTTAAATGATTCCCAGGCATCTGACATCAACTTTCAACCGACTAAAAACCATTCTTGGAGACTACTGAAAAATTCAAACAAAACCACGGGTTTCAAAAACCTTTCATGATTAACCATTTCAAGAACAAATACAAAGTATACTCTGGAGGGTTCTCAAATTTCACTTGTTCCCACTAAGTTAGTGGTTGACTTCAAAATTTATGTATCATAGCTGAGGACCACAGATAGTTAGTGGTAGCCTTGCCTGCACTGCCTCAATTGCACATGAACTGCTGTTGTACCCCCAATACATTAAATTTATTTGGTAGATTTCAAGGTGACATGAAATATGTGCAGGTTAAAGGTAAACTTATTAACTAATAAACACTGGTGAGACTAGATGCATCATGAGAACTGTATCAGGTGTTCATTGCCATGAACTTCAAATCTAGTTCCCATGATAAGCACTGGCAAAGACGGTAAAGTCAGTTAGCATTGCATAACTAGTTTTGTGGCATGCTTATAAGACACATGTTAAATGTCTATGTTAATTTGCCCCCTACACACACACCCTCAGGATATGTGAGGTGAAGAGGCGCTTAGAAGCAGTGGAGACGGAGTTTCTGGGTCTACACGCCCAGGTGCGGGAAGTGCAGGAGGGGAACATCAGTCTGAAACGGGAATATGACTCCCTGCTGGAAAAGCATCACAGAATGGACGAGACCTTCCGAATGGAAAGGATGCGCGGCACTGAGCTCCTGGAGGAAATGATTCAGGGAAAACAACTGGCTGCCGCTAAAATGAACAGCAGAAATGAAAAGAGAGTACGGTGAGTCTTTATCACGGACTGGAAAAGCTGGTCTGCTGTTGGTCTGTGAGAAAGTTCAGGTGGGAAGGGCCTAAGCACCAGGCGTGCTGTTGGCCTTGGTGAAAATTCAAGAATGAAGGCCCCCAAGAAGAATAGTTGTTACTCTGGTGATTACTAAAGGGGATTTTAAATTAAAAGAGGGCTTAGGAAACAATTTGAGCTATTGGCTAATGGAAAAGTCATGGGGAGGAGCCTAGGTAATGAGTTGCTGCCTTCTTATGCTGTCAGAGTATTTTATTGACAAGTTGTACGCACATAAATGGCTCAGAAATGCTGTAACGGCATAATTGGCCTCCACAAAAGATGATGGAGGACGTGCCTGGATAATGAGTGTGCAATTGGCCTTACTGGAGTGTGCTGGGGGAGGGTAGAAAATTTTTGACTGTCATGTCCAGAATTTTATTCTTAATTATAAAATGAAGAAAAAGCCTGAATATAAAAATACACACTGTATATAATCCCTATGTTACCTTAAACAAGGAAAACTACTGTACCGCTGGTGAGTAACATAGTGAGGGAGGCATGAAAGAACTCAAGGATGATGTTTCAAGAATTGCGTGAATCAGTTGCATTTTGGGGTTAAAACCATAACATGCCTCCTTAATGGCAATAAACTGAACAGGTTACTGGACTTTGGCAGTCGTCATTGGAACTTTCACTTGAAAAGAATTCTGGAGTCGGATGAGACCAAAATGGACCTTTTTTTTTACCATACACACCACTGGCATGTTTGCTATCCCAAGAGTGCACGCATACAAGGTCAATTTCTCATTTCTAAAGGGCCATTGATATTTTGGAATTTCTTTGCTGTTGTTTTGCCTGGGGTGCTAGTAACCATTAATGGCTTCATGAAAATTCTCAATTATTGGGAAATTTTGGTGAAAAAGCTGGTGTGGTTGTCTTCTCTGTGCGGACATAGATGGATTTTGAAGCGTGACTATGGCCAGGAACATATACATCAAAACCTTATTAAAGGTACCTATATTATGGAAAATGCTTCCTCCCTCTTCAGCCCATCTGCATAGTGTTCTCCCCTGTATCTAACAGACCAGGGAAGATTAACTTTGAAGACCAACCAGTTTAGCATAGTTCACTTCTACGAGCTCTGTTTGTGCCCTGCTTCCTTCCACAGTCTTGCTCGACCTTTTCGCCCTCCCTCTGTCCTTGTAGTGCAACAGTTTTAGCCCCTCTGACCCCTCTTGCAACCCCTCTCTCTGCTTACATCTTGTGCGTTTACGTTGTGTCCAGTGTATTTTCATAACATTGTTTTGGCAGAAGTTAATTTATGTCCGCTTGTATGTGCTCATCACTGTACACCAGACTACTTTTGAAATGAGGGCCAGTCAAGAGCTGTAGGTGTATTAAGGCATCACTGAAGGATGGTGCCATTCCAAGTGCGTGTGAAGGAACTGCAAACCTGAAGTCTGTGCCAAGTATTGAAGTAATACATAGATGTAGCATAACAGTCGCTGAGTCATTTCTGCTGAGTACTTCTGCTTTCTGATAATATTCAAACAGAACTAGAAGTCTTGCTTGGCAAAAGCATGTCGCACATGATTGTGTATGTAAGAGCCATCCTCAAAGTTACGTAGCCTGTACTCATTGCCTTTGGATACGCATAGTGTTGCTTACTGCTAAAAGTGTTCTTATAAACTGTTGCTAGTATAACTTAGGGATTTTTATGTATTAGTCTGTATCTGTTGATGCACAATGTAAGGGGACAGTAGCTCTGTTTGCCAGTGTATCAGAGCAGAACCATTATTATCGTGAGGATGTGGGGGGAGAATTATAAGCAGCAAATGGCTTGAACACAATCGAGTTTTTGGCTGCAGAGTTTAGAAACTTTCCTTTTTGATGCCCAAGAATGTAATATCTTGCCACAGAAATGGTATAAGATGGGACCTTGAAGTCAGGAATACCAAAGTATTCTACTGTCATATCCTGTGCTCTGAGCTGTAGAGGGCAGTCCATAAGTGGAAACCCAAAGTTGGAAACAATCTTGAAAATCTCTTCAGAGAAAATGGTCAGACATCCCTCAAAATGTGTCCAGGAACCTAATCAGAAATAATGGCATAATACTCAAAGCTGTCATTATCGCTGGGGGCGTGGCACAAAATGGTAAACCAATGTTGCAAATTATTTTGACTTGCACTGTTTTCATAATTTCAAAAAAAAAAAGATTACTGATGGCCAACCATTGAAGCACGAGTAAGTGTACTGAATAAATTGTATCCCCAGACGATGAGTCGGGGATACTATGGCTCAGTGATCGTTATGTCGCTTCTGTCGCCACCACATCTGCCACCGCGTCCTTAGAGATTCTTGTGAGCGCTCTATAGGTCACAGTTCTTTAGGGATTCATTTCATATTTGGTATGGACCTTAGGCGTGGTAAGGTCACGAAACCTATCAATTTTTGGAGTAATTGCTTCATGGCGTCCAAGGATACATGTCAACCTGCGGGTGACCGACTGTCTAGTTGTATGCGGCTTTCACACTTGTTTGAACTGAACAAAAGGAATATTAACTATGTTCTTTACACAACCCCATTTTCAGAATAGTTGGGACGCTGTGTAAAATGTAAATAAAAACAGAATGCAATGATTTGCAAATCATTTAAACCCTATATTTAATTGAAAATAGTTGTGCTATGTAGTTTTTTTTTTTTTTCATTCTTATTGAGGTTTCACCTTATATAAAACACTTCTGCTGCTGACTATGTATTCATTTCGTCATTTTTAGAAGCAACAGCCTTTATATTACATTATTTCTGTTCTGAAATGAAGTGGCTTTGTCAGATGGAAAACATTTCAATATTTTTCTATTGGAACCATGTTTGTCACTTGAACAAGTAACTGCACAAGTAGAGTTACTTGTGGTTGGTTTAGTGATAATTCACGTGTGGTCATTTGTTGTGTATTGACTCTCGTAGCGCAAGAGAGGCCAGCCTTCAAAAGGAGCTTGAGACTGCTGCAAAGAAAGAAGTGGACATAGATGTGTAAGTATTTCCGGTGACCCCTGTTGTCTCAAATTGCCACTTTGTGATTCAGCCTTTGAGCCTTAAGTGGGCTTCTAAAACAAGTTTTGCAAGTTTGGGTGCCGCAGGTCAAAAGCATTTAACCTGAAAGGTTTTCAAATTGCATGATGTGTTAATGGTGTATGTGAAACCAATGGGTAAAATCAATGACTATGGGTAACTGTGAATTTAATTTAAGAGGAATCATAAACAAAATTATAAGTTTTATCACATCAACCTTCAGTGCGGAAACAACTTAGAAACTCTCCAGGTACCCGAGTACATCACCCAGATCTCCCTGAGGGGATAATTGCACCTTTTACACCTGCTGCAATTCAGACCTTCAGGGACCAGGGGCTTACATCAATATTTTGTTTTCTTGACTGCATCTGCATTTCATTTAAGAGTTGTCCCTGAGGTTAAACTGCTCAGCAATAATTATTATTTTTAACCCTTTGACACCCAGCTACAAAAAAACAAACATGACTGCCCAAGTTAATTCAGACCAGATATCAGATATGCTCACAGTTTTTATTGAATTCTGAGTTGACCATTGCATTTCATGAAGTGAAATCGTAAAATTAAATGTTGTTTTCATTTTAGCTCAATATGGATGCTTTTATTTGCAGCAAAATGCAGCAGATTTACATATCGAGAGCAAATATTCAGAGATACATGATCGCTTTGAATTTGAATCTTTGCTGAAGACCTTAATTGGTGGAATCCTGTGTGTAATTGCTTAGTTGGAATGAAAGCCTGCACCCATTCTGGCCGTTTCTGGATAGGATTGAGGATCCCAGGGCAATTGAAAAACATGGAAAAATTTGTATTTGTGCAGGGGTCTCAATAAGCACAAAATGGAAATTTCCATTTGCGGGCGAACGGTTAATGATGATCTATGAATAGGGTTATTCCACGCCAACTCACCCAGGGGCTCCCAGTTAAAGTCATGGATTTTTTTTTTTTTCATGCTGATAGATTCCCTTGAAAAACGAATGCATGTAAAATATTAAAGCTGTAGTCCAAATAATTTTTGAACTACAAATTTTTTATTTTGACCAAAAAAAAGCATATTTTTAGCTATTTTTGCTCCATAAATCTTTTCATTATGAGCCTCTCTAAGGGGTCTATTCTCCCATTTGCGCGTAAGTCCTTTTTTACACGATTCGAGTTAAGCGCGTTTGAGTTACGCATATTTTCCCCTGCGCGCTTCGATCACGCCCACAGCGCTTAACTTCAGAATGTAGGTGGTCTTATGAAAGAGGTGTGACTGATCCATAAGAGAGGCAGACTCTGTACCAAGCTCATTGATTATGGCTATCAGGGAAACATGGATCAAGGATTTTCTGATTAACCATGAAAATGCAGTTGTAGTCCATGGAAAACGCAAAGCAGACTTTAAATTTGAGTATCGTCGGCCTGCTGATAAAACCTCGTATCTCCAAACTGATAAGAAACAAAAACTTGTATGTCCACTATTCTTACATGCAAAATTAAACATTTTTTATTTTAAACTATATTTATCAATTTATATTATTTTATTATTAATTTTTAATTTTATATATTTTTTTATTTTTCTGTGAAGTTTATCATTTTGAAGATACGAGGTTTTATCAGCAGGCCGACGATATGCCGCTGTAATAGTAGGCCTATGTATGTCTGTGCCAATTACAAGAAGTAATGAAGACATCTCTTTTTTTATTTCTTATTCTAGCCACCATGGCATTAAAGCTATGCAAACAAACAATTGCCGCGATAATGAAATAACAAATAAAGAATTTAGCGCTTCTCAACCAGCGCAATCAGATCATTGAAAATGTGCCCCTCCTACACCAGCCTGTTTGATCTGTGGAAGACAGGGAAGAAGATAAATAAAAAGAACATTCTAGTCACACAAAAATGACAATCAAAGACAGTTTATATGATCTCATTTAGAAATTGCGCACTTGAAATCTCAAACTACTCCGATGTCAGGTTTGCAACTAAAGGATATGGAAACGCTTTAACAAAGGATTCTTACCCCGCATGCGGTCATCCGCCCGCCCCGAAACCGCCTCAGCAATCACACAATTCCATATCCGTAGCCTATTGTGTCCCATTTGATTTGAGCGACCCATTCACTTGAACTTTTGCCTAATACTTTATTATAATCAATTATCCCATTAACTGATAATGATTCTTCCCATGGCGGCTATTCTTTATTGGCTAAAATTGATTAACAAATGGGTAGTGCTTTGGTATTGGCCAGGGTAGGGCTCAATCTAGAGTAGCCTATTTAATAATATCTTTATTCACACATTAAAATACACAGTATTATCAATGGTAAAAAAAAAAAAAAAATTACAAAGACACAAGTTAGTTAATACAGATATCCTCAATTAGAAAATCAATCTCCTCCCTCGTGAGAATATCACAACTTTTTAGATTATCACGAACATATAGGGCAGTCGCATTTGTTAATAGAACATGAAGACAATGATGACGACGTCGAGCCAAAGCCGAAAACCAAATTTCGCAGATGTTGGTGTGGCAAGGGGGCACTGAAGGCTGATCCGAGGAAGAAAGCTGCGAATCGTTCTGGATGTGGCTTCGGTGGGGAGATGTAAGCGCAGTATCCTCGATTTAAAGCATAAATGGAGAGATCTGCGGGGCGCTGTAAAAGCCAGGCTCTCTGCACACCGGAGAAGTGTGCACGCAACAGGTGGTGGGCAACCATCATCCCCTGTGCATTTCACTGCACTGGAGGAGGAGGTGGCATCCACTCTTTCTGCAGTGGAAGTGCATGGAGAAGAACTTGGCAACTTGACACAGACCCATGTGATATGTGCATGACATCACCAGCCACTCTCTGGAACGACCCAGATGCCAGGACTGACAGCACAGTTGTGACCTTGATGACCACGGGTATGTTTTGTGGATGATTGCTGCGGCAGGTTAGCTGTTCATCCTGAAGTCTGCAAAGATATATGATTGCCTCACAGTTCAGACGAAAGCGCTGGATGCACTCGGTGTTTGTTAGTCCCAGGATGTCCAAACGAGGCTGATATATGCGTGGTCTTCTTCGAGCTCGGCGCGCTCCTCTTACTCTTTCCCACTCACGCAAGAGTGCAAGCAAATGCAGGACTGGCATTTTGGTTTTAGATTTTGAGGGCATGGTAGAATGATGGCGAACGGGCTGTTGCGTAATATCATGTGATGATTTTGTTTGATAATTTATTATGGTTATGAGAAACGTAGTTAAGAAATAAGGATGAGCAATCAAATATTGAATGTCTCAACCTTTACCATGTTAAATAAAAAAAAATAAATGTTAAAATTCGGCCTATAACCGACATCAAACGCAATACTCTATTTCGCCTTATATTGGTGCTTGACGTTAATACAGCCCTCAAAAGTGCTTAACAGAAAAAGCGCGTAAGCCAGGGGGAGAATACGCGTAAGTGTTATTTGCCAGAGAAACGCCTAGATTTTGGCCTTGCTCCGCCCAAAGTGCATAACTGTCTTCGGGGCGCGTAATGCACAGACTTAAGTCGAGGGGAGAATTCGCGTAGGCTGAAAAGTGCGTAGCTACGCACTTTTTTCAACTTGCGCGCATGGGAGAATAGACCCTTAAGTGCAGTCATTTAACTGGAAAGAGCTTTTATAACTGAGTGTAGAAATGACTAAGAGGAAGGTTTTTGAGTGGTATTTGACATATTGGTTGTTAACTAGCCTCTCTTACAAGGTTATTTATTGGAAAAAATTTTTTTTTTTTTTTTTTTTTTTTTGAGTGTCCAATCCTGTAATCTTTCATTTTCAAAATTCAATATTTCAGGGAGTTATCTTTCTTTTCACCTCAGCTGTTGTAGTGTAACAGGTACGCCTTAGGTCTACTACGACCAGAAGCCATTTTTGTATACATATAATGTTAAGGGCTACACAATGGATTGAATATGACCTTGTAACTGAAAAATGCTGGTTTAGGGTGAATTCCAAGCTCTACTGCTCATGGGGGACAGGTGGTGCAAACTTTATATTTTTTTCCTCACGTAATATAGATACTTATTAGCAACATATAAAAATTTCAGAGCCTACAACATGGAAAACATTCATTGCATGTAGTTGAAACTTTGTATGGCTTAATTGAATAAAGCTACTAAAGTTATTGAATAAAAGAAATCAGCTGATTCTGAGGGGGTCAAGCGGGAACTTTTTTCAGAAATGGTTGATTTTATTTGGAATGAGCCATGTGGGCATGTCATCACCTAACTGTGTCTCTTGTTTGTATCAGCCCTTCCAGAGATTTTGATCCTGAGGTTTTTACCAAACCAGCATCTCCGCAGAGCAAGACTTCTGAAAATTCAGAGAGTTTCCACCGACGTCTATTTCGGTACAAAATCAAAAGTTTTTCAATCTTTTCTTGCTTAGAAGAGGTTTGTGTTGCAGAAGTTTGTCTTAATACAGTTGTCTTAATAAAAGCTTAGTTTCCTGGCAGCAAAGGGCCAGAGATGAATCCTTGCTTCAAATTCAAAATCCTGAATCTAGGAATTTTTATCTGTTGGCAAAAAATCGTTTTTCCAGGTCAGCCTCTGCGACATCACCACGGATTCTAGACTCCATTAAAGAGCTCTTTGAGTAAGTCCCCGCGCCCTACACCTCTGTTTTTCCCCTCAAAATCAATAGGTGAGCTATATATTACACTTCAGCTCACTTTAATCCCATGAAACATATGGACCCATATACACCGATCAGCCATAAAATTATGACCACTGAGAGGTGAAGTGAATATATTGATTATTCCGTTACAGTTGCACCTGACAGTCTGTGGAATTGTTGGGGCAGCGAGTGAATATTTCATCCTCGAAGTTAATTTGCTGGAATCAGGTAAAATGAGCAAGTGAAATGATGTGCGTGACTTTGACAGGGACCCAATTTTGATGGCTGGACGACTGGGTCAGAGCATCACCAGAACTGCGTCTCTCTTTGGGTGCTCCCGGTCTGCAGTGGGCAGTATCCTACTAAAAGTGGTCCAAGGAAGGAAAACCAGTGAACCAGCAAAACGTTCACAGGCAGCTGAGGCTCATTGATGCGCGTGGGAAACGAAGGCTGGCCAGTGTGGTCTGATCCAACAGAAAAGCTACTGTAGCTCAAGTTGCTGAAAACATTTGCGCTGGTTATGATGGAAAGACATCAGAACACACAGTGCAGTGTAGTTTGATGCGCATGGGGCTGCGTGGCTGCGGACTGGTAAGGCTGCCCATGCTGACCCCAGTCCACCACCGAAAGTGCCTACAATTGGCACGTGAGCATCAGAACTGGACCGCGGAGCAACGGAAGAAGGTGGCCTGGTCTGATGAATCACGTTTTCTTTTACATCAAGGTGTATACTAGGCCTCCAAATTCCCTAGATGTCACTGCAATGGAGCATCTGTGGGATGCCCTGGACAAACAAGTCCGATACATGTGGCCCCCACCTCCCAACTTACGGGACTTACACGATCTGCCGCTAACATGTTGCTGCCAGATACCTTAGCACACCTTCAGAGGTCTAGTGGAGTCCATGCTTTGACTGGTCAGGGCTGTTTTGGCAGCAAAAGGGGATGTACACAGTATAAGGCAGGTGGTCATAATATTATGGTTGATGAGTGAGTGGGTCCATTAAATGCAGCTGCGGTAATCAAACCTGTGGACTAGTGGAGATCTCAAGGTTTCCAACAATCCCAAAGATGTCCTGCGAAATTACAGGGAAATATGTATAAAATGATGTACAGTTGTGTGCAGTGATTATGCTCGTAACAAAATTAAGATAAATCAGAAAAAAGCACTATTCAATTATTTCATATAATGTATGAATAGATGGAAATAAATAAACCGATAACAATGTATAGTAAAAACAAAACGTAATGTCTTTTTGATGTTTGATGTTCATTCACAAGAGATTCTTTCAGTGTTACAGTAGATTTGTTTATCTTGGTATTAAGTAAATCCCTGATTTGCTCAATCAGATTAAGGTCTGGATACGAGCAAGCCACGTCCTAACTTTTAAGTCACCATCTTTCTGACTGAGATAATTCTTGCACTACTTAGAAGTATGTTTAGGGTCATTATCTTGTGGAAAATGAAATCCCCAACCAATCAATCTCTTTTCAGATGGCAATGCTTGCCTCGCTAGGATGGTGTGATACTTCTTTTGATTCATGATCCCGTCGATTTTTATGAGGTCATCGGCTCTTTTCGAGCAGACTGAACCCCAAACCATAATATTACCACCTCCATGTTTTACTGAAGGGGTTAGACAGTTATTTTTGAAACGTTCTCCGACTCTATGTTGAACATAAGTTCTGTGTTTGGGTGAGAAAATTTCAAATTTGAATTCGTCAATCCAAAGGAGTTGTTCCCAGTCCATTGTTGTCCAATCCTTGAATTTCATGGCAAACTAAAGTCTTTTTCTGATGTTGCCAGCTCTTGGCAGCAACACAACCAAACAGACCATTTCAACACAGGCGTCTGGAAATAATAGATCTTGATACTTTCATCTCTTCACTTCTGGTGCTATTAATATTATCGTGGAGTTGTCATGCTGTCGACCACCAAACTTGTTTATCCCCTTGGCATATAATGCCTGGGGATATAGTCTTCAGTATGTCTGTCCATCTGTAGTCATTAGTTTACGGAGCAGAACTCGAATATCGTTTAATATTTTTTAACAAAACTTGCTGTGCGTATTCATTAGGTCCTACACTGGTGCCTTTTGATATTTTGGGATTTCTGAGATCACATTGCAGGGGTCGGGAGTATATGTCATCTTCTGATGACTCGTTTTATTGGTCATACACAGATAACGAACATCATAGGCACTTCAGTTTTGCACCTTTATTGCCACTAGTTTTCAGTGAACCGGCCTCTTTGAAACACTTGATGGTGTTTCTTACAGTGCCATGGCAGTATTTAACATCTTCAGAAATTTTTCTAAGTTACCAAACAGCATTATGTAAGGCCACCATGAGGCTTTGAACAATCTCGGAGAGCTCCTATCGTCGTGCCATCATGTTTAACTCTGTGACACTGCTCTAAGTTCATGTCACCTTATGGTATACGAGAACAACTGACCATCAGAGGTAATTTAGCAGAATTATGACGCCTTAAACCAATTGAAACAATTTTTTTTTCGTATCAATAAGCATGGAATGAGCCTTCAAACATGCATTCATGCTACGCAAGAGTCTTTGCCTAGATTCGTATTTTTCGATACATTTTCGCCAAAAAATTATAGAGAAGTAATATATTAGGACCCCTTTTTGACAAAAGTCGTGTTGTATAATCATCATTGCACACTACTGTGCAAGCTCTTGATATTTTCCATTTGATATAATGTTGTGGCCATAGAAACATGGCATCCTGGGTTTGACTATTTCTCTGAATACACGAGTGATGTACCTTCGGTGAAGCGCTGCAACTAGCAGGCATGGAATGTGTATGTGACTTGGTCCTACTATATGAATAAAATTATTTTTCTGACTTTGAAGCTACCTAAGGGAGAACTTAATTAACAAGTCATCAGGAGATGACGTATCTCCCTGGCCCTCGCAATCTAATCTCAGAAATCCCACAATATCAAAAAGCACCAGTCTAGTACCTGATAAATATGTACAGCAGGTTTTGTTAAAGAGAAATTGAACGGTATCGAGTTCTGCTCTGGAAACGAAATGATTTCAGATGGACGGACGGACATACTTATGACTATATCCCCCCACATTACATGCTGGGGGGATAAACAGCCAGAGTTTAAGGGGTTGAAGATAACTGCATCTGATTGGCTATATTAATGTGGCTTGGTCTTCCTGCATGCTCTGTCTTGTCTCATTTATCTTCCAAAGTCAGAAGGTACAGTTTGCTGTTCCAAGAGTTCAGAGCAGTGCTTCAAGCAGTTTACAAATCATTGAGAACATTACCTGCACTGCCCGTGGTATTTTAATTACTGAGGGGAGTTGTTCGGCTCCATATTCTAAAGAACTAGAGGTTGAAAAATTTTGAGCCCAGAGGCAAAACTGATCTCAGGTTATTTTTCACTCTGAGACATTTTGTCAACATACACCACCATCTTGGATTTGTAGGAAGAAAAAGCGAGGGAACACGGTGTGCTGTTATGAAGAGGACGTCTTCACCCCTGTTGGAATATGCCTGGCTGCAAGAGTTCCTGCTAAAGCTCTGCATGTCCTGGTAAAGAACCATTGTGTCTAAATACATGTGCATGGCCTGTTGGTGATAATACGGATAATGATAATGCTGCAGTGCAGAGCTAATGCTCTAATTTGCATCAGAGTATTGAAGACTCGGTGTGTTTGTCCTGGTAAATGGCCAGAATGTCTGTTAATGTGTGTATGACGCTGGGCGCCACACGAGTCGCCATGATTGGGCCTAATGTCATATGCCGTAAAAAGTGTTGTGAAAAAAAGTGTTTTGCCCCCTTCTCAGTTTCTTCTATTTTTGGATATTTTCACATTTAAATGTTTCAGATCATCAAACTCATTTTAATATAAGACAAAGGTAAACGGAGGATACACAAAATTCGGTCTCAATATGATGATTTCATGTATTGAAGGAAAGAAGCTATCCAACCCTACCTGGCTGTATGTGAAAAAGTATATGCCCCCTTAAATAAATGTAATTGTAGCCCCCGGACAAAGTTGGTCGGCTACTATGGATTCCTGCTCGTCTTTCCCACCACCGTTGCTGCCATGGATTCATGCTTGATGTCTCCGCCACCGCCTCAGCGTCCGTAGACACTTCCTTGTGGACGCTGTACAGGCTGTAATTTTTGACCGATTACTTTTATATGGACATGTGTTATACTTCAGTTATGACACCTATCGATTTGGCTTGCCATGGCGATAGCATTGGCCGAATAATTCGCAAAAATTTGTGCTGAAACGTAGAGATTTCCTTGTGGAGGCAGTACAGGCTGGAGAAGCAGGCTTTCAGGGGCTACACCCATGCGATTGCGGGTGACCGGACTATCTAGTTCATAACTGTGTTCAATTTCACTGCACATACCCAAGCATGATGACTCCTGGCCCTAATGAATCTAAACATCACTTAAATAGAATCTATCTACCAGTGTGAAGTTGGCAGAAAGCAGCACACAATGCTGCAATCTAAAGAAATTCAAGAACAGATGGGAAAACAAAGTCCTTGACATTTATCATTCTGGAAAGAGTTACAAAGCTGTTTCTAAAGCTCTTGGACACCAGCGAATCATAGTGAGAGCCATAATCTGCAAATGGACAAAAATGGAAAAAAAATTGTGATTTTTGACCTTCCCATGGGTGGCTGGTCCATCAAAATTCCTTGAGAGTGCATAGATGACTCATCCAGGAGGTCCCAAAAGAACCCAATCCAACATAAAAAAAAACTGCGGGCCTCGCTTGCTTTGGTTGAAGGTTCATCATTTGACAATAAAACGGAGAATGGGCAAAAATGGCAGCCATGGGAGACCTGCAAAGCCATCAGTTGATGACTTAAAGCTCAAGTGCAGTTGGATTTTGCAGCGAGACAATAAGACACACAGGCAAATCCACCACTGAATGGCTCAAAAGAAAGAAAAAGAAAGGTTTGGGAGTAGTCTAGTCGAAGTCTTGACTTGAATTCACTTGAGATGGTGTGGGATGAACTTAAACAGGCAATTCATGCTTGAAAACCCTCCAGTGTGGCTGAATTAAAATAATTTTCCAAAAACAGTGTGTCAGAATCCCTCCACAGTGATGTGAAAGACCCATTGCCAATTATAGCAAATGTTTGAGTACAGTTGTTGCTGCCACGGGTGGGAAAACCAGTTATTAGGTTTAGGGGGGAATTATTTTTTCACATGGGTAATGTAGGTGTTGAATAACTCTTTACCTTCAATAAATGAAATGATCATTTAAAAGCTTCATTATGTGGTCACGCTGTTTTTGTCTTTTTAGTAAAACTAGTTGGATGATCTGAAACATATTTTAAAACAAAATCAAAAATAGAAGAAAGCGGCTCAGGAGTAAATACTCCTTCACAGCATTCTGTGTCCTGTCACCATAGAAATGTGATGGGGCAAAATGAAACCTATTACTGAAGAGATGGGATGGCTTTGTGGAAAGGTACTTTCCTAAATGGTGGCAGAAAACATTTTGTTTGTTTTTCTTGCATAAAATACCATTATTGTGGTATTAATGTAAGGATTGACTATAATTCTGTTTGTCATTTTCCCATGTCATAACAGCTTTGTGTAACAGCTTAGTTGTAATTGCATGAGCAGTTTTGAACAAATTGCTGCATGGCCATTACTTCACTGCGCACTACTCAGAACTAATAACACCCTAAACTCCACATTATTGATTTACTGTTATCTTGGAAAGTAATAGTTCACAGGCTTCTCATTGAGAGCTCAGATTTTGAAGGTTTTATCACTCCACTGGACTGTTTATTAGCTGGCTTGGCAGAAACACTTCACATCAACTGTGAATGGGTTGGTATCAGGGAATGGGTTTGTGTGAATCATTGCTTTATTATTTTCAAAAACCCTAATGGTGATTTTAGCTGTCTTAAAATGAGTAGTTATCTTTCAATCCCTCCCTCCCCAGCACAAAGTCCTGTCTCTATTTCTTCAACAAAGCTTCTTGCTGGCACAATGCTGCTTTGTCACTAGCTGGCACAGTGCTGCTTTATCACTGGCTGGCACTGTGCATGCTGGGAGATTTTCATTTTAATGCCTCCGAGGAGCCGTGAGGAACCGACACAATCAGTGATAGGTGGATGCTCAGATCCTTCTTTTGAAAAGACGAAAGTCAAATGAAATCTGATTCAATTCAAATTTTGTGTAGCGCATTTCACACTCATTCGCCACAGTATGCCTTTCTTCAAAAGCAAGCCTGCGGCAGCAGTCACAAGGAAAACCTCTGTGTGTGGAAAGGTTCAGAAGAAATCATGGGAGCTAGGCTTGAGAAGGGAAGCCCATCCTCAACTGACTGGACCAGGGTATCAGTTTGTGATGACCCACATGGGCAATAAGTCAGTTGTAAAGGGGCAGTCCTGAGCTGCCGGATAGCTCACTCGGTCAAAGCATCGCATTGCGACGCAGAAGGGACTATCACGGCGCGGGTTCAAGCCCCGGTCGTACCAACCGGCAGTGGTCTGCAGCTTTCTTAGAAGTAGCGCGCAATTGGCCAATGCACTACAGGGATGCAAATTGGGAAGGGTAATATAAGTTGCTTTGTTCGTTCCTTAGGCGCCTTCGGTTGGCCAGACGGGCGCTCGTCAGGAAGATTCTAAGCTTGTTCATGTTCAGGTATCCTCTGCCCTCGTTCTGAACTTGCGAGGATTCGACCAATGAGTGTATAAGAAGCGGTGGCTGACAGGCACGTGCCTCGGAGGAGAGCTGCGAGCTGTCTTCACTCTCCTGAGTTGGCAACAGGGGGTCGCATATGCGAAAGCCTTGTACATAGTTCCCCAATTGGACATTCTAGATTCGGGTGTGATTGGAGATGCCAAATTTATTTTTTTTTTAAAAAGGTGGGGGGGCCCAGTCCTGGATAGGGTGTCAGAATAGGGTGGTTCCACAGACTGGAGATATTGAAGACTGGGTAGCAGTTAGACAGACAGCCGGATAGTGACGATGGCAGAGGCTGGGCAGCATTGTTCTAGGGGTAGAGCCCCACTGCAGACGTGGAGAGATGACACCAAATCTGGCGGCTAGGAGAGGGCAGTGGGTAGCAGCACTGACAGAGATTAGGGGTTCTACAAACTGGTGACCCCGCCAGGAGCCTTCTATGGCTGTAGAGTGACACGGACAGGGATGGAGCGTCACTATAATCATATAGGCAAGGAAACTACCCAGTCCTGATGAGCAGGTCAGTATTTATGCTGCCCGCTGATTTCATTTCCCTCCCCCTGCGAGTCAGTTTTCATGAATGTGTCCACGGTTTCACTAATTAGAATCCCACTGATTGTTTAATTTCCCTCCTCAATTTTTATCCTTTTTATTATCTCAATGTCGAATATTTATTTCTCATGGCATGCATAGGTATCTGTCAAAATGTAGCTTAAGAGGAAAAAATCACTGCTTTAAATATAAATTCTCCTAATTAAGAAATATTTGCAGTTTGTTTAAATTCTACGATTGGAATTGTGGGCAGAATAAAAACCAACATTCAAAGGGGTGCCCCAGGACCAGGTTTGGGAACTACTGACCTGCAAAGTAGCCAACAACCTCCTTGGCTGTGTGTGTCTGCTCAGGTGGTGCATCCTGTTAGGAGCTTGCTAAAAATACCAAAGGTTGCAGGTTCAAGCCCTGAGTGTTGCTGTAATTTTTCAGTTGTCTAATGCAAGCCTCCCATTTGACAGTCAGAATTTGTTATGCTGAAACTTTCTTTGAAAAAAATGTTCTAAAATAACCCCTCTGGCTAGCTGGTGCATTCTGTCCAAATATGTCTTTGGTCTTAAAGCTGTGGTCTGTCACTTTGGGGGAAAAAAGAGCTAGAGAGAGAGATGATAAACACCGTTGCCCCTCCCTCTCTGCTCCTTCTCTCTTTCCTCTTGCCTCTCACTCCAAGCTCAGCCACAAGCTCAGTTCGCAAACGGTTGCTATGCAGAAACACATGAGGAGCTCCAGTATGGTGTATTGTGGAGTAAGAAAGGGTGGTAATAACAAAAAGTAAACATTTATTGATTGAGCATAACAGATTAATTCCATTTAGCCTTTTTTGGGATTTGTGTTCAGTTCAATACATTTTTTTGTCAGTTTTTACTTTTGTATTTTGATCTGCATTGACTAATTGGTGACTTGAGTTTTTTTGCTGGGGTTGATTAGTTAAGCAGGTCAGGGTTAGGGTATGGGAACCTAAACCAGAACAAGTGTGATAAACTGGGTGATTTGAGCTTTACTGGGCCTGTGAAAGCCTAAATAGGCCCTAAAATGCTGAAAATGTTGGTCCTACGTAAGACTTGCTGTATGAAGATGTCACAAACAAGGAATCATCTCAGTCTGTCAGGCCCTTTATTTGGCAGCTTTGGTTATGTTGGGGAATGGGGGTGGTTGCTGATGGGGAGAAGGCTGCATGTCGCAGGATACAGTTTGGTTCGTACGGTTCCCCAGCCGAGTGGTCTAGTTCATATTGTGTTAGGTATTCATATTGGGGAATCGGTTTATTGACCGAAGCATGTCCGTCTCCGCTACGGTAGGTGGTGATATGTCCCCTCTCAGCTTGTTCGTGTTGTGTTTGACCTATTACGTCACAGACCAAACAATCGACAAACAACTTAGCTAGCGGCAAACTGGTCAGATGTCGAGTGGCAAAAACTTGGGCAATTTACAGCTCTGTACATTTCATACGTGCTGTACGCTTTGTTTTTCGTACAGTTGAGAGGCACGCTTTCCCTGGTGGTTATGGTTTTAGTCGAAGGCAGGTGGCTACGCCATACGCTCCTGGAGTGCTCCAACAGTGAGACCTCTGCTATTCTCAGCTTTGTGCCCTCTCTACTACTCCCGGTGCGTTCCCCAGAAGCGTAGTTGCTGACTAAGTTAGCAACTAACATAGTTCATTCACTCACAGTCCGTGGTTCCAACTATGTAAGTTAGCATTTGTGCTTTCAGTAAACGCACCCTAAGGCTTCCCTTGCATGTTGGATGCGGGTCAGGAGCAAAGACTGGTGGGAGAGAGTTGTTGCGAAAGATTTTTCCAATGGTGAGTGGCAGGAAAATTTTCGGATGACAGGCAGGTCATTCAATAAATTATGCAGATTAATGAAAGAAGTTGTGAGCCCCCTAGACGTGACTGTTCAAGCAGCAATACCATTGCAGATGAGGATTGCTACTGTTCAGTACAAACTTGCTAGTTTTGCAGAGCACAGAGCTGTTGCTAATCAGTTTGATGTTCACAAGTCCTCAAGACTTCTGGGTCAAAGCCCTGCAAGATGAACTATGGGGCATGTGCAGAGCGCATAGTCCAGTTCAATCTGATTCAAGCATATACAGTTGCAAAAAAAATTATTCAGCCCCCGTTGCAAATGAGGTTTACTGGTAAAATTTAAAAACTTTCTGCTGTTTGCAATGAACAAATCAAACAAGAACAATTTAAATGGCTCAACACAACAAATATTACAAGTGGCCTCTCCAAATTCAACACAAAATGCCACTTTTAATAAATACTGCAGGCTCAAAATTATTCAACCCCTTCATGACAAGCATCTTTAATACTTAGTAGAAAACCTTTTTACTGCTATGACCTTCTGGAAAATGTGATGCATAGGCAGATGTCAGGTTTTGGCAGCATTCCCAAGGAATCTTAGCCCAGTCCTCATGGACAATGGCCTCCAGTTCACTAATATTCTAGGGTTTGCATGCTGCAACTGTCTTCTTCAAGTCCTACCTGAGATTTTTTATGGGTTTGAAGTGAGGCGACTGTGATGGGCACTCTAGAATCTTCCCAGACTTCTTCCAAAACCAAGCCTTGGTGGATGTTGAGGTATGCTTAGGCTCATTGTCCTTTTGGAAGGTCCAATGATGCCCAAGCGTCAGCTTCTCTACAGACTGCTTGACATTTTCTCCTTGGATAACCTGGTACTTTGACTGAATCCATCTTGCCCTCCACACTTAGCAGATTTTCAGTGCCAGAGGAAGCAAGGCAGCCGCAGAGCATCAAAAAGCGCCCACAATTCTTCACTGTAGGCAGGGCGTACTTTTCAGCATATGCTTCTTTATTCCTCGTGCAGACATACCACTGATTCACAAGTCCAAAATATTCCAGTTTCATTTCATCACTCTACAGAACAATATCCCCAAACTTCTGTGGCTTATTTATATGGTTTTGAGCATATTGGAGCTTGTGCTTTTGGATCAGTAGTGATGTATATCTTGGAGACCTTCAACGTTTAGTATGCGCCCTACTAGGCAAACTGAAACCTCAGTGCCTCCTGCCTCGAAGTCTTGCGGCGTGTCTCCTGCAGTCACTCGAGGGTTTTTGACCTCCCGTCTCCTCAGGAATCTGGTGAGAACCATTGATAGCTTCCTCTTTCTGCCACATCCTGGTACTGTTGCCACTCTTCCTTTAACACAGAACTTGCGAACTATTCTTCCAACTGTATCTCTACGAAAATTCAGTGCCTGTGCTACCTTTTTGTATCCTTTTCCTTGTTTGTAACAGGCAATGATCTCCTCTGTTAGCTTTTTGGACAATTCTTTTGACAGCCATATTTCTAATATGCAATCAAATGTCACTGTCAACAAACCCCTAGAGAGTGCAAGTATTTGATGTGTTCTATCTCAAGCAAACCTGATGCAACTAATTAAGCACTTGATTAGCTGCATAAGGTGTGCTTGAGACAACACCTAACTTGCAAATATGCTCTTCTGACAGATTTTATTCGGGGTGTTAAATAATTTTGAGACTGCAGTAGTCATTAAAAGTGGCATTTTGCGTTAAATTTGGAGAAACCACTTGTAATATTAGCTGTGATGAGCTATTTAAAATGTTCTTGTTTAATCTGTTTATCACAACCAGCTAAAAGTTTGTAAATTTTGCCATTAAACCCAATTTGCAATGGAGGTTGAATAATTTTCATTGCAACTGTACATGGAGAAGTAAGCTGACTGGGTGGTAAATAAAAATGACATGCGTCAAATCTGATAGCAGATTCATAAATCTCGTGTAATTTTACCCATGTGTACCCATTGACATTAATTTAGGAGCACTGGAAAGTGTATTTGCATCCCTTCAAAAACGCTTATAAGTCATTGCTACATTCATGAGTTACTAGACATCACCTCCTTTAATTGGCAATTACTCCATCTACTACTATCACCTCACGTTACGAAACAAATGAAATTGCATTAGACATGCCCAGTTTTGATCTGCGATGCTGTTAATACTTGCATTTGCAGACTGCGTTTAGGTCATAAAAATTGGGCCCTATGAGCAAACACATTACTTATTTTGTCATTGTTCCTTTATCAATCGAAGATGGGTTACAAGGGATTTTCAAATTACTGTTTGCTGCTTTTTTACATTTTACGTATTGTCCCATTTCTTCTGGAATTGAGGTTGTATACAATGTGTGTGAGTGCACATGATTTATGCTGTATTATTATTTTTTAAATAGTATTTTTTTTTCCTGTGGTGGTGTTTTGGTACACATACTCCCCTACTCAGAGCAACATGCAGAGACCTTTAGCCAGCTCATGCCTCATCACATGCTGCATAAGCAATATTCACAAAATGGGAAGTTGCTTTCGAAAAATTCACAGATCTGATGGCTATTTCGTGTTATTTGTTATTAAAGTCAGACAAAGTTTATTGGTGCAAAATAATGATTATGTTTTACTTGTCATACTGCCTAGTATTACAGCCAAAATAAGCATCTGTGGCAAAGCAAGAAGTAATGATTAAGAAGCTAATTGAGAATTTATAATCAATTTTTTGTTGTTGCAAAACATAAACCTGAGGGCTGCCTTTGATATCTTTGAAAGGAATAATGCGAGTCACATATTGAAAGCCATTGGTGTTGCAGAATAGAACTTAGTTCCTCTCGCTGTTATCAACAGTATGCCAGGGCAAAATGCTCAAACAAGTACCCAATACTCAGTTCTTGCCATTAGCTGGAAAGAGCAAAGAAACATTTAATTCCACAAGTGTAATGAAATCTTCTAATGTATTTTTTTGAATTCTTTTTTTCCTTGAATCTTGTCAAATCTTGCTCACAAAGGGTTTGATACAGTTGCATAGTTAAATGTGTGTGCAGGTTGATATATAATAATTACATAGTAGTATAATAAACAATTTTCTATTTTTATTTGTAGATAAGGCTTTTCCCACATCACTGATTTCTTGTCTGAGTGATGTGCTTTGTTGCAGGTAAATCAAATCATATAAGCTACTTTATTCAGCTTTTGCCACAGACCACTCCAGTGTCATAGCAGAGACTGAACTCGGCTCCTTGTTTGTGTGTGGAATTGAGTAGTGTGAAAGAGGATCAGTGCGACGCGATAACCACTTCCTTTGCACAGTCATATACGGAGATTGAGCTTGACTCTTTTACATAAACCACACACAGCGAGCGGAGTGTGGTACTCTGAACTGCTTGTCTCAATTAAAAAAATAATAATAATTCTGCCACCATTTCCCTCCCTCAGTTTTTCACAATTTCTAGATGAATTTATTTTTGTGCTTTTGGTATACTTTAATCTGAAAATTGTCATCATTTATTCTCTTCAAGGAAGCACATGAACTGGGCATCAATGCAGTGCATTTCAGCTCCAGCTCAAACCTGCTGGCCACAGGAGGCACAGACAGAGTCATTAAGCTCTGGGATGTCACTGCAGGTACTCTTTATAACAAGAATGGGCACCTTCAGTCTTAGAGGGCTGGTCTGTTTCCGGCCTTTTGTTGCTGGCAGTTACCCTGACTTGAAGCTCATTTGTTCAAAACGTCAGATTGGATGAATTGGTCTAATTGTGTAAATAAGGCCTGCATTGGCCATAAAAACTGAAATGAATGCAACACTTGTTGCCCACCTTTGCTAATATTTTCCCAAAGATCGCCTTTAACAACTTTCAGCAGATGACATTATGGCCTTGCACAGGGTTTACCTTCCTGTTAAAACTTCCTGTTTAGTTTTGCCGCTTGGTTTTGATTTTAATGCCATCAGTGTGACATTTGCAGGCATTTTAACATTTACGCTCACATAATTTGTCTTTAATGCCTCTTGCTGGTTTGAGCGATCAAATGTGGGCCTGCTACGAATGAAACAACCTGATCTAAATTGGACGGATGATTTTTTTTTTTTTTTTTTTTATCCAACAGTAGCCAATTTCATCATTAGAAACAAGCCGTTCTGGCTCTTCAGCTTATAATTTGCCTGTGTGCAGATTCTGCAGAACTACCAGCTTGCATTGAAACTCTTGGTATTTGAAGTGGGTTTTACTTGTCAAATCTTTATCTCTTATGTTATTTGATGAGTATTATATTTTCATATACACACACGCTTAAACACATACACATGACCACACACATACACGCACACACACACACACACACAAAATAAGGCTCAATAAGACTATTTTGTTTTTATAAGACAATTTTAATTCTTATAACTTGCAACGGTGTGATGGAGCAAGCTATGGGCAATTCTGTTTTTGCAATCCTTGCCACTTTCTAGACATGGCTCCTAAAGTACATTATTCTAAGGTACCCTTCTTGCATCTATTATGACACCTAACTGAATGCAATAGGTCTGTGTAATTATATTTTGCATGCATGTTTTCACTATACATTCAAGCTTATTTTATTAAATAGGCATGCTGTGCAACAGAGGCTCACTGGATGGCAGTAATGAAGGAATAACCAGTATAGAATTTGATCCAACGGTAAGTAGAGGTATTTTTAAAAGTATGTTACTGGCTGCATCTAATGCTGTCAATATTAGTGTTTTAGATGTTAATTAGTAAGAAAACCTCAATCCTATGCCCGAAGGAACACTTGCTATTTCCTTTCCATTTGTACATCTTCAGACAGTCTTTCATCATTGCAAGAATTTGTTTAGGAGAGAAGTTTTGTCAATGTGGTGGTTTAGGCTGGTATTACTTTTTTCTTATAATTAGGGGACCAAGATTTTGGCTGCGTCGTACGACAAATCGGCACTGTTTTGGAGACTGGATGACTGTGTGCCCAAGGTAGGCCAGGGTTCTGCTGATTATGGTCACATCTGTGATGCTGCCAGACAATAGCTTAATGGCTAAAATGATAGTTTATATGGTTCCCACACACTGGACTGGAGGGTGGTGGAAGGATCTGAATAATTGCCAAATTTTACTCCCTCTAACCTTGAAAAGATAGGGAAAACTTGCCAATTAAAAATTGAATGAAAAAAAAGACAGAGGAATCCATCTCTCAATCACTAGCTTGATGATGTCACTCATAGGGTTCTAAATTCGTAGGCCAGGCGCAGGGGCGGGAATGGGGGGAGCGCTGCGCCAACGGGGTGTATCCAGGCGTATTTTGCAATTTCGTGTCCGGTGCAGCCCGGCGCAAGGACTCCTCTGTCCCACCTCTGTCCCTCCTGCCGGCGCAAGTGGCAAAGAGGGAGGAGAGAAGGCGTCGGTGGGTTTAACACAGCGGAGTCAAATCTTCACCAATCAAATGAGCTCCTCTCCTCATCTTTAAAATTGGAATAAAGAAGCCTCTGTCCTATATCTGCATGATGCGTTAATGTTGCATTTTACTTTGCTGCTTCAGGCATGTTTTCTGCTCCGCTTACATCTATATTAAGCATTACGAATATGAGTTAGCTGGCTAGCTAGGGCATTCACAAATTATTACCATTAGCGAACTTGAATGGAATTTCAAAACGAAAATACGTCAGATCATTCAAACTTCTGAAGTTGGAATGAAATACGACAGTTGCTCATTTATTTCTTCTGCCTGCGTCATTGGGAAGAGAAACGATGGATAGCGTGTTCCTATTATTACACCCTGTTGCTGCTTAAAATTTTGGGATTAACATGCATGGAAAACAATGCAAGATACGTTACACATTTATTTTCAATATGTGATCTTAACTCAGTACGAGATCATAGCAATCAGGCTGTATTCCTTTCCCCCACTAAAAACAATAAAACCTAAGTGACAATAATAGTATTAAGTCGCTTGCACACTGGACGCGAAACAAATTTTTTTGCCGATAGATTACATTCAAAGTCAATGCAAAGACGCGAATACACACGTGTATTTGCGTCTTTGCATTGACTTTGAATGTATTCAGTTGTGCGAAAAATTTGTTTCACGTCCGGTGTGAAAGCAGCTGAAGGACACATACCCACATAGCCTACACTCCGCTCACCACATGCCCACATCCTCTCTCTCTCTCTCTCTCTCTCTCTCTGATCTGACATCAGGACAATCGATACAGATACTATAATTTATCTGCTGATTCAGGTAGTTACATTAAATAGTGGTTGCTGTAATTATTTATTGCATTGAAATGTGCCTGACATTCTGGAAACCTGCCTGTGAGGTTTCGGTGACGTGTGCGCACTGTGCGCCGGTCAGCCAAATTACCAGTGCACAGAAAGTAGACCAGGTTGGAGCTGGCGAGCTCTCTGCACAGTTTCGGCGGAGCCTTTATCCACAAAATTGTCACTGCGTCATAATGAATATGTGACACCTCCCCCTACTACGCCGCCACACCCATCTCGGTGCACGTCCGTCTACCAAATTGCCAAAGTGGCTGTGCACGCTGTCGCACTGCACGAAATTACCACTGTGCGGGCTGCACCGGACAAAATTGCCACTGTGTGGGCTACGCCATGCTGCGCCACCCTGCGCTGCGCCAAGAAATTAGAGCCCATAATGTTAGAATTTAAGCCCAGAGTGGTCATTTAAAATCAATCTAGCTGTTGCAGTTGAAAATTCTCAGACCATTTAAGTAGTCACCAGTGGGGAGACGGCAGTCTTAAACCAAGAGCCATTCCTGAAAGGGAGGTGGTTGTTTGTAATATTGGTTTTCTGCAGTTCTGTTTGCTACACAGTTTTATCGTTCATATTCTTATATTGATCATAGGCTGGATGTGAGACTGCCTCCGCCTTGGGCCTATCAGACACAAAATCATGACTCATTTTTGATTTTGAGTCTCCATCCTGTATGATGAAAATAAGTACTGTTCTGTTCGCATGCATTGTGCACCTGTGCCTGGCTGAGCAAATGATCTGTTGCCTGCAGTTCACGCTGACCGGCCACTCCCGCAAAGTCACTGCAGCCAAGTTTAAATGCAGTCTGCGACAGGTTGTGACAGGAAGTGCGGACAGAACCGTCAAGGTTTGGGATCTCCATCGCGCTGCCTGTGAGTCAAAGTTTGAGTCGTTTTCAGGGGTTTTTTTTTTTTTTTTTTTTTTTTTTTTTTTTGAGGAAGGTTATTGACATCAGAAGCTCTCATTTGTATGTTTCACTTTTATATTAGGGATCAAGGTATTGCCGTAGATGAACATAGTCCAGCTCTATTTGTTGCTATCTACCATTCTTTAGGTTTTTATTTGAACTTTATTAATGAACAGCTCAGCAAAAATTTTACCTATTTGAATGAACTGTGCTTTGTTTGGGTTGGCATGAAAACTGTAGACAGTAGAGCACCGGGTACAGGGCTGAGCAGCCCTGCCATAAATTGGCTCACTCGCTCATTAAAATTGGTTTTGAACTAATAGCTTGATCCTATAACTCCTTATGTGCAATTTGTGGTACAGTTTTTTCACACCCTTAATGCACTCGAATTGTGCACAAAAAAGTCCTGCTGTTTGGAGTCCGAATCTTTTATGAATCTTCTGTTAATGTTTTTTGTTAAAACCTTCAGAATGCTCTTTCCTAAATAATAAATACAAAATCCATGCACAAAAATACTGTAGTATAGTAAGAACCAGTGTTCTGCAATGAAATTACAGGAGGCGCGAGATGGAAAACTCCTTTCGTCGCCCACCCATTGATTTATTTGCCGCATCCAAAATTTGGCCACACAGCAGAAATGTTCTTTGTTGTTCCTGCGCGTTGTTTTCATTTCCTTTTTTAAATCTGTTCTCTTCTACATTTTCCTGTTGTTTGATACTGAGTCAGATGGCTGTGGTTGCACTGTCAACAGTTCTTTTTTACATGTTCTGATAAACCGTGTTAAAATATATCACATCCAATGGCTCTTCAAGCATTGCGTGTTGCCCCCTGTCAAGCATAGTAGTCAGATTCAGAAATATCATGACACTGACAAAGTTACTGTGATTTTGGGTGTCTACCTTAGCATAGTGGATTCAAAATTACATAATGAATATGAGCTGAAGTGCCAACTTTCATTTTTAGTTTGAGAGTGACTACATCCAAATTATGTGAACAGTGTAGGAATTCCTTTTTTTTATGTGACCCTCACTGCCTTAAAGGGACTAAAAGTAATTTGACAATTGGCTGCATAATTGTTCCTTGGCCCGGTGTCATTCCCCCATTTTTTCATTTAATAGTAGCCAGTGCAAAGGTCTTGTTGATTAAAGTGTGCCACTTGTATTTGTAATCTGTTGCTCTTATCTCTCATTATGAAGTCCAAAGAGCTGTCACTGCCAGTGTAGAAGGCCATTATTTGGCTGAAAAAGTAAAAGAAAGGCAAAATCCACACAGAAATGGCAAAAATTATTAAAAAAACAATTATAAATGGCAAAAAAGTATAATAGGATGGCCAAATCAAAAGTTTGGTACATTCTTTAAAGGACAGAACACCATGGTGAGCTCAGGAACTCTAAAAGACCTAGAGGACTATAGATAGCTTCTGTGGTGGATGACAGAAGGGTCTGTACCTGGTAAGGGAAAAAGTCCTTCACTGCTGATGGCTGGGTCAAGGTCACCCTCCAGGAGATAGATGTATCTGTATTTATGCAAGCAATCAAGAGAAGACCTCAGTCTTTTATTTATCTCTGGACTCTATGGGTCCTCACAAATCTTAAGCCTCGGTCACAACTGGCCGTACTTCCACTCCACGGTGTATCTACAGCAAAAAACGTCAAGGAACTCACGGGCCACGCAGGTTCTTCTTGCGAAATTTTGAGCCTGCAGACTGCCCGTAAGCACGTACGATGGATTTTGATCATGCTCAAAAAACTCTACGATTTCCAGAGAAAAAACAAGGACGCAAGTTTCCCTTGCTCCCGACGCAAGGAGCACGCGAGAAACATGCAGGTCAGACGTGCGTTTTTTTACTGGTCGTGGAAATAAAACTGTTTGTCCAAGACTTACATCGCCGCAAGGTGGACGCAAGTCGACAGCAAGTTTCCCGTGAGTGTGAAATAAGACGGGCGCACGCACAATGTATGAAATGAATAGAACGTAGAAATAGAACGTCCAAGCACGGCTGGGGTATAGAAAGGCGTGCACAGCCCACATGTTTTCATTACGACTTTGGATTCTGATAAAGCTACACGTATATATATTTACGCAGATGCCTCCAAAAGGGAAAGGGAAAAAGAATAGAAGGAGACAAGAAGATGTAGGAAATGCTGAAGGAACAACGTCCCAGCCAGAGGACCTGCTCCAGGGTGCCAGTAGATGAAGATGAAGCTCATTCTGCCTTTATATGTGTGCATTCAACACCAAAAAAATAGAAAACACGAACGGCGACAGTAAGTCAATTGCGTCCAAATGAGTGTTGAAATTGAAAGGGATGTAAGGGATGTAACTTTCACCGTGCAGTCCTTTCAACTCGTGCCTGGTAAGTGTGTCTGTTGTGCGACTGTCCCAAGACTGTTACACGTCCTCCCTACTACCTGTACGAAGCATGCACGTGCCAAATCGCAAGAGTATTGCTGCAAACTTCTTGCGTCACCCTGAAGGACAGTTGGCTGCTACTTTTTTTTTTTTTTTTTTACCTCCACGTCCTCTACGACTCTCACCTACGGCAAAAAACGCAGAGAACGCACGATTAAAAAATCCGTGCGTCCGGTTGTGACCGAGGCTTTAATATAAGCCACTCCCATTTTATATGAGTAGATTCTTTTTGTAAAAAATTGAAACTTTTTTGTGTTTTTAATGTCAGAATGCGTTTTTTTTTTTTTTTTTTTTTTACACATAGCGAAGAACCAAATACCGGAAAAATACATTTTGTGTCACATACATATTAAAGCTGAAATATTTATCCTTTGAGCACATATTGATTCATTCTGTGATTGTGTAAAGAGCCAAAATAGTGAAAATTTTGTCACTGCCTATGGACCTAACTTTATGATTAATCAGTAGAGTACAGGCTTTGAGCTGAGCTGTTCTCTGCAGCACTCTTTTTTTTTTTTTTTTTTTTTTTTTTTTTTTTATGGATATCTTTGCATATCATCATGTAATGCACAGCCGGTGGTAGCTCAAACCTGTGACGTTACTTCTGGTCTTTTCATCCTCCAGTGTATATTTGGATTTGCTTTCTCTTTGCAGGCATCCAGACCATCGAGGTTCTGTCATACTGTAGTGATGTCGTTTGCTCAGAGTATTTCATCATCAGTGGACACTACGACCGAAAGATCCGCTTCTGGGACAGCAGGTAATGGTACCTCTAGATTTGGCTTTAAAAACATGCCCACAAAGTATATATTTGAGGTAGAGGATCATTTTGGACATGATGTAGGGAGTAATAAGACTGCATCCTGACAAATATGGGTCAATCTAGAGCGAATCCACCTCTGTATTAAACCTGGCCTTCAGCACCCCAACATCCTTGGTCTGGCAAGGTCTGCCATGCACCTTTAACTCTGTGTAAAAATAAACTCCTGGCTATCAGCAAAGAATCAACCTTCAACCAGTTTATACCTTTATCTACTGACAAAACTCAACTTGAGGGGGAAAAACATTTTCTTATCATTTTTGTAAATTTTTTGAACATTAAAGCTGTTTTCAAGTTCCCCTTCATCTACTTTGGCCAAGCGTAAAGAGATTAGGAGGTGTAATGCGTTGAGAAAGGGTATGTATTGATAATACAGCTCATCTCTGAGATCAGGGGCTGATATACTGGAGGAAACTCAGCTTTGTAGTGCGCTATGGCATTTTGAATTCAATTTGGTTAAGTCTTGACTTGAATTTCATTGGCAGAAGATGTGCGTCTTTGTATTTACAAAATACCTTTGCAAAGGTTTTGGTTTCCATGATTAAGTTAACTAAGTAACAGTGTGGTGGACTTATTCATCAATAATCTGATCCAAATGTGTGCAAATGTGCAATAGGGATGCAAATGTTTTGAAGTCTTCAAATCGGGTACACGTTCAAGGAATTTGGAACTTTCACTCTCACCGTCTCTGATAAGAAATGTTCCATTGCATTTATAATTTTGAAATTTCCTTGCTGTGTGGAGAACCGGACTTTCAGTCATCCATGCAGTGAGGCTTTTCAGCAGCCACTTTGTCTGCTGAAGGTGTATTTTACTTTTTTATCAATGAAATTATTCTGCCTTCTAGTTCTCTGAGGTGAGTCATAACTGTTAATATTCACACCCAAGGCTGTGAAAACAGCCTGAGGAGTTGCTGTGTTTGTTTATGTGTGTATATGTGTTGTTTATTCATGTGCGGGCGGGCCTAAGCATTTTTTCCGTGCATGCGTCTGTGTATTCGAGAGACTGGAGAGGATTTTGAATGTGTGTCAGAGCGAGGCAGAACGGGAGAGACCGAGAGAGCCACTTATTCGCTCCTGAAATGAATCTAGGGTTTCATACCAGGTGATTCTCACTCTTCTGTCACCTAGTAACAGCAGCCCTACATAATTATGGCCACTTTTCCATGATGGGATTTCTCCATCCTCAAAACAATTACCAGTAACTTTAGCAAACTGGTTTTAATGAGGCAGATGGAGGTTATTGTATCCCCGGACAATGAGTTTTGATTAGTTGGCTCTTCGCATTCACTGATTAAGTTAAATTCTACAAAAGGTCCCTCAAATCCCGATGCTGCAGTTGGATTCCCTAACCTCCTGCAGTGCTTGTTATGAATATATTGTCATTAAGCTGATGGATTTGCTGAAATAAATGTTTTGAAACCAGTCATGCTGTCGATACGCATTATAGCTTGGTCAAGATCAATTATGTCCTGTATTTAAAGCACTTCAGATAATATTCCAAATTTGAAAATAGTCTAATTTTTCACATTTCACTTTTTTCATGCTTTTTATCCAGATGGCATGGCATGATATGAGGGAAGGATTTTGCCTCCAATAATGTTCTGTGGTTGCTTCTTTTTAAAATGGCAGGAATCTGCAGTAATTCTATGGTGTTTAGAGGGTTGAAGTCTTTTAAAATGGAGCATTTAGAATCACACTGATGTAATCACAGTTAATAGGTATGGTAATTAGTATTTCCGTTGATACGTCCTTTTTTATTTAATTACTTGGCCCATTCATTTTTTAATAATGACACAAAGTATTTTTTCTTGATGGAAACGACTGAAGATGGTGAAAGTTAAGTACCATTATAGGTTAACGTGTAAGCTTGCGTATGCATAAATGTAAATGTTTGGGCCTCTCCCTCAGGGCAGCGAGCTGCACTCAGGAAGTTCCTTTACAGGGGAAGGTTACATCACTGGACATCTGTCCTGACCACCGGCAGCTTCTCAGCTGCTCCCGAGACGAGAGCCTGCAGGTGGTGGATCTGAGGATGAGCAACTCAAGAAGGACATTCAGGTAGAGCTACACCGCGGTGTCTGTCAAACGGAGATCTTGGCCACGGCTCCTAGAGCAGGAATGTAATGAACTTTACTGTAGTTAACTGCATAGTGCATAGCATTTACATATTTCATCCTTAGAGATTGGCACATCTTGAATACCAGGTACAGTTCAGGATAAGCACCCGGGTACTCTACATGGGAACTTTGGAGTTGGTTTTAGCCCACCAGCTTCAGAAATGGTGGGCTTATAAAATTGCTTTTTGTCTATAGTCCGCCGTCCTTCCGTTAACAATTGTTGGTATTGCTACTCCTAGAAAACTACCGAGTGGATCTTCAATAAAGTCTGACAGGTCACCCTATGGTCTAGTTGTGCACTTTGTAATTATGTCTCCCCCCAGAGGGAAAGGGGATCGTGAGAACAGTTCCGCCCCTCATCTGAATATCTCCACCCAAGGCTTATCATGACTCAAAGGAAGCGGTGGTTTCTATTTATTTTCTAGGAGAATCTGTTGCTAGCTAGCTGGTGAGATAAGTGTTTGCAATTTCTGTTAAAATCCAACCTGAATTCCAAGTTTAACCTGACTTAAAATGTGTATGGCTTGGTTGTTGATATAGCTAGCTAGCCAGTTAGCGAAGTGCTGCGCTCAAAACTAACTTAGTTAGCATGTACATATTACCTTTCTTTAAGCATTGTGTGGTTTATTAGTTTGTGAGCTACTAAAGTGATTGTGAATTTAGAAACTGTTGCTAGTTCAGCCAGAAGCAATGTAAAAGACCCCTCAATAGGAATGGAAAGAACGGATGATTTAAACCGAATTCAGTCTGGTTTAATGGAGTAGCTAGCACAGTAGCTACGGGTCATTCTTGCCATTAGACTCTGAATTAATTACACGTATAGTAAAACTATTATGGTGAATGTATTTCACAGTTCTTTGAATATAACATCCATGCTTGTTTAACCTGCAGACGTTACCTTTTCAAGGTCGTTGTGTCATTTAATGGCTAGCTAGCTGCTTATTCAGTCATCTGTATTTAAAGTATTGTAGCTGAGAAATTACCATGGTGCCTCTGTTTGCTGGCCAACAAGAACAAAGCTTTCTCAGTAGAGGGGACAGCCTCTCAGAACAGCCCGTTTTTGACGGGGTTCGGAATAACAGCAATCAAATTGTCTGGAAACCACGGAATTTTTATGTTTTTCTTTTGCTAAAACATAAATAAACTTTCATTTTAGGCATCCAATAAATACTATAACTGGAAAAGATAGCATAATAGATCCCCTTTAAAAAAAATTACTTTTGCGAATTTGTTAGCCTGGCAGGGGCTGTAATATATGTATAATGCATACTTTCTATTAGTAAAGTGTTTTAAATATATTTTAAACATCATGATCCAATGCTGTGGCTACTTTGCACCGTTCAGAGAAGTTGCCTGTGTTCAATAGTGGGCGCCAAGATCCATTCACAGATCTGGTGTTGAATATGTCTTGAATGTTATTCTTTTTGCATAAAGGTTTCATGGTTTCACTCACCAGTGAAATGTAATTACGTTTTATATTTCTGCTTCTCTTCGCAGAGCTGATGGTTTCAAGTGTGGAAGTGACAACACCAAAGCCATTTTCAGGTGAGGCAACCGAAACCAGTGGGAAAATTTTGTGAACATTACGCATTGAATTTTCCAGACCAACTTCAAATCTAAGCTTCGCAGAAATTAGATGCTTAATAGTTGTGTCTGTACTACTGTAAGCCAGTTGTATTTTAAATAACGTTCTATGTACAACTTTGATTTAATGGCATGTCTTATCACATGTCCTTTTGTACGAGAATACTTGAATTCCATCTCTCCCTCTTCCGGGAGGTCTCATCCTAATGGTGTGCTGTTGAATCCTACACCAGAACAATTCTACTGTTGGACAGAATGCTATGAGCATCTTAAGACACTGGAGTGATACTGGGCTTGTTTAGGCCTGAATGTTAAGTGGGTTTTAGCTTTTTGGGGTAAACAGCTGGAGGCCCTGGAGTGGTGGCAGCCTTGGCATGGGTTTTTTTGTGTGCTGTTATCAGTGATTGTGTAATGTCCCAATTTCTGCTTGGTTCAGTAACGTAGAGCACAAATTAGATTCAACAATTTAAAGTCCCTTATAGGGTAGATCCACTGCGCTGTAAGGTTACGCATGTAAGGTAACGTAATGCCTTATTTGTGTTATCGTGGAAACTTACTGAAAATAAATTGATCAGCTTTTTACAGAATGCTGCTTAAGCCTGCGTAAGATAGCATCAAACTGAGGGTCTTGCCTAACCTTGCGAAATGGAACTGGGCGTGCAAAATTTTCCTTGCATGTTAGAAAAGGTCAACCACGCAGCATGATATATGTCAGTACGTCAGAATATTAATGAGACACACATCAGTATTTTAAACTAAAAACAGATTCACCTCAAGCTAAATAATTCAACATTTAGACATGTTTGCCAGCATGTTGGAAAAATGTCCACCACAGTGGAATGTTGAGCTTGCTGTATGTTCATGTAACCACAGATCCACTGCCTCGTAAATTTGCGGATCTTTACAGTCACTTTAGAGCGCTATGGATTTGAGTACTATATGTAGGTTTAGGTAAATTTAGGCAAGCCAAACTCCTCATGGGGAACTTCACTGCCTAGTCAATCTGCCTTATTAGGCCCAGAATAAAATTCTCTAAAGTAGTTTGCCCAAAAAAAAAAAAAAGTAATAAAAACAAGGACACATTTTAAAGACATATTAAACTATGACGGTATTGGAATGGCGTAAGCAGGGTCCACTGAAAACTTTAAATCAGTGGAGGGCAATGAGAGTCATATCTCCTGGCATTCACTCCTTTGTCAGACCCTTTAGTAGTGTCCATGAAGTTGGGATTCTACAGTTTTACGTTCATTCCTCTGTTGCTACGTCTGTAGTGGTTCTTTGCGATTGAACTGCAGGTCACCACTGTCAACCAATTTATTTATATATATATATATATATATATATATATATAATGTATAAATGTGTGTATATATATATATATATATATATATATATATAGGCATTAGTAACATTAGTACTGGTGAGGTCTCGACAGGAATCAATATTGGTCGAAATTGGATAAAAATGTAGAGTAGTTATTAATTATGGGTCTAAATGGCACAAACCCGAACAAAATGGCCCATATCTCACCTACAGTCACATTAAGAGCTTTAGTCTGTATTAGAGACACATTGTACATCACTTTGTTACCTTAGATTTAACCTCTGACCTTGGGTTCAGGGTTAAACAGTAAACCCTGTATCTCGCTTTTTTGCATTTGGAGCTTAGGTTTGTATAGGAGACTAATGAGATGTCATATATTGCACATCAGTTTGTGACCTCGGGTTTGACCTCTGAACTAGGTTTCAAGGTCAAACTGGAAAAGGCCATGTATGCGGCTTATTAAAAAAAAAAAAAAAAAAGCCAGTGGACTGAGAATCGTGTTGTTGCATTGACGCCAGCACACTGTTCAGATTCACAACCATTTGAATCCCCATGGTTTCAGCCGATTTCACTTTCTCATTCGAGTGCTCTCCTGAGATGTACCCATTGAGTGTATATCATTCGATTTCGTGGGATGAGCTGACAGTGTCATGTCACCGCACGCCATAAAGGAAGCTGGTGTTGTGAAACCTTGCACATAAGCAGTAGAAGTATATCTATAGGTATATCTGTGGAGTGGGAGGGATGTGAAACAAACACATCTGAGCAAACACATTCAGGCAAATTGCGTGCTGAGCAAAGCAAAGTTAAGGTCTGCTAAATCGCCATCCTCTACTCGACAATTGCTCTCACCCCCTTCCCATTTACTTTGCTCAATTTGGAATCAAACAGTTGATTTGCTTAATTAACGATTTAAATTTGTAGACAGTCTAATTTATTTAGCTATCATTTTTGTTTGTCACATTTTGAAATTTAAATGACCATGAAACATGACAGATTTTCCTGAATGTGTTTGTTAGATTATATCTGGTTTTACATGGGCTGTGCTGCGTGCGAATGCGTGAACAATTTACAAAACCCAAAACCAGTGAAGTTGGCACGTTATGTAAATCGTAGATAAAAACAGAATACAATGAACAATTTATTCATTGAATACACTGCAAAGACAAGATTTTAATGTTCATGTGAGAAACTTAAAATAATAATGAATTTCCAACACATTCAAAAAAGTTGGCTATTTAGATGTGTTACATCAAAAAGACACTCAGTAAACCAAAAGACCAATTTTTGAAGCTTTTCATGAATCTTTTCATTCTTATGTTTAAATTGTTCAACAGTCCGGGGTTTTGTCAATTTTTACGCTCAAATAAATTTTCAATGGGAGACAGCTTTCAAAATGGACTACAGGCAGGCCAGTCTAGTAATTCCCGCACTTTTTTACTGGAGCCATGCTGTTGTAACACGCAGCAAATGTTTGGCATTGTCTTTGAAATAAGCAGGGGCGACCATGAAAAGACGCGTTGCTTGGGTGGCAATATGTTGCTCCAAAACCTGTATGTACCTTTCAATTAATGGTCTCTTCACATATGTGTAAGTTGCCCATGCCTTGGGCACTTACAATATCACAGATGCTGGCTTTTGAACTTTGCGCCTAAAAGTCCGGATGGTTTTTTCCTCTTTGGTCCGCATATATTTTTTGAAATGTGGACTTAAAAGAACCTTTTCCACTTTGCATCAGTCCATCTTAGATGAAAATTTCTGATTTTGATAAATGGCTTTCGATTGTAGAGTTTTAACTTGCACTTGCAGATGTAGCGACGAACTGTAGTTACTGACAGTGGTTTTATGAAGTGTTCCTGAGCCCATGTGGTGATGTCCTTCACACTGATGTCGGTTTTTTGCAGTATTCAAGATCACGGGCATTCAATTCCTTGTCGCTCTACCTATTCAGTGATTTCTCCAGATTCTCTGAACCTTTTTGGTATTACGGACCTGATGATGAAATCCTAAATTTCTTGCAATAGCTCAGGAATGTGTTTTTAAACTGTTCACAATCAGCTCAATGATTTGTTCACTAAGTGGTGACCCTCGCCCCATTCTTGTTTGTGAATGACTGAGCATTTCCAGGAAGCTGCTTTTATTTTCATGGCACCCACCTTTTAATTAGCCCGTTCACCTGTGGGATGTTCCAAATAAGTGTTTGATGAGCATTCCTCAACTCTCTCAGTCTTTTTTTTGCCACTTGTGCCAGCTTTTTTGAAACATGTTGCAGGCATCAAATTCCAAATGAGCTAATTTTGCAAAAAATTACAAAGTTTACCTGTTCAACATTAAGTAACTTGTCTTTTGATTCAATTGAATATAGGTTGAAAAGGATTTGCAAATCATTGTATTCTGTTTTTATTTACGATTTACACAACGTGCCAACTTCACTGGTTTTGGGTTTTGTACATGTCACGTTTGATATTCTTAAAAATAATTTTTTCCACCTTCACTGTAGGCTATTTAGATGCTCAAAAGCAACCAAAATCAAGAGCTATGAATTACTTATTTTAAATGAATCTTTTCAATTATCAAATAAAAAATGCTACAAATTTGCGGCACAGATTTGCCTGAACGTATTTGCCAAATCTTCGGTGCATTTGACTGTTGCATGCAATGCAAAAATAATTTCTCTCTCACATTCACATTCAGTATGCTTCACAAAATGTTTTCC
Organism: Gymnothorax javanicus; assembly: GCA_029692085.1. Lineage (NCBI taxonomy): Eukaryota > Metazoa > Chordata > Actinopteri > Anguilliformes > Muraenidae > Gymnothorax > Gymnothorax javanicus. The sequence goes on from CM056195.1 coordinate 20,028,798, forward strand.
ACTTTGCGTATATTTTTAAATGCTTAAAAACCTGGGCCATCGTAAAATGATTTTATTTTGAAGAAATCTTTTGAATAATGCGCAAAAGTTCTATGATGAGAGGTAGAATTCAGAGGTTGGCTATTTATTCAGATCATTGACATTCCTTCAGTCTAACACAGTAGCCTGATAAGGTCGTCTGCTTCTCACTATCTCTACCTGTTCATTATAGGCCACATTTTGGTTTTGATTAGTCAGTTGGCTAAGTAAATGGCTTGATTTCAAGTTAGGCAAAGTACACGGGAATTGATTTAAGATAAGCTAATTATGCCTAGGAGATGGAAGCTGTCCAACCTCGCTGGTAATTAGCGGACTTCAAATCGCAGTTTTCTTTCCAGAAGCATTTCATATGGCCTCTGCTGTTTGTTCAACACCGCATTAGGCATGTGTCATAGAAAAGGTAATAAGCAAGCTTGTCTGTCTGCCTCATAGTGGCTGCTATTTTATTGCGCTTAAAATAATCGTGATTTGGTTGATCGCCCAGCCATATGTCAAACAACTTCTGATTGGTTCATACAGGGGTAGTCCTGTTAGTGAATGACGAATCACCCAGTTAGGAGGCATGTCACAGGGACTATCAAACAAAGAACTTTGCCAATATAAACACTAATACTTATAGCAGCCCCAGTCCCCTGAGCAGCCTGAAAATGCTCAGGTATGTGGCCTGCAATCTATCTGCAGTATGAGGCTGTGGCTATATCTGTGGTAGGCTGCCCACCGTCTACTGATAGTATGGATAATGTTAAATGGCGTGAAATTGTGTTTACTTTAGTTGGAAATATCAGATTTAGTTGGTGCCACTGAGTGTACAGTTACGAGGAAGTCCTGTTCCAAATCATACCACATGACTGTCCAGGTTAAACAGGAAGTTTAGAGTATTTGGTTTTATTGTGTCAAAAATGTCTGATAATTGTAGTTTTTTTTTTTTTACAGATTATTTGCTTATTTATTTACTTATTATTTAATGAAACTGATTAGCGGGCCTGTCTGAATTGAGCCGCTAAGTGAATAGCCCTATTGTAGGAGGTAAATGGTGAGCTTGCATGCATTGGATGGCTTACTCTAATGCTATGTATTTATTAGTCATGTTCATCTGTTCTTGTCATTGACTGTCTATCAGTAAATGTTCTCTTACTTTGATGATTCAGAATGTCAGTGCAGAAGTATGATTTGCAGCAGGAAAAGCATCATGACTTGTGCTGAGTCATTTAAAATGGGAAGTTGACATTTTACTTTGTGCATGGAGGGGGGTAATGACAATCTCTTCTCATGTTCTCTCCAGCCCTGATGGGAACTATCTTGCAGCAGGCTCTGCAGATGGAGCTGTCTACATCTGGAACATCAACTCTGGAAACCTGGAAACCTGCCTGCCTGGCATGCACAGGTGGCGACCTGACATTTTTAGTGTTTGATGTCCTCATATATCCTTTCCTGTTCAGTGTGAGGTTGAAATGTAGTTATGTGTGTAGAGAGAGAGGTATGTATTTGTATTTATTTATGTCTGTATGTATACATTTAGCTGTGATGTGATGAAGCTATTCCTTTGCTCTGAGTCCTCAGTCTTGTATTTTTATTGATTTATATGTATACTGTATGTCAGGGCTCCTCAAATTGCGGTCCTTGAGGGCCGAGAACTGCTGGTTTTCCACCCTCCCTTTACCTGGGAGTCAGGTGAGATGATAATCTGGCCAATCAGCAGCATTAATTGTTCATTTGATTGCCTGGAAGGAAAGAAAACCAGGACTGTATTTGGATTTGAGGGCCGGATTTGGAGAGCCCTGCTGTATGTACATATTATGATGCAAATTGGTGAAATCTTGCATGTAATTACTCTCTCCCGCAGTTCCTCTGTCAATGCTTTGTCCTGGTCTGTCTCTGGGCAATATGTGGTGAGCGTGGACAAGAGTCGGCGGGCTGTCCTGTGGAGCGACTTTTGAGGGACGTGTCAGGGAGGACCTCTGTATTTTCAGCCCTATGTTCTGGAAATATTGCCAGAGACGTGGTTAAAAACAGGACTATCTTAGTCAAGCGTGATGGAGAGCGCAGATGGTCACCAGGCGGATGTCTATGGGTTAAAACTGCTTGGTTTTCTCACCCACCTCTTTGCTTTGGCATATGTGAAACAGCTTCATCATACATCCTGTGTAAGAAGGGGATAGGTTGCAAGCTGGCCATTAATGACTTTATTTCTTCATCCCAAAATGGATCCATTCTGCTATGTATTCATTCTGTCGCTGCCTTATGTAATAGCAGTTGTTGTGAGAGATGCCAGGTTAATTAATCAGTCCTCCTGTGACACATCTCAGACCTCCCAGCCAATCTCTTGTTGACTCTCATGTATAAATCAGAGGAATGATAAAATCTGGATCTGTTAAAGTTTGAGTTAGGGTTAGGGCGAATTTAAATTTTATTTTAGCTTCACTGTACATCATAGGCATTTAGCACATGCTGTTATCCAGCGCGACTTGCACATTTTAGTTTTTATTTATTTATTCAGCTGAATAGTTACTGAAGAAATTTTGGTTAAAGCTACACTAAGCAATATCACGTATATTTTTTCTGTAAAGTGACTACTTGCAGTGTTCGAGTCATAATTTTCGCCATACAGTTTACTGCCAACCTGCTGTTGTTACCTGGTTTTTGTTTAAAACATTTCTTTGCCGGCCCGACAATAAGCTCCTCCTCTGCCCCTCACTTTTCCCCTCTGTTGCACAGGACTCACTAAAAATGTGATTTCTCCCGGGTGGGCGTGGTTTTGCAAGACATAGCAGTGCACGTCTCAGCCTGTGTTCTGAGTGTACAACAAGGGAAAGTACATGGCATTTCCTGGCTATCCAGCTGGCTCAGATTTCAAAGCACTAATGTTACTTGTTGGCTAATGCACGTGAAAACCAGAAGCCGTATTCATTTTGTCATTGTTTAAGACATAGAACTTGTGCTTTGTGTGAACATGTTAGACGTGGACCCCTAATGATGGCATTTGTATTCCATCTTGTTCAATTCTTTAGCTAGCTATCAATGCGACTGGATGTGGATGGTTGTTAGCATGCTGACGCTAGCTCGCAAATGTTCTCACGCTGTATCAGCTCATGACTGGTTACGTTGGTCAGTTTGAGGAATTATCGATGGTTGGATAAAAGCAATTTGAAAATCAATTTTTTTTATTTCGTTTTTGCTATCTTATGAAAAATGCAACGGGATGACCCAGACCAATGTGAGTCAATGAGAACACCCATCAAGCACAGTCTGTGTGAAACGGTATGTAAGGCACCCGCCCCTAGGCACCCTGGGGAGAGGGGGAAAGTGGAGTGGCTTTGTTTATTTACAAACGGAGTTGATGCGCGTGAGACCATCGAGTGGTCAGAAATTGCTTAGTGTAGCTTTAAGCACTGGCCAAAGGGTACTGTAGCGGTACTCTACTCAGGAATAGAACCTGCAACCAGCAGGTCACCTGGTGGCTCTGCAGATTTCTCCCTCATTGTGTTTTAAAATTAGATTGAAAGGAAAACATGCTTTTTGACTGCAATTCATGATTGGCTTGAGCCAACTGATGATGTCCTTCGGAATCGGCGGTGGATTCCATCCGTCAGAGATGGAAAATAATGCCAGCTGATCTTTATACATTTTTTTTAAAACCACCACATGAAATGGTGGGTTTTATGCCGGCTTCAAAATGTACAAAGGTAAATAATTGTCTCCTAAAAGTTATACTGTTAATTTTTGTACCCCGTAACAGCAGGTTACAATAGTAGCAGGAATACAGCACATAATGCAGTGGATGTAGTTTGAGGGAGTGTTACTCCTTCATCACCTCCCACTTCTGCCTCATCTCCTTCTTGAATCTCCCCCAGTTAAGGTTGAATTCAGTTTGCAACTTTTCATTTTAAGGGAATAAAGAATGTAACTGTATTCAGGACCAAAATAGACAAGAGTTCAGTGTTAATTTTGACGGCACATTTTTTTTGTATTTTGTTGTAGTTTTAATCTTTTGACCAAAATGCCATTTAGTTCTGGTCATATTTTAGTTATCTGATTTTTTTTTTGTTTGTTTGTTTGTTTTAATCAAGTCAAAGTGGACAAAAATGATAGGATTTTTTAGTTGACTAAATCTCCAGTATATTTAGTCGATGAAAACTAACAGGTTTTGTCATCCTACTGTACATTCTATAGATATTTCCCTGGAATTTCCCATTTATTTTCCACATCTATCCAGCATTTATAATGGCAAAGGATTCAAGTCTGAACGTGTCATGTTTGGTCAGATGTTTAATTGTTCTAAAGGTTGTTACACATTGATCAGCCACAACATTAAAACCACTGACCGGTGAAGAGAATTTACGCAGATAATATCCTGGCAATGGCAACTGTCAAGGTGTGGGATGTATTAGGCAGCAATGGAACTGTCAGTTCTTGACAGTGATGTGTTGGAAATAGGGAAAATGGGTGAGCTTAGGGATTTGCATGACTTTGATTGGGGCCACGTTGTGATGGCTGGACAGCTGGTTCACAGCATCTCCGAGATGCCGGGTTTTATGGGGTATTTCCGGTATGCAGTGGTTAGAACCTATCCAAAAGTGGTCCAATGAAGGACAACCAGGGAACTGGCAGCAGGGTCTTGTGCACAGGGAGCAAAGGCTGGGCCATCTGGTCTGATCCCACAGACCTACTGTAGTATAGATCACTAAAAAAATTAATGTTGGTCATGATAGAAAAGTGTCGGAACACGGTGCATTGCATTGTAGGTCTGTCCGGAGACTAGTGGGTCTGTGTAGGTGGAGACTAGTCACAGACTGGACCCAATAGACGGTGGCCCTTTTTTCTTTTTTTTTTCACTGTTGAAGCTGCCTGCAATTTTGGCTTAAATACAATGGGGGTCAGAAAAGACTGGACCATGGGAGAAAAAAAAACCTAGAAAAAATAAAGTACGTAACGGTGGCCTGGTTTGATTAATCATGATTTCTTTTACATTGCCTACGGCTTAAAAAAAAAAAAAAAAAAAAAAAGTACAAATAATTTGCAAAATGAGGCGGCCATTTATAAAACATATAAAAGCATTTGACCTTTTTTTTTTTTTTTTTTTCTTGATTCTACCGGGCTTGTGTGCCAAACAGGCACATGTGGGCACATTTTGTTACTTAACATCAAACATGGTGCAACATATATAGTGTTTTTTAAAGTTACCCGTGTACAAACAGAATGTGGTAGGTTTTAGCATGCTGCGTCTCTTCTCCAAAACGCTCCCGCACATACTGAGTGCCCCCTCCAATGGGGCACTGGAGGCTGGGATAGACAGTATGTGTCGGGCCAAGTTGCTCGGTTGCAGGAACTGGAAATGATGAGTATTCCACCAGAGCAGCACACTGTTAAAATGAAAATTCAGATTGGGGTCCAGCGTAATCGACAGATAATCTCCAATCTCTGCATCAAGGGACCTTGTATCCGGGCCTGGGGCAGAATCTGCTGGGCCATCCTCCCAATCAGAAAACGGAAAGTGTGCAGCCCTCTATGGAGCGGGGGGGTTCATCCTGGGCCTGAGCGGTTAGCGTGGATGGGGTCTGCTCCTGACTCCAGTTTAAAGTCGCTATGATTTTTTTGCGGCATTGATCACTTGCCGATGCACGTTCTCATCCAGCATCTTCAACTTGCGCAGTTTCTGTGTCAGGAACATTGGCAGCCTAAACACGTGGAGCGCTGGAGGACAGGAGAGAAACGCAGACATTTGAGATTGCGGACAACATTGGTTCCATTTTGGCAGCTGTGCAGTGTTCCTTCTAATTGACCAGGGTAAAGCCAGAGAAGCACTCGGGGGCACTGTTGTTAGATTTAAGGTCATTGGTTGCTTCTTTGAACGGCTTCAGAGATGCAACGACTGTTTGCAGGGTGTTCAGATCGATACAGTCAATCTTGTTGTATTGATTGCTGGTGAGGAGAATAGACATAGAATGGAATTGTTTTGATTTTACTAAGGTCTCCTGGTGGAAGATGGATTTAGTTTCGTTTCGAGTCTTTTTTCTTTTTGCATAAAATAGTTTCTACACTTATTTTAGGATGGGTTTATTAACCAGCTTTTCTGAGTACAGAATAGGTGGGGAAAATTCAGGACCGGAGCAGTTTGGGCACGGCTTATTAACCTATGGCTCATCAAGCAGCGATTTCAGTAATTACTAACCCACAGTGATATCCAGACTTTTCAGTGACTGGGAATCTGGCTGATAAAAGCAGGCATCAGAGAAGTGTTAAGAGCTGATCACCAATCCTGATCCGGGCTTGGGAAGATACGCTCATTTCCTCTTCATAAAATCCACCCATGTTTCGAATTGTGGGTTTTTTTGGAAATTAATGGACCATGATGGCTCTGCTTGCATCAGCCTTATTGTTGCAGTCGTTAACAAGGCAGATATTTGGAATTTTTCTAAAGGAATAATCCACAGTTACGAATCACTGAGTCCAATGACATTGACTGTGTGTTCTCTGTCGCTGGTTTAATACCTTCCATGACGTCATTGCCGAAGATGGGCAATGATTAGTTCTTTCTGAGATTATCGCGATTTGCAGTGATTAACATGCGAATAAATTTCTAACGCCTGATTATAATTTGAAATGACCAGTGTTCAAAGGATTTGTTCATATTAAAGATTCTGTGGTCCAAATCTTATGTTTGGATGAACAAGCACTTTAAGAAGTATTACAAAAGAAGCCCACAGCAACTAACTAGCCTACATGCCCCATTTCAATTAACCTCCAAATTCTGAATTCCATCAGCTCATAAAATGGCACATATTCAGTAACTAGACATAAATGACACAGTTTTGCGCTAATTTAATGTTAGCTTAGAGCTCTATAAGCCAAAGTTATTTCCCATTTTAAATATATTCTTTTTTTTTTACAATATAGAAAAGAGAAATAATGTGCACTGGTGTTGTGAGCTGCTTAGACATAAGAAAAGTTGCAGTTTAATAAAATTCAAGAAATTTCTTGACTGTTCAACTTCTTCGTAATGTTCATAATTATTATTTTTTATTATTACTTTTTCAATTTTTTTACAGTACATTTTGTGAACTTACAGTGTGGTGACATCACTGCTAGAGTGGAGAAGAGCTGTAAAATTGTCAAAAAGTAACTCCCACAGTTTTCATTCCACGTATATAATTTCATAATCATGTTGTAGAAAAAGTTGTGACGATCATGAAAATGTAACTATGGAAGCAATCGGACAAACAATTTTTGCAGTATGAGCTGAAAAGCGTCGGGAGCGCTAACCAAAACTGCATTGACTCCAATATTAACTGAGACAAGAAAATTCAGGTTGGGAATTTCCCACATTTTTGGCACTGCACACACAATTTTGACATATTTTGCTCAGTAAGTTCTCCTGTTTAGTATGGTAACTCCATTTCGTAGATTGGACTTTTCTTGAAGAAAGAAGCAGAGTATAAAGGCTAAAATCTCCATTGGACCAAGTGTTTTAGCCATAAGTCAAATGGCTAAAAATGACTCAGCGATATTGTGGTGTAGTGGTCGTGCGCATATCTTTGGCACAGATCATTAGTGGTACGATTCTGCTCTCCACTGTACTTTCTTAAGCCTCAGCATTACCATTGTACAAAGTAAGTTTGCCACGGTCGTCAAACAAATCTAATATTTCTGCGTCAAACTCAGTGAAAGAACTGTCTCTCTCGCCCTCACTATTGCAGTCGGAAGAGTTGCACAAATCAACTCTTAAGAGCACATTATGCCCGTTGCATAAGGAAGTGGCTATTCACCCCGCAGCGGGGTGAATTGGGGGAAAGAGATCGGCTATCTGCCCCGCTGCGGGGCCGACAAGAGAAGCAGTTCTGCTATTCGCAGTGCAGTGGGACGGATAAGAGAAGCACTTTTGCCATTTGTCCCACAGTTGGGCCTATAGGAGACTTCATTTTATAATCCGCCTCGCTCTTTGATCTTTTGTGCTGAACCGCCGCAGGGCGAATACCCTCTTCCGTTGCATAAACCAAAGTTAGGCTTGAGCGCAGCAAAGACCGGTCTTTTTGGTAGGGTGTGTCCATGTGAACACGTTACAGTAAATACTGCTGAGCAGCAAAAAATAGCTTAAGCTCCTATACCAGCGCATACGAGCAACTGTCCGCACAAAATATATTTATGATCGTATCTAAAACAGGTGAAATAGTGGTATCAGAATAGAGCTGGTTATGTACAAAGAAATGAAGCTGATGTCCCCAGTCACCATTTTTTCAAACTTTACATTATTTTTTCCTGAGTTTGAAAATAGCCAGGTTCAAAGCTGCAGTAAGCAGTAACCACTGAGGTGTAGAGAACGTTTATTCTACTTCATTCCAGAAAGTGAGCTTGTAGTCTTATTTATTTTAGTTTGGCTCTCCAAAAATGTGTCAATGACGCCATCTAATGTTGCTTGACAAATTATTTTTTTTTAAATTATCGCTTGACTCTTGCTGGAAGACTTGAGACCTATCACAACTTCCGGTTTCCGTAAATAAATAATGACAACCCAATTTACAGCGCAGCTTGTTTTTAGCTTACCAGCCCTATGGGCCGATAAGCTATTGTCCATGGTGTGGCATCCGTCGTCCAGAACATTTTTTTCTTTTTTTTGGCATGATGAATTTTCGTGTAAATTTGCAATAACATGCTACTAGACCATATCTCCAGACTTTTTCTCGGATTTTTGATTGAATCATTTTTGTCCATTTTATGGGCCCTTGAAATTTTGGCTCCAATGTTAAAGATAGGACTGAGAAATTTTAAAAAATTATTTCTCAAAAACTGCAAGATACATTTTTTTCTAAATCAGGCAATCAACTTCCCTTGGTACTGTCCATGTACAGTGCGAGCGCCATTTTGATTGAATCGACGGAAGTGGGTCTATTGGGGGGCGTTGTACTTTATTAATATGCAAGATGGCCTTTGGAGGCCAAATGGTTGCAGATAGAGATTAGGTTTGTATTATCGAAATGTAGAAAGTCATATATGACCTATATTTTGGCAATATTAAATGTGACCACAGATGACTTTGAAAGGTCAAACTCGAGGTCAGGGAATATATTAACAATGTTAAAAGATATGCCTGGAGATTTCAAAAAATTATTTCTCAAAAACTGTCATAACTTTTTTCTAAATCTGGCAATCAACTCACCTTGATACACTTTATGTACAGTGCAAGTTCCATTTTGATTGAATCAACGGAAGTGGGTCTGGTGGGGGCGCTGTACTTTAACATTGGGTCTTATGGAGAATGGGCCAAATCGCCTGTGGAAGCTAAATGGTTGCAGATAGAGATTAAGTTTGTATTACTGACATATAGGAAGTAATATATGACCTATATTTTGGCTATGTTAAAGTTGACCTCAGATGACCTTGAAAGGTTAAACTTGAGGTCAAGCGAAATGTTACAATTTTCAAAGGTTTCTAGGCTTGAAAATATTGAAGATTGGGAACATATGTGCATTGAACACTTATAGGAAGTCATGTATGAACTTTCATTTGGTGGCCTTGAACTTGACCTTCGGCGACCTTCGAAGGTCAAACTTCACATAGTGAAATTTCAATGTCTTCTGTCAGCAAAACTATTACAAATAGAGCTTAGGTTTGTATTGAGGGCATATAGGAAGTCATGTATGAAGTTTCATTGGGTGACATTGAACTTGACCTTCAGTGACCTTGAATGGCCAAACTTCACAGTGAAATTTCAATGACTCATATCAGCAAATGGTTACAGATAGTTTTGGTTTGCATTTGAGATGTATTGGAAGTCATACATGAACTTTCATTTGGTGGCCTTGAACTTGACCTTCGGTGACCTTCAAAGATCAAACTTCACATAGTGAAATTTCAATGACTTCTATCACCAAAACTATTACAGATAGAGCTTAGGTTTGTATTGTGGCCGTATAGGAAGTCATTTATGAAGTTTCATTGGGTGACCTTGAACTTGACCTTCAATGACCTTGAACGGCCAAACTATACAGTGAAATTTCAATGACTTGTATCAGCAAAATCGTTACAGATTGAGTGTAGGTTTGTATTGGAGACGTATAGTAAGTCATGTATGAACTTTAATTTGGTGACATTCATATTGACCTTCGAAGGTCAAAAATGACCAAGAGAAAATTCAATGACTTCTGTCTCTAAAAAGGTCACAGATGGAGCCTAGGTTTGTGTTACTGACATAGGAAGTCACATATGAACCTTCATTTGGTGACATTCAACTTGACTGTTGGTGACCTTTGAAGGTCAAACTTGACATAATACAATCACAATGACTTGTATTGCCAAAATGGTCACAGATGGAGTCTGGGTTTGTATTAGAGACATATTGGAAGTCAAATATGAACTTTCATTTGGCGACCTTCATATTGACCTTCAGAGGTCAAATGTGACCTAGTGAAAATTCAATGACTTGTATCACTAAAGTGGTCACAGATGGAGCCTAGGTTTGTGTTACTGACATCTAGGAAGTCATGTATGAACTTTCATTTGGTGATATTCAACTTGACTGTCAGTGACCTTTGAGGGTCAAACTTGACAGTGAAATTACAATGACTTGTATCACCAAAATGGTCACCGATTGAGCCAAGGTTTGTATAGAGACATTTAGAAAGTCATATGTGAAGTCCATTTGCTGACCACAACTTGACATTCTGTGACCTTTAATTTCACATTTGACATATTGAATTTTCAATGACTTGTATCACCAAAACTGCTTCAGAGCTTAAGATTGTGTTTGTATTACAGGAGGTCCTATAAATGGATGTGAACTTTTATTTAGTGGCCTTGACATAAATTTTTATTGATTCAAATGTCAAACTTCACATGAAATTTTCATAACTTGTATCATCACTATAAGACTACTTGCCGGTAAGCTACAGGACCCTTGGTCCTATTTTTCTTGTCATCTTGCCTACTGCTGTGGCTCCCCATTCAGTCATGTTTTCATCTTTTCGAGGCTCCCCTTATCTACAAATAACTGGAGAAAGGCAGAATGTTCAAAAAATTATCAGACTTTATTTCAACTCATGATGACATGATAACCTAAAGCCCGGAGTACACCTTGCATGCAAAGAACACAACCCCAAACATTCCTAATAGCCATTTTTTGAAATAAAAAAAATCTTCTAATCACATTACACTGGTTATCTCTTATCTCTCTCCCTTCCCCTATTGTTTGGCATGTTCTCTATGGGATTTTTTTGGAGAATATTGGTGGTGCATGGAGATGTTGTCCCCATAAAAAACAAAGAAAAATACATTTATAAAAGGATACAAATGGATACATAAATGGCTCAACTGATTATGTTTCCAGCATTATATATTACTAATGATTCTACTGAACAGATACAGCGGGGAAAATAAGTATTGAATGCGTCAACATTTTTCTCAGAAAATATATTTCTAATGGGACTATTGGCATGAAATTTTCACCAGATGTTGGTAACAACCCAAGTAATCCACACATACAAAGAAATGAAAACAAGTAAGTCCATAAATTATGTGCAATAAAGTGGAATGACACAGGGAAAAAGTATAAAACACGCTCACTGAAATTTATTTAATAGTAGAAAAGCCTTTGTCGGTAATGACAGCTTCAAGACACCTCCTGTATGGAGAAACTAGTAGCATGCAGTGCTCAGGTGTGATTTTGGCACATACTTCCTCACAAACTGCCTTAAAATCTTGAAGGTTCCGGGGGCCTCTATGAACTCTGATCTCTAGTTCTTTCCATAGATTTTCAATTGAATTCAAGTTGGGTGATTGACTGGGCCATTCTAGCAGCTTTAGTTTCTTTCTCTGAAACCAATGTTTCTGGAATAGCATTTTGACAATATAAAATATACATTTAAGATGGACAAGCACGGTGTAAATGCAGTATTTTACAAAGAGTACCATGGGTTGTTTGTAGCATTAATGTATCTATGCCAGGGAGTTTTTAGCCTGTTCATTGTGATACTTTAGTCTGTCATCCACTGTAACTTGTAGAAATGTGTATGATGTTTTTTCTGCCACTGAGACATAGTCTTAAAAATTGATCATGAGCATATTTGTTTTGTTTCTTCCAGCTATTGTTTAAGTATTAAAGAAATCTTGGCTCAAAGCTTTCAAGTCAGCCACAACAACAGTACCAACAAAAAGCCACCACACTGCCTAAACCCTCCAGAAAGCTAGGGAAACCCCTGTAATCACTTCTGTTTATGTTCATGAAGTATTTTCTGTATTTATATATGATTATATTGTTTTTATAAATAGTTTTATACTACTTATATTACTGTTTTTGTCATTCTGATTTTTATTACTGTTTTTAAGGGATTGAGATCTTAAAATAAAAAAATCTGCAAGACACAGAGCTATATGCAGTTTCTGTCTAAGGCAGTGGTGGTCAGCCCTGGTCCTGGGGAGCCTCAGTGTCTGCTGGTTTTTGATGTTACTCAGCACTTAATTGATGAATTAAAGCAGTTGATTACACCTTTAACTCATCTCACCTGGTGTCTTTGGTTTAAATAGGGTGGAGAAAACCAAACTCACACACCCTGTGGCTCTCCAAGACCAGGGCTTGCTACGCCTGCCCTATAAACTTTTATCTTTACTTTGTACTTCTACTTTGTCTGCATTACAACTATGCTAAATGTCCAACCACATTGAAAAATCTTGGTTTCCACGTAGATTGCTGTCACAACCTGCAAGTCTGCTTAATTGGCTCTAGGAGTCTTGTGGGTGGTTCCTGGTAATTGATTGATTGGCTTATTATTCCCTTAGTGCAGGAGTATAGCTAACCCTGGTCCTGGAGAGCCACAGGGTGTGCTGAGTTTGGTTTTCTCCGCCCTATTTAACCCTCCTATTCTGTTCAGGGTCAATTTAACCCGACTCAATGTTCAGTGTCTCTAAAAACATGGTAAGCATCCTTTTTTCAGCTAGATTTTTTTTCCTAACTTTACTGGTAACACATGAATTTAACTAAAAAAAAGAAGATTATTTTATGTTCTGTACACATGTTGTGAGCATCAGTGGTGTTTGGGTCATCAGGATCAAGTATTGCATAAAACTATAATTTGGTCTCGTTTTTTTGTGATGCCTAAGACTGGGGACACGTTCAGAATAATTTCTCATTCATTTTGCATTTGGTCTCATTCATTTTACCATTATCATGTAAAATCGATGCTTGACGTGTAAGGGGAGGATGGGGGAGTCGTGTTTTATTTGCTTGGCTGTCAAAACGGTCAGTATAAAGGGATAAATAAGCTGACAGGAGATTGGGTCACACTTTCAGTTACAGACAATGTATGTAGTTTTACATTGCGGGGATCAAATTAACCACAAACCAAAAATGGTTTATTAATCTGAACATAACAGGAGGGTTAAACCTAAGACACCAGGTGAGATGAGTTAAGCCTGTAATCAGCTGCTTTAATTCATCAATTGAGTGCTGAGTAACATCAAAAACCAGCAGATACTGCGGCTCTCCAGGACCAAGGCTGACCACCACTGGTCTAAGGGTATTAACATATTTTGGAATCGGCTGTAATACAAGGGACACCAGCGAAAACCTTCCCTAGGGCACCAAATTTGTTAGGGCCGATTCTGGCTTGCTGTCAATCAACTCTATGGAAATGTAGCTTTTCAAAAATGATTTAATGACCCCCATCTACCGGTGAATTGCACCTTGCAGGGATGCCTGAAGCTGACCGTACAGTACCACAAATTTCACAAAACCAGTTTAAATTGCTTATTGGCCCAGTGTTTCTTCTCAGCTACCTTAATTAAATTGAATCATTAATAAGCATGTGAATGACATTGATCATCATGATAAGGCATGATATAACTCCTTTTTAATATTGCATTTGTTAATGTTAGGGAACAGCAATGTTGTAAAACTAATCTTTGACACTCGTGTTTTTTTTATACTGAGAGAAAAATTGCTTACATTGAATTTTTAAAAAATAATCCTATGCAAAGTACATCTCATCAATGCAAAATGTGCTTTTCTTTTCAAAACTTATTCTAGATTTCAGTTGGCTGGAAAATGAATGGCCTCACAATGATGAGGTTGGAAAGCGTGAGACTTTATCCGCAGGCCCATGTTTACTTCATTTATGGTCGCGCCAGCATTCCAAGAGTTGTGTGCAAATGTAATACTGTTAATGTTGTATGTATAGATCTAACATCTAAAGAACTGAAGGCCTCATTTGCCTCAGTTAAGGTCAATGTTCACAATTCCACAATAACATGGCACCCATGGGAGTGCTGCAAGGCTAAAAACCACTGCTGCCCAAAAAGAACACAACAGCTAACAACAAAGCTAACAACAATACCTATTCTTTGTACTTCAGGAATTAAACTGTTTCTTAAACTGCTGTAACCTTTCAATTTTGTAAGGTTACATCGGACATTTTATTTAAAAGAGGGAATTTTTTTTCTTAAATTCCTTTAAAATTGGTTTACTTTGAATCAAGATTATTTCTTAAAATGAATCTGCTGCTTTGAAACAGGATTGCGTAATAGGCAATTTTTTATACTTAAATTTGGAAATTAATTCTGAAATTTATGTTAAGCATTAAAGAGAAAAATCTCAGATTTTTTTTAAGTTTGCTGAGTGCTTTCTTGGTCTCTGTAAGAGACAGTGGGCTCCAAAATTACTGGCAATGTACAAACAATACTTTTTAAAAATTCTAAAAAATATATTTACAGAGTAACTCTAAATACCAGCATGTGAGGAATATGGTACAATATTAATGTTCCAATGGAACCAAGCAAAATCTGGTTCAATTAAAAATCAGTTTCTTCCAAATCAAGGTTTCACAATTAATGGCACCCTTAAAGATTTTTGTTAATAACATCTACCAAAATTAAACCAGGCATTAAATTCCACTTATTGAAGTTTTATCTAAATTTTAAGGAACTACATTTAGCCACGGAGTTTACCAAATGTCATTTAAATCATGACTGGAATAAGGGGCTTTGGTCAGATGAGACCAAAATTGCACATTTTGGTCAGATACAGCATTGTCATGTTTGGCATCGAAACAGAGATGCATACGAGGAGAAGCACCTCATACCCATGGTGAAATACAATGCTGGGTCAGTCATGTTTTGGGGCTGATTCAATTCAAGAGGTCCAGGGGCACTGGCTAAGATTAATGGCATAATGAATTCCACCAAGAACCAGGATATTTTGACTGATTACCTGGTTGCCTCTGCCAGAAGGCTGGGACTTGGCCACAGGTGGACTTTCCAACAAGACAATGACCCAAAGCATCTCTCAAGATCAACACATATGGCCCTGTGACAACAAAATCAACGTTCTGCAATGGCCATTTCATTCGCCAGACCTCAATCCAATTGAAAACCTGTGGGCTGAGTTGAGGGCAGTTGATGAACGGAAACCCAAGAATGTGAAGGATCTTGAAAGGATCTGCTTAGAGGAATGGTCCAAAATCCCCCCAAATGTGTGCCTTAACCCATTAATGCCCAAATATCTTTTCAAAGTAAAATTTATATTTTATTATAAGGTACAGTGTATAGTGACTGTGTAACGCTTAAATTCTCATTTAAAAAAAAAAAATGATTTTGTCATCTAGGACCCCAAATATGCATGTCCCATTAAAAATGTACACAGAATGTTTAAAGCATAAAAAAAATCATCATTCTGAGAAAAACATATTTAGATAATGCTATAATCTCCAATTTTTGTTCTTAGTGTTGTATAAAAATGTGTCTCAGAAAAAAAATGGCCCACTCACCTTTTAGAGTGTAGCGCAATGCTGTTACAGATTCAAGAAATTCATGCAAATAGCGGCCTCCACTGCTGTAAAGGTAGACTACTCTCATAAGCACTTTTCCTGGATGTGAGTCGCATCCCTTGATTAACCTACAGCAGCTTAGTCTCAGTAACGCATTCACTTGGGTTAAATAGGTGAAAATGTGGGACAATGGTCATTAATGGGTTACCCTTGTCAAAAATTATAGGAAAAGACTATGTTGTTACCCTTGCCAGAGGTGATTGCACTAAGTACTGAATGGAGGGTGCCAATCATTATGAAACCTTGATTTTGTTGAGATTTATTTTCTGTTAAATGATTGTTACGATTTTGGTTGTTTCCATTGAAACATTAATCAAGTAAAGTATTTCATACGTAGGTATATTCTGTGTTTCTATAATTGTTTATATATTTTTTGTGTTGTTTGTGCATTGCCAGTCAGGGGTGCCTATAATTTTGAAGCCCTCTGTATGCAAGGATGAGCAGTGTGGTTGAGTATTGAATCCAGACCGCGCCAGTGCCGAATGGGGCAAGCAGCCCTGCAAGGTGACATAGAACCACTGGTCGTGCCACCTAAGTAATGGGATTCAGCCAGTTTTTATCGATATCTCTACTCTCTCTTCCCTTTCCTACTGTTCAACTGTGCTACCCTGATCCTCTTTTGAAAGCTGTGTATGAAACTGTGTTCCTCAGATTCTTGCCTGTATGAGTTATGACTATTGTTTGTCTTGTGAAAAGAAATGGTTGGTGATGCCACATGCCTCTAATGACCTTTCAACTCCTATATAGTCATCCCAAATCAAGGAGAAAATGGGCAAAAGCATTTAAAAAGACAAAGTGAGAAAAAAATATTCTCTTTCCAATAAAAAACAATAATTGGTAACCTTAACAGAAAACATGGATTGTGTTCTGAATTGCATTCTGCCATTGTTCCAGACTTAGCGTATTCATTCATTTTGCTATTTATCATTTGGTGGGAATGTTTTAACTAAGAAAGGGTGGTCTTTGTTCTTTAGAAATTCAGAAGGTTTTCAAATGGGGTTCTCTGTACTTACTATAGAAATTTGTAGTAATATTTCTTTTGGTTACTTTTTTGGTTGTGGGATGTAGCAAACCATTGTTAAAGTATTATAGCAATGATTACCTTGAAGGAGTTATGGTTTTTTTTTGTTGTTGTTGTTGAAATAAAACTCCTTGATCGTATCAATTTGCCTTTGCTTTTTTTCTTTCAGAAACTAAAACATTTTTTTTCTGAGTATACCTTGAGTGTTATGGAAAAACCAAGTAAGTCTAATTTTGTTCGAAACGGAGTTAGGTCCATTTTTGTACTTACTAGGCTTTGCCTCATCACACATCATAAGATACATAAAAAATTATAGCTGCTGCGCAGCAATGGTCGGGGCCGGGCAATTTGAGGCAAAATTAGGCAATTCTGAGCAACAAGCAGAGTGTAGTAAGATGAAAAAAAGGTGGCATTCTAATGTGCATTTTACATCAGTTGAGGCTTGAACTCACAATTCCTGGCACAAGAGACTTTGCTCTATCTCACTGAGATAATTGGCAAATGGAAATGTCACCTGTAGCTTCACAAATTGACTAAGCCAGTCATCTGTGTGGAAGACAGCAGCTGTTAGCATGTAAAGGCAGATTTCAAACGGCTGTCAAAAATTCAGTTATTAAGACAAAAATCTGAAAATACACAAATTGCATCTAGACAGCATGGAGATGTTATTAATCTGTTTTTAACAATTATTTATTGGCTCCATAAGTGAAAAACTGATGTGCAAAAATGCCATTTTTGCATCGACTCCAATTGTTCACATGACAGCGAAATTCAAAATGCTGTAAAATATTCAGTTTTTGAGATAAAATTCTGATATTTTCCAAATATCATCTACCATGACTCTAAAATTTTGTCTTTTTTTAATAAACATTGAAAATGTATTTAGCCAGAATTTGCAAGTATACGTTTACAATACCGTTAACAATCAAACATTTTGATGCACTGTAGGCTCAATATTCGATAAATCAAAAATCTGTGTGAATAGTTTGTGTAGGACAGCCTGAAGATGCTCTGTAGCAAGTTTGGTGTCAATTGAGCAAAAATTGTGGGAGGAGATAGGTTTAATAAGTTTGAAGTCCTGTCCGTGGCCTGAGCCATAGCTAACCCTCTCTGTCTTATTGCAAACTGCTTTGAGTGAAGTTGCGTCATGTGCTGATTTTGTTAATTAGTTTCCCCGTAATCTGGCTGAAGTTTCAGCTTCATTTTGTTTATTGGTTTTCATTGTTCAATTATTGTACCTGGCTTCACCCCTCCTTTTGTGCATTTCACTGCCCTTCTCCCACACCTGATCCTCATTAATTGGATATTCTGTGTAATTTTGTCTTCTTCTTTGCCAGATGAAGTTGCCTTTGTGTTCAGATCAATTCCCAGCGATCTTTCAGTTTTCCTTCCCAGTTTCCAGTTATTCCTTATTGCCCTGAATTTGTATTGCTGTTTCTCTCATCCATTGTCTCCTGTGTTCCATTCGTCATTCCTCTTCCAAGTGTCTCCTGCTGCAGCGGACATACCTATTGGATTCAACCTTGGACCAGGCCACATGATCAGCTCAATTGCCAGAACACTCCTTACCGCTGTTCTGACTTGGACTGTTCAACCCTCTAATAAAGTTCCATCTGAATGTGTATTTGATCCAGTGTTTGGCTCTGTTTGTTCATCCAGTTCCAACAGAAAGATCTGGTCAACCATGGAGCTCGCGGGTCGTGCTATTATAGCTGAAACACTCAACTTCCAAGACATCTGCCTGAGACAGCATGAAGTGGAGTTTTGTCAGCTTCAACAGTCCATGCAGGCCCTGACTGGTCAGATGTCAACCATCACTGAGCTCACCTGGTATTCCACTGCAGCTGCCCGGGCTGCCAACACATTAGCCCTCCAGTCCCAAGCCCATTTTCAAGGGTAAAGGGGCCTGGCGTAATGCCGCTGGACCCAATACAATGGGAAACCTACCTGCTGCCATAGCTCTTTGTTGCACTGTTCCATTGTCATTGAACTCCAGCCTTTTTCATTCCAACACTGAATGGTCACAAGTCACCTACCTCATCACTTGCCTATCCAGCAAAGTGTGGGACTGGGCAGACAAGCCTGTACTCACCTCTTTCCAACCTTCACAAATGAGATGAGGAAGGTCTTTGACCACTTCCAATCTGATCATGCTGCAGCTCGTCACGTCTTTCATCTGTGCCAGGGCAATCTTTCCATCTTGGACTAGTCCTTTGTTATCCACACCCTAGCGGCCACCTCTTATTGGTATTGGCTGGCTCTCAATATGATACCTTCCTCTGCGGGCTAACTGACTGCACTCAAGATGAGCTAATGACCTATGACCTCCCCCAGGACTTCATCAACCTTGTGGAGCTTTCCCTCTAGATTAATGCTCTCCTGCAGGAGAGATGCTTGGACTGTCACGCATGTCCCTGAGTTCCTTAACCACCAGCCAAGGCTAGTCTCGCCACTGGGTCAACTCCTCCTCTGACACCTGCTTTACCCCATGCTGGCACAATGTGCCAGGCTGACCCAGCTGTCTCCCTCTGAGAGCCAGCGACGCATCAATTCTGGCTTGTGACTCTACTGCGGCAGGGGCAATCATCTGCTCGGCACCTGTCCAGTCTGACAACCACGTCCTACCCAAAAAGAAGAGGTGCTCAGCAGGGCTTCCAACTCCTCTCCCACCCAGTCCAGAGGTAATGCCTGACATGAGTTAAGTTCCCTCCGTGTACTATCATGTCTGCCAGGCCTTCAGCAAGTCCCTACCTACTTCTCTTCCACTGCACCGTCCCTATGACAGCCCAGTTTACTTCCTTCCCAGAATATCACCCCCTAGAACAAAGGCTGTACTCCTTGTTGTCTCTTGAGTCCAAAGCCAAGGACGAGTTCATCTCTGAAGCCCTGGCTTCCAGGATAATCTGCCCTTCTACTTCTCCTGTTGGGTGCTTCTTCATGGTCACAGTGGGTTTTAACCATAAAAAAGTCAGAAAAAATTCTAATGGCATGAAACCAATGATATGTACTCCAGAACATGGCGTAGAATACATATATGAAAACGGGGGAAAAAATCCATTGGGAAATTTTTGAGAAAAACGTGTTTTTCAGAAATTGCAATTTTTGAACTTTGAGAAATTCATAAAAGTGTTAAAATTCCCAAAAATGAGACATGGAAGGGTCATTAAATTAGGCGTAGTCTCTTAGCTATTGATTCCACAATGGTTATGTCACATTTCATGGGCCATAGGTCATTGCACAATTGCACAATAAGCCTTATTATGACTGGGGATGGGTAACATTTATTATATCATCATTGATTACATCAGACTTGCCTACATTCACAAAGCTAGGCCCTCCTTATATTGTGCATTGTCCTGAATTCTGTCCTTTTCCTGAAACATGCAAGGGGCTGACAGCAAATATGGACCACTGCACAGCCCGCCGAAAGTTTGTATTCTCTGTTTCGAAAAGGAAGCTATTCCATCATAAAGGGCCCCACCTCATCTCTGCCATCCATGATCTGATATCTGAGTATGATGTTGATGACAGATATCCCTACAGCTCTCTCGGCCCTGTACCACTGCCATCTATGCCATGCAACGAGGAAAAGGAGGGGTAAAATTCAGGTGCCTTAGCCAGCTTGAGAATGTTGTCTGTAATCAAAGTTGGATCTGCTTGGGTTGCTAAATCAAATGGAAGCAAAGCCAAGCAGATCCAAACTATTAAACGCGGACGACCTAAATCTGGCTAAGGCACCTGAATTCAACCCCTCCTTTCCTCATTGCATGGCATAGATGGCAGTGGTACAGAGGCCGCATTATAGGGAGGCGTCTGTCATCAACATCATACTCAGATATCAAATCATGGATGGCAGAGAAAAGGTGGGGCTCTGGAAACAGAGACAGAAACTTTCGTGCGGGCTGAGCAGTGGTCCATAAGCCCCTTGCATGTCTCAGGAAAAGGACAGAATTCGGGGACAATGCACAATATAAGGAGGGCCTAGCTTTTTGTGAATGTAGGCAAGTCTGATGTAATCAATGATGATATAATAAATGTTACCCATCCCCAGTCATAATAAGGCTTATTGTGCAATTGTGCAATGACCTATTGCCCATGAAATGTGACATAACCATTGTGGAATCAATAGCGAAGAGACAACGCCCACGAATGACCCTTCCATGTCTCATTTTTGGGGATTTTAACACTTTTTTGAATTTCTCAAAGTTCAAAAATTGCAATTTCCGAAAAACACGTTTTTCTCAAAAATTTCCCAATGGATTTTTTTTCTCGTTTTCATATATGTATTCTACGCCGTGTTCTGGAGTACATATCATTGGTTTCATGCCATTAGAATTTTTTCTGACTTTTTTATGGTTAAAACCCACTGTGTGGTTTCAGAAGATGGCTCACTCCCCGCCTGCATTAACTACCGAGGTCTACACGCCATTAGAACCACTGTCCCCTTCTGTTTATGGACTCAGCATTCACAAAACTTCAGGGATGCGGCTTCTTCACCAAACTGGACCTATGCAATGCATATCACCTAGTCCACATCCTGTCAGCCCACTCTAAGTATATGGCGATGCCCTTCAGGCTCGCTAACGCCGAGCTCTCCTGTAACATGTAAACATTGTACATGCAATCTATAAGTTCATTCTGAATGATGGCTGAACTGCCCTTAAAATAGGGTTGAGCATCATAATGGCTCCTAAGCCTGGAGTCTCCCTCACATATTGGGTCTCATTCATGAGACATGAGCAGAGCAAATTTGTGTGTAAACTGCTGGCAGAAGAAAATATACGCTGATTTCAGTATTCATCAATTTTTTAGTAGCTCCGATCTTTTTGTAGCTGCTCACAAAATCTGCACCTGCTGCTGAAGACGAATAATCCTTGTGTAAATAACGAATGCACATACAGTAAATACTGTATATCATTAAACAAACTGCAATTTTTATGTACTGTTATGGTCACAATATGCAGACGCCTTTGAAAGACACAATTTAAATATGAGAAAATATTAGAAGTATAACCTATATTGTTGGCAATTAGATGGCAAGTGTAAGCTTTAGACAATATTTATTTACAAAGGTGAATGAATTATTTAGTTCGACTTCATAGATGGGTTTTCTACATGATGAATCCCGTTGCAAATAAAATCTTTTCAGTCTCTGCTTCGAGTAAAATTACTTCTATCTCAGCCTCGATAAAAGTTCTTCTTGCTCTCTCTCTTTTTTTGTGCCATGCCTGCAGGTCATGTAATGCACCTATGCATAGTTAAATCATCCCCTTTTATGGTGGTCATTGGTTATTCAGGGGCGGAGATGTATGCTAATTCATGAATAGCGGGAGTGCGCTGTCGATTTATGCTTGATTGGCATTCATCAACTACATTTGTACTTTACCCATAAATTTACTGTCGTTTCATGAATGAGATCCATTGTTTCAAAAATATACAGATAAAAATATACAACTAAAAATTTAACAAGCCTCATCTAGAGTCTTAATCTCCACATAAAGCAATTTTGCATTTTCCTCAAAGCTTTATAGGCATGGCCAGATCTAGGGGGGTGCAGGGGTGGGCTACGCCCCCCCAGATTTTTACCGCGCCCCCCAGCGCCTCCTGACTTACTGACATATACTTTAGCGCAATACGAATCAAATGAAAAGCGTCTCCCCGGTTAACAAAATGAAACGCGATCCCCCCCCGTCTCTACCCCCCAGCAATTTTCATTGCACCACCTGTCTAAGCAGGCTGCAGCCGGCCCTGCTTATAGGCATTATAATTCTGTCAAGAAAATACCTGTTTTCTTCAGTCTATTGGTTATATTGCTCAATGCCACATGCTGTCAAGCTGAGAGACCACAATCATGTTCTGTTAGCCTAACTTGATGGCAGCATTATCCACATACAATGGACAACTCTTGAGTTTTACTAGCCTTTCTGAAAGATGTTTCAAGTCTTTAAACCCGCTAATTGTCGAGACAGTTTCCCCTTTGAAAAAAAAAAAGGCATGCCAAACTAGCCACTTGTTGGGCATTCTGCAAATGTGTTACTTGGTGACATAGATATGATAGGGAAGAAAAGACTGGATTACAAACAGGGCATTTTGTAGGTGATGCTTTCTGTTGCAGAGAATAACTCCCTTTGGCATGGACTTCGGGTTTGTAACTTCGCAATGTTTTACATGCACCAAGAACTATATAAGGTGCTAAAGGAGAGAAAAAAATGCAAAAAGCATAATATGATTAGTAGAGGGTGAAATTCCCAACGTCCTACAAATTTGTAGGACAGATATTTATATAAAACAGATATTTTGAAAAAAGGACCATTTGTGCAATTGAATTCAGTTTTTTGAAAGCATCACATTTTTATAAACAGATGAAAACTCTTGAATTCAGTGTCTTTACTGAAGTCAAAGGTGAATTGACTTTTCATATCACTCTTAAATGCATTTTCCATAATGTGCATTTTTTTAGAATTAGGACTGTATTTTGTTTAAAGATCTAAACACTCTGGAGATGAAGAAATTGTTTTTGTAGCAATGATGCCTGGAATGTTCAGCCAGATTGAAAGGGTCACCTTTACCTGGATTGACGTGCTCAAATTAACATGAATTGCAATTTTCAATAGCACTTACTACCCCCTGCAATTTTAAGGTGCTCTTGCTCTCTAGAGCTGCTAGATCCAGTGGATAGTGTGCATAAATGCATAAAATGAAGTCCAGTGCACTATAACATTGCTTCATTAACCCCTCGAGGCTTTTTGCGTTTTGTATCTACGAGGTCATCCATTAAATAACAACAACATAGTGAAATAACTGTAAGAGCTAATTTCCATAGGTAACACTGCTATGGCAAGCTGACAAAAATAACATTCATGACTATTCTTCATAACTTCATAATCGTCTAAGTTCCTTTTTTTTCATTCGTTGTTCAGGCAGTCTACTTCAGCAGAGTAGAAGCACAGAATCAGCGATGGTTTTTCCGTGCAAAACATGAACTTTGCACAAACATATTTATCCTGCCTATGAGCTTTTTTTTTTTTTTTACTGTTTAACACACTCCCAGTGGATGTCATCGTACCTGCACTGAAGAAAACCCCAAAGAAAGAAGTAATTATGAATCTGTTTGTTTACATAAAAATATAACTGTGTTTTCTTTTCCTCTCTGTCACTTATACAGTTTTAGAAACACCGCCTTTAGTGACCAATTATGTCCGGCTCTCTAGCTGTAACTCTCATGAACTAATTATCATTGGCCAAGTTAAATAGCCTTTGCTCTCTGTTTGATTGGCTCTTGTGGGACTGCAATGCACTCTGGCCACTAATTTCCACTTTGCAGAAAGTAGTCTCTCAGTAGGTACTTTGGTGGACCAAATAATGAGCTTGTTAGGTCATGAGTTTCTAAGGCTGAAACTGCGCAATAGTGTGTCTTCTTGCGAGCAAATTAAGTGGTTGTTTGTCATGAATGTCCATGTAGACCATGTATTTATGCAGCAAATAATTTTCGAGATAGCTGTAAATCCCACTTAGAATTTGATCATGAATTTCCACCATTCTCTTCATTTGTAAATGTATTGCTATAATTAAATTCATCTACTCATTTCATGATTACACTATTCTACATAATATTCCTAAGCATGTTGACTACAGGATATAT
Source organism: Gymnothorax javanicus (assembly GCA_029692085.1). Lineage (NCBI taxonomy): Eukaryota > Metazoa > Chordata > Actinopteri > Anguilliformes > Muraenidae > Gymnothorax > Gymnothorax javanicus. Next base: position 20,053,306 of record CM056195.1, read on the forward strand.
CGTGTACATGCAAAGTCTATTTTTATCACAGACAAAAAGAAATATTTTCACGAATTTGAATATTGGGCTTCATCACAGATATATATTTAGAACACTAGACTGCTGATGACGCATGTTTATATTACCCAAAGTGAAGCAACTGGCCTCCATACTGATACACCCTACTTCTTATTCATTATTAAAATGAATGGTTTCCTATGAAACCCATTTTCAAATAGGTTAACATAATCTTCAATAATGCTGAGATGCACTGCTGCTTTATGCAGCAGTATTCATACGAGGGGCTGTAATAAACCATTTCACATGTAAATTATTGCAGAAACTCAAATTTCGTACTTTAATTGAGAAAATCACGTTAGTATGCTAGCTAGCTAATTAGCCATCCCATTGACTTATATGGACCCCTAATTTAAAGCGAACACAAACAACTGTTAATGGTTTTCCGTTCAATGAGTATGCCTCTTTTCCCCAAAAATGCATATATTCAGGGAGAAAAAGTGTTGTTCCGCTCAGCGATATCGAAATAACACCGACTCTCACACAAATGTTTTTGAAAATAACGTTTGCAAGCAGGCGAAAATGAACGGGAGTCTACATGCGACTTCGACTTCCGGGTGTACTGTATACGCTGCTGGAACAGTTGCTTCAATTGAGCGTACCCTGTTAGCAATCTAGTGTTCTTTGTGCCTATTTATGGACTTAATACACAGCTACCAATCTGTACAATACATTTTACAATCAACTCACCAAGATTCCATGGCTCTGTGAAGAAGTAGCAGCTTTTGATATCACAGTTGATATCTGCAAATTCCGAATTTGACGCCGGCCACATGTTGTAATGCAATTGGGACAGGAAAACTGAAAGCCAAAAGAAGCTGTGGAATCTTCCAAAAAAAAAAAAAAAAAAACCCATTTTCAACATTGCTCTTGTAAAGCAGTGAATCAGAGACAAGTGATTCAGTTATGATCGGATATGAAGTCGGTAGTTATTTTCCAGCTAGATTTGACATGACTGTTCTTGTCATTAATGCGGTGAATAAGGGAACAAATCCCACTAAGAATTTGATCATGAATTTCCACTTTTCTCTTCTTGCAGTAAGAGCTCATATAAAGTCAGAATACACCCATCATCAGGCACATTTTTAGTAAAACAATTAAGCACCTGTGGTATCTTTAGAAGTATACGGTGATATCCCAGGTTAGGCATGTAATATGAATAGTACGGTACAGGGCAAATCATTGATCATAATTGAATAGATGTGATGCATAAAGTACCCTTGAGTGCTGCGGAATCATGTCGCATTAAGGCTCAATTAATTTGAATGCTGTTGTGTTCTCCTCTTATTTTCTCATATTTATTAAGAAAATTAATCAGAACTAAATGGACAGATATTATTGATGATTTCTATATTATTAATTGTTTTTCATAGCAATAAAAAATCCACCTAGAAGCAACATTGAGGTGTAATCAATTTTAAGCCACATTCTGCCAGTCCATTTTATTGTATGCCTCTCTTGTCACTGCTTGTTCGTCTGTCTGCTCCGAACTCCACTGATGCTTACACGATATGCGACATGATAACAGATAACATTTAAATTTATGAATTCTTTCTAAATTAAGGTTAAGAACTCTTCAACTAATTGCATATATACAGTTGATATTAGAAGTGGGAATAATTCTTGGAAAATACATTTTAGAACCCTAAACAAGAGCAATGCAAGGCATGACATATATGCCCCAAATGCTGCAGCACCCAAGTGGGCATTCCAAGAAGCATTGACAACATCCTTACGTTCCTAGCTAACAGACACTTTGCTTGATGAAAAATTGAAGCAGATCCTTTTTCAAAAGAGACCTTCTTCATCCCACCCCAACATACAGTGCAAATCTGAATTTGATCATTTGTTCTCCATTAAATCAACAATGATAGGATACCAAATTCAAGATGGCTGCCATGATGAAAATCTCTGCAAGCCCATGTTCAAAAGGGACCTTCCCCAACCCACCCCCAAAACATACAGCAAATTTGAATTTGGTTGTATTGTCCATCGGCTTTGAAGTCGACTGAAAGCCCATTTTTGAAAGGAACCCACCTCTACTCACCCCCAACTTACACATGAAAGATAAATTTGATCGTATCATTCATTCTCCTCAAAACCAAAAAAAAAATTTGAAGATAGCTGCCATGATTGCCATATTAAAAATCCCAGTGCACCCCTATTCAAAAGGAACCTTATTTTACTTACCCCCAAATTTGAATTTGATGGGATCATTCGTTCTCCTGTAAATGGACAAAAACAAAATACAATATAGCGGCGCCCATTTTTGAAAGGAACCTTGCCGCCCTCAGGGCACGAAGCAAATTGGAATGTGATTGAATTATCTGTTTTCCTCAAAATCAACAGAAATCACTTTAACCCCTTAACACTCCGACAGCCCGAATACGGGCCCATCAGGGAAGTTAAAAACAAGAAAAGATTTCAATTTACCTTGAGTACGTCTTTTATAGGCATTTTAAGAAAATGTTACCGGAGTGGTAATGGGTTAAAGATGGCTGTTGTGGTGGTCATACTCATACTCACAATATTCTAGTCTCCTTGCTAACTCTCTGTGGAGAAATTTGTGGTTTGGTGGCATTTTTGCTTTTGTGTGTTGCTAGCATGTCATTTGAGCTAGACAGGTTTGTGCGAGAACCTAATGTGAAGCAACTCTTTGGCTGCACAAAGAAATATCTTTGTTTAGGAGCAGACCACAATACTGTTGTTGTTCATGGCAATCTACCAGAAGAGGAGCTGCGCTCCAAAATCATGAATGAGTTGGTTGAGAAGGGTTTTTTGTGTGAAAAATTTGAACTGTCCATTGAGCGGACTGATGAATCTTCTGGGGGATATCAGGAAGAGCAAGCTGATCTGTTGCCGGTGAAATCAAAAGTTACTTGAGCCAAAGCTTTGGGGTTGAGAGAGCTTGAGTTGTAGTTGCTGTTGAAGAGACTTGAGCGAGAGATTGAGGCTAAGCAATGAGAGTAGGTAAGAAAGCATGAGCTGGAGCGTGAAAAAAACACTTCTTGCTCATGAAAGAGAACTTAAGGAGATATGGTTAAGGGCTCAGACAGGAAGTAGTGTTACTGATAAATCTGTTGCTTCCAGTTTCTCCAAATTTGACAAAGGCAAAAAATGAGAAAGTTCTTGAAAAGTATTTTTCACACTTTGAGCAGGTGGCGACCACTTTGGAGTGGCCTAAGCACAGCTGGACTTTGCTGTTGCAGTGTGTTGTTTGTGGTAAAGCTCAAGATGTATACTCTTCACTAACTTTAGGGAAAAGCTTTGACTAAGACTGTGAAAGTGTCCATCTTCCGTGCCTATGAGCTTGTGCTAGAGACTTATAGACAGCATTTTTGTTGCTACTCCAAAGATGAAAGGCAAACTTTTCTGGAATTTGCTTGTGAAAAAGAGATTTCGTTTGATCGTTGGTGCACTCCACAAAAGGCGGAGACAATCGAGGACTTGTGACAGTGACTGCTATGTTGGCTGATGAGTAAGTTTTGGCTCATAAAGTTTCATTTAGTGATTGCAGCAAAGCCTCCAGTTCTAAAAGGAGTAACTCAGACAGGGTTTGTTTTTACTGCAAAAAAGCAGGCAATGTGGTCACTGACTGCCCAACTTTCAGTAAGAGGGTAACACCTAAATCTGTGGCTTTAAATGGTTCCCTTGGCTGCCAACACTGAGCAAGAGCAATGCTGCGCAGATGTTTTTGAACCATCAAGTTTTGAACCATTTATCATTGAGAGCCCTTCTCACAGTCTGTTTAAAATGTGGTTTGGTTACAGGGCTTTTGTCAGCGGCTTTGCAGCCCTATATTCCACTTGAAGGGATCTGTCTCATTTTTGACAACTCTGCTGGCAAAAAGGTGTTTCCTTCGCCAGTTCTGACAGACAGCCTTGTGCTCCCTCAAGTCTGACCGCAGTGAGTCAGCACCAGAGACCGCAGTTTACCCTGCTTGTGTTGTGACTCGTGCATCGGCTCATAAAGCTGATGCTGCCAATTTCTTTGACGCATTTATAGTTAATTCTGTTGATGTAGATAAGGAAGAGCTAATTGCTAGTTATGCTGTTAAATTGGACGTTGAAAGTTGCAAGGCTAACTTATCTACCGGTACTGCTTCTAAAATTAATATTATGCAATCCTGTTGTTCCTGCTGAGGGTCCACTGCAGCATAGTAGAGTATAGCCAGTGAAATCACAGAGAGCTAATCCTTCCTTTGCTAAGTGTTTTGCAGCTGTTAAGCGAAGGGAAGAACAGTCCCTGTATTTGTCCCTGTAGGCTTTTATATGGAAGGTGTGCTTATGTGTAACTGGACTGCTGCTATTGATGGCTCTGTCTGGCGTGCCACCGACTAAGTTGTTGTTCCCTGTGTGTACCAGGCACAGATGCAAAACTTAGCTCATGATAAGGTTATGTGTGGTCACCATAAGTGGTCACTTGGGGATTACAAAGACTTACCATTGTATTCTGAGACTCTTCTTTTGGCTTGGTTTAAAAGCTTCTGTGGTTGAGTATTGTCACACCTGTCATTCATATTAGTGGGCAAGCCAAACTAGGTGATTCCCCCAGCACCCCTTCAGCCTATTCGTGTGACAGGAGAACCATTTGAGAGACTTATTGAAGACTGTGTAGGCTTCCTACCAAAATCAAAATCTGGTCATCAGTACCTTTTAACCGTCGTGTGTGTTAATACTGATTACCATGAGGTAGTACCCCTGTGCTCCTTCAAAGCTAAAGCAGTTGTCAGAGAGCTTTTTAAATTTTTGGGTTACCAAAATCACTCAGACCGATCAGGGGAGTAAGTTTATGTCCAAGGTTTTTAATCAGGATGTAGAGGTTCTGGCTATGAAGCAATCCGTTTTCTAGTGCTTTCCATCCTGGGAGCCAAGGAGCCCTCGAGAGATTTCATCATTAGTACCCAGGTCTTGATCATGGTCCTGAGTGGGATGAAGGTATACCGTTTTTGTTGTTTGCAATCTGTGAAACTGCTCAAGAGTCACAAGGGTTCAGTTCTGCTGAGTGGGTTTTTGGCCACAAGGTCAGGGGTCCTCCAAACTTGCTGCAGGAACAATTTATGACACAGGCCCCATCCAAGGTAAATTTGCTTGATGATGTGAGTTCTTTTCGAGCGCGCCTCCTTAATTCTTGCACAGTGGCTAAACAGGCCATGGTAGACTCTCAAGCTAAGATGGTAAAGCAGTTTAACAAAAATGCTGTGCAGCACTCTTTTCACCCTGGAGACTCAGTACTGGCTTCTCTGCCATTTTCTGGGTCAGTATTACAGGCCAGGTTTTCTGGGCCTTATGTCGTCGAAAAGAAGCTGAGTGACACAGATTATGTCATTTGAACTCCAGACAGGAAACGTAAGTCTTGGGTTTGTCATGTGAACATGTTGAAGTTCTATGCTTCCTGGTCCCAAGGGGGACAAACAAATTAACTAGCAAAGTTAGTTGCATTGGTGCAATTTCAGTTGTTACCTCTTACCCTGTTGATGATGGCTTGACCAAAAAAAATTCACCTGCAATGGGTGCTCAGCTTCAGAACTCTGAGGTTATGGCAAATTTAGAGACTCATGTGTCCTATCTCCCTGCCTCTCAAACATTGGATGTTCTTCGGCTGATACGTAGCCATCTCAACTTGTTTTCAGATGTGCCTATTCGTACAAACGTCCTGCAACATGATATCAATGTTGGTAATAGTTCCCGATCAAGCAGCGTCTCTATTGCGTTTACCCTATTAGAGAATTAATGCAGAAAGAGGTTGAGTGTTTACTTACTAATGGTCTTGCAGTTCTTAGCACTTGCTTGAGGAGTTCACCCTGTTTACTTATTCCAAAAGCTAATAAGACTTCTAAGCTCTGCACAGACCATAGGAAAGGTAACAGTTTAACCAAGGCTAACTCTTTCCCTCCTCCCAGAGTTGAGGACTATATTGAAAGAGTAGGGCAGCATTTTTTTTGCAACAATATTGGACTTGCACAAAGGATAATGGCAAGTTCATTTAACAAAGAGAGTGCCTGACGTCTCCGCTTTTGTCACCCCTGACAATTTCCTTCAGAACACCATGATGAAATTCGGCACATGTAATGCCCCTGCCACCTATCACAGACATTGCTGTCAGGTGTACCTAATTGTGAGGCCAATTGAGATGATCTTTTTGTGTATTCACATGACTGGGAGAGTCACATGGATGCTTTTTGCACTCTTTTCAAAAGGCTTAATTGACTCTGAACCTTAATAAATGTGAATTTGCTAAGGCAACCATTACTTATCTGGGTAAGGAAGTGGACCAGGGACAGGCTCAACCCATTGCAACCTAGATCAGTGCTGTTGCTGACTATCCAATCCCCACAACGAAATGTCAGTTGCAACATTTCCTTGGGTTGGCAGGTTATTATAGGGCAAGTTGTTGTAACTTTGTGACCATTGTTGCTCCACTGACTGATCTTGTCATTCCTGCTCGGGAGTTAGCGTGGAACTCAAGATGTGAGCGGACCTTTCAAGCTGTTAAAGCTGTCCTGTGCAACTCACTGGTTCTGCCCCCAATTTTTCTGTTCAGTTCTAGCTCGAGGTTGATGTTGGTGGTTCAGGTGCCGGAGCTGTTTCAATTCAGGAGGATTCAGCAGGCACTGACCAACCTGTGTACAACTTTTCAAAGAAGTTCTCGCTGGCCCAGCAGAACTACGGCGCTGCTGTGAAGGAAGCTCTAGCTTTGCTGTGGGCTCTGTAGCATTTTGAGGTATACATGGGTTCCTCCGTGCTGCCAGTAGTTACGTACACTGACCATGACCCTTTGATGTTTTCAAACTGTATGTATACAGCAACTAAAGCCTAAAGAGTCGGGCCAACATAGGCCAGAGTTATAATTTAGAAATCCACCATAAGAAAGGCCAAGAAAATGTTGTTGCTGATACCCCGTCATGTGGTTTTGAATGGTGTCACATTATTTGTCATCTCTGACGGGGGAAGTGTTATATCAGTGCTGCTTCCTGTTTTCATTTGGTGGTGCTTCCTGTGGTGACATCTGAGGATTCACCTAGTTACATGCACTAGTGGTTAATTGGGTTGAGTCTGTTTAGGCAGGGCCTTCTGATCAGCTCACTCTCTCTTTCCCCACCTGGCAGCAGCAACTCCTCAGTGGTTTGTTTTCAGTTGTTCAAGGTTTGATTTCCCATAAAATAAAATACAATAACCTAATTCCTTGTGTTTTGAGGTATTTGTAAATAGAAAAAAGGTTCATTCCATCAACACCCAGATAGTATTTGCTGCCGAATACAATATTTTGGACATTGTTGCGAAATGGCCAGGATCCATGCACAACTTGCATTTTAATGGGAAGCGGCTTATGCCAATTATTTGACAGGCATTATGTGCCTGTGGGATGCCACTTGCTCGGGACAGTGGCTTTGGTGCTGTACCTCCTCCTGCTATGCATGAATTATTTTATTAGGCTATTGAGCAAGGGTTACATTTAATAGATCGTCATAATAATACCAGCCTATGTCATATTTTGTATGCATATTTAAATTGTAGGCTATAAATTACAAACCAAGCTTAGTATGCTTTCCTGTTTGAACGATAGCCCGTTTATAGGCTGCAATCTCGGACCTCCCCTGCGATTGCAGCCCATACCACCACGATCTGTAGGACTATCCCACGCATCCCGCTTGGATTTGCTGTTCGCCCCCGAGCCAAATTTCCCTTTGATAACATGCTTTCGCTCCAGCACCAACTGGGCCAGCAGCAGTAACTGGTCGTGGCTCCAGTTGGGCTTTCGCATCCTTTTTGAACTTTCACCCATGACAGTTTAGGGCAAACAAACTTGAACAGCCCGACATTTAAATGATGGCAACATATTCTCATTGGGTAATAAGTTGCTAATTATTGGGCCAAATGATGCGTTTTATTATTGACTCGTTTTATGCTATTGGCGTTTTTACAACTATCGCTTTCCTATGTATGTTTATTTGCCTAGATCGTGATATGTGGGGACTGCACATAGTGCATTTTCAGGAGTGCTCAACATGTTATTATTTTATGGGACAAACCAGCCGCTTAGACTATTTCCTCATTTTTTCTTCCATGGGTTGTATGTGGGATATTTTTTTTCAATGGGCCGCCCTGTCACCAAACAACCAATCACCGTGCTCATTGTCCCAAGACTCGTGCATGAGAATTGACGTCATCCATAGCAACGTAGATTTACTCCCACCTATCTCAGAGCTACTCCTAGTCTAGGAGTTACCAGTTTTCTTAACTAAAAGTTGCTCTCAGCGGCTTTGTGAATAACTTTTAAGATTTTACTCCTACATAAAATGTTTTAGCGCGACTTAGGAGTACCCCTAGCAATAAGATAAGATGCTTTGTGAATACGGGCCCTGAACTGTAAAGTTAATTCTACTAATGTAGTGTATATGCTTACCAGCCCATGTGGAAACCAAACATCCCCTTAAAGTGTTTTGGATATGCAAGTTTAAAACAATTCCTTCTTGTGGACTGAATGATTACTTTAACTTGAAATACTTTCTACATGTTTTCAATCTTTGGCTCTTTTTGCAATATGCCCTTATGCCTTTTATAGCTTAATTATTGTAAAGTTTTGCTACTTACTTTTATTTCATTTGACTAGATTTAATGCTAGAACTTGCCAATTTTGTGTCCTGTTCGTATTCTGCGCTTTACTATTTCCAGTTTGCCTATGGTCTTCATATATTTTTCCTTCAGTGTCATCGATTGTTAAAGACTGTTATTAATTGCATGTTTTTCTGAATCTAACCCTTTGTACATTTTGAATTGTAGAATACCGAATTGTTCTGAATATAAGACGATGTTTTTCCCCGGGAAATCCCCTTAAAAAAAGTGGGGTCGTCTTATTTTCGGGGACTAGGCTCATAACAGTCAAAATCAGCGACTCTCTGTGAGTATTCTATAGTCCACAGTCAATATACGTTCACAACAATAGATGGCGCCAAACAACAGTCTGCCTTGTTTTATATTGTTTTTTTTTATCAATGTCTTTTATCAGTATTATCAAATAAAGTTTTTGTGATTATTATTCTTTTGTGACTAAAACAAGTTTTTTTTCATCAAAACCCTCATTTTTGCAAAAATCTGTCTTGAGAAAGGGGGGTCGTCTTATATCCAGGATCGTCTTATATTCGGAACAATACGGTAATTGACTTTGTTGGTGAATTGTGTAATGAAAAGCTCCATCCTTAATCAAGCCATATACCACAGAGACACAGTGAGAAACATCAGTCTAGTTGCGCTCTAACATTTTAATGCTGAAACACTTCAGGGTTCAATAAAAAGTGTGGAAATGAGTCTTTTGGTTGTATTTTTGGGTGCCACTCTCCCCTCATGGGAATTTTGGTAGTATTGCATCATAGATCTATGTATACCCTGGAGAGTTCCATATTAATTTTTGGCATCACTTGAGTAAGAATAACATTGCTGCACAAAAAGTATGCTAGTGTAAGTGGATTTAAACCTGCTCATTGCTCACACACAAGCCGTGTTTTCGTGACCACAAATGCAAGGACCTTTAGTTTGGAGTGCATGTGCATAAGACCAATAATTATACAGAAGCATTTTCATTTTAATGCATACTCAGTTACGACCCAAATAATCTGAATTTGCAGAGTATATTTTTAAGATTTTTAATAGTCTTTTTTTTTGAGCCAGGGGCAGTTACATAGAATGTTGAATGTACAAGGCATAGAGGAAAAGTGATGCAAAACTACAGTAGCAAATTGCCTCACTAATCTGTGGCACAGACAGCTCATTTTGAAACTTTTTTCTTTGTATTATTTGAAGAAATTTTTTCCAAGACCTCTCCACTTCTCCTCTTGAATATTCTTTGAATAGCAGTCCTTATTTCCTTGGTCCGGACACCATAAATGATGGGATTCACTGAGGCTGGAAAAAGAATGTATAGAATTCCCAGAAATGTATTCACGCCTGTGGGAATGGCAATTCCAATATTGTGTGATAAAAAAGTTACACTGCCCACCAGGTAGAAACTGAGCATGACCATCAGGTGGGTTCCACATGTATGGAAAGCTTTCAAACGTTCTTTTCCGGCTCGCAGGACTACATTTAGAATTCTAATGTATGAAAAAATGATAACAGAAATATCAATGCCTACGAAAGACACAATCACTATCACCCCCATTATGTCATTTTTTGTGGTGCTATCGCATGCTAGGCTGACAAGGGCCATGTGATCGCAGTAAGAATGTCTGATGATGTTAGAGTTGCAGAAAACCAGAGGACGAGCGAGAATAACTAGAGCAGACATTATAGCACCACTCCTCAAGAGGACAAACACAAGCATCTTCAAGAAAAATGATGAGCTCATTATCTCCGCATACCGCAGTGGGTGGCAAATCGCAACCAGTCTGTCCAGAGCCATTGCAAAAAGAATGGTAGATTCCAAGGAGGAGAAGAAATGAGTGATAAACATCTGGGTCAAACATCCAGCGAGAGAGATCTCATTCCAGTCGAACAGAAACCCCAATAGCATGTTTGGAATGATGGCTGTAGGGACCACAATATTGACCATGGCCAAACCAGATATGAGTTTATACATGGGAGCCTGCAAGCTCTGACATGTCAAAATCATATATATCAGAAGGAAATTTCCCACCAAACTCAAAAGGTATGCCACACAAAATGGTAAAAAGAGCCAACGTCTGTACTTATAGATTTCTGGAAACCCCAGGAACATGAACCAGGTGTGGGAGAAATTCCATGGCGCCTGAAATTCTTCATTCATAGCATGTGAAAGTACAGTCAGCATTCAGAGCCTTGAGCTGAAATTCTGGGCAAGAAAGAAAGAGGAATGAAGAATTCAATATTGCCTACAGGGATTTATTTCAAATAAATGTAAACAATGTAATGCCCATTTCACAACTATAATAAACTGCTCTATTTTACCTGGTCACATAACCTACTTCTTGTTTAAATTTCTTAAAAACATCTGACCTGAGTTGTTTCTCCTCCACGTCATGCAGTTGAAGTGCAGGGACGTCACAAGTGAACCCATTGTAAATATGCTGAGATTTATAACTTGGAGTGTGGCCAGACTTTCACAGGACCGCCCACAGCACTGCTCTCACTCACTAATTGTCCTTTCTCTCACACCAGGCAATGCGCCCAATTTCTTGCATTAGTCCTGCATCAGCAGGGGAGTTCATGTGGCCTTAGTTTTGTTGTCCAACCATGACATCAGATGAACTGCATCTCTGCATGAAAGGGCTGAAATTCCGCTGTAGGTTGCTCAATACGGATATGACTAACCAAAAATTGAGATGAAACCATTTCCAATTTTTTTACTTATCTTTTTTTAAATACAAATTTGGAACTTTTAATGCCACCCAAATCTAGAATGTCCAATCGGTGAGCTATGCTCAAGCATTCTCATTTGCAACTCATGGCGCCATCTTCAGGAGAGTGAAGACCTTGCGGTTCTCCCCTGAATCACACTCCGGTCAATCACTGTTTCTTTTCACTCTCAGTATTAAACCTCACATAAAAAAAATGAGGGTGGAGAAAACCAGAACATGTACTTGCTTATAATGCAACTGATGAGCGCCTGGATGGCCAGCAATGAACTATGCTAACCCAAACTGTCTGTATCCCTCCCATATCCCTGAGCATGGCTTGATTAGATCTGATGCTGTGGTGGTCACTCTCGCACTGCGAGCAGCCCCTTTATCAAGTGAGCCAACTTGAATTATGATTCCACAAATTTGCATGTTGCAGGAGTGGAACCTGAAGTGGTCTTTCACTGTAGTCAAACTGTTTTAAGATTCTACGTGCTGTGTGCTCAGAAATGCCATCTTGAACACAACTGTAACTGTCATTTGGGCATTCTCTCAACTTAGACTTTTTCTTATTATGCCATCAGGGTGAATGAGAGGCACAACTGTAAAGCGCTTTGGGGTCATATCATGTGACTAGAAAGCACTTTATAAATGCAGTCCATTTACCATTTTACCATTTTATTATCAAAAGGCATTTTCAATCAGAGCAATGCCACTCACTGGCAATGTTTGTCTGTCACAGTTTTCTCTCTAAATTTCAAAACCCTGTTCCTCAAAGCACAATCCTCAAGGGCCAAGAACTGCTGGATTTCCACCCTCCCTTTACCTGGGAGTCAAGTGTGAAGCCAGTTTGGCTAATCAGCAGTACTAATTGCTTATGTAATTACCCTGGAGGACAGAAAAACAGTGCTGAATTTGGATTTGAGGATTTCTGCCCTAGAAAATGATCTCACCTTTGATAATCGGTAGCTGCCCCAGAGCTTTTTCGCAGACTTTACTTGCTCCATTGTTATCAATGGTTTCTGTTTCATTTGTGAGTGGTCATTAGGTTTCGATTTACCAGTGAGTATATGTAGTGCGCCGCACTAATAATTTCATCACCGATAAATATTATCTGAAAAGGCAATGAAAAAATGTGGTTGTTTTTAATCTTCCCACTCTTTTAATCATTAATTTACAGAAAGAAAAAAATTAAGAGATATAATTATATAATTATAAAAGAAAATGCTTCTATTGCACTGTCACAAGTGACAAATTTAAGAGTAGAGTATACATAACGAGCTGAAAAAAAATCACTCGGTTGGACAAGTGTATTTTTCATCATTTAAATAGTAAAGTAGGGGTGCAACAATACTAATACTGTAAAGCCACGCCTCCATCGCTCTCAGTCACCGGCATATTAAGACCTGGCCCGCATTCCACGCTCCACCATGATCATCCTCAACTGATACTCATTGTGTCATTGCCATAGCCGTGCCTATATAAAGGCAAGCTTCGCCCTTCGTAAGTGCGAAGTCTCGTAAGCCTGTTGTTAAACCATAGTCTTGTATGGACGCTTCTACCGTGTATTTGCGTAATTTTGTAAAACTTATGACAAGCGCCGTTATTGTAATTCCAGTGCATTTCCAATTGTTTGGAACACAATTTCCTGTTTCATTTTTTTCACCTTATTCTGCCTTTTGCTGTGTTGCTGCAAAGGCATAATAAAGCCTCCTTCATCTTTGCATTTGAATCCAGTTCCACGTTTGCCATTTTTCAGTGCACTCTGCTCAGCGCGCAAAAAAAGCCTTAACAAGTACATACAAATCTACCTTTATTATTAATCACTTTGAAGCTGACTTACAGTAAATGATTGCAATGTGGATTCTTGAATGATGGAAAAAAAAATACATTGGCCCATTCCATGTCAATTCACGCACCCTCCCCAGTGACATCTCTCAGATTTGACTGAAAAAAAATATAAAATTAGTGTTTGACCCCAAATGAAGGAATCCCAAATTTCAGCTTCATACCTTTAGTCATTTTGGCATTATGGCCGTGGGAAATTTGGGTGCCACACGCATTTTTTCCTGCAGTTAATTTATAACCATATCTAGAGACCCATAACTTCTCTTTTATATGAGCTACAGGGCTAAAAATTGATAAATGGGTCATTGATTGCCTCCTCTCTTGGAACCAATGCTTACAAATGGGATACTAGTTTCATTGTATACAATATAAACCCTTTAAACCTGGATTTTGTTTCATGCGATGATGATTTTTGGGATGTTGGAGGGTCCAGGTAATTGAGATTCCTTTAAGCAGTGCGCCCAATTTATTTTAAGATTGCTCTTAACTTGATGAAAAGGTTTTCAGTGTTTCAAAGAAAAAGCTGCATTTGTGACGTGGGCAGTCGTACATTACGTGAAATGTAGGTAATTTAATATATTAATTGTTTATTCCATTGTGGCCATGAGTGTGTGACTGCCCTTTTTACTTTTAATTTTACCTTGGCCAGCTTTCCAGCACCGGTGTGCGTTTTCTCACTTCTCTCATTTAAAAAAAGAATACATTTAAAAAGGGAAACATAATTGGCACATAGAACACTAAGCTTATGATAAATTAGCACACAACGGTGTCATTTAAAAGTCTAGCTCACAAATATGTGCCGTTTTATGGACTACGGGGATTCTGAATTCAGAAGTAAACTGAAATAGGGCATGTAGTTATGTTGCTGTGGGCTTATTTTGTAATGTTTCTTCATGATAGCATTAATATGAACACTTTGTTACTTTCTTCATCTTTTTTCCCCATTTTACTTCCTCTCTCCCTTAGGGCGCCTATGGCGCCCTCATGGATGGATGTTGCCCCTAGCATTTGCCTATACTGCCTATGCCAAGGGCTGGCTCTGTTCGGGGCCTTTTCTTATGTTTAGTGGTAAGTATATTTATTCCAATAAGGTTATGATCTTAGTGCATTTTATCACTACGTGTCATCTCAAGAGATCAGTTTAGATGACACTAAAAAGTAATTTAACCTGCTTGCCTGGCTTAATTTTCACCAGGTGTATCTTACCTGTTGCGAATTCTTCATTCTCCAAATGTCTTCTTGGTCTAATAACGCCATTAGATTCTTGATGGCACCGTGAGCTTTTGGATGATAGTTTTTACGATGAGATCCTTCCCAGTCCACTTTGTTACCTAAACTAGAGTTAAAGTCACCCTACCATAATACCTTGGTCATTTATAGTACCATGGTTCTGTATATGTAGCAACAATGCCTGAATGAATCAACTGTGTCAGAAGCCTAAAAATTAACTGGCAATACAGTATTTGTGGTTATTTTCCATACCTAAAATAATGCATTTACCATTTGGGCCTACTTGTAGAGCATTTAAGTGAAAAGTGTTTATATTCTAAATCATTATCATGACCTCTTTAGTATTCCTTGGACCATGTGAGTAAAAAATATCACCTCCCCATTCATCATCCCATTGCAGTTTCCTGGGAAGAATGTGTTCCCTGTTGGCAATAAATTTTGTAGTTTTTATCTTTTTGCCATGCAAAAACCTCCCTTCTTTTTCGACAATCAGCCAAACCATTACAGTTTTGACCAGCGAAGCGAATCTCAATCATCATATGCAGAAATATAATATCAAGTTATTTCTAATTTTTGAAACACGTCTGATGAGAGCATTTGCTTCAGTTCGCAAAGTACATGGGCCACACTGCGTCCTCAAAGGGGCTCACACCCCACCCATCCCTGACGCCCATTCCATTGACCCAGTACGATAAATGTCAATCCATACCACATTCACACTGATATTTTGTATCTCAGTTAACATTCATGACTGTATTGATTAAAATATTAAAGCTAGTTATATTGATCTTGCCTTGGCAAACACTCAGCTCTTCCCCTCTATGGCACTGCCATACATACCATATGTACTGGTTTACAAAATGACAAAAAAAAACCCAGAATAAACATTTCTTAAACTTTCAAATAAATAACCGAATAACTGTTCCAATAATCCACAGTCACTGGTTATGCAATACTTAACCAAAAACAAAACACTGCCGTCCTCTACTGGGCCTTCTCACTGGCAGCCAAAGTGAAACCACCATTTTAAGTTCCTACAAGAATTAAGAATGAAAAAGAATAAAAGGGCTTGTATGCTATTTCTTCTCTTATAAATTACGATTAAATAATTAAATTATTTCACATTTTCATCCCCCCACATGCTCATATATGCAAACATGAGTTAAAAAGTACGAGTTGTAGTATCACCGCAAGCAGTAATTAATGAGGTCCAAGCAACATGAGGCAACCATAAAAACACTCATTAAATGAATCACTGAAACAAACTCCAGATCATAGCACACAATAATTTATGGAATTCCTTGGTCCATAAGCTCCATACTGGTCGGTCACTACTTAGCCAGTCAAACAGCAACTGTCATCTGATTAGCCAAGAGCGGCCATGTTTTTAAGAAAGATTCTTTTGCTCATTGGAATTACTGCTAGATGCTTATTCAGAGATACAGCATATAACACAGGAGTCATTTGGGTCAGATGGTTGAAAAAGACTTGGGCAATTTTACATCTTGCTTTCTGCGGCACCTCCCATTCTGTGATTGTGACCAAATTTTGTTGGCTACAGCTTCTTATCCCATAAATATAAATTCTTAAGTTTGTGATGATTGGATATTGCATTCAGAAGCAACACCCTAATACACCAATAGAGCCCATGTCACAAAATTAATTTTCTCACTGTGGCCACGTTTTCAGGCAGCTACTTTCTCGATGCTGGGACCTTGGTCTGAAGATGCCATGCATCAAATTTTATACGAGTCAGCCACATTGGAGGAGATAGATTTTAAAGGTATAACAAACAAAAGAAAATACTCTTTGTTTCTGTGGTGCTCTTAACAGGTTGCAAGCGTTGTTTAAAAAAACAAAAAAACTTTATATTAGCTTTAAAACATGAGAAATTATTCAAAAGCTTCATATGACATAAAACATGAGTGGAAAATGCAAAATCAATATCACTTCCGAGTCCTCAAAATAAGTTCCTTATCACAAAATTTTGATTACTGTGTGGATGTATTGCGTTAATGCTGTACAACCATCAGTGGCTACACACCTCAAAATGCACAAGTCCCCATAAAACTAACACTGTGAACTAAAAAAATGAGATGCTGTCAGCACCAGCGGCAGCTGTATCTCTAGAGATGTTCCAAACTCCTCTCACACATCTCTTGTGGGCCTGCCTGGTTCGGTTCCAACTGTTAACACTCGCAAACCCTATTGTTCAGTGAAGACGTGTGGAGGCCCAGTTCAACATCAGATGACTCGCGACCATGGGCCCTCAACTGCCGCAGGCCTCAAAGCAACTGCACTACCTGCATTACAGGAAGTTAGGCTGCTCCAACACAGTCATTTTTTGATACGGAAACTTCAGATAAAGAAGTGTACAGGCACATCAAAAACCAAGGGAAGCAGGTGCCGAGTCAAAAAGTGAGTAAATATTATAGCAAGCAAATGACTCGCACACTGCAGGGCTCTGATTTCAGCCTGTTTATTCCACTCCGGCAGTGCGAGCCATGGCGTTTTCTTTTCAAATGCTTGTACTTTTGGTTTTATGGCGACCTCTGCTGGTTAAATTTGGTAATTGTACGAGTAAGCACATCCCTGAGTTTTTACCCCCGGCCATTATTTCTCACGGCCTCCCGTTTGGAAACGCACTTGCAGCTGGCAAGCACCACAGTTAGACTTGAAAGACCTGAAAATTTCTGACCATAATCATGCTTTTCAGAAAAATTTTAAATAAATTAACAAAAATGTTAATGACCTTTCCTGAATCTGCAGTCCAAACAGAGAAAGAATGGCTGCTATTATTTAACCCTCGTCCAACCAAGGGGGGAGGGGGTTACCACCGCCCCGTCGCACAAAAACATTAACAGATATGATCTAATGCTTCAAGGTAATTGTTTATTCATCCTTTGCGCTCATTTTCATGAAAAAACGATGAGGGTACCTCACCTCCCGGGGGTAGGGTAGGCTGTTAAAGTCGAAGGGTAGGGGGGAGTGGTTGCCACCAGCGTCAATTTTTGCCTGTTTTTGATACAAAATATGCTTACAAATTAGTTGCAAATTGTATGCTATTACTATGTTTCATGCTCAATGAACTTTGTTGACCACACTGATTGTCATCCTTATTGATTTATTGATGTAGCTTGTCCTTGTATTAGTAACTCTTGGAATTACAATGACCAGCAGTGACCAGTAACCTTGAAGTGATCTTCACCTAATAATATTAGAAGTGCATGACCGACATACTTTTACTTGTGTGTTTGACTGGTTACTGTACTGTATACTATTTTTATACTGTGCTATAGGCCTACTATTATACAAGTTCATAGAATTGTTCATAAAGTTGTTCTCATAATTCATAGATAAATCTTTTATGCAAGTGTGTAACATTTTGATGTAACACTGATACCAAACAAGATGATGTTTATCGCTTAATTTCGAAATAATCAGGGGGTTGGTCGGGGTTGTAGTAGAAAAACCCTAGGTTGGACGAGGGTTAATGTTTGTACTGAAAATGTCATTAAAATATATCAGTTTCACATGTATTATAGTTACTCTGATTTCCAAGATAACTAAAAAATTATTCAAATTTTGATACATAAGTGGACAAGACCCAGTCAATCTGATCCATGTGATTGACTGTTTTGGATATAGACCAATGCATTTTGTGTAATACAGTGGGCTCAAAAATTACTGGCTCCCCTGACTGACAAAGCACAAAAAAATACTTTAGAAAATTTTAGTATATTTATATATTTTAGTATATTTATAGAGAAACTGTAAATAACAAGAGGCCCATGGGCCTTAACGGCCACCTAAGTTGTATAAAAACTGATGTTATTGATGTGAATGAACCAAATATACCCAACAGTATCATTTTCCTAGAAGTAAACTTCACCCCCTCCCCAGGGGCAAACATGGAGACTGGGGGCCATGAAATTAACAATTTTGATAAAGCACCTGAAGACCCTTCCATCTATGAAGAGTATTGTTTTCCAGCATATCTGGGTCTGGAGAAGAAGATTTTGAAAATTCCAGCCAATTTGACCATTTTAGCCTCGCCCCGCAGAGCACCTGAAGGTGGGCACCATATAACTCACAATTTTGGTGCATATTTGACCAAGGAAGGTTCCTGCAAAATTTTATTGAAATCGGATCAGCAGTTTCTGAGAAGAAGTGGAAAATGTATTGACCAGTTTTAGCCCCGCCCCTCAGAGCCCCTGGGGGTGGGCACCTTATTATTCACAATTTTGGTGCATATATGACCAAGGAAAGTTCCTGCAAAATTTTATTGAAATCGGATTAGCGGTTTCTGAGAAGAAGTCGAAAATGTAAATTGTTTACGGACGCACGACGGACAACGCGTGACGGTGGACAAAAGGCGATTAGAATAGGTCACTTTGAGACTTCGTCTCACGTGACCTAAAAATGTGAAAATACTGTTCTATATTAACCCTCTGTTAACCAAGTACCTTTCCAACTGTGTAAAAATCATTTCCCTAGGCAAATATGTTGATTATGGGCCAATATTTGGAAAAATAGTTAAAATAAAAAATTCGACCCTTTGGCCCACCTTTCCAAAATGTAGCACATCTGCTACATTGGGTAATAATGCGAATGGAAAAATTAAAGTGACGGACCATTCAAGTTATTCTCAAATGTTTATTTGGCAATAAGAAACAAAACCAGCAGGGTGTCCAGGCTGTTAACCCTTTCACTTTATGTAGCAGATATGCTACGGTGGTTAATAGAGGGTTAATGTTTCAATGGAACCAATCAAAATCATTTACTGATTTAATTAGAAATCAGTTTTCTCCAAATCAAGGTTTCACAATGAGTGGCACCCTTAGTGATTGGCGTATAAGAGAAAATATTCGGCGCTCATGGGATAAAAAAAGTTTACAAAAGAATGTAAAGCTGGTGCTCTATGGCACTTTTTACGCCCTGACGAAGACCGCATAGGTCGAAACATGTCGGCTTTTTTAACTGTTTAGCCATGGAATAATAAAGGCTTTTTATCCCTTTTTTTGCTTCTTTCGGATCCAATTATTCTCTGAGTGCCTGGAATTCTTACATTTTTGGTTTACCCTTAGTGATTATTGTAAATAACATCCACCAAAATTAAACCAGGTATTAAATTCCACTTGTTTAAGATTTATCTAAGTGTTAAAGAACTACAACTCCAATTCTGAAATAGTTGGGCCGAAGTGTAAATTGTGCATAAAATCAAAATGCAATGGCTTTCAGATCACATGAGCCAATATGTTATTCATAATAGAACATAGATAACATTTCCAATGTTGAAACTGAAACATTTTACATTTTTATCCGCAAAATGAGCTTATTAAAAATTTTCTGGCTGCAACAGGTCTCAAAAAAGTTGGGACACAGGCAAAAAAAAGGGCTGAAAAAGCAATTAATATATAAGAGAATCAGCTGAAAGAATATTTGGCAAGTAATTAAATTAACTGGCATCAGGTGTGTAACATGATTGGCTATAAAAGGGATGTCTTAGAGAGGCTGAGTCTCTCTGAAGTAAAGATGGCCAGAGGCTCTCCAACCTGTGAAGGCTTGCATAAAAACATTGTGGAATACTTTAAAAACAATGTTCCTCAACATCAAATTGCAAAGGCTTTGAAGGTCTCATCATCGACAGTGCATAACATCATCAAAAGATTCAGAGAAACTGTAAAAATCTCTGTACATAAGGGACAAGGCCGAAGACCTTTACTGGATGCCCGTGATCTTCAGGCCCTCAGATGCCACTGCATCACACACCGGCATGATTCTGTCATTGACATTACTAAATGGGCCCAGGAATACTTCAAGAAACCACTGTTTGTAAACACAGTCCACCGTGCCATCCACAGATGCCACCTAAAACTCTATCATGCAAAAAGGAAGCCATTGTTGAGCATGATCCGGAAGCGCCGCCATGTTCTGTGGGCCAAGGCTCATTTAAAATGGACTGTAGCAAAGTGGCAAAGTGTCCTGTGGTCAGACGAGTCCAAATTTGACATTCTTGTGGGAAATCGTGGGCGTCGTGTCCTCCAGGCTAAAGAGGAGAAAGACCACCCCTCCTGTTATCAGCATTCAGTTCAAAAGCCAGCATCTCTGATGGTATGGGGATGCATTAGTGCATATGGTGTGGGACACTTGCATGTTTTAAAAAGCACCATGAATGCTGAAAGGTATATAAAGGTTTTAGAGCAACATATGCTCCCCTCCAGACGACATCTATTCCAGGGAAGGCCTTTTGTATTTCAGCAGGAGAATGCAAAACCACATACTGCAGCTATTACAACAACATGGCTTCATAGTAGAAGAGTCCATGTGCTGAACTGGCCTGCCTGCAGTCCTGATCTTTCACCAATTGAGAACATTTGGTGCGTAATTAAATGAAAAGCTCGTTAAAGGAGACCCAAAACTCTCCAGCAGCTGGAAGCCTGTATAAAACAAGAGTGGGATCAAATTCCAATGGCTAATCTCAAAAAATCGTCTCCTCAATGCCCAGACACCTCCACTCTGTGTTAAAAAGAAGAGGGGATGCTACACCATGGTAAACAGGCCCCTGTCCCAACTTTTTTGAGACCTGTAACAGCCATCAAATTGGAAATGAGCTCATTTTGTGGATAAAATTGTAAAATTTCTCAGTTTCAACATTTGCAATGTTATCTCTGTTCTATTGTGAATTAAATATTCACTGGTGTGATTTGAAAGTCATTGCGTTTTGATTTTATTCACAATTTACATTTTGTCCCAACTATTTCGGAATTGGGGTTGTACACTACAGGCCAAATGTTCCAAACACCAGGCTACAATATCACGAACACCCTGCATTCTCCAGAATCTGGCCGATTATTCTTACCTTAAAGTATATTTTCAGCAACAACAAAAAACAGAATAACATAGAAACACATATGTTAACTAAAAATGTTCAAAATTATTTGCTAAGAGATACACATATTCAACTTCAACTTTCTACAAAGTACCCTCCCTTAGCCTTGATTACAGCCTGACATAACCTAGGTATTCTTTCCAGCAGTTTAAGGAGAGAACGTCCTGGTGACTCCTTCCAGTCTTTCAAGTTCCAAGAGTTCCTTTCTGAGCTCTTTTGAACTTGATCGGTGCACTTCTCTGACTGCCTGGTCTAGTTCATCCCACAGCAACTCAATGGGTGACAAATGTGGTGACTGTGGGGACCGCACCATCTTCTGTAGCACCCCTGCTTCTTCCTTTTTGTCAAGATATTTTTGGCACAGCTTGGAGGAGTGCTTGGGGTCATTGTCATGCTGAAGCACAAAATCCTGACCAACCAGTCTTTGTCCAGAGGGCAGAGTATGCTGGTGTTAAGGTTTGCTGACAACAAAGTACAATCAGTTTGACCAACAAGTTTCACAAAAAAGTTATTATTGGCAGAGTTATTAACCCATGTCTGGGGGCTCTAATCCAGGCCAAAGTGGAATACGTGTTTAAAGTTGAATTTTAAGATGTACAGTTGTTAGCAAGCAACATTTTTAGTCAATAAAATTGTGCTTCTGGCATTTTGTGTGCCTTTGTTGCTCCAGTCTGCCAAAACAGCAAGCAAATGAAAACCTTTGCTAGCTCCCTAAATGGTAACATTATACAGGGCATGTTATCTCGCTAGCTTTACGTAAAATTTATCCATGCCCAAAACATCTTCTGCATTTTGCAACAACAAATCTGTTCTCGGAAACATAGCTAACGTGTGTGCAAGTGAACACAACAGTGAAGTTTCTGAACGGAACCCAGGGCATGCACTATAGGCTACCCAGAGGCAGAGCCTAGCTGAAAATCAGCTGAAATAGGCTGGAGTTCTTCCTCACCTACAACTAGGTCACTGTAAGTTGTTGTATGCATCAAATTACAACACTAGAAGGGGAAGTAACTCTGATTGACAAATTTTGCAGCTGATGTCCAGAGCTTTACAAAAAAGTTAGCAAAAACAGCATGCATTTTTCACGCTATATCCCTAACTCAGGTAAACTATCGATCAAAAGTTTTAACACCCCAATTTTTCCAGTTTTTTTATTGAAAATTATACAGTTTAATGTCTCAGTGTACTCTGGAATAAAAGCACAGACATGATAGAACAAATAAACAATTGAAGTTAAAAAAGAAATCATGGAATCAATTTATAAAACAAAATGTACTCTAAACTTTTGACTCAAAGTAGCCACCTTTGGCAGATATAACAGCTGAACACACTCATGGCATTCTTCCTACAAGGGAAATCAAATATTCCTCAGGAAGTTCTTCCCAACTCTGTTGCAGAAGTTCCCTTAAATGTGTGGCTCTTCTAGGTTGCTTTGCTTTCACTCTTCTGTCCAGTTCATCCCAAACCATCACGATGGGGTTTAAGTCTGGAGACTGCTGGCCACTCCACGTTTTCAAGCTTACCATCTTGTTCTTTTTTCCTAAGGGAGTTCTGGCAGAGCTTGGACTTATGTTTTGGGTCATTATCTTGCTGTAGGATGAACCCCTGACCAACTAGGCGCATACCAGAGGGTAATGCATGGCGCTGCAGAATGTTGTGGTAGCTGTTTTGGTTCAGGGTTTCACTCTGTACAAGTCACCGACCCTGGATCCAGCAAAACAGCCCCAGACCATCACGCTTCCTCCTCCATGTTTGACAGTTGATGTCACACACTGAGGAACCATCCTTTCACCTACTTGACAGCGTACAAAAAACCTGGGTAACCTTACCTTCTGTTTGAAACTTCTGACAGTTCACCACTTACCTTTGTACCATTTCAAGCTACTCATTGGACTGGAACCGCATAATTTTCAATTAAAAACTGGAAAAACTGGGGTGTTCTAAAACTTTTGACCAGTAATGTAGATGGAGATTAGTTTGAAAATCAGTGAAGTGCCCCTCTAAACTTTATTTGCTTCGAAAAAAAAAATGTTAGCGGACTTAAAGTGAGTGGAACTAAATTTATTGGGAGCTAATTGGTCAAAGTTAGCAGAAATGCTAATCTACTCACAAAAATGTTAACATTGCTAATTAGCAGCTGGCAGATTAGTGGTACTGTGTCTACCACTGTCTGGCCTTATTCTGAATTCTCCAATTAAGCTGTCCAGTAATATTTGCTTTTAGGAATATTCTGCACATATATACTGCATTTTCAAAATGTGTCTCAATTGAAGTTTTTAACAACAGTTTGCTACCAGTAGGGCCCTATTTTGGCAACCTAAGTGCAGTTGGCTAACGCAATACCTAACGGTATCGCAGAGGAAAACTGGCCATGTCAAATTCCATTCCAGTAATTTCATGACAGGAGTCGATAGCACAGCTGTGGCACTGTTGTCGAAAGAGATTGAATAGGAAGACTTAATTAACCCTTTCACAACCGCTTACTGGGAATAAGACAACCCTTGCTTACTGTAAATTTTTGTGCTATCACAGCATGATATTGCATGTGGATTTTCACCCCCTTTTTCGAACTAAAAACGCCAGAAATAGACAATTTTATGCACAGAAAACATGTTCAAAATACATTTACCTTTCCATTGACACATATCTTTGCTTAGTTTTTCCAAAAGTAAAAACAGAAAATGAGGATAAAAACCGTATTTCAGTTTGTCAAGACAAGACGATTTCTCCTCCATGGGATTTATCTACAAACGGAGATACACGCGCATTTCTGTTCAAACGGAGATACACGTGCATTTGTGTACAAACGGAGATACACGTGCTGCAGCACGCACTGCCTGCAATAACCTGTATAAAATAAAATAAAACTGTGCATAACTGGAGGATTGGGAACTACGGGAAGCCTGATGACATCACTGATGTGTTGTGCGATACCAGACTCGTCCAAAGGGGTGTTTTGTTGCGGAGCTTTGACAGTTTTTGTGAGGGACTTTCTCTAGGCGCAAAATAGCGACAATGGTAATGAAAGGGTTAACAGTGGCTGTTGTAGGGGATTTATTCCATTCAGGCCAATCAGACTGTCTGAGTTTTTACACATCTCTCTCTTTCACCTGCTACTTCCTCATTGTTAGAACTTTTCCTTACTTCGTGTGCTGGACCGGTTTGCCAGGCAGCTGATCGCTTTGGCAATAAGCTGATGTTCCCTGCCATGCCAAAAGAAATGAAAGATAACAAAAAGATGTCGCACAAGTACAGGGCTGCATTCGCGGACTGGAAACGTAAAATCAAGATGACACATATCATTTTATCCTCTTCCACCTAGGACTTGCCATCGAAGGGTTATAGCCCTCCTCTAACCTTGCTTTAATGTGCATTACTTCCACAACCCCGTTCCCATTTATGTTTCCTAATTGGCAACTAAGTGATAAGTTGTTCATTTGGGAGGATCAGTTGGTAGAATTACTGTCCATTTCCCCTCAGCTTGCATTATTGTTCATTGTAATAGTTGTCAAGCATTTTCCAATCCACATTAATGGTGACATAAAATGTCAATGTCTTCTAAAGCTTCTTAATTTCTGTTTCTCACAAAACGGTGATTTTTCTGCATCAGCATCCGATCAGCTTGATACGCCAAACAAAACGTTTTGAAAAATGCGGCTTTGCCAACTCAGGTTCGCATTTTAAGTTTGCTTATGTAAAAAAAAACTCTGTCTACAACAAGTGACATTAACATAATGCAGGTTAATTCTCAACCTGTTTCCGGTTATGAATAGGACAATTTATTGAATTAATTTACTGAGATAATAGGCTACCAATAATCTGTGTTGCCATCAGCGATTAAGACATATAGCTTTGCATCAAAGAGGAGGGCTAAAATATGAGATTGCACAGACGGCAATTAATTAAAAATTTTTGAAATTACATCTTGAAGCAGAATTTTATGTAGTAAATGCTGCTTAAGATGGTATTTAGAACAGGTTTAGATATGGTTTCTAATTAATTAATTAGACATGCTGTTCATACAATGTCATATTGTAGCCTGATCCTACAGCTTTCCCAAAAGCAGAACTATAAAGACCTCATCAATGATTTTGTAACCATGAAAGTTTGATGCATTGGCATGCATTTGAACTGATTTTGAATGCATGCCATGTGTTGAACATTCACAATTCACTAATAACCAATTTACTAAATTATTCAATTCCTTATGCTTCAGCGTATGTGTATCTTAATGAGGAACTAAAATATACCTGACTTTTTGCA
The DNA here is from genome assembly GCA_029692085.1 of Gymnothorax javanicus. Taxonomy (NCBI): domain Eukaryota; kingdom Metazoa; phylum Chordata; class Actinopteri; order Anguilliformes; family Muraenidae; genus Gymnothorax; species Gymnothorax javanicus. Next base: position 20,078,907 of record CM056195.1, read on the forward strand.
GTTTTGGCAGTTTTAGGTACTTTATATTACTCTTTCCCTGAATACATTTGTAACCAAGCTCAATCGTCCTATTTGTGTTGAAAAAAGAAGATTAAAAACCAGCCCAGCTGCAATGCGATTTCCCCGATTTTCAAAAAGCTAATTACGTATTAATTTATGCTTGTGACTTCGTTCTGAGACTCTCGACTTGACGTGGATATACAAGTGCGTATGTTCTGTGCGAAATATCTGAGCTAAATCTTCGCCTTTGGGTTTGTTTTTAATACATTTTATTCAACAAATATAGAATGCCACGATCTTGTGTAGTTAGAGGCTGAACGAGGAACATTGACAAAAACCTCACTATCAACGTCAGTGTGAGATCTTGCTCCCTGTGAAAACGTTTACTGTGCCAATGACTGAAACAAGTGACATCACCAATGACCTGCAGAAACATCGACAACCCCAAAAAGCCACAAAACTCATATTGCATTCATGAGTCAAAGATGTAGAGGATTTATCGAATATGGCTAGCTGGCTATAAAACTGGAGAATTGACGGACTGTGGAAAGCGTCGGCGTTTGACCGAAGAAGTTGAAGGTAGCATCAATCTTTCTTCTGTTTCCCTGTTGTATTTTTAAGCAAGCCGAAAGTGTATTAGATGCATGCCACCCTGAGAGGTTCCAGAGATAGGTTTGTGCTTAACTCCCCTCGACAATGTTAGCCATTGCTGTACGTATTACAATAGTTTGTTTAATACGGATAGGCTTGCGATATCTCTGCTCAGGGTGGACTTGACACTTGCTTGTACACTGTAAAGCTAGTGCACACAGTGCAACTGAGACACAGAATGACATCAGGTGTTCACATATGAAGATCACAAAGGAAAATGATCAGGGTCCAAATTTTGAATTTTTGTACATTTTATATATTACATATTATTATAATATTTTATATATTTTATATTTTTTGCACATTTTTTCAGTGCTTTGTTTCTAAGATCGTTTTGAATTTTTAATTAATCATTTCTCCACAACGTGAAAATGTGACTGATCATTTTTCCATTGTGGTCTTCATATACGATCACGCTTTTCGGATTTCTGACAATGTAGGCACAGAAACAAAGTGTCTCTAAAACATATTTCTCACCCCGATCTCTCAAGTTGATTTTTTAAAAACTATTTAATCCATAATCTACCACTAAAACAAAAAATTGAACCTCAACCCCTTTAAAGTTCCTCTTTAATAATTTCGTGGTAATTATAGGCTTACATATTGGTCTTGATTATTCTGTAAATAAATTGTGTAATTATACATCAAGGGATCTTAAACAGGAACAGTAAACAGGAACAGCTTGAAAGCAATACGCTTATAAGGGTCAGAGCCTCACAGCATGCCATTGAAAATCCCATAGCGCCAGCGTTTCCGCTAGGGGGACGTCAGGCTTTAGGATGTTGAATACCGCAATTCAATGGAGAGGTTATTACAACCCCATTTCACAACATAACACTATGTAAAATGTAATAAAGACAGAATGCAATGATTTGTAAATAACTAAAACCCTATATTTAATCGAAAAATAGTACAAAGACAGCATATCAAATGTTGAAACTGAATTTTTTTTTTTTTTTTTTAAAAATATCTACTCATTTTCAATTTCGTGCTGGCAACATTTTTCAAAGAAGCTGGGACAGGTTCAACAAAAGACTGGAAAAGTTGAATGATGCTTTAAAAAACACATCTGGTGGAACACCTCAGAGCTAATCAGGTTAATTGGCAACAGGTGAGTAACATGAATGGGTATAACAAGTCTTTCATAGTAAAGATGGCGAGGGCTTCATCACTCTGCGAATGACTGCATGGGGAAATATATTATATTAACAATTTAAAATATATTAACAATTTAAGAATAATGTCTCTCAAAATAAAAATGCAAAGAACTTTGGGATTGAATTCTCTACGGTGCATAATATCATTAAAAGATTCAAAGAATCCAAATAAATCTCTGTGCGTAAGGGACAAGGCCAAAAACCAGAATTGAATGACAGTGGTTATCAGGCCCTCAGGCAGCACTGCATTGAAAGCAGACAGGATTCAGTAGTGGAAATCACTGCACGGGCTCAGGAACACTTCTGTAAACCATTGTCAGTGAACAGTTTGTTGTTGGATCCACAAATGCAAATTAAAACTCTGCCATGGAAAGATCAACCATATTTAAATAAAATGCAGAAATGCTGCCACCCTCTGGGCGCAAGCTCATTTAAGATGGACGGAGACATAGTAGAAAACTATCTTGTAGTCTGACAAATCAAAAAATGGAGTTCTTTTGAGAAATCATAGGCAACAGATCCTCCGGGCCAAAGAGGATAGGGACCATCCAGCTTTTTTCAGTGCACAGTTCAAAAGCCAGCATCCATGATAGGATGGGGGTACATTAGTGCACATGGCATGGGTTACCTCACACATCTTTGAAGACAACATTTATTTATTTATTTATTTGTTTTTTCATTTCGGCATGATTGGACAGTCATTCCATGACAATTTCAACACAACATGTATCATGACCGAAAGAGTCGCGGGAGAAGCGAAAATAAACTTGTCAAAGTCCCACCCCCAACTCCCAGAAAAACAGTTTGATTATGGGTAAGATATCATAAAGATTTATAAATCACAACAGAGTTGAGTGTCTATTTACACTACGATTTAAACGTCACAACATAAAATCATAGAGATTTATGACAGTCATGAAGAGTTTTAATCACAATATAGCTGAGTGTCTATAAACAACCCCTATTGTTTATGCCCGTTATGGTTCTGTTTAATTTATCCAATGCCATTTTGTTGGATAAGTTCATAGTTATTCAAACATGCACATTTCAGAAGATACTTAAAGTCTTTCAAATTGTCTGCCCTTCTGATATTGTGTTCAAGTATGTTCCATGCACTGACTCCAGCCACCGATAAGGAGTGCTCACTCCGAGTCGATCTGACCCTTCTAATTTGCAACAACATTCTGCCTCTTAGGTCATGAAGGCATTCACGCTGGAGAAATAGGCATTGTATATTTCTAGGCAATTCTTTGTGGTATCCTAAATATACAATTTGCAAGGAGTTGAATTTTATTATATCCTGCAATTTAAGAAACTTTGCCTTAATAAACAAATCATTTGTATGAGTTCCATAGGGAACGTTATGAATAATTCTAAGGGCCTTTTTTTTGGAGTTTAAACAATGATTCTATTGTATTATTATAAGTGTGTCCCCATACTTCAGCGCAGTAGTGTAAGTGGGGTGCTATGAGTGCTGAATAGATTATTTTAAGGGACTTGTATTTTAATAATTTTTGCATTTTCCAAAGAATAGACACGCTTTTAGCTAACTTTCTTTGAACCAAGTTTACATGTGGTTTCCAGCTTAAGAGATTATCTAACATAACTCCCATGACTTTATATTCGTTTACCCTTTCAATGCTGGTACCATTTACCTTTAAGTCTATGTCGTCCTTTAGGCCTTTTTTTTTTCCAAATATCATAAATTTGGTCTTTGTAAGATTTAATGATAATTTGTTTACATTAAACCACGTGTGAAGTTTAGACATTTCTTTATTAACCACTTTTGCCAATTGCTTGAGATCGACACCTGAGCAAAAAATAGTCGTGTCGCTCTGAATAAAATTAGTTTTAGGATATCGGACACCTTAACAATCTCATTTATGTAAATTATGAACAACTTGGGACCTATGACCGAGCCCTGAGGAATTCCACAGGTAATGTCCAAGCAATTCGATTTTGCTATTGCCCATCTGCACAAATTAAGTCCTACTTGTTAAGTAATTTTTGATCCATTTTAATGCGGTCCTCTTAATCCATATTTGTAAAGTTTTTCAATCAATATATCGTGATTTATAGTGTTGAATGCTTTCTTCAGATCAATAAATATGCCTATAGAATATAAGTTTGAATCTAGTGAATCTTTAATCATTTCAATAAATTCTGTTAGGGTTAGTGCTGTCGAATGCTTTTTCCTGAACCCATACTGGCTGTCACACAGTAGTTTGTGTTTATCAATGTACTTGTCCAATCTGTCATTGAAGAGCTTTTCTAGGACCTTCGAGCATTGAGGTAAAATCGAGACAGGACGATAGTTTGAGAAATCATATTTATCCCCGCTTTTGTAGAGATGGATAACTTTCGCTATCTTCATTTTATCTGGAAACACTCCGCAGGAGAAGGATAGATTGCATATATGCCTAAGTGGAGTTACAATTGCGTTAGTTAGTGTTTTCAGTAATTTCATATCTAATTGGTTTACATCAACAGATGTCTTAGCTGTACAATTTTTCAGAATTGATCTAATTTCAGATTCGGTAACAGGAGTTAGTGTCATTGTGTCTTGGATTTCCTCATCCTTGTCAAGGTAGTCCCATCTTAGGTGTGAAGATTTAATACCCTTTGCTAGTTCTGGCCCAACATTCACAAAATAACTGTTAAAATTCTCCACAACCAATTCCTTGTCCTCTACCTTTTTGCCATTTATATTTAAGAATGCAGGGTACTCCCTCCTCGGTGTCCTCCCAGAGACGTTCTTTATTATATTCCAAAGATTTCTGGTGTAATGTTTATTTTCTAATAAAAGCTTTTCATAATACTCTTTTTTATGTTTCCTTAGTAAATTTGTCATTTTGTTTCTGTAATTTTTGTACCTAATTTCTGCTTTCTCAGTTCTTTCTCTCAGAAACTGTTTATACAATATATTTTTTTTTTCTTCTTACAGGCATTTGCCAGTACTTTTTGAAACCCAAGGTTTCCTCTCTTTGTTTTGCTTCAGTTTGTTCGTTATTTTGACTAGACAGTGTTTATCATACAGGAGTTTACTGTCCATAGAAAAGCCTCATAGGCTCTATTTGGATCTTTCTCTGTTAATACATGATCCCAATTCTGGTTCAACATATCTGATTCTAGTTTCTTTAGCCTTTTTTTGCTTTTAATTCTGATTTCTGTGTGTTCCAGGGTTTTCAATCTAGCCTGGTCCCTTATATCTAATTTGCAGTTACAAATAGCAAAAACTGGTTGATGATCAGTAATATCATTTATCATAATGCCACTAAATATTTCAGAATCTAATACATTAGTATACACATTATCTATCAAGGTGGCACTGTGTCTAGTAATCCTGCTTGGTTTTGTGATTAATGGTTGCATACCCATGGCATACATGGTGTCAATATACTCCTCTATTATAGAGCTATTATTTGGATTTATCAAGTCAATATTAAAGTCCCCACACATAAAAAAACATTTTTCTGGTTCATATTGACAAGTAATTCACCCATACATTTACTAAAAACATCAATTTGCGAATCCGGTGCTCTGTACACACAACAAATAACCGTATTTTTTACCTTTCAACCTAGGAATCTCAATTGTAAGGCATTCCATTACATTTTCCACAACAATTGATTTGCATTCTAGTACCTGGAAGTTTATGGCCTCATCAATAAATAGTCCAACACCCCCACCAGCTTTATTCAGTCTGCTCTTACACACGAAGTTGTAACCCTCCATGTAGAAGTCCTTGCCCTTTTCTTCTTTAATCCAAGTTTCCGATAGTGCGATGATGTTGAACGGATTAGCAAATGACAGAAGGTATTCCTTTATTTGGTCAAAGTTTGCATATAGACTCCTACTATTGAAGTGGATAATGGACAAACTCCCTTCCATTTTCATGTTCTTGTTAAATTTGTCTAAAGTAAAGTATCCGCATGCATTTGTTTCGTTGTAGAAAAAATGGTTGTCCGGATCAATTTCTTCATTAGGGTCTATTCCTGAGTTTTGGTGACTTTGTAATGAACATACGAAGACTCCAATCGCGGATCAAGCTCAGAAGAGCGTCTTTTATTTGACTGGGAATGTTCAATGCTCATGGTCAGAAAAAACAGAAACAAGTCAGAAGCCAGAATCAGGAATATCACAGGTAATCAGAATCGTAAACCAGGGACAGGCAAGGGATCTATTAACCAGAAAATCCGTCAGCACAAAATACAGAAACAAAGGGGTATCTAAACTAAGGGAAATAGGGAAAAGGGAAAGGGTAATTGGATAGGGAAAGGGAGACAAAAGAAATTAACTAAACGAAGGGAATGCAAGGGAATATGGGAAAACGAAAAGACTAGCAATCCAAATTCACAATCACTCGACGCAAATACAAAATATCAACTGGAAACAATGAAACACGCAGACAAATCTTACAACAATCGCAGAAGCTCACTAGAAAGAAAGGCAGAGACGAGACGACCAAGGCTGAGCAAAGGAACGAAACGAATCGACACTGACAAGAGGAAAAGTGGGGTTTTTATAAACAAACTAATCAGAGTGTTTAGCCCAAGTAATAAAGGACAGCTGGAGAGGAGGCGGAATCTAGAACAGCAAAGGATGGTGATAGGACAGATTGGGGAAGTAGGTGTGCCCTGCTTCTTCAAACTAACAAATCACCGTGCCTAACTACTCTGCTCTAATGTGTAGTCCTACCCATTTCTAATCACCCGTGCCTCAGCTAAACTATTCTCAGGTGCAGACAGTTAACAAGCACAGGAAGAAGGAAGCAGGAAGTACCCAACCAGAAAAAACAGGGGAAAAGATTGTGAATGGAAACAAGACAAGACACCACACTTGAGAAACACAAAAGGGAGCTCAGTACAAGACAGACAAGAGACAAGCATTCAAAAAACATGAACAGTCACACTAGAAAACATTAACTAAACACAATGAAACTAATAAATCTAAGCAAAAACATACAACATCAAACATAAAATCCTTAATTCACAACAGACTTGTTGTTGAAAAGCCAGTTTCCTGATCTACAGTTTGGTTTATCAGATAACTGCTCATAGAGATTTGTCAGGGATTTTAACCTGCCTCAGTGGTCAAAATTCTCCAAATCCGCATCATCTTGATCAGCACCGGTCTGGTAGTTTCGGTGACCCATTTGGTTTGATGAAAATTCTGCAGTTAGCCGTCCAAGTGCTGTGTATCTTCCCGCTTTCTTTAGTTGACGAGCTTTCCATGCGATGGTTGCATTGTGCCTGGTGAGGTTTTCATTTATGAAAACATTGGATCCTTTGAGATTTTTCCTTGCTTCAACAGAGAGATTTTGTGCTTGTTGCTTGTAAGTCGTAGTAACACGGCCCTTGCTGCATTCGGTCTCCGCTTCCCTCCTTTTCGGTAGCAGATAACATGAATCCACATTGCTGGGGTCCAGAGAAATACTTTTTGTCCGAAGGAATTCCATCACCTGCATTTCCACAGATTTATTGTCCTCCTCGCCTCCATCGTCGTCCTTCGCTGCTGCCCTGGCATAACTCCTGGGTTTGATTTTGAGCCCTGTCAGGATTACATCATTACGTTTCTCTTGTTGCTCCAGCTCCTCCAGTTTGCTTGATAAAAATTGAATCTGTGCGTCTTTCTTGGCAATCTCCTTTTTGAGATCACCGTTTTCCTTCAAAAGCTGGTCCAGCTTCTCCCTCATTTCATTTCTCAATTCTTCGAGGGTCACAATTGTTGTAAGATCCGGCGGGCTTGGTTTGTCGCTTGGTTTGTCGCTTTTTCCCGTTCTAACCATTTTTTAGTTCAGAAAAAAAAAAAGGCTCTATTACAGAGTTTGTGAGAAAGTTTATCACTCAGCTTTTCTCCTGACTCTGTTGTTTTCCTGTATTGCCTGTATTGCGTGCAGTCGCTGTTCGGAGTTGTTGCTCCTTCAGTGACCATGACAAATATTGACCCTGAATGATATATACTGGTTTTGGAGCAAAATATACTGCCATCCAGAAGTCTTTCTCAGGGAAGGTCTGCCTTATTTCAGCAAAACAATGCCAAAAATCATATTGTGCATGCAATATAACGACATGGCTCTGTAGTAAAAGAGTATATGTGTTAAACTAGTCACCCATTTAAAATATTTTCCATATTATATACAAAAGTATGACAAAGGAGGCCACAAAGTGTTGAGAACCTGAGATCCAACACCTACCAAGAACTGGAGAACATTTGCTGTCAAAACTGCATTAGTCTCCTCATTTCCCAAACACATTAGAGAGTGTTGTTAAAAGAGGTGATTCAACACAGTGGTAAAAATACCCGTTTCAACTTTTTTGAAGCATGTTGCTAGCATCAAATTCAAAATCATCATATTCTTTTCAAAAAACAATAAAATTTCTCTGTTTCAACATCTGATACGTTGTCATTGTACTATTTTCAAATAAATATAGAGGTTGAGTGATAGGTAAATCATTGCATTCTGCTTTTATTTACATTTCACACAATGTCCCGATTTTTATGGAAAAGGGGTTGTACTACGTTTCTGCATCCATTATGTGGTGGTGCTACAACAAGGGAGAGAATGAAGTAAATTATTTGTATTATATGCGCGTCTCGCTGACAGTTCCAGTACACCCGTGCCATAATCTTCACCTTATGGCACGAGTGCCATACGGGGCTGAAATGGTCGGAACTACTTTCAAGTCGGAAGTTTCCGTGGCACCTCGGGTGGTTTCGAAGCTGAGAATACGTGTAAAAAATAGTATATCTGGTGTGATATAGATTTTAACGAACCAAATAAATCTATATGAAATGTTGAATTAGAGCTTATTTTGTCTCACAAATGAATACAAAACATGGCGCATATAATACATAGTTTACCGTGCTCGTGTTTGTAGCGTCTGGGGAATTTCGGAACTCGTTGGGCCGCGGAGAGATGTTTACCGCACTCGACCGTAAAAACCCCTCCGCGGCCCAACGAGTTCCGAAATTCCAATCCGCTATGAACACTCGTACCGTAACCTATATGTATTTCCCCCACAGACACAAAAAATATATATTCACATGATCTTTACATGAATACAAATACCCCATTGTCCTCCCCTTCCCATTAGACCCAACCTCCATTCTGTAGGCGACATGTACAGGGTTTATAACGAAAATGATAATTGGCAGGAAATTTTATACTCGCAAACAGCTCCACTGACTGCAGTTCTGTCCCATAAAATTACCATAAAGTGACAGAGTTTGCATTAAAAGGCGGTCTGGAGCTGCCGGATAGCTCACTCGGTTAAGGCACTGCATTGCAGTGCAGAAGTGACTATCACGTCGCGGGTTCGAGCCCCGGTTGTACCAACCGGCAGTGGTCGGCAGCTTTTTCAGAGTAGCGCACGATTGGCCATCGCGCTACAGGGTTTCAAATTGGGAAGGGACTGCCGGGAAAGGGAAATAAATAAATAGCTTTGTTCGTTGCTCAAGCGCCTCCTGTTGGCCAGACGGGCGCTCGTCAGGAAGATTCTAAGTCTGTTCATGTCCGGGTATCCTCCGCCCTCGTTCTGAACTTGCGAAGATTCAACCAATGAGTGTATAAGAAACAGCAGGCTGACAGGCCCGTGCTTCGGAGGAGAGCCGTGAACTGTCTTCGTTCTCCTGAGTTGGCAGCAAGGGGTCGCATACGAGCAAGCTCTGTACATAGTTCACCAATGGGGCATTCCAGATTCAGGTGGGATTGGAGATGCCAAATTTATTTTAAAAAAATAAATAAATTTTTTTTAAAAAAAGGCGGTCTGTGTGAGTTAATACGAAAATTGCACAGCCCCAGCCTTATTCATTTGCACACCCCCAATGCAGATTTCAACCCACTGTGTCACAAATTCAATTATGGCAGGGCAGGAAAATACTAGACTGGGCAGAGGAGATAGATTTGCCGTTTGCGGCAGACAAAATTGTGAATAACACTGCCGCCACTTTCATTTGTGTTTGCGAAGGCACTAAAATAGAGCCCATAGCCTCTTGCCTGTTTACGGTGAGCTCTGAGTGTATTAAACAAACTAGCCAACTGTTTGAAAGGCTGGGGTAGAGATGCATGCACAAAAGAAAAACCCACATTTCTTGTCAGAAGGAGAAACAAACCATCTCTTAAACATTACAAAGACATTGATTTCAACAACTTCTTGGATATACGCAAATATTGCAACAGCTATTTTTTCAAGAAGGTGGATGAACAAATGAAAGTGAGAGGCTGTGCTTGCACAATTGAACAAGTCCATCAACAGTGGAAAACATTGAAAAAATCCTATTTCGGGGTAAACGGGAATATTAATTTTCATTAGCCAAGTAAATAGCTTGTTGGAATATTGTCTTTTTGGAATAATGTACTTAATGGAAATCATCCTCATACTTAAAAAATGCAGACTTTAAAATGATCAGTTCAAGATCATATGGCATTGCTTCATTTCACATTAAAAAATAATCTTGCTCATTTGAAAGTTGAACTCCATCCTTTTTCTATCCATCTTGCAATACACAATATTGCAAAATTATGTCATTTCCACTCTGAAACTTAGGAAATGGGAATGCAAGCCACACAAAGGAAAAAGAAAAAACGTTGATCTGACCTGTGAAAATGTTGGTTCATTGCAGCCCAAACAGTATTATTACAAAAGTGCACTGAAGAGAAAGTGTACAAGTATACAAAAAAGAAAATAAAAAAAACTTCATGTTTTGGTCACACTTAGACCTTCATCTGCGCTGAAAAGTGCAACGGTCACAAAAACTTTAATACCCCTTTCATACTGCGCCGAGAATTTAGGCTTCTTCTGAAGCGGCTTAGCTGAGTCTGGCCTAAAGTCCTTGTATACTGCCTTATGCAACCACCCAGGGTGCAGGTGAAACCGATGAAGTTGCTACAGTAACCTATCGCCCTACTCATGTATGCATATTTCGAAAGTATGCATACACGCATGTGTGGTTATGAGTTGGGGTATATATTGATAGACCTACGTAGCGATAAATAGAATGTCACATTCTGTGCGAAATTCAACCTTTATTCAAACGTTCAATGAAAGTATACTTGACGACACTTATCTTTTCCCAATTAATTGAACATCGTCTGACAGTGGAGATCACCTGAATACCTTTGATATAGACGTCAAGTTAAAGCATTAGTAAAGGTTAAGTCATGTTAATTGCAATAGATATTGGGAATTTTAAAATAAATTACAGAACGTCAACTATTATAAGTGAGGAATATAAAACCAATTACAGGTAAATTATCAATTGCGTGGAGTTGCTCAAAAAGGCAATGATACATACAGATGCAAAGGCGGACATACACTGCCCGGCCAAAAAAAAGTCACCATTTGGAAATTAATGAACAAATTCTATAATTGGATCATTATTGCGGTTATTAATATGTTTCAGCTGGCAATAATCATTTTAACCCTGACTGATGAAGCGCGTCGCTACTCATTTCTTAAAAAATCATGTCAGAAGACACATCCCTTGATGGTGGAAAAGATGTTACAGTTTTTCAGAACGGGCAAGTTATTGGCCTGTATCTAGCAAAGAAAACCATGAATGACAAAAACAAGTATGAGGAATCATTTCCACAAACAAATTTGCCACCACAAAGTCCTGACCTTAAACACATTAAAAGTTATTGGGATGTGCTCAAGAAAGACCAATGAGTGGTTCAACCAGTATGTCGAGAAGACAAGATCTCGGCCAAAAATTATGGCATTTCTGATCAAAAATAAATGTTCTGGCATTGCATATAGTTGTCAAAACAATGACAAGACAAATATGCACTGTAATCAAAGCTACAGGGGTTCCAACTAAATATTTGAGTGTGCGACTTTTTTTTTGGCCAAACAGTGTATATACACTTACAAACTAAACTGAACAGCATTATATAATGCAGAGAGAGAAAAAAGGAAAAAAAAACATTATACCCCATGGAAATACATGAAAGTATACAAAGCAGACATCAATATACTGTATCTTTGCCGCAAGGGTGAATGATCTGAGAAAGGACGGTTGTTCCAAATGTAAAGGTGTCCCAGGTAACCTACTGTAAATATAAATTAGCACAGGTGCCATCGTGAGTCCCATTGCAATATCCTTGATTTGCCAACTGAATTGTTCTTAAAAGTAAAGTAGTTCTTAGTGAGAACCATCCTGGCCATATCTACCAGGAAGTCAGTAGAATGATCAGAGTGGAGGGGATGCAAGTTAAAATAAAATGTTAAAGCCTCCATGCCTTCCTTAAAAGGGATATTAGTACAGAGAGATGTACAATCTAGCATTACTAGCAGAATATCACTACCAATCCCATCAACATTTTTAAGGAAAGCACAAGTATCTTTCAGGTAGCTGGGTAAATTGCATACCAATTGGTCATAACTTCAGCATATATTAATTAGTCCTTGAGGAGAAACTCTCCCTTGGAAAATATTAAAAATAGAAATACTGCACCCTACCATCAAACACTGGGATAATATATAAATTGATGTTGACAATTTATTATCAGTGAGAAGAAATCTGCCAAGGTAAGAGTATAATGTAAAATGCAGGACAGGAATTGTCATTAAGATGTGTTTATTCCAATGTTATGAACTTAATCCAATTATAACCCATGTCCATGAAATTACTTTTTTTCTAATTAGTGTATGTTATAGAATATAATATAAAAAAATTATAAACTATAAAGTATGAACATAAAACCAATTTAATCCAACAAATTGTTAGGGTGATTAGTTAAAAATCTATGTTAGATGAAAATCTGAATTTTTGGCATTAAAAACCAAACTGCTCAGTTGAACCAATTACAATCGGTTTAATGTTTCAAAAATGTTTTTAAAAAAAGTTTAAGTGAATTGGAGTTGGGACATGTGAGAAAAAAGTTGAGTGTATGACAAATTGTGTTGTATGTGTTTCTAATACCAAATGTAAACCTAAGTATGTTTCATTATGGAATGTTTTGAAACTAAGAATGACTTTTCTTATTTTAATCCCACAGGAGAGCCTTGTGGTGAAGATGAACCAGACCTCTCTGAATGCCACTTTGATATTCACTGGATATGGATATCATCCATTAAATTACTTTTTCTTCACTCTCACTCTTTTTCTATACCTTCTCTCACTTTTTTCTAATCTTTTTCTGATGCTGGTTATCTGTTTTGAATCCAGCCTACACAAACCCATGTACATTTTTTTGTTTAACTTGGCTGTTAATGGAATTATTGGGAGCTCTGCTGTGTGGCCAAAAATCATTGATATTCTTTATTCAGGTACCCGGGACATTACTCACCAGGCTTGTCTGATTCAGGTATTTTGGGTCAACATCTATGCAACAAGTGCTTTCTCTATTTTGACTGTGATGGCCTACGACCGTTACATCTCCATTTGCAAACCACTGCTATATCACACCATCATGACTCCCAGTAAAGTGAAACAGCTTTTGGTCCTGGTAAATCTCATTCCAGCAGGTGCTATAGCTTTTCAAATATATTTGACATCAGGGCTGCCATTGTGCAAATACACTATTGACAAAATGTTCTGTGATAACTTGACAATTGTTAACCTCTCATGTGAACAAAGCACTATCATTGACCTATACGGCATATGCGTTATAATTGGTCTAATTCTTTTACCTGTAATTATGGTCCTTGCATCTTATGTCAATATACTTATTGTGAGCTTAAAAACCTCAAAGGAAGCACAGAAAAAAGCTGCCAGCACATGTTCTCCTCATTTAATCATCTTCATCAATTTTTCCTTGACTTCTATTTTCAGTGTTGTTTACAACAGACTTTATGACAGTCCGCCATCTGGAATTAATACATTTTTGTCACTGCACTTTATTATGGTGCCTCCTCTGCTACATCCAATAGTGTATGGTATACGGACCCTGGAGATCAGGAGATCCATTGCAAGAATACTGAAGAAGAAAAGTGTTTGGATGGTTGCTTGATGTCTGAATTTTCAACCTTGGTTGTGGCATTCAGATATGGGTCAAGTAAGTGTTTGGAATATTTGAAAAGTGTTTAGATGGCGGAAAAGCAGTTTTCATAAAAGTACGTGACAGACTGAAATGTGTGATCATATGAGAATTCTGTAAAGAATATTATTGAAAATGCGTGCTTCTCTGAAACTTGGTATTGTATCATTTCCAGATAACTCGATGAAAAATAATTGTAGTTAGATTGAAAACGAACAGTATTACTGTCCAGAAGCAATATGAAGACCAGATCTGATTCATGCTAATGAGAGGTTGTAATGGTGTGACATAATGTGGCATCCAGGTGCAGTGCAATACATATAACTCAGGATCGTGTTGATTATGGGGTATTTCATACAGAGATTTAAAAAGGAGAGTAAATTTTGTCGATTTAAGTGACCATATCTGGTGTGACTGTAGTCAGTTGCCAATGCATGTGTAGTGTATGCACATCTGTATGAGGAAGAGAGAGAAAAGACATTTTTGCTGTGAGATGTAAGCGATGAGTACCAGATAAATAGGAGGGGTGGGACCAATTGAACTTAAACTCATGCTTGAAGGTTTATTGACAGAGATCACTCAAAGAAGAGAACTGGCTACCGAGTTGGCTCACTTGGTTTAGGCGCCACATTGCAGAGCAGTAGTGACCACCACGAGGCAGGTTCGATCCCCGGTCGTACCAGCCGGAAATGGTAGGTGGCCAGCGCACAATTGGCTTCGCGATGTAGGGAAATAAATTGGGAAGGGACTGCCCGGTCGGGATATTAGAATAGTAGCTCTGTCTGTTTCTCAAGCGCCTCCTGTTGACCAGCCAGGCGCTCGTCAGTAAGATTCTAAGCTTGCTCATGTTCGGGTATCCTCGGCCCTCGCTCCGAACTTGTTAAGTTTCGAAGCAATGAGTCTAAAGAAGCAACGGTTGACAGGCACATGCTTCAGAGGAGAGCCGCGAACTGCCTTCGCTCTCCTGAGATCACAACACGGGGTCACAAATGAGCAAGCTTGTGCATGTACTGTACGTAGTTCTCTAATTGGGTAGTCCAGATTCCGGTGGGATTACAGAAGCCAAATTTATTACAAAGAAAAGAAAAAAAGAGAACTGAGAACAGGTAAAAGATTACTTTTAACAGCACCTAGGACTGCAGCAACCCTTCTCAAATTCCAGTTTAAAAAGCCCTACCTGGCCACATTCCAACATGACCAGACTAATTCTCTATTGAACAATGCTATACTGGGAAGACATGCGACTTGAATGTATGTTCTGTACATGTATTTACAGTACTAACAGTTGGTTTCTGAGGAAAGAAATACACTATGCACTTACTGATTCCAGATAACCCCCCTAATGGGTCTATATATAATCTGCCTGGCCAGGCTCATTAAAACCCCACATTATTAGGACTCTTATAAGTGAAAGAAAATAAAGTCATAAAATAGTAAACAGTCTGCCTTCCTCTTCAGTATTTTGATTCATTCATTCAAGCAATGGTATTCGACAGGAGGAGCAGGGGTGCAAAGAGTGATGTGAGTGTGTCAATGGCAGCTGCTGAGCTGAAAATATTCCTTGAAATTGGCCTGTTTTGATCATTTTCTTTTATTGGCAATAAAGTTTCCCAATGATTTGAAAAATCAATTTATCAGTAAACAAATTGCTTATTTCTTCATGCAATGTTAAGATTATTGAATAAATTTAATTCACAAATTGTTTTACTAGTCAAGTGTACTTAACGAAACAAATTAAAAAAACTCTGTTAACTGCCATTTCAGTTTTGGGCACACGCTGCAATATTAGCTATCTAACCTACGCTTCATGAATGTTTTAAGTCTCTGGGAACTTAAATCACCAATTGTTTTATCAATCTTTTCTGGACCTCTGGGGTATGCAGTGTGCATACACAAAGTATGAAAGGATGACTACTTTCCCCAAAATAGATTTAAGAGTCTAAAGATGTTCCTCTCCCACTGGCTGAATTTAAATAGGGCGTGAACCTTTTTATCCCAAGGTGACATCACCATATTTGGGGTAAATAAATATAATTTGTAGCTAATTTCACAGCTGTGTTAAAACAAACTTAGGACCAGACTTGAATTTTGAAAGACACTCCCAACTTCCTTGATAGGTAGAGTAAAATGGTCTGTCACCCTCAATTGTTATACCACTTCCAAAGCTTACAGTTGTGCTCAAAAGTCTCCATACCCTGGCTGAATTTGTAAAATATTTTTTAAGGAAAACATGAATGGTCAGGCAAAACACATTTCTTTTATTTCTTATTGGATTCATTTCAACTGTAGGTCATGTAGAATGGCACAATCATCAAATAAAAGTGCAAAAAAAAACCGCTTACCTGAAGTGATGAGGTGCCAGCCAATGAAAACAAGCATAAAAAATACTGAAACTGGCGGCACACTCGTAGCTCCAATGCAAAAAATGTATTATTATTAATTATAATAATAAAACCAATGTTTTGGCAGGACAACTGCCTGCATCAGGGTTCTTCTTCCAAAAAATACATTTGACTTAAGTAAAAAAAACAAAACAAAAAAACACTGGTACAAAGGTGCAAACAATTAGAGTTAATTGACATACCAGTTAGATTGCAGGAAAAGACAGTAGTGCACAAGTACTAGCAATCTGTGTAACCTGACCAATCACAGAGAGGTTAACAAGGTAAATTAGCAAGACCACAGCAATTTAGTAAATAGTATATTTTCAATTAATTCATAGCATACAAAACAAAGTCCATATTGAATGACAAAAAGAAAGGCATCATACAGTGCAACAAAAATAGACCACGCATCATAGATGAACCATAAATATGCAAGGACTCAATCCATAGATGCTTTATTATTGAGACGACAGGCAGCGTGGATTTATAATCTTAAAACACTTGCTTCTTTATATTGACTTGGATCTAAGGCCTTTTTTGTGGTTATTTTTATTGATGGGTACTTTTCAAGTTTCATTTAGGCAGAGCCATGTAGAGAGAGAGGCGTGTCAACGGAAGTCCAAAATTTGCCATCGTCACGTGATTCATGGAGACTGCTACTAGTTCCAGGAAGTTATTTGTAGGCAATTTAAATGCATCTGTTAAATAAACTGCAGAGAGACATACCAGCGATTCTCAATAATTTCTAGTCTATAAATAAATTTCAACCATTTCTTTAATTGTTTATGGTTTTAATAATCCCATGGACATGGAGGACCTAAGTAATCAATTCAATAATGACTAATGTAATCTTCATGACTTTCAGACAGAGCAGAAGACTGACAGGAGACTATCAATGAGAATCGACTAACAGCACAATGAGTTACTGGATTATAAGAAGCAGCATAATGTTAAGTGTGGCATCTTAGAAAATCCATTGCAAATAATTACAATGTATCTGTTTATAATTTTTATGCACCCCTGCACGTACCACTAAACACCGATACATAAGTTCAAAACAACTTTGTCTTTACCTTATGCATGCAAAAAGTTATCATTTTATCTTAGGCTTGCATGTACAGAAATATTTTTAGACAGGGCTCATTAATGACTATACATCCAGACAATACAAGACACATTAAAACACACATTTATATCATTATTCACATACAAACACATATTGCTGTAGCTGGCCACATTTTTGAGGCTAACTCGTATGGGCAACAAAACATAACTAAGGAACAGAAATGCACCCTCTCTCTCAGGGAGGACCAGGCAGACACCCCACCTCTTGGTGCCCTGTTCTCCTTAACTTCTGTCACAGTTAGCGAGGTCCTGAGGGCACTTAGTGCTGTGGATCCCAGGAGCGCCACTGGAGAAGACCATCTAGACCCTTTCTTATTAAAGCTATCTGCTCCCCTAATTTCAGAGCAAAAAACTCATATTTTCAATCTCTCTGTCTCTTCTGGTACATTCCCACAAGTCTGGAAAATGGCTCACGTAATACTGCTATACAAAGGTGGGGATAGAAGAGAATTAAATAACTATCGCCCAATCTTAAAACTACCCTGCTAATCAAAAATTTAGGAATAATTAGTTAATAGCCAACTGAAATCATTTCTCTCAAGTCACTCATTCCTAAACTCACACCAGTCTGGCTTCAGACTAAAACACAGCACAGTCTCAGCTACGACCCCGGTTACTAATGACATCAGATTGTAAGAAACATTGTGCTGCACTTTTTGTTGATTTGTCAAAAGCATTTGATACAGTTGATCATACACTGCTCATACAAAAACTAAAAATCATTGGTCATTGGTAATACCATTAGCTGGTTTCAAAATTATCTGTCTGAGAGGTTTCAATGTGTAAAATTAGGGGATGTCAAATCCAACTTCCTGCCACTGACTAAGGGTGTCCCACAAGGCTCTGTACTAGGACCAGTACTGTTCACTATCTACATTAATGAAGTAGCTTCCTCTCTCAGTAACTGCCACGTCCATCTCTATGCTGACGACACCATATTGTACTGCACTGCTGATTCTACCAAGCTTGCTATTGACAATCTGCAACAATCATTCAATGCTCTACAGGGGGCGTTATCTGAATTTAAATTGGTGCTAAATGCTAGCAAAACTAAATTCATGTTGCTTTCTAGAGAAAAGAGCATTAACCCTAGCAGCTTGCACATAAGTACAATTAATGGTTTAAATATTGAACATGTACCTGTATACAAGTATCTAGGAATATGGCTTGATGAGAAACTAAAGTTCTCTTTTCATATTGACCATCTTGCTAAACAACTAAGGCAAAATGTTGGCCTCCTTTACAGAAACAAAGCAAGCTTTCCCATGTCGTGCAGGAAAAGGATTGTCGAAGCTGTTTTTATGCCCATTCTGGATTATGGTGATATAATTTATAGGAATGCTACTCTTTCCTCTCTTAAGGTCCTTGACACAGTCTACCACTCTGCCATCAGATTTGCTACTGGTGCTAGCTATAACACTCATCATTGTACTCTGTATGATAACATTGGCTGGCCATCCCTAGCTGAAAGGCATTCAAGACACTGGGTGTTGTACATCTATAAAGCAATCACTGGCGAATTCCCACCATACATTTCTTCTCTGTTGAACTGGTTTCTATCATACCCGCTCCTCTAACGATCTCCACCTCAAAGTCCCCAAGGTCTGCTCTGAGGTGGGTAAGTCTGCTTTCTGTTTTGATGCCCCCACCTCCTGGAACTCTATACAACAAACCCTTAGGCTAAACTCTCTCATATCTTATGAAAAATTTAAGTCATTAATTGCAAATCTGCCTTCTCCAGTCTGTAACTGTTTTACTTGATTTATTTATGTTTGTATTCTATATTTTTATTTTTTATTTATTTATTTTTTATCTCTAATGTACTGTATCTCGGCTACATTGAAAAAGAGGACTGCCCTAAACTGTACCCCGAGAATTGTAAATAAAGGTTGAATGAAAAAAAAAATTTAATGTATCTTGTATCCTTTTATTTTGCGCTTATGTATTGCAACCACTACATGAAAAAGAAATCTTGAATAAACTCTGAAAAATGAATAGCATGTGAAGCAGTTTTTCTGTCTTTTCCTCCATGTTGTCTTTGTATATAATCTTGACCATTGTTTGCCGTGCTGCGTGGGGATGCTCCAATCGCTGGGGGGGTGGAGTGCACATGTGCGGTTTCTCCAGTGACGTGGGGAAGAGGAAAAAATTGTCGGCTCGATTTAGCAGGAGCAATCTAACAATAGTAAAAATTTAAAAACAACAACAAAAATGTGAGGTAATCATATTCAAACACTGAACTTGCATTTTTTCACAACCAAAGACCACATGATTGGGAAGCTTAATGTCTAGTTTATTAAAAATAAGGAGGAAGGAAAGGCTTACACAGCTTAGGGAGTTAAGACTGCAGGTGCAGGATGAGTGTTGTCTGTCTCATTGCAGAAAGTCCTTTGGCTCTTACGGAATCACCTGTGGTCCTTCTGCTGAAAGAGCGAGAGGGAGAAAAAAAGATGGGAGAAAGCGTTGGACACACCTATATACGCCTGGATGGGAAATTGTTCTGAGATATGAGGTGTGGTCTTTGTTTCCCAACTTAATTTATGGAACTTAAGTTGTAGTGATCATCAACAGCTTTTGCTGCTGCTGTTTAACAAAGTATGGCAAGTGGCATCAGTTACAGATGTGATCGGATTTGTACAAAGTTGGCTTGTGTTCTTTGTAGTCTTTTTAGACAAGTAACACATTACAGCTCAATATTTTTAGTATTAAGCGTGATTCCCCACTTAGGCTTCTATGCTTCATTTTCCAAATTTTTGGCCCATTCGGCCAGTACCGTAACACAAACATAAGGGGCCCCCCCTTCAGCTTACCCTTAGTGGGCCCCCCCCCTGCAGCACAGGGCTGATGAATTTTAATGTTTCAAATGCACAGAAAGACCACTTTAGAACACTGGGTGAAGCTTGTAGTGTTGATTGTTTTATGTCGCTTAAATTTTAAATGGTTGGGGCTTTTTAAGATAACAAAGTGTCATATTGTCAAAGTGCCGATCCCGCGACCCCCATAATTGCGGGAGCCCAACTCTTCCTCATACTACCCATTATCACAGTGTGGGATTTCACTGTCAAAGTCATTGTATAAAGCTCACCTGCCCACTCAACTCAGATTGTTACACGACTGTACCGTAAGGACAGACAGAACAGTTCCTTAAGGCACAATTATTATCTTTTTTTTTCTCATACAGCGCAGCAAAACTCAAAAACATGAAGCACATCGTGCACATCGTTTGTACACACAAATGCACATCTTTTTGGGCATCTATGAGAAATGGAAGTGGCTATTAGCTCAGCAGCCGGGTACCCCCAGATAGTTAATAGATATTCGCCCAGCAGGGAAGGCAAGGCGGCCTGCCGCAAGAGGAGGAGGCATATTTTACACACGCCTGACATTTTAATGGAGAAATAACTTAAATGGTGGTAATTAGAGTGGACAGGCTTTCGACGACTACGGCAATTTATTTAAAGTTATTAATCAATAAGACCACGAGAACAAAGTGCAATGGGTTAAAGACGATCACAGAAGCATACAGACCGCTGATAAGAAGATCGCTGAGAGCAACAAACACATCGACAAGAAGTTTGTTTACAAATGAAATATGTGAAGTTTGGCTGCTGGGCGAATCATCAAACAGTTTTTCGGTGCCTGGCTGCCGGGCGAATAGCCTCAGCCAAAAGAAAAATCTCACAACACTCTCTTGAAGTCCTGACTGCAAGCTCGTTTAATTTCAATGCTGAGGATGGTCACGGCCAGTTCTGAGAGTCCCTCCTGTGCCATGATACCTGGCCACCTGTTTTAATTTTTGACACCACGTTGCATGCGTGACTTTCGGTTATTGATGAAGTACGCTGACGGCAAAGCATTTACAATGCAACAGTAAACATAAATTTGGTATATGGCTGAAAACCGATGTCCTCATTGGGATACCAGCCAGATACTGGCTATTCTGTTCAGTCTTTGATTATGCTGCTGTGTGCGATCGCATATTAATTACGTTACTCATTTGACAATATAGCTATCTAGCTAGCAAATGTTAACTGCAGGCATTCTTTGTAAACGATATGATTTGGTTTTGCCCTAACTTAGCCAACTAAGCTAGATGTAATAGGCATGAACGTATTTGATATATTTTGTGGCGCTTTTCAAATCCGAGCGGTGTTTTTCACATTTTCTAATTCTAGTTTAAGCTAATTTGCTAGCTGGTTAGACCTGAAGAGCTATCGCTGTTACAGCAAGCTAGCTTGTGAAGGTAGGGCAAAAACCAAATAACATCGCTTAAATATGACGATTATTAACAAAGACTTTCCTTAAATATTTAGGTAGCTAGCAGGATGGCCATATAATCTGAAGAGTAATGTGACACACGACCGCTACAGATAGGTGTTGCCCTTCTCAGCTCAAACTGTCTGCTTGCTCTTCAGTTAACATTGAAGGAGGTCCTGTGGGTGTGATCGTGTTGAAAGTGACCAATCAGAGTTGTCAAAATGGTTTAGGAGTCGCAGGAGCAATGTAATTGGCTGGATGCTAATGAGGAATGTTGTCTGCGTGGAACCCGGTTGCAAAAATAAAAATTTCACGGATGGGGCCCATTGGACCGGTTCAGATGGCGGGCCCCCCCGCCTCGCGGGGCCTGCGGGGGCATACTTTACGGCCCAGCATTCGGCCCATACGTTCTGCGTTCAATCTTGTATTTGGTCCTCCAGCTTCCCTTTCCCTAAGCCATCAATCCAAAATTAGCTGAGCAGTAGCATAATATTGACTGGTAATGGTCAACTGACTCAGAAATCCTAAAAAACTCAAACTATAGATTACACTTTAGTTTACTGTATCGAAGTAAAAACTGAGCTCCTTAAATCAACATCAATACCAATGTATCACAGCAAATGATAGCTCTTTTATTTATTATTGTGTAACATTAACTTTATTATACTAGCTAACGTTAGCTTGTACTCAAAGATAAACTCACTTCACCTCCTCCACCTACCACTACAATAACAAGTACAATGTTATATTTTTGTTGATTCTAATATTTAACTCCCCTACCCCGCTCCACAGAAATATTAGGTTTATGAAGCATTTTTGGAAAGAATTCCATATCCAATCTCCACCTTTTTCGGCTCTTTATTTGGCAGAACGATTTTAAAAGGGGGCGGCAATATATTTTATATATGCGAAGGGGGTCTAGAATATTACTATTGAATATTGATATTGCAAATGCATATGCTGCACGTGCCCCAGCACCCCAATGTGTGTCATCAGCAACAAGGCTGCCGCTGTTAGCTGTATGCTATTACCACGTATAGAGGCACAGGAAATTAAACTTAATTTTTTGACTGGATGTACGCTCGATGTTTTTACACACCTGAATGGTTCTCTGGGTACCCAAACATCAAGGTAAGCCAAAAAAAGTACTGATTTCATTTTATATTGGTGGACCGTTGAATACGGAATTCTTTCCGCATTTTTCTCTAATTCCGCATCATTGGATGAAATGGTATTTAGAGAATGGCGTTTACAATAATGCTGTTGCTCATGGTTAACGCTAGTAACTATGTGTTGCTAACTTTACCTAGCTAGTATCATAGCCAAATTTGTTGTCCGTAAACATTCAATATGTCTTGAATTGTGCAGGGGATAATGCAGTAAAATGTTTTAATTTAATTCAGATGTGCTGACAATACCCAGTCTAAGTCTTCAAATGTCTTACCTTTTTAAAAGTGCATCATGAACAGTCCATTCTGCTTCAACTTAGTAGCAAGACTAGTCTTTGTCGCTAACTTTTGGGAACTATTGAGAGACTTCACGATCCACCATTGCTGTAAAAAAGTGACCCACTGGAGTGAATGGAGATGATGCGACCCTCTCTCCACATAGCTCTGCATTTAGGAATAGAACATACTCTTCACCTTATTGGTTTGTTGTATAGATTGAGTACTTGCTTATTTATATGGTACATCTATGATATGTAGTTTAATTTTGTCACACTATATGATGTCTTCCTTTTGTGGTTCAATATGGACTTTGATTTATATAGGGATGTTATATCTATATTTAAATTTTCTGAAAACATTGTTAAAGGAACTAGCTATTACCGCATACTTTGGCACTTATTCCATAGTTCTGGACTTATAAACTATGTCTGCAGCAAAAATTCCCATGAAAATACACACAGTAATAATTTTACGCTTGTTTTCTCTTGGCAGACCTTGATTTTCAGCCAGTTTTTTCCCCGCCTACAATTAGGTCCAAAATCAGCGTGATTGACTCATCAACCTGCTGACGTCATCTAAAGAAAGATGCAAGCTCAGTCGAGCTCGTTTTTCCATACTGCCATACAAACTGAAGAAAGTCTGTAGAATTGTTATTTTCTTGTGAAATTTGGAGAAACGACGGAGCAAATGCCTACCAGATGCATTGTGGCAGGCTGTAGTAATACAACCAAAGAAGGAGTCAGCCTTCATAAATTTCCAAAAATGAAAAAATAAGGAAAATCTGGGCGTCTCGGGTGAAACTGATTCGCACGAAATGGCAAGGACCAAGCGACAGCAGTGTAATTTGTAGCGACCACTTCAACGATTCCGACTTCGAGGATGAAGGGTTTTGGTCGGAGTTCGGGATGAATAAGATGAAAAAAATCAAGCCAGATGCTATCCCAAAAATCAAAAGTACATTCGAGGAGAGAAGCACTGAGGAAAAGGGTCCACTATTTAACTCTTATTTCAAGCCTACCTCTAGAAAGAAGAGCAGACTGAGCAGAAAAACGGAAGAAAAATGAAGGTCATATTGTAACACGCGTTAACTACGCCAGCGCTTTATTAAGCACTCCACCGATTCTTCCCTGACGACTTAAAAAGTGTGACTGTAACGGAAGAAAATGAAGGTAGGCCGCTAGTGAACAACTGTAATGCGCGTTAACTGTTGTTACGCCAAACACCTGGATAATGAATCTAACCCTTTAGGAGACAGCTTAACAGTCGTTATAGAGCAAATAAAAAATATATATATAACTGCCAATTTTTATTTATTTCGCAGGCTTTTTTTTTGCTCATAATGTAAATCATATCAGATTTGAAGCACTTAGCAGGCTTTGCCTTGCATTCCACACGTTTTAGGGATTCTCTAAAAAAAGCATCTCTGTAACCAAAGTATTAAGAATTTTGTGGCCATTTTTGTACCAGGAAATTGACACCTTTTAACAACAGTATTTAAATGTCTGGGAAGTGAGGAGACCAATTGCTGAAGTTTTGGGAGCGGCATGTTGTCCCACTCATGTCAGATTTAGGATTCTAGCTGCTCAACAGTCCTGGGTCTTCCTTGCCAGATTTTTCATTTTATGATATGCCAAATGTTTTCTATCAGTGAAAAGTCTGGACTGCAGGTAGGCCAGTTCAGCACTCTGACTCTTCTACTGCGAAGCCATGCTGTTTTGATGGATGCAGTATGTGGTTTGTCATTGTTTTGCTAAAAATATGAAAGAGATGTTGTCTGGATGGGACCATATGTTGTTGAAAAACCACATACTTTTCAACATTGAATGGCGGTGAATAGATCTCTCCATTCAAATGAAGAAATCCAATGCTTGCTCGAAATTTAGGCGGATGAAAACATACAATTACAACTGGATACTACAGACTTTCATTTACTTACACAACAAAACTCTCAAACAGTAGAAAGAGAAGACTAGTTAGCAAGCTCTCTTTGGCTGCGTATGTGTTGATTGATGAGTTATTGTCATTTATTGTTATAGTTATGTTTACGAATATGCACTGGTGTCATGGTTAGTATTTTGCTAGCTTTCAAAGAATCAAAACCTGAATGTTGGCTTGTAACAGTGGTTGGGTGTAGCTGTATGCTGGTTAGCTTGCAAGATGGATAGGTCGCTAGCCTAACGTTTATTGTTCAGTTAGCTTGGCGAAGAAGCTAACATTAGGCCAGTATGCTTGCTTTCTTTCCAGTCAATGGGTTGGTACTTTTTACTCAAACTAGCTATCAGTGTTGAAAACTTGCAATTGCGATTGCTGTAAGCAATGTATTCCATTGGCTAATTCAGTCACACAAGTTTTCAAAAATGCTGGTGCGGCTACAGGGGTTATGCAAACTGTTCAATCGGATAATACTGAGAGCCTTGCTGATGTTCTTGTCACATTTGTGCAATATCGTGGCCAGATTGAAACGCTTGAATGAGCAGTGACTGCGTTGAAAAATACAATTGAGTCGCTCAGTCATTCCTTCATCTCGACTCATACTGATTACTGTCGCAGGTGTTAAACCACTGATGTTGGCTTATCACAGTATGATCCTACCTCTGACGAGGGGGATGTCTTAATGGATGATCAATCGCAGGCCGGTGAACCTGGGGCCGGTGATAACACGAGGGAGACCATAAGTAGAGACTGGTTCCACGAATGTGAATCATTGGGGTCCTAGGGGGCAAACTGAGCTTACAGGCCCCCAATGAGGCCTGCAGGTTGGAGTCTGCTGACGTCACTACTGACAACAAGGGAGTACCTGATGACAAAATAGCACAGGGCCAATCAGATTTTGTCTTACCCTCTAAACAATGTAAATGGCAAGCAAGAGCTCAACGTCGTGAGCGTAAACGTCAGTCTAGCTAACGAGCAGGAGCAGCGAAACATAAAAGCAGTCCACGTCGGCGGAGTGGAGGTGTCCAATTCAGCGTCGGATGTGAAGGCGCACCTCACATCAATTGGTGTACCTTCTGTGAGATGGGTCAAGCAATTGGCTCGTTCCAAATCTTGGAAGTCGCTTGAAGTGGAGGTTGACGCGGACAAATTTAGTGTTGTGTGTGTGAAGAACAACTGGCAAGAGGGCGTGTTGGTTCGACCCTTTCCTTCAGAGCCCAGACCCTCGCGAGCGGAACATGAGGGTTCCCATCGACAACTCACTGGTGTCTGGGCTCAACCAAAGTCAGAGACCACATACATGCACTGAAGCAATAACCGCAGAAACCAACTGAGGGGACAATACTGGGACCGTAGAACCTCGTCCGGTCGCACCCATGGTTACTCAAGGGGACAAAACGAGCATAGGGGGCTAGAAACCCATGTGGAGACTGGTATGACTCGTACGAATGTTATGACAATGGACGAGAGTGGGAATATTGATATCCCTCTGTCGTTGGTCACATTCAATTGCAAAGGATTTAAACAAGGTCTTGGGTATGTGAGGGATTTACTGATGTAAAATGATATTGTGTGTTCATCTGAAACATGGTTAAAGGGATAGTTTGGATTTTTTGACATGAAGTTGTATGACATCCTCATTAGTGCTGTCATGCATAAACAGTGACTTTTCCCCCTACTGTGTCCCGTGTGCAAAGTTCTGGCCCGGTTTTGGTGTCGTCGAAGTAGTTCTGGCTAGTTTTCTGGGGTCACGAAAATAAAAAGTTTTGATTCCAAAAACAATATGCCTTCAAAAGAGTAATACATTTGCATCACAAAAACCAACCCCTGAAAAAAGTCAGACCTCACTCTCACTTGGCGCTATTTTATCTTCCTTCGTATCACTGCACGCTGCCGCCTATTGACATCCGCGCACCCTTCCATCACCTACCTTGCGTTCAACAGCCCCTAACGTTCGCTAAAATTATTGTTAGCCCAATATACTCTCTATTGTCTTGTTAGCTAACGTCAGCTAACGTCTTGCCAATTGAATGCACCCCTGTTTCACAGTGTTTACACATTTGGATGGTGACCGCTGCGACCTGAGAGAGCTAATGTGAGAGAGAAATATATTGTTGGACAGGAAAATATATAAAAATGGTGCAAATTTGTGATTTTCCGGGCTGTAGAAACAAAAACCTGTCTGATTCGCCGTATGCATTTCTTTGCTTTCTTGTCAAGGACATTGCCACTAGGCAACTTTGGCTTCTTGCCATAGGCTTCAGCATTGGAACTATAGTGGAAAGGATTAAACAGCTTTATGTGTGTAGTGCACACTTCAGCGAGGACGATTATCTTCCTACATGTCCCGGACAGAGGAAGAAACATGTTTTGAAGAGCACTACTGTACCAGCACCCCAGGTAAGAACAGCTAGCTACTAACTTAGCTAATTAGATTGCGCCTATTACTTGTTTAGAAGCTAACGGTATTATACTCAAACTGACTATCAAGAATCAGCTAGTAACGTTATGATCATCAAATCACTCAAGGTCATATTGCCAGTGAAGCTTTTACATAACATAACGTTATATGAGTCCCCCGAGAAAGCAAGTCATAGTTCACCACCCCTGTCCAACCACTGGACATTATAATTTCAGACAGATAATATAATTGATGGAACTAATATTATGTATACAGTAAATGTATAGATTTTTTTCCTCCCAGAATTATGACTTCTGATTGATGATTTTCATCATAGTATTTTGACTTTGTATCTTAGAGTTATTATTTTTTAGGTAATAATGTTTTACTTTTAATTTCAGAATTTCACTGTACATCTCATAATTTCATTTCAGAATTGTGACATTTTTATCTCATAACATTGACTTTTCATATCATAATTGCGACTTCTTATGTTTATCTCATAGAACTAGTATGACAGGTTGAGAATGAGACATATCCTGTTCATTTCATCTCATTCTCATGGCCCACTACAGATCCGTCCATTCCGACAGAGAAGCCTGAACACGTTGAGAATGACTGGAATATATCACTCCTCCTTTTTTTCTTTTTTAGTGTGTTGAACACAGCATATTCATTCTCATACCAAAGAAATACACGCCGATGCTCATGTAGACGACATGTTCATGATCATTCTCATGTCCCTCACTCTCCTCATTCCCATTCCCAGGAAAAGAAAAAAAAACAATGTGGTTTACTCCAAGCAATCAAACCAGTGGATTGTAAGGAAGCTGTATGAGCCAACAACTCAGGACTTTAGGAAAGAATTGGTGCAGCAGGTCATTCAACGGCAGCTTGATAAGAATGTCAGGCTTGGAGATCAGCAGTTCCACATCCATCCTCCAGTCAACTTACCGGCCATCATAGCTCCCACTCCAAAGCCAAAAAAAGACGACTTGGTGGCAGAACATGCATCACGTTTTACAACATAAGATGCAGCTGATAAACCTAGTGTCTGAGAAAGTCAGTTTTGGTGTCCTATGTTTACCAAACATATTCAGGTGTCTCAGGTGTACTGTTTAGTTACTTTCTACAACTTATACTTTTTTATTTATATTCTCTTCCCTTATGTTTTTCGCAAGATGTTTTAATCTCTTGCCTGATTTATTTTGTGGTGCAAATACAAGAAAAGTGTAAAAGATTTTTTTTTCTGGGCATGTTGGAGTTCTCCACATGTATGTATAAGCATGACTGCTGCTGTTTATTATATTATTTTATAATAATAATAATAATACCATCAGAACTGGTGTCTTAGCAAACTTAGTTTTATTATATTAGTAATAAACAGGACAGAAACAAATAAAACCTATGTATGTGGTGCATTTCTGTTTATGTTTTCTATACAAAATATTGTTTAAAAAATATATTTTCAATAAAACATGGTCAATGTAACACAATGTCCAAAATGTCTTTGAAAACTTTTGTGTTTACATCTAAAACAAATTATGTGCTTCCTCAGACACCTTGAACCCTGTGTATTGTCCATTTGGTGATGGATATGTTTTTCTTATTAGGTCAACCACACATGAGGGAAGAACTCTCCTGTTGCCTGGACCGAGCCTCTGTCCTTTTAGGGCCCATTCTATCACGATGCGATAGGCAACCAGCCTTTACTGTCTGAAATGGCAAATCACACAACATGATAAGTCAGTGCATACTGTACATGAACCTGAAAACAATGACACATCTATGAGGAATATAAAAAAACATCACCAATCCTGTATATTAATTTCAAGAAATTAATAAATGTGATGACTGTTTTTGGATGCTTGATGATATGTTGCCTATTTGGTGTAGTGCTATCTGCACTCATTCTACTAAAGAATACAGTATGCCCTAAAAAGACATAGCTATAAAATTCAGTGTTTCCCACAGACAAGGAGGCAATCTGGCAGGGGTGCTGGTCACCACAACGTACCTGGTAGTAAAATTTGGCTACCAAAAAACCTGCACAACTTATAAGTAGGTAGCTACTAGTTGCACTGAGGTAGGTATTTGGAATTTTTTTTCTTCGCCAATTTGATCTCGTAGCGTCACGAGCAAACGTATCATTCAACATGCAAAAACTTTGCGTAACATTCTCCTTTGAATGCACCCCAAGATGGACATGCACATTTGTATCGTGAGCATCCGTCAATCAGCACAAATCTTGGGAGAAATCACGTTTAGTTTGCGAACAATGTGCCCACGCATGAATTAACAATGCCCGGCAATTCTTTCATTGTTTATCTGATGTCAGAAGCTCACCACAGGGCAACTTCAGAATAAAATTTCGAAGTACCTATTATAAGAGATAGTCAACACTTACTC
This sequence comes from Gymnothorax javanicus, assembly GCA_029692085.1. Taxonomy (NCBI): domain Eukaryota; kingdom Metazoa; phylum Chordata; class Actinopteri; order Anguilliformes; family Muraenidae; genus Gymnothorax; species Gymnothorax javanicus. The sequence continues at coordinate 20,108,654 of CM056195.1, forward strand.
TCAGGACAGCTGACCATCAGGTCCAGCTGGCCTGGGTTGCTTCTTCCAGTTGATTTTTGGAATGTGGAAAAAGGTCTGCAAAACACCAGCATTTAGGATAGCGGGAAATTCTTGATGATTAGTGATGCAGAAAGAAGCTGGTACACTGGCCTCCTCATCAATTGAGAAATCTTGCAGCGGTGGCATGACGAGTTCCCATTCGTGGCAGCCGTAGCTCTCCACCTCTGTCGGCATTAGTTGACACTTAGAACAAGTGCACCACCAATTGTTGTTCGCCCGGTCTCTCACAGCTAGAGCTGCAGGTCCAACTTCGGCTTGAGCCGCTTCGCTGTCCCTCCTCTCCCTCTCTGCCCGTTCTAACTCCATCTGACGAAATTCAGCATCAGTATATTCCGGTTCATAAAGGTATCCCTTTGGCTCTGCGATAAAAGGAATGTCTTCATCACTTGTGTCATAGTCGGACATGTTTACGTACACTATTCGAGCGTGTAAACACCGTGGAACTGCTGATGGAAGGGTGCGCGGATGTCAACAGGCAGCAGCGCGCAGTGATACGAAGGAAGATAAAATAGTGCTGAGTGATAGTGAGGTTTGACTTTTTTCAGGGGTTGGTTTTTGTGATGCAAATGTATTACTCTTTTGAACGCATATTGTTTTTGGAATCAAAACTTTTTCATTTTCGTGACCCTTGCAAACTAGCCGGAACTACTTCCAATGACACCAAAACCGGGCCAGAACTCTGCTCACGGGACGCAGTAGGGGGGAAAGTCACTGTTTATGCACGACAGTGCTAATGAGGATGTCATACAACTCCGTGTCAAAAAATCCGAACTATCCCTTTAAGACCCCATGAAATGGCATGTATTGATGAGGTGGTTAGTGTGGGCAAAGGCCACCTTGTGTTTTCAAAATCAGGCATGACTGAAGTCAGTCATGATTACAAAGGTCGAGTCTTTGGTGGAGTCCCTATCATTGCTAAGAAAAATGGTGAATACAGTTTCAGTGAAAATTAGTCATCATCAGATAGGATTGTGTCCATGGGTATTTATGACAAATCTGGTAAACAAGTACATGTTGTAGTATCGATATACATGCCATATTCCCAAGAGAGTAACCCAGATCAATTGACCTCCTATATTAAAGCTCTTGATGCACTTCAGGTTTTACTTGATGAGTGGGGTGCTGAAGCACCTTTAAGAGGGGCTCCGAGTAAATATCAACTGGGGTCGTGCAAGATAGAAAGATCGAAAAATGTCAAATTTTGCTCAAATAATGCTTTTGGGTCACTGATTACAGAAATATAAATCTTAGGTTGATTGGTCAAATATTTATTTTCTAAGACGACTGAAACCGTTGAGCCCAGATTGGTCCACGGAAATCGACTGAAAACTGGGTCCGCACGTGAAAGCGGTTTTTCAGGCGACTGCACGCTTATGCCTAAAAGAGATTAAATCATGCTATCTGTCATGTCTTGTGCTTATCTCTCTTCAGTTTCGAAATAATTGAGCAAAAAGTAAATATTTGACAGCGTCCTGAAATGCAATCTCTATGGATGTCATTTTCCATAACCAGATTTTCCATAGTTTTCATGCCCTCTAAATCACAATTGCCACACTGCTGTTGATAAAGTCCTTTTATTTAGCAGATACAGCAGCACTTCCGCTACAAAATGGCAAAATAAAATTTTGGTTAACTTTAATTCATTCCCGCTGAGAGCTCCAAACGCAAGAGCCACTTCAGCGCCTAAATTGACCTCCTGACACTTTCAAGCTACGAGCCGTAATCAACAACAAAGACAAAAAGCATCCTCTCTAGACAGAATCATTAGCTGAAATGAAGTCCCGGATCCACATGTCTCAGGTCTTCACAAATCACGTCCCAGGTCCTCACAAACCACGGCACAAAGTTTTTTTTCAAGGGTAAAATTGTAAATAAGAAAATACTGAAAAGATGTGTGTCGTAAGAATTATAATTACCCGCCTCAGTTTGTATAGATATAGAAATGAAATGTGTGTCTACTTCACCACTGGCAACCCACGTGCGCTAGGTCTGGGTAAGGCGCTAGGTAAAAATTTCAGGTAGAATGAACGAGATGAGGTGCAAAAAAATTCATCTTGTGCAAGGCATCTTTGCTGACAATTCCGTCCTTTTGTTGCCAGATAAGTACTACAGTGTTAGTGGGAAAAACCTGGGAGTGTTTAGTGAAAAGAATACAGTTGCAATCAAAATTATTCAACCCCCGTGGCAAATTGGGTTTAAGAGCAAAATTTACAAACTTTCTGCTGTTTGTGATAAACAGATTTAACAAGAACATTTTAAATAGCTCAACACAACTAATGTTACAAGTGGTTTCTCCAAATTTAACACAAAATGCTATTTTTAATGACTACTGCAGTCTCAAAATTATTCAACCCCCCGAATAGAATCCGTCATAAGAGCATATTTGCAAATCAGGTGTTGTCTCAGGCACACCTTATGCAGCTAATCAAGAGCTTAATTAGTTGTATCAGGTTTGCTTGAGATAGAACACATCAAGTACTTGCACTAGCTAGGGGTTTGTTGACAGTGACATTTGATTGCATATTAGAAATATGGCTGTCAAAAGAATTGTCCAAAGAGCTAATGGAGGAGATCATTGCGTGGCGCAAACAAGGAAAAGGATACAAAAGATAGCACAGGCACTGAATTTTCGTAGAGATACAGTTGGAAGCATAGTTCACAAGTTCAGAGTTAAAGGAAGGGTGGCTACAGTACCAGAATGTGGCAGAAAGAGGAAGCTATCAATGGCTGTCACCAGATTCCTGAGGAGACGGGTGGTCAAAAACCCTCGAGTGACTGCAGGAGACGCGCCGCAATACTTGGAGACAGGAGGCATTGAAGTTTCAGTTTACACAGTAGGGCGCATACTAAACATTGAAGGTCTCCATGCCCGAACTCCAAAACAAACACCACAGCTGATAACAAAAGCACAAGCTACAATATGCTCAAAACCATATAAATAAGCCACAGAAGTTTTAAGATACTGTTCTGTGGAGTGATGAAACAAAACTGGAATATTTTGGGCTTATGAATCAGTGGTATGTCTGCAGGAGGAATAAAGAAGCATATGCTGAAAAGTACATCCAGCCTACAGTGAAGAATTGTGGGGGCTTTTTGATGCTCTGCAGCTGCCTTGCTTCCTCTGGCACTGGAATCTGCAAAGTGTGGAGGACAAGATGGATTCAGTGAAGTATCAGGATTTCCAAGGAGAAAATGTCATACCGTCTGTAGGGAAGCTGACGCTTGGGCATCATTGGACCTTCCAACAGGACTATGATCCTAAGCATATCTCAAAATCCACCAAGGCTTAGTTTTAGAGGAAGTCTGGGAAGATTCTAGAGCGCCCATCACAGTCGCCTCACTTGAGACCCCATAAAAAATCTCTGGTAGGATTTGAAAAGGGCAGTTGCAGCACGCAAACCCCAGAATATTAGTGAACTGGAGGCCATTGTCCATGAGGACTGGACTAAGATTCCTTGGGAATGCTGCCAGAAGCTATTATCTGCCTATGCATCACATTTCCAGCAGGTCATAGCAGCAAAAGGGTGCTCAACTAAGTATTTAAGATGCTTGTCATGAAGGGGTTGAATAATTTTGAGCCTGCAGTAGTCATTAAAAGTGGCATTTTGTGTTGAATTTTGAGAAGCCACTCGTAATATTTGTTGTGTTGAGCCATTTAAATTGTTCTCGTTTGATTTGTTCATTGCAAACAGCTGAAAGTTTGTAAATTTTGCCAGTAAACCTAATTTGCAACGGGGGTTGAATAATTTTTATTGCAACTGTATGTTCTAATGCAGTAAATGGACCTCTCAACTTTGTTGGCAACTGCAGTCTTTCAGCACTTGTTGCAGTGAACTTATGTATGGGGCTTTGCGATTGGCGGAAACCGAGTTAGTATCGAGGTCAAGAATCAAGGCTCAAACTTAGCTGATTGAGCTGGCTCTGGCGGTTCATTTTACAGAGATTATACTGACTGTGGGTGATAGGGAGTTGCAAACCTACATTGCGCACAATACAAGCACGGGTTTCTGCATAGTCCTGTTCTTCGTTGGCAGCATTCGTGCGGAGTTCCATCAACCCTGAACAAAGATTGCTGTGTCATCATTCATTACGCAGGTCTGTGAGTTATACTTAGGTAGATTTGGAGTTTAACTTCCAGAGAAGATTGCATTATGTCAGAATAATCGCTGCCGAAGCAGTTATTTTGTCAGTTAATGTGCAAGTTACTTGATGCAGGGGTGCATGACAACAGATGGAAATAGAGGATCTCTCATGAGTGCCAATCAAAATGGGTACCTTTGAAGGTGCGTTCGCAATTCTGGAAAAATCCACACTGGTATAAGAAGATGGTATTAGCACTGATTGATATATAGTTCTGTCAATAAGGTAATATTTCTAAATCTGAAACCATTTGGATTGGAATACTAATTTGGTGATTTGATTGCCACGTTGCCACAAAAAAGAAAACTCTTTGCACTGCGGCTGTGAAGACCTGGGACATGTGGGTTTCCTATGGTCATGTTATTGTTACCATACGTCAAGTTGATCGACTGAGAGGAATTCGCTCCTTTGTAGTTTTCCCGTTCTGAAATCACTACAAGCACCTTCAATACTGAGAAATCGCATGTCAAGGTAAAGTTAGGTAAACAAATTAATTCTCTCTCATTTCATTAGTATGTGAACAGCTCTGGAATTTACAAGTGCATGACGTTTGTTCTGTAATTTTACCATTTTTTATTCATTTAATTTTGCAGACAGGGAATCGCATCTGAGCAAAAATATATAACTCAAATCGCCTCTCACTCACAAAAAAAATGATACTGAGAACCACTGGAACAGAACGCTTTCTTGTAATTCGGGTTTTTACTTGATTTCAGCTAATGATTCTGTCTAGAATGGACGCTATTTGTCTTGTTGTTGATTACGGCTCGTAGCTTGGAAGTGTCAGGTCTATTTAGGTGCTCAAGTGGCTCTTGCGTTTGCAGCCCTCAGTAGGACGGAATTAAAGTTAACCAAAATTTTATTTCGCCATTTTGTAGCGGAAGTGTTGCTGTATCTGCTAAATAAAAGGACTTTATCAACAGCAGTGTGGCAATTGTGATTTAGAGGGCATGAAAACTAAGGAAAATCTGGTTATGGAAAATGACGTCCATAGAGATTGCATTTCAGGACGCTGCCAAATATTTACTTTTTGCTCAATCAGCTCAAAACTGAAGAGAGTTAAGCAGTGGATATGACAGATTAGTGTGATTTAATTTGTTTTAGTGATAAGCGTGCGGTCTCTTGAAAAAAAGCTTCCACATACAGACCCAGTTTTAAGTCGCTTTTCATGGACCGATCTGGGCTCAACGGTTTCGGTCATCCTACAAAATAAATTTTTGCCCAATCAACCTAAAATTTATATTTCTGTAATCAGTGACCCAAAAGCATTATTTGAGCAAAATTTGAAAGTTTTCGATTTTTCTCTCTTGCACGACCCCAGTTGATATTTATGCGGAGCCCCTCTTAAGCATTTCAATCAGGAGAGACTCAAGTGAAATCAAGAAAATTAATTATGCGTTGAGCATAAGTAGAATTCAATTCAATTCAATTTTATTTATAGCGCTTTACAGAGAGTAAAGGGCAGAGCACAGACTAATCCCTAATCCCCGATTAGCAGGCAAAAAACTCCCTGTAGGGAGAAAAAGCCTCGAACAGTGGTGAGAAAAAACTCCTCGGTGAGAAGAAATCTCAGGAGGAACCTGGCTATTCTGGGGAAGCCCATCCTCCGCTGCCTGAATAATAAATTGATGGTAAATTAGGAATGAGAGGATCAGGACAGCAGGAAGACAGCAGTCAGAATTAACATGCTTAAAATCAGACAAGTCTTTGGCGCTTGGACTCTTCGGGAAGACTCGTAGAGCAGGAGCACGGCTCAGAGCAGCAGCTGGAAAATCCCCCGAAGAGTCCAGACACTGGTGGCGGTGGTGGCTGAAGGCTGACAAAGCTGGAGCGGCAGTACGGAAGGTCTGATGGAGCAGGGTGGCGTTGGGGAGGAGGAGGGTCAGCAAAGGGCAGCACGAACGAACTAGAGCAGAGAAAAAGATACTTTTTTAAAAAGACAGCAATATAACGATTGGCTAGCGATGCGACTGAGGTGTGCCACGGTTGGATGAAAGAGATCAGCTGCTACACCAGCTGACTGCTCAATTGACAGCCCCAGACATTGACTGCAGAGGTTTATGGGCGAGCATGCGAGTGAATGAAGAGATAAACAGCTGACGTGTGCGAGAGGGAGTCTTCCTGACTGAACTTTCGCTAAGCTTCATTTGTGGGGATTTCAACACCCCATTATCAGATGCTAAACACCTCCCAAACAAATGGTACAAGCAAAGCTGCATTGTGGAGACAAGTTTCTTGAGTTGGAATTTGATTCCACTCTTGTTTAGTACAGGCTTCCAGCTGCTGGAGAGTTTTGGGTCTCCTTTGACAGACTTTTTGTTTAATTATGCGCCAAATGTTCTCAATCGGTGAAAGATCAGCACTGCAGGCAGGCCAGTTCAGCACACAGACTCTTCTACTACGAAGCCATGCTGTTGTAATAGCTGCAGCATGTGGTTTTGCATTGTCCAGCTGAAATACACAAGGTCTTCCCTGGAATAGATGTCGTCTGGAGGGGAACATATGTTGCTCTAAAACCTTTATATACCTTTCAGCATTGATGGTGCTTTTTAAAACATGCAAGTGTCCCACACCATATGCACTAATTTATCCCCATACCATCAGAGATGCAGGCTTTTGAACTGAACGCTGATAACAGGAGGGGTGGTCTTTCTCCTCTTTAGCCCGGAGGACACGATGCCCATGATTTTCAACAAGAATATCAAATTTGGACTCGTCTGACCACAGGACACTTTGCCACTTTGCTACTGTCCATTTTAAATGAGCCTTGGCCCACAGAACACGGCGGCGCTTCTGGGTCATGCTCAACAATGACTTCCTTTTTGCATGATAGAGTTTTAGGTGGCATCTATGGATGGCATGGCAGACTGTGTTTACAGACAGTGGTTTCTTGAAGTATTCCTGGGCCCATTGAGTAATGTCAATGACAGAATCATGCTGGTGAGTGATGCAGTGGCGTCTGAGGGCCCGAAGATCACAGGCATCCAGTAAAGGTTGGCCTCAGCCTTGTCCCTTACGCAGAGATTTTTCCAGTTTCTCTGAATCTTTTGATGTTGTTATGCACTGTCGATGATGAGACCTTCAAAGCCGTTGAGGAACATTGTTTTTATATTATTCCACAATTTTTTTACGCAAGCCTTCACGGGTTGGAGAGCCTCTGGCCATCTTTACTTCTGAGAGACTCAGCCTCTCTAAGACATCCCTTTTATAGCCAATCATGTTACACACCTGATGCCAGTTAACTTAATTATTTGCTAAATGTTCTTTCAGCTGATTCTCTTATTTGTTAATTGCTTTTTCAGCCCTTTTTTGCCGGTGTCCCAACTTTTTTGAGACCTGTTGCAGCCAGAAAATTTGAAATAAGCTCATTTTGTGGATAAAAATGTAAAATGTCTCAGTTTCAACATTTGAAATGTTATCCATGTTCTTTTGTAAATAACATATTGGCTCATGTGATCTGAAAGTCATTGCATTTTGATTTTATTCACAATTTACACTTCGTCCCAACTGTTTCGGAATTAGGGCTGTATATAGGCATTTGGCTGGTTTAAGTAGTTACAGAGATAGGTGGTGCCCATAGAGGTACTGGTGCAAGATAAATTTTAAGGTTTCAAACAGAGGTAAGCAACATATTATTTCAGTATATTCACTTAATACTTCTGAATGCAAGTAAAAAGTTGAAAACTCAAGGGAGAGCAGGGAAAAGGCTTGTATTCAGAAGTATTACGTGACTGCACAATGTTAATCGTTCCCCCTACTGGTGTCTAGAATTGATTGATTTTTTTCACATATACCACAACCAACAAACTCAACTCTCATGAATTTCTCTGTCATAGTTATTTTTCCAATATACTATTCAAATGTATTGAAATAATATGTTGCTTACCTCTGTTTGAATCCTTAAAATTTATCTTGCACCAGTACCTCTATGGGCACCACCTACCTCTGTAACTACGTAGTTAAACCAGCCAACTGCTACAGCAAAATCAGTGTTTTTGCCATGTGTACATTGCACATATTTCATTTGAAGAGATTTCCTGTGGCTCATGCCTGGTTTTGCGAGATCTGAATAAGGTGGTATGGTGGGGCGACACCTATTGGCATTACTAGGTAAACCGACATAGTGGCAAAACAAAATCAGTGTTTTCACAATGTTAATAAGACACATACTCCATTTCCAGAAACTTCATCATGGCACATGTCTGGTTTTGTCAGATATGACATATTGGTAACAGTGCCCATTATACTGATATATTTTTGAACATTAGTTCCCTTATGTAAGACCCACGCAGCTTGACCAAGGGAGGAAGAGCCCGGGTTGAAGGTTTATGCGTGTGGATTCCTAGTATTAGCACGCGCGACGTCCTGGCTGGTGCGAATCACAATAAAATGGATATATTTTCTCCGTTCAAGGACGGGGCACAAAAAAGCACAACGGTTACAATTAATCTGACTCCATAATAAATTTAGAATACCAAATTTAGTTATACCCTCGTTAAATATCTGACTCCAAATTAGAATTAGAATTTATAGTTTAGGGACACATGCGTGAATCTCAGGGCAGCTACGTCGCCAGACTCTTCTGTAAAAACCCAGTTACTCAACCGACGCCCCCGGGTAATAGCGCAGTTGCCGGATCTTAGTTCGGTGAGAGCTCTAGAGGATGGAAGAAATTACCATGATAGTAGCAACTTTGGCATAAACATATCATGAACCCAGATTTATGCACACCACAGGGCCCCTTAAGGGGATCGGCCAGGCACCGGCTTATAAGCCCAAGAAAGTCCTTAAGGTCAAAATCCCAGGACCGACACTACATAAACCCTTTATATGAGTAGACCGTAACTTGCAATCCAACTTAAAGCCCATCACTACCTTTAAAACATCAGCTAGCTAGTCTGGAATGATAAGGACTTACCCCCTAAGTACCGGTCGTAACGTGGCTAGAAAGGATAAAAGGATTAGGAGTCACGGAGACCACGCAAGCTTAAAGGAATAACAATAATTTATTCACCAGGTAGGCAAAAGCTTAAATAAAAAAAATCAACGTTAAGCCAATTACAAGCTACACATAATTTAGAAGAGGAGAATAAAGTCATACCTGGAGGAAAAGGATACACGCACTAATGTGCGCGGGAAGTTCGAAATACGATGTTACATCATTGAAAAGGCTACTCACGCACTTACGTACGCGGGGACAGATCGGATACGATCTTCCCTGAACAGCTCATTTCTCTTTCCTATAAACCAAACCAGCAACCCCCCTCCTCCAACCAGAGAGCCCCATAAGTTAACCAGGTGAGATATCGGGTTACAGGGCTCAGGACTGAGACATAGTCAGGCCATTTGGCTGTAAATGAGGGGTCATTCAGACAAAAGGAACTACACTTTATTACCCGAGAGGAGATTTTACCTTACCCAAATTTAGGGAGTTTCTAAAAGTGAATGAACTATAATTTCATTTGATACGAAACATATGCCATTCAACTCCTCGAATTGTAACAAAAACATATATATCAAACAAGCCAGGAAAATGGATGAATATGATATGGTTGTCATGAAAAAGTCTTAAGCTGAATTATTATACAGGGAAATTGTGTTATAAGTACAGAAGTGATTTCTTATCAGTATATTAAACATATGAGCATATTATGACGTTCCCAGAGGTTTAGATTATTTAAAACAGATAAGTTAGGGTCCAGTCTTACACAGATGATTGAGGGCAATATGGAGCACTGGGTAAGCCAAAGGCCTCCCATGCAAGGTGACATCAAAGGCGCAGAAACCATGCAAACCCCCACTCCCAGCTCAGAGGCTGGGTTTATTGCCTCCTCCTGTCCTGCATTCACAGATACAGTTTGCTCATACTTTGCATCCCCCAGTTCTGGTCTCCAGTCTCTTACGGGCATAAACCACCCCCACTTCCCTTCACGCAAACCCCAGCAAACAACAAGCTGCTTGTCATCAGGAACTCGACAATTTGTTATATTGCATGGCGTTGAAGTCTTTTGATGCTCAGAAGGCCCGCCAGTCTTGCTGCAGTGTCACAGATGCACTCATCAGTGCCAGCAGTGCTCCAACCCCCCTTTTCCCATCTTACACTTATATCCAGACATTGGCAAAGAGTGCCATAAAACTTCTTTGGCATGTTAAAATGTCCTGAGAGGGCTGGAGATTCAGCTAATTTCAAGGCTCTATCTTCTTGGTTAACATTTTTATGGGCCCCTGAACATCACTGCAAATGAGCGAATTGGAAATTTTGTCAAAATGTCTGTAGCCGCTGCTCCTAGATGGAGCATAGTGCCAAAGATGTTTCTAGTGTCCTTTGTTTAGCCCAAAAGAAGGTTCAAATTAATGGTCTACCCATCCCGACTGGTGTCTGGTTATTAATGTTAATCCACTGCACAAACAGAAAAAAATTAGCCCGCACCCAAATTTGGGAGCAAATATCTCGAAAAACCAAAAAAGTGCCAGACTAAATACCTCAACATTTTTCTCACCTTTAATGTCTGAAAAGGAAACAGGTGAGATGAATTTGGCACTGGTCTGGTTTAAAGATGGAAATAAGCCTGAATTTGTAAAAATATTTTTTCCCATGTACACAGATTTCTTGTCATTGCACATATAACTAACATGATCACCAGGTGGCACTTTCACATTACAAAAATTTGGGTATCCCAGTATCAAATACAATCATAACTTCTTTGGCACATTGAAGCAGTTATCCACAATATTCCTTCAAAAATGGGTATTTTTCCTCAAAAATGCTCAATTTGGTACCTGGCTTGTCCACTTCTTCTTTTTTTTAAAAGATTATTTTTTGGGATTTTCTCCTTTATTAGACAGTTGTATAGTAGAGAGAGACAGGAAAGCCAGGGAGAAGAATGGGGAAGACACGCGGCAAATGACCCGAGCTGGAATCGAGCCCAGGTCGCCACAGGAAGGACACAGCCCCAATGGTGCGCGCCCAGAGCGATGAGCCACCGGGGCACCCCGACTTGTCCACTTCTAGGTGGTGCTGTTGCCACAGCGATAAAAATTGTGAGCTCTAACGCGGAGATTTTCTTTTACTCGTATATGGGCACAATTCTGCCAAATTTCATGCAATGCTGAGATGTCAACTCCACTAAGTGTTGCAAAAGTGCCATTCTCTCAGAATATGGTTCTTAAATGTCTGTTCTCTTGTAAAGTTTTCTGTATGAAGTTGAGTTATATTCAGAATGTTTTATTATTTTATATTATCTCCTGTGTGGAGACAATAAATGAATAAATAAAAAGAATGCCTTTTCAGATGTGTAAGCTTTGCACATCATAGGCCTCATTTACATCGTCAGTGTAATGTGACCCAATTCCGATTTTTTGCTCTTATGTGGCACAGATCGGATATGCTTGTTGACAGTGTAAACAGGAAAAAGACGCATGCATTCGGATATTTTGAGATCGGATACAGGCCTCATTCATATGTGGAAATAAATCAGATATGTATCGGATATGTGCCAATGCGACCGTAACAGGCTGATTGGATTTTCTTACACATTGCGTCTCTAACGTCATCAAATCTGCGACCATTTAGCTTATTTTGTCGTATAAACAGTGAACGCACGGTAAATGAACAAGGTTCTATTATATTTGAGAAGCTGGCAGACTGAACATGGAGGCTGTCTCAAAACCCAGACATTCCTATGAACGACTGAAGAGGCAATAATTGCAGCATATGCACAAGATGCAACTGTGACCCTTTTCCTTCTTTTCTGCCTAAAAATCCTGGCAATGTTAGGCGAAGTTTTCATGCACTGCAACATTATCATCAAATATACTCAGTCAAAAAAAAAACTTCACACTCGTTTGGAGGTCATCAAACATACAAGAAAAGTGGTTTTAAATAATGATTTAATTCCATTCTGTACCCATGGTAAAACCATAAAAATCATGTTCATAATGTAACCAGTTCAAAATGATAAAATTTAAGAGAGTAAAAATGGTAAAAAATGAAAGCATGTCAAATGCCCTCCATGGCGTTCAAAAAAATTGAATGATGCGTAACACAGCTTAATGCGTCACCATATTTGAACCAACATGGCAAAGTTCCTAAAATTCTGTGGAGGGTTCCTTAATCTTCTGCCCAACACATCCCATACATGTTCCATGGGATTAAGGTTGGGAGACCTTGAGGGCCACTCCATGACATTGATGCGGCATTCCTAAGAAAATTCGCGTTAAATTGGCCGTATGAGGTCTGGCATTATCGTGTTGGAATGTCAGACCTGGGCCATGAGCTGCCATGAATGGCAAAAGCTCTGTATCCTGCAGCAGTTAGGTTTCCTTGAACGACCATCAGTCGGAACGGGCAGGACCATTAAAGGCACCCCAAACCATAACACTACCGCCCCCCAAAGCGGTCCACTTCCTGCACACAACACTGGGCGTTGCGTTCACCGCGTCTCCTCCAAACTCTAACTCTCCCATCAGCGAAGTGCAAAGTGAATCTGGATTTGTCACTAAAAACGACCCTATTCCAATCACGCTGAGTCCATCTCAGATGTCGTTGTGCCCAGAGAAGCCGTTAACGTCGGTGTAACTGGGTTAAAATTGGTCCACGATATGGCCTACGTGCGCGGAGACGAGCAGTGCGCGAAGCGATTCACGTATGGTTTGGGGCAGTCACACGACCTCTAAACAATTCCTTCCTAGTGGGCGTTGCAGTGAGAAATCGATTACGCAAAATGGCGTAAGACGATTTGTCAGTCTTCTGCTTGTGTCGTCACATCGTGGTCTACCCGAACGAGGTCGGTCTGCTGTGGTGCCAGTTTGTTGGAGACGTGTCCGAAGATCATGGATAGTCCGTCGACTGCATCCCATAACCCTGGCAACGTCAGTGACCGATGTTCCCGTATTCAGCATGCCAATGGCACGTTCACGTTGAATGTTTGACAGTCATGGCATTGCAAATCAACGGATAATTGACTCTAAGAACTTGTTTTTCCGAGATGTCACTCTACCGTGCTAACGTGGGCTCAAATGCACGTGTCTCATAAGGTCACGTGACTAGGAACACGAGGAAACATGCTTTTACCTTGATGTATGCTCGCACGTGCTGCATGCTTGTGCACGTCGGAGTTGCTGTGTGTCATGATGTCTTTGACAACGCATTTACCCCTAATAATAATAATAATATCTCTTGTATTAAGTTTCAAGAAAATATTTAGAAATTTATGAGTGTGAAGTTTCTTTTTTGACTGAGTATATATCGTCTGCCTGCTGGTAAAACCTTGTATCTTCAAAATGATAAACTTTACAGGAAAATAAAAAATAAATTAATATAAGTTAAAATATAAATAAAATAAAAAATGTTTAATTTTGCATGTAAGAATAGTGGACATACGAGTTTTTGGTTCTTATCAATTTGGAGATACGAGGTTTTATCAGCAGGCCAACAATATGTCAGCATCATCAATTTTTTGGCTTAGCAGTTAGCGCTTGGTGCAGAAGTAGGCGTAGCCTAAAGTTTAGTAAAAACTAAAAGTAGGCATGTGCGATGTTTCAGATGTTGAAGGCAAGTGTAATCGCGTGAATCAGATATGGGTCACTTGATAAAATATGTGTAACCGCACGGTAAAAAAAAATCGGATTCAGGCAGCAAATCTGATCCGGGCATCAAGACTTACAGTGTAAATACGCCCATAGACACTAATGCAACCCAATACCATCAGAGATGTAGGCTTTTGAACTGTGCGCTGATAACAAGCTGGTTAGTCCCTCTCCTCTTTAGACCGCATGACACAGTGTTACGGCTGGCTCATCACCGCTACATAAAAAAAGGACCACTGACAACAAAATAACCGTTCAAATAACGAAATATTTATTGAGGATAATTCAAAAAAAGTAGACTGTATCTAGGGGAATGAATGAATGCATACCAGTAATCAATGAATAGCAGAAACTAACAGCGTGCGTATAAAAATGAGAGAGGAGCAAGCAGAGCAACATTCAAGCTGCAAACAAGCTAGCTGCCAGACTGATCTGGCCGTTCCTTTGTACCCACACCAGCGCCAGGTGTGGATAATCAGCAATCAGCGATCCTGCTGCTACCTACAGCCTAGGCATGGCCACTACCAAGACTGCAGGGGCGCAGGGGGTCGTAACACACGGCGTCCGTGGTTTCTAAAAAGAATTTCAAAGTTTGATTTATCTGACCATAGAAAAGTTTTCCATTCTGCCTCAGTCCATTTTAAACAAACTTTGGCCCAGAGAAAACGGCAGCGTTTCTGGATTGTGTTCACATATGGCTTCTTCTTTGCATGATACAGCTTTAGCTTGCATTTGTAGATTGCACAGCAAACTGTGTTCACAAAAATGATTTCTGGAAGTGTTCCTGAGCCCATGCAGTGTATTCCAGTCCAGAATCATTTCTGTTTTTAATGCAGTGCTGCCTGAGGGCCCAAAGATCACGAGCATCCAATATTGACCTTTGGACTTGTCCCTTGAGCCCAGAGATTTCTCCAGATTGTCTGAATCTTTTGATGATATAATGTACAGTAGATTCAAAGTCTTCACAATTTTACATTGAGGAACATTTTTCTGAAATTGCTCCACAATTTTTGGACGCAGTTTTTGCAGATTGGTGAATCTCTGTCCATCTTTACTTCTGAGAGACTCTGCCTCTCTAAATTGCTCTTTCTTTACCCAGTTATATTACTGACCTGTTGCCAATTAACCTTATTAGTTGCAAAATGCTCCTCCAGCTGTTTTTTTTTAATGAGTACCACTTACTTCTCCAGCCTTTTGTTGCCTCTCTCTCAACTTTTGTGATGTGTTGCTGCCATCAAATTCAAAATGAGCTAACATTTTTCATGAAATGGCAAAATGTTTCACTGTAAACATCTGATATGTTGTCTATGTTCTATTGTGAATAATATGTGAGTTTATGAGATTTGCAAATTATTGCATTGTTTTTATTTACAATTTACACAGCATCCCAAATTTTTTTTATTGGGTTGTACTTGATTTCTAAATTATCTTCATTTTGTTAATTGTATAATCATCACTGCAAACTACTGTATTTGGAACTACTTTCAATGATCTCACTGAGATGAAATGTTTTTTTTTTTTTTTTTTTTATCTTAATCTCTGCTGCTATTTGCAGCATAATATGAACCCTAAGGGGACATCCTTCGTCAGCAGATGGCCTTCATGAAAGAAGCAGAATCACTGACTGAGAAACCAGAGGAAGACATAAATGTGGGTTGCATGTCAGCACATTCAACAACACTCATAACAAGCGTCTTGGTAAGTTGTCAATGTTGCATAATGTTTTGGAAATGAGTTTTTATGGAACTACTTTCAGCATTCCAATGTTCTGAACTGCATGCTGTTCATTTTTTTTAGGCACCCCACAGGAAACTACCAAAATGAATCACTCCATGTTGGACATGATGTTGATATTCACTTCATATGGATCAGTACTCTCGCTCAATCACTGTTTTTTTGCACTCGGTTTTCTAGTGTACATTCTTGCAATTTTGTGTAATGTTTCTCTGATGCTGCTTATCTATTTTGAATCCAGCCTACATAAGCCCATGTACATTTTTTTGTTCAATTTGGCAGTGAATGGACTGATAGGAAGCTCTACTGTTTGGCCAAAAATCATGGGAAACCTTCTTTCACACACACAAGATATCTCATTCCTAGGCTGTCTAGTTCAGATCTTTGGGGGCTATTTCTTTGTATCTTCATCATATACTGCCTTCTCAGTCATGGCTTATGATCGATACATCTCAATTTGCAAGCCTTTGGAGTACCACAGCATCATGACTCCCAATAATGTGAAAACACTCTTGACAGCAGCCAACATTGTTCCTTTCTCCTGTGTATCCATTCAAATGTATCTGACCTCCCAACTACGACTGTGTGGGAACACCATTCACAATCTGTTCTGTGATAACTTGGCAATCCTCAGTCTCTCCTGTGTGAAAAGTGCTGTTGTAAATATCTACGGCATTTGCCTCTCTGCAGGCTTGGTTGGCTTCCCTTGTTTTATTGTGCTTCTCTCCTATGCGAAGATCATCACTGTGAGTGTGAAAACCTCAAAGGATGCACAAAAAAAAGCACTCAGCACCTGCTCTCCTCATTTAATCACCTTTATGAATTTATCCCTGTCATCTCTGCTCTTTGTGATCTATCACAGATACACTTCATCTCTACCAGCAGAGATGTATATATTAACAACAATTGATCTTTTTGTGATTCCCCCAGTGTTCAATCCAGTCATATATGGAATAAAAACCCAAGAGATTAGGAAATGTTTTGTAAAAACAGTTCGGAAAAAAAGGCAGATTTTTCTGAATTTTACGAGACACTAACTTCACAGTCAGATTTTCAGTAACGACTGCAATATTAAACGACACTAAAAAAGTAAATCTTAAAAGTTCCTGAAAAAAAGCTCTGTACTGATATGATGAAATACTCATAATTACTCAATGATTACAACGAGCCAGAAAAACTGTGCTGTCTTGTTGTATGGGTGTTCCTTTGTCCAGAGAAGAAACAAGTCCCCAACACCAAAAATACTAAAGGCTTCACTAGTGCTTCCTAAGGTACTTCTTCATCCTGGCTCAATGTTATAAAAATTCAATGTTCAAATTACAGATCCCACTGTAAAAAACACAGTATTCTTAAACTTGCATGTGAAACCAAAACAAAATGCTGGCCTGTGCCTCTCTCTGATTTACTCATATTTTAGTGACTGTCCAGCCAGCAGTCATGGCATAAGCCACAAGTCACCATTTCTGCCAGGGTGCATAATGTGAAATTGGTAACACCATATTCTTTTCACTAGGACATGGGTTGTCCTCTGCAATGCAAGCTTTTAATGGCATTATTTTGGTCCCATTGTGCAGAATTAATAACTTCTGAGGCATAAGAGCACTAGATTGACAGAACACAGTAATGCATGCATATTAGGCTAAGGAAAAGTGTGTGGGATAATTTGACTAATTATTAATCCCATGATTGCATTTTGTAGTTGAATCACTATTGGCATTACACATATTGTTTTATTGGAAATATAAAATAATGGTTAAAATGAATGCATTTGTTTGCAGATCAGTGACAAATAAGCAGATAAAGTTGACAAAAAAAAAAAAATAGGTTTGAAATGCAAATAAATACTATTCTTACCTATATTAGAATGATACTTGCTTATTTCAAAAATTTTACTTTCAAACTATGACAATAATACATTTTTATTTAGAATAGTGTTGGCATGACTTAAAAAAATGTCATACTGAATTACAATAGTGAATTTCTCAATTGTGCCTTTTTTTGCTGTTATTATCATGAAAATAGTGCATAAGTATACCCAGTAAGGTCTTAAATTATGCAAGTATTATAATGCTCACGAAAATGAAACATGGGTGTTTTTACTTATTTTATAAAACTGTTTCTTGTTAAACAAAGGCCCATTTGTTCCCTCACCCAAAACCTAAAGCAGTGAGGGGAAAATATCTGACAGTACTTCACAGATCATGCCACCACACTATTATTGTATCTCCCCAACGAAGATAGTCGGGAGGTACTATGGTTTAGTTCCGGGCCCGCCCCCCCCCATGCCACCGCCACCTCATTTCGCAGACAAGGACAATGCTCAAGACTGATTTTCGTCAATTTCGGACGTCCAATATGGCTGCCGGCGGCCATTTTGTCCAAAATTTTTTATGTTCCAGGCTCTGGAAGCCATAATTATTATAGGAATGTTTTCAAATTTTACACAGGCGAAGATATATATATGAAAATGCTCAAGACCGATTTTCATCAATTTCGGACGTCCAATATGGCTGCCGGCGGCCATTTTGTTTGAAATTCGGGGATCAGGGAGATACACGACTCGGTCCCTGTGGCGACTGAGTTATCTAGTTGTGATCTACTTTCAATTAAATGAGATAAAACATTTCTTTTACCAATAAAAAACCATGTTTTCCAGCCTGACTGAAATCATTACATGGGATAACATTCTAGGCCATATGATGGCATCCATCTGCTGCAATCTCAGAACAGCTTTATTGATATTGATATTGATATACATTGATGATCATTTTTGAGCAATAAAAGTAAGAGGCAGTGAGAAATTGTTTTTCAAAAAATATATATATTTAGTCTGCGTAATGTTATAATCCTGATATTTCAATGTATCAACATGAACACAGAGATTTTAAAGCATCAAAGAATTGTATATCATACATATATTGTATAATGGTTATGTTTTATACTTACTCTTGAAAAATTAACAAAAGTAACTGAATCCGAGGGCTAAAACATTTAACTAAATAACTTTGCAACTATAACTTGATGCATAATGGCCTATTGATTACTTTTACAACAGAAGATCGCCATAGTGTTCACTTGAATGAGTTTTTGTTTTAAATGAAATACACTCATTACTTTGCGGTTACGGTTGATAAAAAATTCAATCAACCAACCTTAGACCTACTGATTAATCTGAGAATACTACATTTCTACAGCTGTATATAGAAAAGAAAACTGTATTTTCAATTAACCGGGCTGGTTACTTTGCTGTTCTATTGGCTGTAATACCTTGCCCTCTGTTTGCTACAAATTGCTCCCACGCTAATGGATCATTGTTCTTACGGGCTCTGAACTTCACTGATCTTTCGTTGTGGGAAATCAGCTTCAAGAACTCACCAGCCCATATAAAACATAAACATATTGTAAACAACAAATGAAATGAAGTACACACAATTAGGTTCCTATCATGGCCGTATCCAGGGGGGTGCAGGGTTGGGGCCCGCCCCCCCAGCTCCTCCTGACTAAGGGGCTGTCCCATTTCTCCACACTTGGCTGAATGTGCTTGGTTAGGGACACACTTTGGTGACGTTTTGCCACGTGGAACCTAAATTTGCCTCTATTGTACAAGCACGAATTAAGTGTCCAAGTACGCGGGGATATTTAAAAGCAATTGGGCATACTTGACAACGCATATGAAACTCACGCATATGACCATCTCCACACGCTCTCACGACATGCGTCCTATTTCTCACAATGTGAAAAAAAAAATATAAATAATAATAAAATTTTATTTTGAAATAAGGGCCTAAATATAATAACAAACATTAAGATATGTGGATATCATTTCAATACCGGCATATCATTTACTTGTTTACATGATTTATGCTTTTTAATTTCCTCCTGCTTCAGCAGGCTTTTAACAGCATTTTTCAAATGGATTTTCTTGATGTTTCTAATTGGCTGGTTGAACATTGGCAACGAAGTCTGTAGCTCCACTCCACAGTCACTGATAAAAGTGATATCAACCAGAAGTTTCTTGCCACGCTCGTCTCGCCTCGAGTAATTTTCAGGCATGTTCGATATCGATTTCATTAACTTTTGATTGTACAATTAGTTTCTACTATTAAACACTAATATTCCATACCTTAATTTAAACTTATACTTTCATTTGTACTCTTCATATTTTATCCTTGACATAGTCTTTCAGTTAACATAAATAGGTAAGCTTTTCCTGTTAGCTTGGTTATCCATAACCACTTTTTTCTGATTTGCATACGAGTTTGTTTAAAGGAAGAAAGAAAAAAATTATGCATCAATTTGTAATCACCAAAGCATCTACTAGCTCAGACATGTCTAGTGCAAGACCTACTCAAGAGCAGGCAGAGCACGCTAGTGTTAGCTTTTCTTCCTCTCATGGCGTGGAGAATAATGCTACTTCGGGTGATACAGTCAGCAAGCATGGTCTTAACGACAAGGCTGCAACGCAGCCAATGTTAAAAACGTGCCTAATGTGGATTTGTTGCCAAGATCCTCGGGCAGTCAACTCAAGTTGGTAACCGCTCTCGACTATGGTTAGAGTACCCAGTAAAGCTAGATGCATATTTCGGTTTCCCCAGTTGGAAGTTTGCGGCTAAAAATGACAAATACATCACATTCACTAGACGAGGTTTCACTAATTGGAAAACGGCATTAGAGTCTGACTGGGGATTCATTTAACATGCCTCTTGCCCAGTGGTTCTCAAACTCGGTCCTGGAGGACCACTGTCACTGTGGATGCTGGTTTTCATTGAAACCACAAATGCAACCCTAGAATTCTATTAAGCTGTTGTTTTGTTTTAATTAGTTGGATTTTTTTTACCCTCTAACTTCACATTATGAGAGAAATGCTGTGCCTGCCATGGGAAATGAAAGCCCCATGTCCATATTGTGTTTATAATGCTACAATACAAGTAATTGCACAAAGTCTAATATATTTACTAAACCAAGTCATACAAAAGTTAATTATTGAGCCCTACACAATCTTAAAGTTCAGATTTTTTTTTTTTTACAATATAAACACAAAACAGGTGCAAGTCATTAACAATTGCTCTGCCTTCTAACTCCTCATTATCAAATAAATGGTTCAATTTAGTGACCATTCATCAATAATTATACTAATCAAGAGCCTACTGATATTTTGAAAGTTATTTGGTACATTTGTTTAAATTTCTCTATTATTATTCTGCAGTTTATAGTATTGCATGATGTGAATATGAAACTTTAATTGTTCAAAAAATGCATAACTATTTTTGACAATATTATCTAAAAGGGTATTGAAGAAAAAAGTAACAACTCATTGAAATTCCATGGTTGCATTTGTGGTTGGAATGAAAACCTGCATACACTGCAGTCCCCCAGGACTGAGTTTGAGAAGCACTGCTCTAGCCATTGCCATGTACAAGTCTCATACTAATGGGCAGAAATGAGAAAGAGACCAGCAACTGGAGGAACTATTGCTCATCAGTTAGGCCCAAACCATACTGAGAGGAATAGATACAGTACTACATTAAAAGCAAAGGAGAGACTAAGGTTTCTTGCTGTTAATGAGTTGCCCCTCCATGGAACCTCTGAGAGCCCTCTGTCTATGAATGATGATTTCTCTGCTGGGCTTTTCCTGAAGCTGTTTGAGTACACACTCATAAAGGATGCTAAGCTTAGAGAGATCACTAGTAGTAAACCTCAAAATGCAAAGTATACTTCTCATAGTTTGCAAAATAAGATTATTGAAACCCTTGCAAATTTGGTGTTGCCTCAGATTAAAAACAAATATGACCATGCTGACACAACAGGGTTTTGCATTAAAAGTGATAGGTGCAACAAATAAAATCTATCAATAATTAGTTTTTTCTGTAATTCTCTCCTTCCACTTTGACTTCACTAGCACTTACACTTAGCACTCTCCTCTTCTGGTGGTGTGTTGCTACTCTTTTATTCATTCGAGGTTCTTCATTGTAACTTGCAATCCTTTCATCATTTTGTAAGTCGCTTTGGATAATAGCGTCTGCTAAATGGAAATGTAAATGTATTAACAAATACTAAACATTTTGAAAAAGAAGTGGCATAGTTTTTTTTTTCTTGAGTGTATGGAGGGATGGGTTTGGGGGGGGGGGTTTAGGCTTCAGTATACCGACAGCTAGAAACTAGACAACCACTGTGTACTATTACACCCCCCAGAAATTTTCACTGCACCCCCAGTCAAAGCAGGCTGCATCCGGCCCTGGTTCCTATACATTTTCTGTCAGCATTATGACCACCTGCTCAATTTTCAAAAATGTCCCACTTTTGTTGGTCCGAGTCAAACAGCCCTGACCCAAGAGACGTGGACTCCACTTGACCTCTGAAGGTGTAGGCAGGGGTCTGACATCAAGACAGATGAGCAAAGATCCTTTAAGTCCAGTAGGCAAAAGTCATAGTCTGTGAACAAACCTATTTGTCCAGGGCATCCAAACACAGATGCTCAATTGCATTGAGATTCAGGCCGTAATTTTTCAAATCTTGGCAAGAATCGATCTGACAAACCTGTGAATACAGAACCGCGGCAAACCACTGTTAGGGTATGCAAAAAAGGCGTTTGCATAAAGATCATTTGCGTTCATCGGCTATGCAAAAATGAAAGGTTTCAGTTTATGCTGGAGGAAAGCACATGCCCCCCAGGGAGCAGGTTTTTGATGTCATCTGAAACCACAAAATCATGTACCCAAGCTATGATATGATATAATCAAACCCATTTAGTACAGTTGTTGCTTTCCAGTTAAAACTCTGACCTGTCAGTATGTGGTAATGGCCAGTCCTGACGATCAGAATGACCAAACTGCCTATCGATCTCCAGGGGCACGTATAGACATTTGAAACACCAGAGACTGAGCCCCAAAGACAGGACGTGATTTGGTGCAGATTGAAATTAATTAATTTGTCAATGGTATAATGAAGTCTCACACCTGGATTAAATCAAATTCAGTGTATAGGCCTAAAATTTCACATTTCAAAGAAATAACTAATGCAAAAACTGCATGTCATATCGGATACAGAACTGAACGTTAACATTAAATGAAAAAATGCCATGATGATTCTATCTCTTTTTAATGTATGCTCTTATGACCCTGCTATAAGTGTCTGTATAAAAGCCCTTCCAAATCATTTAAGGCCAAAAATAATAAATATTTAACACTGAACATTTTTTTAAGAGACATAAACCGCAAAACAAACTGACAGTTGCTCAAAATTATTGTCCCTTCCCTTTTGCAGCCAAATAGCATACATGCTGGATTCTTGGAATTCAGCCACAATACTCTCAGTGGTTTCTTCAGCACAACACCAAATCATCTGTAACATTTCATAGAAAGGTGTTCAAAATTTGACTTGTGACCAGGGAAAAAAGAGGAACTAACTGCCCATGAACCACAATGAGCAGTTCTTGAGTAACTCTAATCAGATTTTTATAATATGATTAGTTAATTGAAGAACAAATAAGGAACAAAGAGTTAGCTGATCTATAAAATTTGATTGGGAGTTACTCAAAAAATGAACTGCCTGTTAACTAATGGTGTACCCCCAGTTAGTTTTTTTTTTTGTTGTTCCTCAAATAATAATCATTAGCTACTTTTTAAAGGTGACTAAGAGTTCCTCAAGAACTTCCATTTAAAACTTAGACCTGTCATCTAGAATGAGTGGTTCTCAACGATCAGAATGGGGAAACCGTGTGTGATGGCTTTTGTTCCAACCACATTTGAAATTGTAGGATTTTAACAAAGACTGTTAATTTGTCTTAATTATGTGCATTTAATGTTTAGAGCAGTTATTTGCCCTCTTAACCCTGGATTTAACAAAATATATATTTGCCATCAAGAATTTCAAAAAATACCATTGGCAAATTGCAGTATTTCGGAAATAACAGCATAAAATGAGATGAAAAAATGCCCTGATAATTCCAATCAAATTAATGATGTAGTTGGCCCTCTAATTAGTGAAAAAACTACTTGGCTCATCATGACAAAAAATATCCATTTACAAACCAGTTTTTTTTTTTTTGTGTTATGCTGATCTGATTAAGTTCACCTGAAGCTTTTTGAAAGAACTTGAAACAGTTGTGTCCAGCAGCCTAATCTGGGGTTTATTGATTTCCTCAGTGTATAATTTGATCTGTTTGACATGTTATGTTACTTGACATTACTTTGACTAGTATTGCAATAAACACACTATCTTCAAGGGTGTTTTATTTTTTCATTGCATGTATGGATGTTCCTATGTAACATTTGAACTAAAGAGATATATTAACAAAGAGTCTGAACATGAAAAATTTGACTAATTAAGACAGTCACTGTTAACTTAAAGTTCTACAATTGCAATTGTGGTAGGAACAAAAGCCAGCACACACATGGGGTCCCCAGGACCGACGTTGAGAACCACTGATCTAGAGCACTTCCGTGACCGTGGCGAGCAGAGGTTCGTTTCTCAACAGATAAATAAGAAAATAAGATGCACCATGCTGACTCTGTGTTGTGCTGTGTCTAAAGAGTCTACCACGAGCTCGGTCTGGATGCTTTGCATCTTCACCTTGCATACACCAAACACATTTACCTTTGTCGTGGAGCGGTCCACCCACTGATGAACGAAGACACTTTGGTGGAGGAGGTGCCTCTGCCTCCTCATCACACAAACTTGAACTTGATGCGTGACTTGAACGTTCACCAAAGTTACTTTTTTTTTCGTTTACGCTGTTGGACTTTCTTTAGATGGGCTGATGACAAAATTGTAATTTAACAAGAATTGTGCATGTAATACCCATCTGACCCATTTTCCCATAGAGTGCTTTCAAAAATGTCCCCATATTTGTCCAACCCACACCAGTTCTTGGCTTTTGTTCTTAAACTGTCCCATTTACTTTGGGAAATGGTGTCTGATGATGAGCACACCTTGCCACACTTCAGTACACATTCATAGGACATATTGGACCGATGTATTGCAGACTTCCAGATTCTCTGTTTCGAATCACTGCTGTATCTGCTCTAGTGTGAATGAATGAATGAATCACTGCTGTATCTGCTCTAGGGACAGGTAGCCATAGGACACCTGAAAGGAAAGAAAAAAATAAATGTAAATACCATTACATGATATGTGAAAGTATCCGCATTTACTCACCTTGGAAATCAACAGGAACACACTTTGGAGACCTAGAAATGGAGAAACACAAGATAAGAGCGTGCAACATCATGAAGCCTTGTCAGCTGTAATGAAAATAAAGGTCAGAACTATATCAAATCATAGGAAAGATTCAAAATATGAATTCCTCAACCCCTAAAACACCAGAAATGATGTATTGGAATACACAATTGTCCAAATCAGTGAAAAACCACTTTTCAAGGTGGCTGATGGTGGCCATCTTGGATTTTGGCCCCCCACGGAGTTAGCCCACACTTTTGAGAGGGTCACCCTCACTAATTTTCTTATTTAACCTCGAAAGAAGACAAATCCGTTGAGAAACGAACCTCCGCTCACCACGGTCACTGAAGTGCTCTAGATGACCCAACTAAATAATGATTTCAAAGCAGTAAATTCCTCATTTCTTCCTTATTTGTTCCCTGGTAACTACTCAAATTGTATACCTTATTGTAAAATGAAATGAAAAAATGTCAAGTCTGTGATGTGTTTGAAAGGCAAGTGGCATTAGAGGGCATGTAATGCTGAGGCAGCAAACAATTCTGGGACTTAATTTTGCCAATTGTGTCTCATTTTTGTTCTCTGTAAAAGAATCTTTCTTTAAAGCTTTACAGCATACTTGCTCATTTCATTCCAAAGTGGATCTTTATTTCAATAAGACATTAATTAACTTTATCCCGTTAGGCCTATTCTACTTTTGTGACTTCAAACATCAAAATGACATTTACTGCAAAGTTTGCCATCCCTATCACTGTTCAAAGCCATGTGCCCACTACAGAGTTCTTACCACGTAACGGAATTTAAAAACATGGTAGACAACCGACATCACAACAGATTTCACGAATGAGTTAAACTGACTTTGAATGTGTTAATCCCACACACTAACAATTTGTCAAAGCCACACACTTGACGTTTCCTTGACTTCCTAAAGAGGTATATGAGCAGAATGGACTACTGTGTGGGCATAAATAATGAAAATCGGTTAAATCTGTCGCAATATCCCAAGTTTTTAAAATCAGTTCGTCAACGCTAAGCAATGAAAACCCTCTAATGTTAGAGTACACCAACAGAGGCGTTGCCAGGATGTCAAGCATGGGTGGGCATTTGTCCTCTATGGGGGGGCAAAAAAAGAACCTATAAATCGGCGTAAAATACAACATGCACAACATCTTGAAACTATATCAGTGGCGGCTGGTGAACTGGCAATAGGGGAGGCTCAAACCCATCCCTTGAAAATAATGGTTGGTCATGATCTGTTTTCAATCATTCATTTAGATTACCATTACAAAAGCTCAGAAAACTCTCAACATTAACAGGTGTGGCCAGTTTTCATTAATAACGCACACCTGCCAACTCTCATGCATTCCGTGTGAGTTTTAGTGGTATATTTACGTTCCTCAGCTGTAGTCAGCAATAATTCAATCAACGCATGTGTAAGAGATTCTCGCACGGAATTGTCTTTGTGCATGGAGGTTTATCAGTTTCACCTGCGTTATGACTCTGGACTTCTCACGCTTTTCTTTACTCAGGGGTTGGAAGCAATGCATGTGTTTCAAGATCTTTAAACTGTTTCAATGAAATAAGATCATTGGAATCAATAAAATTGCATAAAGACGTTGCAAATGATCTTATTTCATTTAAACCACCTAATTCCTGTTCTAATGATGTGCGTCGCCATGAGAACCCTGACGGTCTCCTACTTCCGGTCATTGCTCACTGTACTGAAGAGAGATCTGCAGGCTGAATGCGTTCAGGCTCCACTTGTTCCGTTGTTGGTTGTACCAATAACTCAAAAAACATAAAACGTTTGTATGGAAACAGAGTGCCTTATTTACAAGGTGATTAGGAAAGATTGGTCTTGCCCAGCACCTTACAGTCTACACTCGATGCCAGCGAGTAGGCGCTTGGAGTGGCTAGCCGCGCGAAGACCGAAGTATCCACCCAAGAGGATAAACGTATGCTCACACCATTTCGTAGAAAAGCGCCCGATGAATGAACGGGATGATCATCCCGATCTCTCTGTATTATACATGATACAGTCCCCTGATATGTCAAATCAAAGATCCGTCCAACAAGTATCCTTTTTTTCGAACAAAAAGCAGTATTGTCAGCCAGTGGTCAGTTTGGTTTTCCGGTGAAGTAACCAGCGTTTGCCATGTAATTTGTGGCCATCTACGGTCACCCGCGGGATGCATACTGAAACCCACATATTTAGCAGTTATACAGGCTAACGTTAGCACTTTTGAACAAGTTGACATTGAGCAGTGGAGGGGCTTACCAGTAGTGTTAGTGAATATTGAAAGGTGCATAATCGTAATCCTGGTTTTTGTAAAAACCTCAGCTTTAGTCGACTATATTTTTGTGGCAAATACTTGGCTTGTCAGCTACAGCAGTTGAAGAATTGGACTGAAATCTTTATTTCGTTCCATGCATTGATGATTTCCAGCCTGTGAAGTGAAGCTTGGGGACTGTACTTCCGTGCTCTGAATAATGATTGTTGCCCACAGCTAACGTGATATCATTCAGTAGTGGAGCGGGTGACGGCTGGGTTTTTACCCTTGTTCAAAACAAAGAAACTGCTTGCCAGACTATTTGCTGAATTAAAAGCATTTTGATATGCAGTTTGCTAGCTAATCAGTTCCTGCATATGAATTGCAACTCTCTGTCTTGTCACGCTTTTTTTTTTACTTTGGCTGTGGGAACGTGTGGAGCCACCCAAATAAATATCACGTCCTCGTCAAGCTAAAGAATGTTTTGGCCGAATAAAAAATAGATTAGCTAGCCTCCACATTTGAATATACACTGTATGTATGTGCATGTACACATCGCACTGTACCACAGACACTAGCCACAAGCTACTACTTGGTTCGATGAAAACCTTAAGCAACAGTTCGACAAGAGGGCGGAGACCGGTGAGTCCGTTGAACCACTATGAATCATGGGAGATAGAACTTTCAGGGATTAAAGTGGATATGAGCAGCGTAGACGTGACCTCAGACTGAGTTAAGACGGCAGTCTAAGAGAATGGGAGGGTCCTTAGTAATTTGAGAGTACCCATTAGTTAGGTTCACATCAGAATAGACTGGCAAAGGAATCCAACAATCACACAGTGATAGATAGATGCAGCATACGTAAAGCGCTCTCTTAATGGCTGTCTACACCTGTGAATCACGTGGGATATCGCGTGTTTGCTGTCAAATAGTAGTAAATGAATTTTTTATCTTGAGTTTTCTTTGGGTGGGCAGAACTTTTCTCGGGGTGGGCATGCCCCCCCTTGGTAACGCCCCTGTACACCAATGTGGTTGATCAAGCTAGCTCATGTAGCGGTAGCTAACCACAACGAGAAAAAGTTCACTGTTCACTTTGCCAGATGCAAAAGACATGATGTATTAATATTTTATCAACAACGGAAGGCTTCTTTCTAATTAATGAATTCTGGACCATTCCCAAAATGGAGGAGAGTATTGGGTGGAACTGCGGATAGGAGATTGGGGCAATGTGATGTTGGACTTGGTCTGAGAATGTGCGAGCGTTGGGCATACCCAGGTGGCGAGACTCAGGGTGGGGCTCACGTCTCTTGTCGGAATCCGTGTGGCTCTTAAGCCCCCAAAAGTGTTAATGGATCAACAAGAGATGGGCTGTACGTACTTCATCAACATTATTGCGAATATAGCTTGCATATGAATTCGAAGTCCAGCGACCGAGGATTTTAACCAGGTGGTCCGGCACTCCTCACTTGGATGCTGTGGTGGCGGCGCCAATGCGGAAGCGGAAGTATTTGGGTGGAATGTCAGATCTAATTAAATCATGACGGAAATGGTAGAGGAACCAGTGGCGAGTGGCTACGGCCCCGGTGTCGATCATGACTAATGGGTCTTGGGGAGAAGCTTGGTAATTATATCTTGAGGTGACGTAGTTTGATATTGGCTCGAAAGGACTGAGGGCAGAGTCTAGGCGAAATAGGAATATGGGCTGAGAAATGCCTAACTGATCTGTTTTACTACTCTTTATCTTGAACATGAGGAAGTCGGTGGAGTAGACTGAGATATCGTTAGGGTGGCATCATGAGAAGGATTATAATTAGCGGAGAGCGGAGCGAACTCAGCACATCTCAAACCAAAGAAGGCCAATAGAAACATGGCTTCTAGAGTGGAATCCGTGGAAGGAGAATGGTACCTTGAGCACAGCGTCTGGGTGCGGCGAGAGAGGTCTGCCGTCAGGAGAAAATGTTTTGTCAGAGTGGGAGGTTCTTGTTAACGTAAACCTTTCAGTAGTGTTTGCACGTGAGTGGGAAATAGACAAGTATGGATAACCAGTGGCCTATTTGACGAAGAAGTTCATGCCGTTTAGGTAGACTTGAATTGAGGCTGGTCGAACATGGTTCATGGAGTGAATGAACAAAATGAAGCTCGTAATGGAAATGACAGTGAGTGCCAGGAATAGCAGTAGGAGGGCTGAATTGAATTTCTTGAATTGCTTCCATCCTGCGAGGAATGGGGAAGGTGAGCGTGGAGCGAACCCATTTAGGATGGCATCTGGAGATAAAGCGGCAAATGGCTCGAGTTGTGGAGACAGGGGTGGACGGTCGCAGAAAACGGAGGAAGCGGAGTGGGGTGAATGTCCGACTGTGGAGCCAAGCGTCTGAATTTCTGCCAAGAGAAGCGGGATGGGGCGTCAGCGATGGCATTTTTATAGCCAGGAATATGTGCGGCTTTGAGCGTGAACTGGTGTTCTGCATAAATTACGGCTAGTTTCCTGAGGAACGGCATGAACGAGAGGAAGCGGGAACGGCCTTTGTTTGCGATGTCTACTGTGATCGAGTAGTCATAATGTATGGTTATACATTTGGCGGCCCATTTGTGACCCCGAATGAGGAAGGAAACGATGATAGGATATGATGAGGCGAACAGCGAACTACTAGCACCCCTTCCAGGAAATGCCAAAGGAACCCCCAAAAAACGTGGGTCGAGTGGGACGACCCTAAGCGTTTGGGATATCAGCTTTAGCCAACCAGGCGCTGTGACCGGTGAGGCGGATGACAGTGGTGAGACGAAGGACAGTCAGTAAAGGGTTAACCGCTGCTGGGCAAGCAGCCAATCGGGTTGCAGGGAGCGACGTGCTTGAGCGTGGAGACGGCAGATGGACAGTGTGCAGGCGAGGTGGAAGGGTGGATTGCGGGACTGAAAGTCGGCCGAGAGCGTGAATCTTGCCACACTGAGTGGCCGTGAGGTGGAGACGCGTAGTTTTCATGAATGTTTGCCGATGAGGCAAAGTGCACTAATAACCAAAGCACTAGCGAAGCGCTAGTGGGCTGCGCCGCTGCGAGTGGCCGTGAGGAGGATACGCATAGTATCCGTGAATGTTTGCCGGCGGGGCAAAGTGCACCAATAACCAAAGCGCTAGTGAGCTGCGCCACTGCGAGTGGCTGTGAAGCCTAGTTTATGATCAACGCAATCGCAAGTGCTTGATGTTCACGCAAAATCGAATGACGTGTCGCGGGTTTTGGGGACAGCCAGCAAAGTGCGTGCGCTGGCGAGGTCGCACACCTCCAGGATTTTGAAACTTTTTGCAAGCCGCGCTAGAGTCTCCCAGTTCAAAATGTTTTCCGCTTGCTTCTACTGGTTTTGCCTGCATCTACTACTTCCTATAGTTTTTTTTCTACCGCCCCATCTTTGAGGCAAATATTGCAACGGAGAATGTGCCAAGGATAAATGCCTCCGCGCTCTGGTGGGGTGCGCGCGCAATCCACAAACGGATCCAGGCGAAGGTATAACTGAGGCTTAAGGTGGATACGTGCGCAATATCCGTAAATGTTTGCCGATGAGGCAAGTGCACCCATAGCTGAAGCGCTAGAGAGCTGCACCACTGCGAGTGGCCGTGAGGTGGATACGCGTAGTATCCGTGAATGTTTGCCGATGAGGCAAAGGGTACCAATAGCCAAAGCGCTAGTGAGCTTCGCCACTGTGAGTGGCCGTGAGATGGATACGCATAGTATCTGCGCGAATGTTTGCCGGCGACGCAAAGAACATTAGCATTCCTAATGATTTGACAATTTTGGAATAAACATGGCAATCATTCAACAGCACCATAAATGTATGAGATTTAATTTGTGAAGAACACGACATGCATGTATAACAAGAGTTGCTCAGGCTAATTGGTAGAACCGACGAAAGTCTAATTTATTTTTGAAAGCCTTGTTATCCATTGCACTAAGAAATTATTTGGCGTTTTCTTCCGCACATCGATGATTATGAAAAATAACAAGAAGTCTTTATGGAGCTTCACGTAAATTCTGATAGGCACGGAGTCAAGCTTGCTAACCTATAGGAGCCGCTTTTTGCGCTGGAGAATCACATGCGTGCTTGATCGATAATATGCTAGTTTACTTAAGCTCACATTTTGAAAAGCGGCTCCACAGCCCGTACGCTTAACAAACGCTGTCACAGGAAACAGCCGCCGGCGACAAGGTTCATGGTTTCGTTATTGCCGCTACTTCCATAACATGTTTATTTGGCTACTGTACTTCGGTGGATTTGATATGGTTTGATGTCATGCTCGCATGTTGCCTCGCTGGAAGTGCTCGGTTATGCAGGATAACCAGCGCAAAAACTAACTTGTCTTACAAATGTGGCTCGTTTCGAAACATTGCCTTTGTCTTTGCTGAAGGAACCTTTCGTTATTGGTGAGTCATCGTTCAACCGTAAATTTAAAGCAGCGCTTGGTAATGCGGATGCAGCCATGAATGCTCGATTCCAGTTTTCACTTAGCGAGGCAGTACTCTTTGTCAGAAGCTGGTCTTTCCCGGGTGTCGAAAAAGCATTTGGATGCTTTATGTAAGTGCAGTAACGCACTGCAGTCTTGTCTTAATCGGGAGCGTGGTGCTTGGACCTGCATGTCTTTCAGACAAGCGTGCTGGAATGCTAATACTGGAGTCTTGGCAGTGTTTGTTCTGGCAGCGGAGAAAGACGCTGTTATGTCTCATTTTGTGAAGTTACCCGAGCTGCTAGTTTTCCTTTATATACCATACGCTCGCTAGTTCTTTTGTACGGTCGGGATATGATTGGGAAGCCTTTGTAAGCGCATGTTAAACGTTCTCTCACCGCAGCAATGAACAAGCTCAGGGCTTTTTGAATCGCGATCAAGTTTTATGCCTTAAGAATTCTACAAACAATGACTTTGGCTTTCTAGCTGCACCCAATTCACTTGGCTACAATCAAGTATTTGGAGATGACAAATTCATTCTTTGTAGCAACCTCCGGGTCAGATGCTACTTGGTCCAGTGATTTAAGTCTGAAACCTCTCAGTTTAGTCCGATTTGTGAGCTCTACTTTTACCTGGGTTCTCAGATATGACATTACATGAATTGACTGCGCATGTGTAATCCGAGTTTCGCTCAAACTGGTTCTGAAGTCTTGTGGATTGCGACTAAACTTCTTTTGCCTTGTCTCAGGCTTGGTAATGACAATTCACGGGCAGAAATACTACAATTTGCCAATTATTACCATTGTCTTAGCGCTCGTGATGGCCATATAAGTGGAGCGTCTATCGAGAAATGTCCTATGGTAATGCAAACCTTTAATGCATTATCTCAATCATGTTCATTTAAAGCAATTGGCTCTTCATAAATGCTTCAACTACGGTATGTTTGGCTCAGGAATTGTTTGTTAATCCAACTGTAATTCACATATTCGTGGCCAAAATCGAACGAAGTGTTTTTCAGATGATGTTTGCTCTAATGCTGTTCAAATGACTGGACCAAATCATAATCCACATTCATGTTAGAATATATTGCCGATATGCTGCTTGGGTCCAATAGTCATGCTGCAACTACTTCACTGATGGTTTTATTCATCTATTCCTAGCAGGTGCTGCCATTAGTAAGTGTCAAGTTATGGTAACTGTTCGCAAATTGCATTGCATTCACCTTGTGCCAGTAAACTGAGAGCAAATGCTAGCTCTGGTGTGCTCAGTGGATCTTGAAAAAAAAAGTCTTCTAAATGCTGCGGAATCAGAGTTGGAGCAGCCATTCCAGTGGGCATTAAAGTTTCTGAAATCAATCTGGTATTGCTCCATCTTGTCAGTATTTGACTAAAATTGTATTTTTGTTTCTTTTCCAAATTAGCCGTTTCCGCTGTATCATTGGTGGTATCTACCTCCGCCAAACAAAGTTGGCTGGAGGTTTTATTTATTTATTTTATTTATTTGTTTTTATTTCGGCATGATTGTATAGTCGTTTCATGACAATTTCAACACAACATGTATCATGACCGAAAGGGTCGCGGGAGAAGCGAGAATCGCTTATCAAAGTCCCGCCCCCAACTCCCAGAAAAACAGTTTGATTATAGTTAAGATATCATAGAGATTTATAAATCACAACAGAGCTGAGTGTCCGTTTACACTACGATTTAAGCGTCACAACATAAGATCATGAAGATTTATGAACATCATAAAGAATTATAAATCACAATATAGCTGAGTGTCCATATAAGTTTAGATTTGAATGTCACTCTTGCTTTAATCCATTGAGACTTGGCCCAGAAAAACCTGGACTCCTTTCTTCATCATTTGATTTGTTCCTAGTGATTTGGAGTAGTTGGAAGGTGCAATAATACCAGATCTTTGCATGGATCTCTTGATTAGTCATCATTTTTACGTCGACTTGGTTCACCCTTGCCTTATTGGATTTAACGACTTCTAAGGTATGTTTAGTCCATCATTGCCTTCCTTGATGTCGAATCCAATTTTATTGAGCTTTCTGTCGAGGAAAACCATGCTTTTCAAAGTTTTCTTTATCCTATGGTCGATCAAAAACAGACCAAGCCCCAATGATAGCAGGCCCGCTATCATAAATCCAATTAGATAGACGTCCTCTACACCCTCGATGTCCAGGACTGCCAAACACAGCGAACGCCACTTTCCCCATGCATCCATGGTGTAACCAGCTGGGAATGTCCCATCCGGGCATCTCGGTTCTCCAGCACCTGTCCGCCTTGTGGAAATAATTTTGTCAATTGCATTTAACGACCAGTTTATAAGGTCCATGTTGGTTACAGCTGTCTGTAGTAAGTGCTGTGACAGTTGTCTTTCAGACAGATGGCCTGGTGTGTCCAGTAGATACAATTGTACAGATTTAACAATAGCAGTCCACATATTTAGTCTAAACAACCCCTAGTGTTTATGCCCATTATGATTCCGTTTACTTTACCCAATGCCATTTTATTGGATAAGTTTATAGTTATTCACACATGCACATTTCAATAGATACTTAAAGACCTTCAGATTGTCTGCCATTCTAATATTGTCATCAAGTATGTTCCATGCACTGACTCCGCCACAGATAAGGAGTGCTCACTCCCAGTCGATTTGACCCTTCTCGTTTTCAACAACATTCTGCCTCTGAGGTCATTAGGTACATTCACGTTGAAGAAATAGGCATTGTATATTTGTAGGCAATTCTTTGTGGTATCCTAAATATACAATTTGCAAGGAGTTGAATTTTATTATATCCTGTAATTTAAAAACTTTTGCCTTAATAAACAAGTCGTTTGTATGAGTTCCATAAGGAGCGTAATGAATAATTCTAAGGGCCTTTTTTTTTGGAGTTTAAACAATGATTCTATTGTATAATTATAAGTGTGTCCCCATACTTCAGCGCAGTAATGTAAGTGGGGTGCTATGAGTCCTGAATAGATTATTTTAAGTGACTTGTGTTTTAGTAGTTTCTGCATTTTCCAAAATTGGGCAGACACGCTTTTAGCTAACTTTCTTTGAACCAAGTTTACATGTGGTTTCCAGCTTAAGAGATTATCTAACATAACTCCCATGACTTTATATTCGTTTACCCTTTCAATGCTGGTACCATTTACCTTTAAGTCTATGTCGTCCTTTTTAGGCCTTTTTTTCCCAAATATCATAAATTTGGTCTTCGTAAGATTTAGTGATAATTTGTTTACATTAAACCACGTGTGAAGTTTAGACATTTAAGTTATTAGCCAATTTTACCAATTGTTTGAGATCGACACCTGAGCAAAAAATAGTCAGTGTCGTCTGTGAATAAAATTAGTTTTAGGATATCGGACACCTTAACAATGTCATTATGTAAATTATGAACAACTTGGGACCTATGACCGAGCCCTGAGGAATTCCACAGGTAATGTCCAAGCAATTTGATTTGCTATCACCCATCTGCACAAATTGCGTTCTACTTGTTAAGTAATTTTTGATCCATTTTAATGCGGTCCCTCTTATTCCATATTTGTAAAGTTTTTCAATCAATATATCGTGATTTATAGTGTCAATGCTTTCTTCAGATCAATAAATATGCCTATAGAATATAAGTTTTGAATCTAGTGAATCTTTAATCATTTCAATAAATTCTGTTAGGGCTAGTGCTGTCGAATGCTTTTTCCTGAACCCATACTGACTGTCACACAGTAGTTTGTGTTTTTCAATGTACTTGTCCAATCTGTCATTGAATAGCTTTTCTAGGATCTTTGAGCATTGAGGTAAAATCGAGACAGGGCGATAGTTTGAGAAATCATATTTATCCCCACTTTTGTAGAGAGGATAACTTTAGCTATCTTCATTTTTATCTGGAAACACTCCGTGGGAGAAAGGATAGATTGCATATATGTGTAAGTGGAGTTACAATTGCGTTAGTTAGTGTTTTTAGTAATTTCATATCTAATTGGTTTACATCAACAGATGTCTTAGCTGTACAATTTTTCAGAATTGATCTGATTTCGGATTCGGTAACAGGAGTTAATGTCATTGTGTCTTGGATTTCCTCGTCCTTATCAAGGTAGTCCCATCTTAGGTGTGAGGATTTAATACCCTTTGCTAGTTCTGGCCCAACATTCACAAAATAACTGTTAAAGTTTTCCACGACCAATCTATGTTCTCTACCTTTTTCCCATTTATATTAAAGAAGGCAGGGTACTCCCTCTTCGGAGTTCTCCCAGAGATGTTCTTTATTATATTCCAGAGATTTCTGGTATAATGTTTATTTTCTAATAAAAGCTTTTCATAATATTCTTTTTTGTGTTTCCTTAGTAAATGTGTCATTTTGTTTCTGTAACTTTTGTACCTAATTTCTGCTTTCTCAGTTCTTTCTCTCAGAAACTGCTTATACAAAGTATTTTTTTTCTTACAGGCATTTGCCAGTGCTTTTGAAACCCAAGGTCTTCTCTCTTTGTTTTGCTTTTTTTTGTTCGTTGTTTTGACTAGACAGTGTTTATCATACAGGGAGTTTACTGTCCATAGAAAAGCCTCATAGGCTCTATTTGGATCGTTTTCTGCTATTACATTATCCCATTTTTTGATTCAACATATCTAATTCTAGTTTCTTTAGCCTTTTTTTGCTTTTTAATTCTGATTACTGTGTTTTCCAGGGATTTCGATCTAGCCTGGTCCCTTATATCTAATTTGCAGTTAGAAATAGCAAAGACTGGTAGATGATCAGTAATGTCATTTATCATGATGCCACTTAATATTTCAGAATCTAATACATTAGTATACATATTATCTATCAAGGTGGCACTGTGTCTAGTAATCCTACTTGGTTTTGTGATTAGTGGTTGCATACCCGTGGCATACATGGTGTTAATATAATCCTCTATTATAGAGCTATTATTTGGATTTATCAAGTCAATATTAAAGTCCCCACACTTATTTTCTTATTTTCACACACATTTTTCTGGTTCATATTGGTGAGTAATTCACCCATACATTTGCTAAAAACATCAATTTGCGAATCCGGTGCTCTGTACACACAACAAATAACCGTATTTTTACCTTTCAACCTAGGAATCTCAATTGTAAGGCATTCCATTACATTTTCCACAACACTTGATTTGCATTCTAGTATCTGGAAGTTTATGGCCTCATCAATAAATAGGCCAACACCCCCACCAGCTTTATTCAGTCTGTTCTTACACACGAAGTTGTAACCCTCCATGTTGAAGTCCTTGTCCTTTTCTTCTTTAATCCAAGTTTCCGATAATGCGATGATGTTGAACGGATTAGCAAATGACAGAAGGTATTCCTTTATTTGGTCAAAGTTTGCGTATAGACTCCTACTATTAAAGTGGATAATGGACAAACTACCTTCCATTTGAATGTTCTTGTTAAATTTGTCTACAGTAAAGTATCCGCATGCGTTTGTTTAGTTGTAGAAAAATGGTTATCCGGATCAATTTCTTCATTAGGGTCTTTTCCTGAATGATGGTGACTTGTTGTTAGAAAGCCAGTTTCCTGATCTACAGTTTGGTTCATCAGATCATTTGTCTTGCTAATCAGAGAAAAATTTCTTTCTGTAGGATGATAACTGCTCATAGAGATTTGTCAAGGATTTTAACCTGCCTCAGTGGTCAAAATTCTCTAGATCCTGCATCATCTTGATCAGCACCGGTCTGGTAGTTTCCGGTGAAGACCCATTTGGTTTGATGAAAATTCTGCAGTTAGCCGACCAAGTGCTGTGTATCTTACCCGCTTTCTTTAGTTGACGAGCTTTCCATGCGATGGTTGCATTGTGCTTGGTGAGGTTTTCATTTATGAATACATTGGATCCTTTGAGATTTTTTCCCTTGCTTCAACAGAGATTTTGTGCTTTTTGCTTGTAAGTCGTAACTAACACGTTCCCGTGCTGTACTCCGGTCTCCGCTTACATTCCTTTTCGGTAGCAATGATAACATGAATCCACATTGCTGGGGTCCAGAAAAATACTTTTGGACCGAAGGAATTCCACCACCTGCATTTCCACAGATTTATTGTCCTCCTCGTCTTGATCGTCATCATTCACTGTTGCCCTGGCATAACTCCTGGGTTTGATTTTGAGCCCTGTCAGGATTACATCATTACGTTTCTCTTGTTGCTCCAGCTCCTCCAGTTTGTTTGATAAAGATTTAATCTGTGTGTCTTTCTTGGCAATCTCTTTTTGAGATCACAGTTTTCCTTCAAAAGCTGGTCCAGCTGCTCCTTCATACTGTCCCAAATCTCCCTCATTTCATTTCTCATTTCTTGAGGGTCTCCATAATTGATGAAAGATCCGACGGGCTTGGTTTATCGATTCTTCCTGGTTTACCCATTTTCTTAGTTCAGAAAAAAAACTGGCTCTATTACAGAGTTTGTGAGAAAGTTTGACACTCAACTTTTCTCCTGACTCTGTTGTTTTCCTGTATTAAAAAAAAGTCGCTATTCGAGTTGTTGCTCCTTCATGCATTCAGCCTTGATATTTAAAATTACGTAAAATTACGGTCAAGCTGCTGTAAGCTGCCTTTTCAACACCTTCAGCTGGTCAACCAGCTGTCGTGTTACTGTTCTCCTTTGTCCAGCTTTGTCCAGAGAGTGGCTTTGACTGGCCACAGACCAGCTATAGTATGTATGGTTATGTGATTGGCGCCATTTGTTTGTTTGTGTTGCTTATGAACAACTTAACTCAAAATGTAATGAACAGATATTTCTGAAATTTTGTGGGTGGGTCACTATTACATCAGGGATGGACCCAACTGATTTTGACCATGATCAGTAACACAATATGGCAACCACGGCAGCCACCTTGAAATCCTGTGACACTCGATAACTGAACTTTGCTCTCACTCAGCAAGATTTGGACTTCGCTGCTTGGGTGAAAGTTTGCACTCTAGGAGTGCCTCTAGTGTTCTTGTATAATCATACACTAGCTCCCAAGTTTGGGTAAAATTTTGATATGTTTTGCTTTGCAAGAAAACCTTGGAGGGCTTGCCAACATCAAGCTCACATAATCAAGCTGTGGCTTATTTTGCGCATGCTCAGCAATGCCATGATGCGGCACGTTGTGAAGGCTTTGCTAATATTTCACCCCATGTCAGCAACTAACTAGTGCTTGTGGTCTGCTACTTATTTCAATCAAATTGCTTTGCCTCTGCCTGCTCAATATGTCCTATGGCCTCTAACTGTGCCAGTTGCTGGGTTAACCCAAAGGTCATGGCTCCAAGGCTCACTGTCATTAGTCTCTGGTGTTTGGGTTTGCAACACCATTGGTTTTGGGGGGATTCTAGTAGTTTTCTCAGCTTTCAGATTCAAGAAGGCTCTTAACAGTTTTCATTCATGACATGTTTATGTGCGTGTATGTAAATATATATTTTCTTTTATATCAACTTTATGGAGTAGGCAATATTATTTCCTGGTACATTCCTAGCACTGCTTTCCCTTTGTGTTCTCCACTAATTGCCTGGTTTTGCTCTTTCTATGTCCATGGCAGGCCCTGCCCTGAGCATGCTGCTGCTGGTCTTCGCCATCAACGCCACCTGGCCTCTGCTGAAGTGCTACTCCACCATCGAAATGGTCTGGGTCATGGCATCTATTCAGCAAACTACAAATCCTTGGCTGCTTTTCAACAATCCCCTTCGCATTACAGCAACCATGAACTCATACCCTGGGACGGTCAGAGGAGGATGGACCTCCCCTCTTAAGCCCGGTTCCTCCCAAGGTTTCTTCCTATATTTGAGCCACATAGGGAGTTTTCCCTTGCCACTGTTGCCACTGGCTTGCTTTTGAGGGGGTTCAGACCAGGGTAAACTATGAAGGGCATCGTGACCAATTGAGTTGCCTTGTTCATCACAGAGGCTCAGAAACCTATTCCTGTTTTCTGCTCAGCTCTGCCTCATTTGTCAGTATTACGGCCTCTCCCTCAGCTCTACACACCTCTCTCACTCCATATTCGAGTAGAAACACTCCGCCTTCGTGGCCTAATGACGATGTTAAAGGCCACAGGACATTGGACATCTTCAGCCACAAACTTTACCTTCACCCAGGAATTAAGGACATTGTGGAAGCTCAAAACGAATGAGTAAGATTGTGTAAATTGTTACACAATGTTTCCATGTTATTGTTCCATTGTAAGTTAAACAAAATCCTCTTTTACTTATATCTGTTTCATGCGTCGTTCAGAATTCTTCTGTACACATAGACAGGGCACGAAGCGTCACTGCTCATCACCCATGCCATGTCATTCACCTCAATATACACTTCAATCATTAAAGGTATCAGCTTTCATGTTATACTCTTCAAATCATTTATTATAATTCTCATGAATCTGCTTTGAGAGGACTGTCACTACATTTAGAATATTTCTCTTGTATTTGGCTTCAAGAGAAATCGTGCCAGGCGCCGGGCTGTCACTACACATAATACACCTCACATAGAATATTTCTCTTGTATTTGGCTTCAACAGAAATTGTGCCAGCCGCCGGGCTGTCACTACACATACTACACTTCACATAGATTACTTCATTGTATACGGTCTCAAGAGAATTGTGCCAGCTGCTAGGCTGTCACAGCACAGTCTAACATATAATGTTTCCCTTGCATTTGGCTGCAAGAGAAATCGTGCCAGCCACCAGGTTGTCACTACACTAGTACACTCTCATAGAATATTTCTCTTGTGTTTGGCTTCAAGAAAAATTGTGCCAGCCACTGGGCTGTCACAACACATAGTACACTTCACATAGAATATTTCCCTTGTGTTTGGCTTCAAGAGAAATTGTGCCAGCCGCCGGGCTGTCACAACACATAGTACACTCACATTGAATATTTCTCTTGTGTTTGGCTTCAAGAGAAATTGTGCCAGCTGCCAGGCTGTCACAACACATAGTACACTCACATAGAATATTTCTCTTGTGTTTGGCTTCAAGAGAAATTGTGCCAGCTGCCGGGCTTTCATGACACGCAGTACACTTCACATAAATATATTTCTTGTGTTTGGCTTTAAGAGAAATTGTGCCAGCCGCCAGGCTGACGTGTGGTACACATCATGTTGAATATTTCTCTTGTATTTGGCTTCAAGAGAAATTGATCCAGCCGCTGGGCTGTCACTACACATAGTACACTTCACATGGAGTATTTCTCTCGTATTTGGCTTCAAGAGAAATTGTCAGCCGCTGGGCTGCCTCTAAACCTATGGAAGCTTCATATTTTATCTTTTTGCTTATGCCAGCATGGTTCTGTTTTGGGGGGTTAATTGCAGCTCCCTGCCTTCGATTCCACGCTGGATGGGCAGGGATCTCTCGAACAGAGCCATGCTGCCAAACTAAATGTATGCTTGTATGCTTTCAATAAATATGCTATTTCACAAAGTGTCCTATCAGAAATGGAGCTTGACGTGAATTCTGATAGGCACGGAGTCAAGCTTGCTGACCTATAGGAGCCGCTTCTTGGACTGGAGAATCACATACGTGCTCACGAATGTCATCTGATTTGCAGTCACATGATAGCTTTATCGATAATATGCTAGTTTACTTAAGCTCACATTCTGAGAAGTGGCTCCACAACACGTGCGCTTAACAACCCTCCTCCTCCCCAGCTCCTCCCGTCTATTTTTAGCATTCTGAAATCCTGTTCTTTCATGACTAAACTGCCGTTCAATGACAATGTCTCTTCTGTTTGAGGTCATTGTTGCTGTAGGCTCTGTTCTATGGAGGGGGGGTTAATTGCAGCTCCCTGCCTTCGGTTCCACGGTGGAGGGGCAGGGATTTCTCGAACAGAGCCATGCCGCCAAACTCAATGTATGCTTGTATGCTTTCAATAAATATTCTCTTTGACAAAGTATCCTGTCAGAAATAATTTCTGTGTTCATGTAGCTCGTGAAACACAGATTTGCGCAAATTTAGTTTGCGAGGCTCATAGAGCAATAAGCCATGAGAATCCGTTCTACAGTCTGAATGAAGTGACAGCTAAATGGCGTTGTTAGGTAGATTGCACAGCTGAGTGATGGCGAATTTAGTTGCTGCGAAGTCAGCAAAAGTTTTGGATTTTGCAGATTGTCATCCTTGCGGAGTCACATCAATTATATCAACATAGCTAACAGGCAATAAAACCTGTAGTCTGAAGCGTAAAAGGGATCGAAACGGTGAAGGTAATCATCCAGTTCTTGCCTCCGATGAGGAGAGGACTGGGGGATTGTGTTCCGGTAGAGAAGGATCATGAATGGCGAACTCGGTTCGCGTAAACTCCTCGGAACGAGCGGGAGTTGGGTGTTTGAGCTGTCTTGGTCAATGACGGTTTGGATTTTTTTTTTCAGACTAAAATACATATGCGGAAATAGGATGGTTGAATGAGGTGGGCCAGGTCGACGTGCATACCCGATAAAATCTGTAGTCTAATTGTGGGGGATAATGGTGAAGGGTTTGGAATAGGCTACGAGGGGCATATGGGAGGTAGGGTGGTGGTTAGTGTGCGCTGAAAACTGTGGTGAGGGGAAACTGCGATGGGCCAGGGAAGTAGTTGATGGGAGGGGCGGACCTGTAGGAAGAAGCACAGAATTAGTAACATGGGAAACGGGGAAGGAGAGGGGAGCGGGGAAAGATAGTGTGGTAGGGAAGAGACAAGCGGATAAGGCAACAGCCTGCGAACACGGGAATGAAAAAGGGCACGGAAAGACACCAAAGAGGTCGTAAACGGAGGGAGCAGGCATGGGGGGGAATGGCTGGTTTACGGAAGGAGTGACTTCCGCCGAATCTGGAGCGGGAGGACATCGCTGAGCGTGATGACGTTGGCGTTGGATGTTGATGGCGGAACCCGGTAGTGCTCTGTGGTCTGCGTACATCTGGTCTGCACGTGGGAAGGATCAGCTGCGCTGTCGAGGGAGTCGGTGAATAATTTTTTTGTAGTCTGGCCTTGTTGTCGGAGCGGTGGAAGGGGATTTTCTTCTGCTCGAGTGCCCAATGGAGTCTAGCGATGGTCCAACGTGGAGCATCAGATGAGTTTGAAGCGCGAGCCGTGGTAAGCCTTGCTGGGCGCCGCGGTAGACGAGGGGCATAGCTACTGCGAGACAGCGGTCTGGAATTCCTGCGGGATGGAGCCCAGCCTCGGTCGTCATCACGGGGGGAGCTTGGTCCGGAATATGAGCACCCCGGTTGGGGCGAGCGGGTGACACTTCGTGGTGGAGGTACGAAGATGGTGGAGCGCAGCCGGGTGTGGAGGAGAAATGGGAGTTGCGAGAACAGATTGGGAAGATTCCTCAGGAGCTCTTGCTGTGTGCTGGGCTGTCTGGTTTGCGAGTAAACGATGTAGAAACAAGACGAGCGGGGATTGTGGGAATGTAGGATATACAACCCCAATTCCGAAATAGTTGGGACGAATTGTAAATTGTGAATAAAATCAAAATGCAATGACTTTCAGATCACATGAGCCAATATGTTATTTACAGTAGAACATAGATAACATTTCAAATGTTGAAACTGAGACATTTTACATTTTTACCCACAAAATGACTTCATTTCCAATTTTCTGGCTGCAACAGGTCTCAAAAAAGTTGGGACACAGGCGAAAAAAGGGCTGAAAAAGAAATTAATAGAAAAGAGAATCAGCTGAAAGAACATTTAGCAAGTAATTACATTAACTGGCATCAGGTGTGGAACATGATTGGCTATAAAATGGATGTCTTAGAGAGGCTGTGTCTCTCAGAGGTTAAGATGACCAGAGGCTCTCCAACCTGTGAAGGCTTGCGTAAAAAAATTGTGGAATACTTTAAAAACAATGTTCCTCAACGTCAAATTGCAAAGGCTTTGAATTGACAGTGCATAGCATCATCAAAAGATTCAGAGAAACAGGAAAAATCTCTGTGCGTAAGGGACAAGGCCGAAGACCTTTACTGGATGCCTGTGATCTTCAGGCACTCAGACGCCACTGCATCACTCACCGGCATGATTCTGTCATTGACATCACTGAATGGGCCCAGGAATACTTAAAGAAACCACTGTCTGTAAACAC
This sequence comes from Gymnothorax javanicus, assembly GCA_029692085.1. Classification (NCBI taxonomy): domain Eukaryota; kingdom Metazoa; phylum Chordata; class Actinopteri; order Anguilliformes; family Muraenidae; genus Gymnothorax; species Gymnothorax javanicus. The sequence continues at coordinate 20,152,097 of CM056195.1, forward strand.
AGTCCACCGTGCCACCCACAGATACCACCTAAAATTCTATCATGCAGAAAGGAAGCCATTGTTGAGCATGATCCCGAAGCGCCACAGTGTTCTTTGGGCCAAGGCTCATTTAAAATGGATTGTAGCAAAGTGGAAAAGTGTCCTGAGGTCAGACGAGTCCAAATTTAACATTCTTGTTGGAAATCATGGGCGTTGTGTCCTCCGGGCTAAAGAGGAGAAAGACCACCCCTCCTGTTATCAGCATTCAGTTCAAAAGCCAGCATCTCTGATGGCTGCACACTCGTAGCTACGATGCAAAAAATTTATTATTATTAATTTTATTAATAAAACCAATGTTTCGGCAGGACTTCCAAAAAATACATTTAACTGAAGTTAAAAAAATTTTAAAAAACACTGGTACAAAGGTGCAAACAATTAGCGTTAATTGACATAGTTAGATTGCAGGAAAAGACAGTAGTGCACAGGTACTAGCAATCTGTGTAACCTGACCAATCACAGAGAAGTTAACAAGGTAAAGTAGCAAGACCACAACAATTTAGTAAATAGTATATTTTCAATTAATTCATAGCATATAAACAAAGTCCATATTGAATTACAAAAAAGAAAGACATCATATAGTGCAACAAAAATAGACCACGCATCATAGATGAACCATAAATAAGCAAGGACTCAATCTATGCATAGATGCTTTATTATTGAGACGACAGGCAGCGTGGATTTATAATCTTAAAACACTTGCTTCTTTATATTGACTTGGATCTTAGGCCTTTTTTGTAGTTATTTTTATTGATGGGTACTTTTCAAGTTTCATTCTGTTGGCAGGCAATTTAAATGCATCTGTCAAATAAGCTGCAGAGAGATATACCAGCGATTCTCAATAATTACTAGTCAATGAATAAATTTCAACCATTTCTTTAATTGTTTATGGTTTTAATAATACCATGGACATGGAGGACCTAAGAAATCAATTCAATAATGACTAATGTAATCTTCATGACCTTCAGACAGAGGAGAAGACTGACAGGAGACTATCAATGAGTATCGACTAACAGCACAAAGAGTTACTGGATTATTTGAAGCAGCATAATGTTAAGTGTGGCATCTTAGAAAATCCATTGCAAATAATTACAATGTATCTGTTTATAATTTTTATGCACCCCTGCACGTACCACTAAACACCGATACATAAGTTCAAAACAACTTTGTCATTAACTTTTTGCATGCATAAGGTATCATTTTATCTTAGGCTAGCATGTACAGAAACATTTTTAGACAGGGCTCATTAATGACTATAAATCCAGACAGTACAAGACACATTAAAACACACATTTATATCATTATTCACATACAAACACATATTTAATATATCTTGTATCTTCTTATTTTGCACTTACTGTATGTACTGCAACCACTTCATGAAGAAGAAATCTTGAATAAACTCTGAAACATGAATAGCATGTGAAGCAGTTTGTCTAAGTCTTTTCCTCCATATTGTCTTTGTATATAATCTCGACCATTGTTTGCTGTGCTGCATGGGGATGCTCCAATCACTGGGGTGGGGGAGTACACATGTGCGGTTTCTCCAGTGACGTGGGAAGAGGAAAAAATTGTCGGCTTGATTTAGCAGGAGCAATCTTACAATAGTTAAAATGTAGAAAAACAACAAAAATGTGAGGTAATCATATTCAAACACTGAACTTGCTCTTTTTCACCACCAAAGACCACATGATTGGGAAGCTTAATGTCTAGTTCATTAAAAAAGTGGAGAAAGGAAAGGCTTACACAGCTTAGGGAGCTAAGACTGCGGGTGCAGGTTGAGTGAGTGTTGTTTCTCTCATTGCAGAAAGTCCTTTGGCTCCTACGGAATCACCTGTGGTCCTTCTGCTGAAAGAACGAGAGGGGGAGAAAAAGATGGGAGAAAGTGTTGGACACACCTATATACGCCTGGATGGGAAATTGTTCTGAGAGACGAGGTGTGGTCTTTGTTTCCCAACTTAATTTATGGAACTTAAAGGTGACATAGTATCAAAAACTTTTTACCTTGTCTGTGTTGAATAACGATGGTCTACCCGCATTCAAGAACATACAAAACGTGCTAGACATTCTGAACATCTCCATTTCATAGAAATTCCTCTTTTAAATGAAAACAAGCCAATCTGAACAACGGATACATGTGATGTAACATGTATCTCACTGCCCCCCCCACTCTCATTCCCTTTCCTCCCCTTCAAAATAATTTGCACACACGTGTTTATGCAATTCCATTCCTTCCAATCCCTTAGTGAAGACAAACGAGAATATTCTGGAGTCATAATCGATTTCCGTGTCACTAATGGGGAAATCCACCGTAATGCAAGGAAACGGATTAACTTATTGCACAAGGGCTTGAATTCCCCAAATGAATTTCTTCCATGCGCTTTGATTGAATACTTGCTGACTACGGCACAGGAACGTCAATGCGAGAGACTCACTCCAAATACGTTAGCCTTGGCAACCTGAAAAAAAAAAAACCATTCAAAAATACTTACCATTCAGAAACGTTTAAATCCAGCCTTTGCTGGACAGGTTCTTCCTCCAATTCAGTGTCCTCATCCGATTCGGGCTCAAACATATAAGGCTGAATCTCTGAATATGCCATAGCTGCATAAAGTTGGTCTGTCTGTGTTCTGAAGCCGGCAAGTGTTTTCCATTTTCCCTATCGCTCTGGGCGAAGTTACATTCTTTTGAGTAGCAGCAAAGCCAGCTAATCAGCATCAAGTGCTTGCATTTCATAATGAGGTTGCCAGTTAAGCCCGAAAGGTCGCCAAATAGGGGCAAAACAACGCGTTCAAAATCCCCCCACCCTAACATAGCTTTTTGAAAGAGGTTTTTAGGTTTTAGGTTTTTAGCTTCTGAGGCATTGCAGACCCAACCAAAATTTTGTTGTCTATATGTCACATCACAGAACAAGAATAAATACCCTGTTCAACCATTCTATGTCACCTTCAAGTTATTGTGATCATCAATAGCTTTTGCTGCTGCTGTTTAACAAAGTATGGCAAGTGGCATCAGTTACAGATATGATCGGATTTGTATAAAGTTGGTTTGTGTTCTTTGTAGTCTTTCAGACAAGTAACACAGTACAGCTCAATATTTTTTGTTTTAAGTGTGATCATTATTAATAACCTCATTTAGATGATTCCCCACTTAGCCTTTTATGCTTCATTTTCCAAATTTTTGGCACATTCAGCCCATACGTTTTGTGTTCAATCTTGTATTCGGTCCTCCAGCTTCCCTCTCCCTAAGCCATCAATCCAAAATTAGCTGAGCAGCAGCATAATATTGACTGGTGATTGTCAACTGACTCAGAAATCCTAAAACACTCAAACTATAGATTACACTTTAGTTTACTGTATCAAAGTAAAAATTGAGCTCCTAAAATCAACATCAATACCAATGTATCGCAGCAAATGATAGCTCTCTTATTAATTATTGTGTAACATTAACTTTATTATACTAGCTAACGTTAGCTTGTACTCAAAGATAATCTCACTTCATCTCCTCCACCAACCACTACAATAACAAGTCCAATGTTATATCTTTGTTGATTCTCTAATATTTAACTCCCCCACCCCACTCTGCAGAAATATGACGTTTCTGAAGCATTTTTGGAAATAATTCCATATCCAATCTCCACATTTTTCGGCTCTTTATTTGGCAGAACGATTTTTAAAGGGGGTGCCAATATATTTCAGGGTTTTATTAGTGCGAAGGGGGTCTAGAATATTACTATCGAATATTGATATTGCAAATGCATATGCTGCACGTGCCCTAGGAACCCAATGTGTGTCATCAGCAACAAGGCTGCCGCTGTTAGCTGTATGCTATTACCACGTATAGCAGCACTGGAAATTAAACAAAATTTTCTTGACTGGATCTACACTCAATGTTTTTACACACCTGAATGTTTCTCTGGGTATCCAAACATCAAGGTAAGCCAAAAAAGTACTGATGTCATTTGATATTGGTGGACTGTTGAATACGGAATTCTTTCCGCATTTTACTCTAATTCCGCAACATTGGATGAAATGGCATTTAGAGGACAGAGTTTACAATTATGCTGTTGCTCATGGTTAATGCTAGTAACTATGTGTTGCTAACTTTACCTAGCTAGTATCATAGCCAAATTTGTTGTCTGTAAACAAACAATATATCTTGAATTGTGCAGGGGATAATGCAGTAAAACATGTTGATTTAATTCAGATGAGCTGACAATACAGTCTTAGTCTTCAAACATCTTACCTTTTTAAAAGTGCATCATGAACAGTCCATTCCGCTTCAACTTAGTTGCAAGACTAGTCTTTGTCGCTAACTACCGGGAACTATTGAGAGACTTCACGATCCGCCATTGCTGTAAAAAAGTGGCCCATTGGAGTGAATGGAGATGATGCAACTCTCTCTCCACATAGCTCTGCATTTAGGAATAGAACATACTCTTCACCTTATTGGTGTGTTGTATAGATTGAGTCCTTGCTTATTTATATGGTACATCTATGATATGTGGTCTATTTTTGTTAAACTATAAGATATCTTCCTTTTGTGGTTTAATATGGACTTTGTTTTATATAGGGATGATACAAAATTTTCTGAAAACATTGTTAAAGGAACTAGCTATTACCGCTTACTGTGGCACTTAATCCATTGTTCTGGACTTTTAAACTATGTCTGCAGCAAAAAGTCCCATAAAAATACACACAGTAGTAATTTTAGGCTTGTTTTCTGATGACAGACCTTGATTTTCAGCCAGTTTTTGCCCCGCCCACAATTAGGTCCAAAATCAGCGTGATTGACACTTCAACCTGCTGACGTCATCTAAAAAACGATGCAAGCTCAGTCAAGCTCGTTTTTCCATACTGCAATATGCCATACAAACTGAAGAAAGTCTGTAGAATTGTTATTTTCTTGTGAAATTTAGAGAAATGATGGAGCAAATGCCAACCAGGTACATTGTGGCAGGTTGTAGTAATACTACCAAAGATGGAGTCAGCCCTCACAAATTTCCAAAAAATGGAAAAAAAAAGGAAAATCTGGGCATCTCGGGTAAAACTGACTCGCGCGAAATGGCAAGCACCAAGTGACAGCAGTGTAATTTGTAGAGACCACTTCAACGATTCCGATTTTGAGGGTGAAGGGTTTTGGTGGGAGTTCAGGATGAAAAAGATGAAAAAAATCAAGCCAGATGTTATCCCGAAAATCAAAAGTACATTCGAGGAGAGAAGCACTGAGGAAAAGGGGAGAAAGAAGAGCAGACCGAGCACTTAAAAACGGAAGAAAATGAAGGTAGGCCACTTGTGAACAATTGTAACGCGCGTAAATTACACCAGCGCTTCCCCAGGGCTTTCGTTATAGAGCACCGCCTGGCAGCACAGGCTGGCTGCGGCTAGCATTTAGCAGGCTTTGCCTTGCATTCCACACGTTTTAGGCCTTCTCTTCACCAGCGCTCTAGCAGGGCTTTGCTGAAGCACTCCACCGATTCTTCCCCCTGGCTGCTGCTGCACGTCTGGTTGCATGCTGCCACTGTCTTCACTCTTGTCTCCTGTTCTAATCTTTTTCTCTTTGTCAGATCATAGTATTGTTTTACTCTAGCTTGATCAGATGCCGTGCATAATCTAACTTGCTTGTGGGATGTCCGCTATTTAACTCTTATTTTAAACCTTACTCTAAAATAGACTAAATTGCTGGGAAATGTGTGACTATTATAACTTGTAAAAAAGTTTTAGAAATGATTTTTATTAAATATGAAAAACTCGCGAACAGCTGATTGAGAAATTAGATTTTCATACCAGAAATCTGTGTCATGCCCTTTAAAAACGCAGTAAGTAGAGCTACTGGATAGCTCATTCGGTTAAAGCACCGCATTGTGGAGCAGAAATTACTATCACGGCGCGGGGTCAAGCCCTGGTCGTACCAACCGCTAGTGGTCGGCAGCTTTTTCAGAAGTAGCACACAATTGGCCATTGCGCTACAGGGATGCAAATTGGGTAGGGGCTGCCGGGAAGGGAAATATAAAAATGGTTGCCTTGTTCGTTGCTCAAGCACCTCCTGTTGGCCATCTGGGCGCTCGTCAGGAAGATTCTAAGCTTGTTCATGTTTGGGTATCCTTCGCCCTCGTTTTGAACTTGTGAGGATTCAACCAATGAGTGTAAAGAAGCAGAATTGATGGGCACGTGCTTTGGAGGAGAGCCGTGAACCGTCCCTCTCTCCTGAATTGGCAACAAAGGGTCGCATACGAGCAAGCCTTGTACATAGTTCCTCAATTGCGCATTCCAGATTTGGGTGGGATTGGAGATGCCAAATTTCTATTAAAAAAAAAAAAAAAAAAAAAACGCTGTATGTCATTCTAAATGGAGAACCAAACACCTGGATAATGCGTCTAGCAGTAGCTTTTGCAGATGGCGAACGCGAGTGAACCACTGATCTCTAGCCCATTTAGCGCGTCTCTGATTGGCCTGTTAAGAAAACCAGTGTAAGATTAAATAAAAAAATATATATAGGCAATTTTTTTTTTTTTTTGCTCATAATGTAAATCATATCAGATTTGAAGTAATTAAGCACTGGGGCGACAAAAACATGTAATGAAGTGATCAAAATGATATTTTTACATTCCGTTGTACACACCGGCTATGCAGCGAATTGGTCTTGAGTTCTTTTGATGACGTCACACTAAGAAAGGGCAGCATAATCGATTCTGGTGATTTAAAAGGGGCGTTCCCAGGACAAGTAGTAAGTTACTACACTAATTGCTCAAAAATTGTTTGATCCTATGGGAAATGACTGCCATGTTTTTTTTCTTGATGAAAAATTACATAAAGAGAGTTTGTGAAATTAAGGCCCTCTAGACACTTTAGTTACTTTAAAGTGAAACTTAACACATCAAAATAGAAAAACACTTGCAAATGACAATGACCCATTTGGGGACTTCTGAAACTATGTCATTCACCTGTGAACTATAAACATCTCTTTCCCTCTATGCTCCAAGTATTAAGAAGTTTTCTGAAACCATTTTTCACCGTACAGAAATGACCGAAATGTTTCAGGTTTTACAACACATGATCGTCTTAAAATGTCTCCTTGAAGCTATCTTTCAGCAGGACACCAATAATGATATTAAAGATTTGGGATAGATATCCCTCTCCTCCCAAGTACATAAGACATTTCTCAGATTTAGGATTCCCACAATATAAGGACAGAAAACCGTCCCGATGGGTCTTCCCAAGCCAGTTTCAGATGTTCTCCAACTGTTTTATAAACAATGTGCCCAAAAGGAGTTCTATCAGTGAAAGGTTTTTAAAAATGCTGGTGAGGCTACAGGGGTTATGTAAACTGTTCAATCGGATAATACTGAGAGCCTTGCTGATGTTCTTGTCATGGATGCAATATGTGGCCGGATTGTAAGGCATTGTTTGGCTGCATTGAAAATATGCAAGGCTAAGTCGTTCCTTCAAGCTCAACTTGTATGGATGGGGTCATAGGTTGTTAAAAAACTGATGCTGGCTTATCACATTTTTCCCATTGATGATGGGGATGTCTTAACGGATGATCTCCAAAGGATGATCAAGACATTCAAACAAAGAAATCCAAAGTGACTTGTTCCACGAAAATTCAGGGGGACAAAAACATACAGGCCCCCACTGGATACTACAGACTTTCTGCTACTTATTACTGACAACAAAACCTCTCAAAAAGAGGAAAGGGAAGATCTAGTTTGCCCAGCCCTCTTTGGCAATGTAAATGACAAGTCGATTGATGAGGTATTGTCATTTATTAGTTATAGCAGGATGTTTATGAAAATGCACTGGTGTCGTGGTGTAATTCAGTGTCAAAGAATCAAAACCTGATTGTTGGTTAGTTTCAGTAGTTGGGTGTAGCAATTGGCTGGTTAGCATCTTGAGATGGATAAAGTGGAGGTTAACGTTAACAAATTTTAGTGTTGCTTGTGTGAAGAAAACTGGCATTAGGCCAGTTGGTTCGACCCTTTCTTTCCAGATCAATGGGTTGGTACATTTTCCCATAAACTCACTGGTGTCAGTGTTGAAAAAGTCAGAGACCGCATTGCACTAAGCAATGTATTCCAACTGGCTAATTGACTCACTTTCGATCCAGTTGGTTATTGCGCTCCGAATTACCCTGTAGCGAAACAATAGTCTACCAAAATTGCCAAAAACTCTTGGTCAAATGACAATGACCCAGTGTTGGGTATGGGACTTCTGAATGGACTTTGTCCGTTATTCACCTGGTTAACTCCATGATATGGCAAGCTTGATGGGTGATCTCTTTCTATGCCACCTTGTGTTTTCAAAATCAGGCATGAATGAAGCAGTTTTACAAAGGCTGAAACTCTGCAGGCGCCCATCATTTGCTAAGAAAATATATATATATATATATAGGCATTTGGCTGGTTTTAGTTCAGGATATGGTCGCCCATAGAGGTACTTCTGCAAGACAAATTTTAAGGTTTCAAACAGGTTGTGCATATTTTTTCGGCTATTCTTTTCAGAATACAAATAAAAAGTGAAACCTCAAGGGATAGAGGGAAAAGCTTTTATTCAGATAGATATCCTCTGCATAAACTCTAAAGAATGCATAAGACACTTTCAAGCCTCAGCTTTAAAAAGTGCCGAAATACCATTTTCCTACAATATAAGGATAGAAAATAGGATATCAACCATACATGAACTGGGTGAAACACCAAGCCGTGTCAGATATTCTCCAACTTGGAATAAGTCTTATAAACAATGTGCCCCCAAAGGAGTTCGAGAAAGTTTTTTAAAAATGCTGGTGAGGCTACAGGGGTTATTTAAACTGTTCAATCGGATAATACTGAGAGCCTTGCTTGATGTTCTTGTCATACCTTGTGCAATATTTGACAGAAGTTGGTGATTGTAAGACTTGAACTTCTCAACAGTGGCTGCGTTGAAAAATACAATTTGAGACAGAATATCCTGTGACCCTCCTTCAGCTCAACTCATATACTGATTAAACTGTCGCCAGGTGTTAAACCACTGATGCTGGCTTATCACAGTATGTTCCATAATAATCTGATGAGGGGGACGCATATTAACGGATGATCAATTTAAAATTAGGCCTGGTGAACCAACACGTCGAGAGACCATAAGTTTAGAGATCTGGCTCCACGAATGTTTAATCATTCTAGATCTGTTGGGGCAAATTGAGCTTACAGGCCCCCAGTTCAAGGCCTGCATGGGGTGTCTGCTGGGACGTTTGAAATACTGACAACAAGGGGAGTACCTGATGACAAAATAGCACAGGGCTGAGTCGGATTTTTGTCCCATTTAAACAATGTAAATAAAAAAAAAGCTCAATGGAAATAGCGTAAACCTCAGTCTAGCTAACATTCAGGAGCAGCAAACAAAAAAAGCAGTCTATGTCGTGAGATCAGTCCTTTTGTATAATTCAGTGTTCTGGATTTTCTTTTTTCGCAACCAGGATTTTTTTGTATTTTTTCAATTGGTGTAGAACATTTCTTTCTGAGATTCCAATGGATTAATTTTGGATTTTCTGTTGGCATATGGAAATTTTCAAGTTTGTTCGGAGGTGGAAAGGTTTTGGCTGGACAATTGACAAATTTTAGTGTTGTGTAAAGTAAACCCGAGAACAACTGGACTTATTTTTTTTTTTTACGTGTTGGTTAAAGAAAGCTTTCTTTTGCCTGTGAGGTTGGGATCCTATAGAGGGGTTGCAAATATGAGGGTCTGCACTGTATTTCTTTCATTTTTGGAAAAAAAATCCACTTAATGGCAGTATTGACATATTGTTTTGTTTTTGTAAGCCCAGTCATTGAGCTATTGTTGGGCATGTCCTTCGAGACTGCAAGGATGGAAATCTCAGAGGGGCTGGACAAGAGTATAAACATTTTGTTAATCAGGATGAAAAAGACTGAAAATAAATAAGAGTTTTGTTGGAGAAATTGCAAGAAGGATACATTGTATTTGATTAAGCAGACCTGTCACTCTTTTTAAGACCTTTTATGACATTGCTTTTCCTGTGGATTTTTTGCCTGTGTTGGAGCATTTTTCTGTCCCAGGACATCACAAACATTAACAGCCCATTCTGCCATTACAGGGAATTACTAAATATTAATCATTTTTTCATTTTCATTTTCAATCTTGGTCAGTAGTGTAGGGTGTAGATTAGTTCTATGTGTTTGTTTAATTAAATCTGGGAACCCTAACAGGATTTTTGTCTGTCATCCATGCTGTCCGTGGACCATTCACAGACCAATTGACGCCATAACAAATTAGGGTCCAATAACACCAACATGCAACTCTTTGGACTCTGGGCTCAACCAAAGTCAGAGAAAACCCCATACATGCACTGAGAACATGCAAACTCCACACAAACCAACTAAAACCCACAATACTTGGGACTGTAGAACCTTGTCTGGTTGCACCCCACTGGTTACTTCATCTGACAGAATCAGCACAGGGGCCTAGAAACCCTCGTGGAGACTGGTTTGACTGAATTATTCAATGGTAGCTCACAAACGGACCAGGGAGGGGGTATATTGATATCCCTCTGTCATTAGTCACATTCAATTGCAAAGGATTTAAACAAGGTCTTGGGTATGTGGGGGATTTACAACTGATGTAAAATGATTTTATATAGTTAATCTGAAACATGGTTTGCCCCCCATGAAATGGCATTTTTTGATGATCCAAAAAAAAAAACTCCAGGCAACCCATTCATACCCACCTTTAATATCAATGCAAAACCTCAGGCATGAATTGGGTGAAATTCAATGCATTTTCCAAAGGCTGACCCTCTGGTGGCGTCCCTACTTCATTGCTAGATGACTTGAATCAATTATTTATATATATATATATATTTGGCCTGGTATATATATATATATATATATTTTCATAAAATGCCCTCAGGCTGGTTTTCAGTAGTTTGTTGAGAAAATGGTGGTGCCATTTTTGGGACCCTGCTGCAAGATAAATTTTAAGGTTTCAAACAGAGACTTAAGCAACATATTATTCTTCTGTATATTCACAAAAATCATTAGAAAATACAAACAAAAAGTTCTCAGAAACCTCAAGGAATCATTTCATTCATTTGTAAAGGCCATGCCTATTCAGAAGTATTAAGTGACTGCACAATGTTAATTGTTCCCCCTACTGGTGTCTAGAATTGACAGATTTTTTACATATACCACAACAAACAAACTCAAATCTCATGAATTTCTCTGTCATAGTTATTTTTCCAATATACTATTCAAATGTACTGAAATAATATGTTGCTTACCTCTGTTTGAATCCTTAAAATTTATCTTGCACCAGTACCTCTATGGGCACCACCTACCTCAGGTAACTAATTAAACCAGCCAACTGCCACAGCAAAATCAGTGTTTTCGCTATGTGTACATTGCACATATTTCATTTGAAGAGATTTCTCTGTGGCACATGCCTGGTTTTGCGAGATCTGAATAAAGTGCTATGGTGGGGCGACACCTATTGGCATTATTAGGTAAACCGACATAGTGACAAAACAAAATCAGTGTTTTCACAATGTACATAAGACACATACTCCATTTCCAAAAACATCTTCATGGCACATGTCTGGTTTTGTCAGATATGACATATTGGTAACAGTGCCCCCTATACTGATATTTTTTTGAACATTCATTCCCTTATATCCAGACATTGGCAAAGAGTGCCATAAAACCTCTTTGGCATGTTAAAATGTCCTGAGAGGGCTGGATATTCAGCTGATTTCAAGGCTTTATCTTCTTGGTTAACATTTTTATGGGCCCCTGAACATCACTGCATATAGGCAAATTGGAAATTTTGTCAAAATGTTTGTAGCTGCTGCTCCAAGATGGAGCATAGTGCCAAAGATGTTTCTGGTGTCCTTCGTTTAGCCCAAAGGAAGGTTCAAATTAATGGTCTACCCATCCAGACTGATGTCTGGTTATTAATGTTAATCCAGTGTACAAACAGGAAAAAATTAGCCCGCACCCAAATTTGGGAGCAAATATCTCGAAAAACCAAAAAAGTGCCAGACTAAATACCTCAAAATTTTTCTCACCTTTAATGTCTGAAAAGGAAACAGGTAAGATGAATTTGGCACTGGTCTGGTTTAAAAATTGAAATAAACCTGAATTTGTAAAAATGTTTTTTCCCATTGTACACAGATTTCTTGTCATTGCTCATATAACTAACATGATCACCAGGTGGCACTGTCACATTTTAAAAATTTGGGTATCCCAGTATCAAATACAATCATAACTTCTTTGGCACATTGAAGCAGTTATCCACAATATTCCTTCAAAAATGCTCAATTTGGTACCTGACTTGTCCACTTCTAGGTGGCGCTGTAGCCATAGCGATAAAAATTGAGAGCTCTAACTCATGGATTTTCTGTTATATGGGCACAATACTGCCAAATTTCATGCAATTCTGAAATGTCAACTCCATTAAGTGTCTCAAAAGTGCCATTCTCTCAGAATGTGGCTCTTAAATGTTTGTTCTTGCAAAGTTTTATGTATGAAGTTGAGTTTTATTCAGAATGTTTTATTATTTTATATTATCTCCTGTGTGGAGGCAATAAATAAAAATAATTGCCTTTTCAGATGTGTAAGCTCTCTACGCCATAGGCACTAATACAACCCGATACCATCAGAGATGTAGGCTTTTGAACTATGCGCTGATAAAAAGCTGGTTAGTCCCTCTCTTTAGACCGCATGACTCGGTGTCCGTGGTTTCTAAAATGAATTTCAATGTTTGATTTATCTGAACACATAACAGGTTTCCATTCTGCCTCAGTCCATTTTCAACAAACTTTAGCCCAGAGAAAACGGCAGCGTTTCTGGATTGTATTCAGATATGGGTTTTTCTTTGCATGATACAGCTTTAGCTTGCATTTGTAGATTGCACAGCAAACTGTGTTCACAGAAAATGATTTCTGGAAGTGTTCCTGAGCCCATGCAGTGTATCCCAGTGCAGAATCATTCATGTTTTTAATGCAGTGCTGCCTGAGGGCCCAAAGATCACGAGCATCCAATATTGACCTTTGGACTTGTCCCTTGAGCACAGAGATTTCTCCAGATTCTCTGAATCTTTTGATGATATTATGTGCAGTAGATTCAAAGTCTTCACAATTTTACATTGAGGAACATTTTTCTGAAATTGTTCCACAATTTTTAGATGCAGTTTTTGCAGATTGGTGCATCTCTGTCCATCTTTACTTCTGAGAGACTCTGCCTCTCTAAATTGCTCTTTCTTTACCCAGTTATGTTACTGACCTGTTGCCACTTAACCTGATTAGTTGCAAAATGCTCCTCCAGGTGTTTTTTTTATGAGTACCACTTACTTCTCCAGCCTTCTGTTGCCTCTCTCTCAACTTTTGTGAGATGTGTTGCTGCCATCAAATTCAAAATGAGCTAATACTTTTCATGAAATGGCAAAATGTTTCACTGTAAACATCTGATATGTTGTCTATGTTCTATTGTGAATAAAATGTGGGTTTATGAGATTTGAAAATTATTGTATTTTATTTACAATTTACATAGCATCCCAAATTTTTTGGAATTGGGGTTGTACTTGATTTCAAAATTATCTTCATTTTGTTTAGTGTATAATCATCACTGCAAACTACTGTATTTGGAACTACTTTCAATGATCTCCCTGAAATGAAATGGTTTTTTTTTTTTTAATCTTAATCTCTGCTGCTATTTGCAGCATAATATGAACCCTAAGGGACATCCTTCGTCAGCAGACGGTCTTCAATAAAGAAGCAGAATCACTGACTGAGAAACCAGAGGAAGACATAAATGTGGGTTGCATGCCAGCACTTTCATTCAACACTCATAACAAGAGTCTTGGTAAGTTGTCAATGTGGCATAATGTTTTGGAAATGAGTTTTTATGGAACTACTTTCTGCATTCCAATGTTCTGAACTGCATGCTGTTCATTTTTTTTAGGGACCCCACAGGAAACTACCAAAATGAATCACTCCATGTTGGACATGATGTTGATATTCACTTCATATGGATCAGTTCTCTCACTCAATCACTGTTTTTTTACACTCGGATTTCTAGTGTACATTCTTGCAATTTTGTGTAATGTTTCTCTGATGCTGCTTATCTATTTTGAATCCAGCCTACATAAGCCCATGTACATTTTTTTGTTCAATTTGGCAGTGAATGGACTGATAGGAAGCTCTACTGTTTGGCCAAAAATCATGGGAAACCTTCTTTCAGACACACAAGATATCTCATTCCTAGGCTGTCTAGTTCAGATCTTTGGGGGCTATTTCTATGTATCTTCATCATATACTGCCTTCTCAGTCATGGCTTATGATCGATACATCTCAATTTGTAAGCCTTTGGAGTACCACAGCATCATGACTCCCAATAAAGTGAAAACACTCTTGACAGCTGCCAACATTGTTCCTTTCTCCTGTGTATCCATTCGAGTGTATCTGACCTCCCAACTACGACTGTGTGGGAACACCATTCACAACCTGTTCTGTGATAACCTGGCAATCCTCAGTCTCTCCTGTGTGAAAAGTGCTGTTGTAAATATCTATGGCATTTGCGTCTCTGCAGGCTTGGTTGGATTTCCTTGTTTTATTGTGCTTCTCTCCTATGCGAAGATCATCAATGTCAGTGTGAAAACCTCAAAGGATGCACAAAAAAAAGCACTCAGCACCTGCTCTCCTCATTTAATCACCTTCATGAATTTATCCCTGTCATCTCTGCTCTTTGTGATCTATCACAGATACACTTCATTTCTACCAGCAGAGATGTATATATTAACAACAATTGATCTTTTTGTGATTCCCCCAGTGTTCAATCCAGTTATATATGGAATAAAAACACAAGAGATTAGGAAATGTTTTGTAAAAACAGTTCGGAAAAAAGGCAGATTTTTCTGAATTTTACGAGACACTAGCTTCGCAGTCAGATTTTCAGTAACGACTGCAATATTAAACGACACTAAAAAAGAAATCTTAAAAATTCCTGAAAAAAGTTCTGTACTGATATGATGAAATACTCATAATTACTCAATGATTACAACGAGCCAGAAAAACTGCACTGTCTTGTTGTATGAGTGTTCCTTTGTCCAGAGTAGAAACAAGTCCCCAATACCAAAAATACTAAAGGCTTCACTAGTGCTTCCTAAGGTACTTCTTCATCCTGGCTCAATGTTATAAAAATTCAATGTTCAAATTACAGATCCCACTGTAAAAAACACAGTATTCTTAAACTTTCATGTGAAACCAAAACAAAATGCTGGCCTGTGCCTCTCTCTGATTTACTCATATTTTAGTGACCAGCCAGCAGTCATGGCATAAGCCAAAAGTCACCATTTCTGCCAGGGTGCATAATGTGAAATTGGTAACACCATATTCTTTTCACGAGGACATGGGTTTTTTAATTGATCAGACTAAGCAGAGGTCCTCTGCAATGCAAGCTTTTAATGGCTTTATTTTGGTCCCATTGTGCAGCATTAATAACTTTCTGAGGCATAAGAGCACTAGATTGACAGAACACAGTGATGCATGCATATTAGGCTAAGGAAAAGTGTGTGGGATAATTTGACTAATTATTAATCCCATGATTGCATTTTGTAGTTGAATCATTATTGGCATTACACATATTGTTTTATTGGAAATATTAAAAAATGGTTAAAATGAATGTATTTGTTTGAGGATCAGTGACAAATAAGCAGATAAAGTTGACAAAAAAAAAAAATAGGTTTGAAATACAAATAAATACTGTTCTTACCTATATTAGAATGATAATTGCTTATTTCAAAAATTTTACTTTCAAACTATGACAATAATACATTTTTATTAGAATAGTGCTGGCATGACAAAAAAAAATGTCATACAGAATTGCAATGGTGAATTTCACAATTATGCCTTTTTTGGCTGTTATTATCATGAAAATAGTGCATAAGTATACCCAGTAAGGTCTTAAATTATGAAAGTATTAAAGTGCTCACGAAAATGAAACATGGGTATTTTTACTTATTTTATAAAACTGTTTTTCGTTAAACAAGGGCCCATTTGTTCCCTCACCCAAAACCTAAAGCAGTGAGGGGAAAATTTCTGACTGTGCTTCACAGATCATGCCACCACACTATTATTGCAATCTACTTTCAATTAAATGAGAGAAAACATTTCTTTTACCAATAAAAAAAAACCATGTTATCCAGCCTGACTGAAGTTATTACATGGGCTAACATCCTAGGCCATATGATGGCATCCATCTGCTGCAATCTCAGAACAGCTTTATTGATGTTGATATACATTGATGATCATTTTTGAGCAATAAAAGTAAGAGGCAGTGAGAAATTGTTTTTCAAAAAATTATATATATTTATTTTACATAATGTTATAATCCTGATATTTCAATGTATCAACATGAACACAGAGATTTTAAAGCATCAAATAATTGTATATCATACATATATTGTATAATGGTTATTTTTTATACTCACTCTTGAAAAATTAACAAAACTAACTGAATCCGAGGGCTAAAACATCTAACTAAATAACTTTGCAACTATAACTTGATGCATAATGGCCTATTGATTACTTTTACAACAGAAGATCGCCATAGTGTTCTCTTGAATGAGTTTTAGTTTTAAATGAAATACACTCATTACTTTGCTGTTACAGTTGATAACAGATTCAATCAACCAACCTTAGATGACCTACTGATACATATTGTATCAACAGATAACAGATTCAATCAACCAACCTTAGATGACCTACTGATACATATTGTAAACAAAAAAATGAAATGAAGTACACACAATTAGGTTCCTATACACTGATCAGCATTACGACCACCTGCTTAATATTTTGTCAGTCCCACTTTTGCTGCCGAAACAGCTCTGAACCGAAGAAACGTGGACTCCACTTGACCTCTGAAATTGTGCTGTGGTATCTGACATCAAGACATTAGCAGCAGATCCTTTAAGTTCAGTAAGTTACGAGGTGGGGCCTCTGTGGATCGGACTTATTTGTCCAGCACATCCCACAGATGCTCAATTGCATTGAGATTCAGGCCGCAATTTTTCAAATCTTGGTGTGAACGATCTGCCGTTCCCGTGAATACAGAACCGCATAACCCACTGTTAGGGTATGCAAAATAACGTTTGCATAAGCGATCATTCGCGTCATAGGCTATGCAAAAATGAAAGGTTTCAGTTTATGCTGCAGTAGCTGCACCGCCCCCCCCCCCTCCTTTTTTTTTTTTTTGCTGGTGTCATCTGGAAACCACAAAACGTGTACCCGAGCTATGATATGATATAATCAAACCCATTTACTACAGTTGTTGCTTTCCAGTTAAAACTCTGACCTGTCAGTAGCCTAGCTTGGCTTGGTGTCTGTGGTGATGGCCAGTCCTGACGATCAGAAATCAGGACGTGATTTGGTGCAGATTGAAATTAATTAATTTGTCAATGGTATAATGAAGTCCCACACCTGGATTAAATCAAATTCAGTGCATAGGCCTAAAATTTCACATTTCAAAGAAGTGACTAATTTAAAAACTGCATGTCATATCGGATACAGAAAACAAAATGAAAATGCAGTTTCCATGTCTCTTTAAATTATTTTAGTCCCTGGCCTTTACATTTTTTTTTTGAGAGACAGCCATTTGCTCTAAATTATTGTCCCTGGCCTCATCAGCCACTACAGCATACATGCTGGATTCTTTCAATTCAGCCACAATACTCTCAGTGGCTTCTTCATCACAACACTGAATCATCTGTTACATTTCATAGAAAGGTGTTCAAAATTTGACTAGTGACCAGGGAAAAATGAGGAACTAGCTGCCCGTGAACCACAATGAGCAGTTCTTGAGTAACTCTAATCAGATTTTTATAATATGATTAGTTAATTGAAGAACAAATAAGGAACAAAGAGTCAGCTGATCTATAAAATTTGATTGGGAGTTACTCAAGAACTGCCTGTTAACTAATGGTGTACCGCCAGTTAGTTCCTTTTCTGTTCCTCAAATAATAATCATTAGCTACTTTTTGAAGGTGACTAAGAGTTCCTCAAGAACTTCCATTTAACTTAGTTGGGTCATCTAGAGCACTTCCCTGGCCGTGGCGAGCAGAGGTTTGTTTCTCAATGGATTTGTCTTCTTTCAAGGTTAAATAAGAAAATTAGCGAGGGTGACCCTCTCAAAAGTGTGGGCTAACTCCTCAGGGGGCCGAAATCCAAGATGGCTGCCATCAGCCACCTTGAAAAGTGGTTTTTCACTGATTTGGACGATTGTGTATTCCAATATATCATTTCTGGTGTTTTAGGGGTTGAGGAATTCATATTTTGAATCTTTCCTACGATTTGATATAGTTCTGACCTTTATTTTCATTATGGCTGACAAGGCTTCATGATGTTGCACGCTCTTATGTTGTGTTTCTCCATTTCTAGGTCTCCGAGGTGTATTCCTGTTGATTTCCAACATGAGTAAATGGGGATACTTTCACATATCATGTAATGGTATTTACATTTATTTTCTTTCTTTCAGGTCTCTATGGCTATGCCCCATTGCGATAACTTCAAGTGAGGCACTAGAGCAGATACAGCAGTGATTCATTCATTCATTCATTCATTTTCTATACCCGCTTATTCCTACAGCAGTGATTTGAAACAGAGAATCTGGAAGTCTGCAGTCCACCTGTCCAATATGTCCTATGAATGTGTACTGAAGTGTGGCAAGGTGTGCTCATCATCAGACACCATTTCCCAAAGTAAATGGGAGAATTTAAGAACAAAAGCCGAGAACTGGTGTGGGTTGGACAAATATGGGGACGTTTTTGAAAGCACTCTATGGGAAAATGGGTCAGATGGGTATTACATGCACAATTCGTGTTAAATTACAATTTTGTCATCAGCCCATCTGAAGAAAGCCCAACAACGTAAATGAAAAGAAAGTAACCTTGGTGAACGTTCAAGTCACGCATCAAGTTCAAGTTTGTGTGATGAGGAGGCAGAGGCACCTCCTCCGCCAAAGTGTCTTCGTTCATCAGTGGGTGGACCGCTCCACGACAAAGGTAATGTGTTTGGTGTATGCAAGGTGAAGATGCAAAACATCCAGACCGAGCTCATGGTAGACTCTTTAGAATCAACACAGAGTCAGGATGGCACATCTTCAAACGCTATTCGATTCTCTTAAAGGACTGTCAGCAAAGGTGTCAGCTCAGTACACTTCTGCTTCAGCAGGGAAGAGAGTTCCTTCTTGACGTGCTTTGCTGGTGGCGATTCATCAGATTTCTTCTCATAGCCCTTTGGCTGAAGGAACGCGACATTTGTTCGATGCGCGCCTTTTGCAGCTCCTGTCAGTGTATCGACCTTAAAGTCAGCATTGTCGACGATCACAATGGCCGGCTTGCAATCAGCTATTTCATGGGGGCAGGCTGCTGATGCATTAAGATCCATTTAAGTCCAGTGGTCATAGAGTTGAAGAGTGTCCGCGTAACTGATGCACACACCACTCTTGTGCAACGTTTCAATCAGATCTGTACTTCTGGTCATGCCATGGACATTGACTCCCCTGTTGATAACAGTGCTTATTCTACACCCTGTGATGTAGTATGTCGTCATGGAGGCCAAGCATAAAGTGGCGGGACTGAGATCAACAGTTTTTCTGGTGGGCTGTCTTAGCCAGGTCAACAGCTGCATCAGCAATTCGCACTCCTCTTCGCTATCCTCAAGGTTGTCCACACGAGGCGGCCAGGGGACAGTATTGGTTTCTTTCACCCTCTTAGACAGCCTTTGAGTGACGTTGTGGATGAGCTATTCATTGCTGATACCGAGAGATGACATCATTGCCTCAATGTAGTCACCTCCACCGCGAACATCATAGACCCACTCACTCTTGTTCTTCTCACATCTCTCTCTGAATCGGATTGAATCTTTGTACTCAGCTATGAGCAGTTCTTTCAGGTAAGATGATTTCACATCACCCACTGCATAGCCACTAACAATGTTTTTATAATCTGTTAAAAGAGACTGCAATGAAAAAATGTCATGCTCATCAAAAATGACAACATCTACGTGTCTGAAGAACAAACCTCTTTCTTCAGACAGAGTGGCACTCTGAAAGTGCATTGCATCATCGTACTTCAACTTTGTGTGGTTGACATAATTTTGCCAACATGCATGGTGGTACATGATGTCATTCGTAAAGGGATCTGACAGAGCTGAAGTTGATTTAATAAGTCGTGTAAAACGATCCCTTTGCTTACGATCCTCTATGAGAATCGGATGGCGTTTGAAGATGCACCATGCTGACTCTGTGTTGTGCTGTATCTAAAGAGTCTACCACGAGCTCGGTCTGGATGTTTTGCATCTTCACCTTGCATGCACCAAACAGATCTACCTTTGTCGTGGAGCGGTCCGCCCACTGATGAATGAAGACACTTTGGCGGAGGAGGTGCCTCTGCCTCCTCATCACACAAATTTGAACTTGATGCGTGACTTGAACATTCACCAAGGTTACTTTCTTTTCGTTTGCATTGTTGGGCTTTCTTCAGATGGGCTGATGACAAAATTGTAATTTAACACGAATTGTGCATGTAATACCCATCGGACGCATTTTCCCATGGAGTGCTTTCAAAAACGTCCCCATATTTGTCCAACCCACACCAGTTCTTGGCTTTTGTTCTTAAACTGTCCCATTTACTTTGGGAAATGTTGTCTGACGATGAGCACACCTTGCCACACTTCAGTACACATTCATAGGACATACTGGACAGATGGATTGCAGACTTCCAGATTCTCTGTTTCAAATCACTACTGTATCTGCTCTAGTGCCTCACTTGAGGTTATAGCAATGGAACATAGCCATAGAGACCTGAAAGAAAGAAAATAAATGTAAATACCATTATATGATATGTGAAAGTATCCCCATTTACTCACGTTGGAAATCAACAGGAACACACTTCGGAGACCTAGAAATGGAGAAATACAAGATAAGAGCATGCAACATCATGAAGCGTTGTAAGCCGTAATGAAAATAAAGGTCAGAACTATATCAAATCATAGCAAAGATTCAAAGTATGAATTCCTCAACCCCTAAAACACCAGAAATTATATATTGGAATACACAATCGTCCAAATCAGTGAAAAACCACTTTTCAAGGAGGCTGATGGTGGCCATCTTGGATTTTGGCCCCCGACGGAGTTAGCCACACCGCTAATTTTCTTATTTAACCTCGTAAGAAGACAAATCCGTTGAGAAACGAACCTCCGCTCGCCATGGTCACGGAAGTGCTCTTGATGACCCAACTAACTAATGATTTCAAAGCAGTAAATTCCTCATTTCTTCCCTGGTAACTACTCAAATTGTATACCTTATTGTAAATTGAAAAGAAAAAATGTCAAGTCTGTGATGTGTTTGAAAGGCAAGTGGCATTAGAGGGCATGTAATGCTGAGGCAGAAAACTATTCTGGGACTTAGAGGTGCACTATGCAAGTTTGTTTATTTTCTGTGTGTTTATATTTTTGTCTCAATTTGCCGACATCTCTCCACGATCCGCTAGCTGCCTGCCCCTAAATTCACTGTAAAAAAAAAAAACCGGGCTCTGGAGACCACACAGGCGTCACAAACTGCAAATAAACACAAGGGTCACAGGCTGTGCCCCATAACATAACACACCGTTTCGACCAATCACCAACAAGAGTTGACAGTTACAGAAGCATGGGAGGGAGGGAACTATGGGAGGGAGGGGCAAGCTACCTCTGTTTTGTTTGAATTCAAATGTCAACAGAAGGGATGTCTACAAACTTGCATAGTGCACCTTTAATTTTGCCTATTGTGTCTCATTTTTGTTCTCTGTCAAAGAATCTTTCTTTAAAGCTTTACAGCATACTCCCTCATTTCATTCCAAAGTGGATCTTTTAATAACACATTATATTAACTTAATCCCATTAGGCCTATTCTAATTTTGTGACTTCAAACATCAAAATGACATTTAAGTTCGCCGTCCCTATCACTGTTCAAAGCCATGTGCCCACTACAGAGTTCTTACCACTTAACGGAATGTAAAAACCTGGTAGACAACCGACATAACAACAGATTTCACGAATGAGTTGAACTGACTTTGAATGTGTTAATCCCACACACTAACAATTTGTCAAAGCCACGCACTTGACGTTTCCTCGACTTCCTAAAGAGGTATATGAGCAGAATCGACTACTGTGCGCGCGTAAATATTGAAAATCGGTTAAATCTGTCACAATATCCCAAGTTTTTAAAATCAGTTCGTCAACGTTAAGCTATGAAAACCCTCCAATGTTAGAGTACACCAATGTGGTTGATCAAGCTAGCTTATGTAGCGGTAGCTAGCCACAAAGAGAAAAAGCTCCCTGTTCACTTTGCCAAATACAAATGACATGACGCATTCATTTTTTTTTTTTACCAACAATGGAAGGCTTCTATATAATTAATTCTGGACCACTCCCAAAGTGGAGGAGAGTATTGGGTGGAACTGCGGATAGGAGATTGGGGTGAATGTGATGTTGGGCTTGGTCTGTGATTGTGCGAACGTTGGGCGTCCCCAGGTGGCGAGACTCAGGGTGGGGCTCGCGTCTCTTTTCGGAGTCCGTGTGGCTCCTAAGCCCCCCGGGGTCCCAGGTGGTGGCTGTTTCTTGCTTCCTTCTTGGAGAGGGAATGGTGGGAGGGACGTAAACGAGGACGAAAGGGATTGTGGGAATGTAGGGGGGTATATAGCCCCGTAAGAACCATATAGGAATCCGCATTTTGGGAAATTGAGTTGTTCATTAAAAACTGAGATCTATTTCCCAAATGAGCCAACATTTTCACATGGATTGTTTATTGACCAAAATGTAAGTCTTCATTCCCCTGTATGTCATCATTGCACTGTATTATGACCCATCCCAAACTTTCTGATATAATTCAATGTAAACATGAATTTTATCTCACTGATTTGTTTGCTATGATTGATGATGATGGTGAAGTGGAAGATAATGGAGACCCAGAGTTTGACCCAAATGAATCAGAAGATGATGGTTCTGCTTCAGAAGGAGGTACCTTTCACTTTAAATGAAACAGAAGGGCATCCAAACCTGCATTAATAAATAACGTAATTTTACAAATCTTGAGTTTTTAACATCAGCCAGCCTAGTTCCCAGATACTCGAGATGACACAGGAGGCTGGCAACTTTGAGTCCCATTTTCTCAAAAGTTCCCCCAACATGGGTTGGAGATGGCTCTTAAGGGCTCATATATAGCTGGCTACGCGCATTGGGAGTGGCCCTGTTCATTAAAGGGACATTGTGTAACATTTTCTGTTGTTTATTGACCAAAATGTAAGTCTGCATTCATATATATGTCATCATTGGTGTATTATGACCCCCGCTAACAATCTGATATATTCTCGTAAAGCAGATTTGTTTGTACATTGGACGGGTAAGCCCGGTAGGGAAGCGGGACGGTCTGCCATCTTGAAACTACAGCCGTCGGCAAAAAGACAAAAAGCACCAAACACGGAATAAATCCGCAGCGCCAGCCAGCCAGCGCATTTGAAAAACGAGACACAACATTCAACAATGGAAGACAGCTAATGAAAATCTGCACTACTAATGCATAATGCTGGACCATGCATTGCAGCAGCAGGACGCTGAATTGCCAGCGAAAAAAGAGAATTGAAAAGGCAAGTCAACTTCAAATTCAAAAAACGAGGGTCAACAAATGGAAGGAGCTAATGAAAGCGAAATATTTTCAAAGGGACGTGCAGTTGCCAGCTTTCTGATCGACAAGTAAGTCAACTTCCAGATTCGAAACTGGTCATCAAGGGGACCTTGTATCTAAGCTGTTTGTTAGCAAGTGCAGCAGCTGCAGTTCTTTGCTTGTAGCACTGGTCAGGAGATGCCGTGCTGTCGGCTTACGTTATTACCAAGTTGGTGAAGTGAGCAGGTGTAACGACACCAATGTTTTCAGTTATTGTATTTGAAGAATGGCTTTGTTATGTAGCGACTCGACTGCTTCACATGTCTTTTATGTAACGTTACAGAATAAACCGTAAGGTAGCAAAGGCTGTTGTTGGTTAAGTTAGGTTGGATAACGGGCGTGTATTCGGTAACTATTGAAGATTACATCCTATAAGCGTGCATGTAGCTAACACTTGCTTTGCTTTTTCGTATTAAATTGTTCAAGATGCACCCAAGCCGAGTTGCTTATTTCCATTACTTTGAATATCTTACACTGATTCACGGTACTGTGTTTTGCTGCTTCATGTATTATATGCTGACTAAGTAGCATTGACTAAGTCCATAATATGTGCACTTTCAGCATGGTATAAATTCAGCCCAAAAAACTTCAGAGCTAATCATTTATTTACCATTGCACGCTCATTCTTAATTATTAAAATAATAGCAGATGTGCATACTTTTCAGCAATGTCGTGACCTTTCAGCAACTTTTAAGATAACGGAAACTTCATATTTTGTATCTTATTTTATGCATGCGCTGAACTTGCATGACAGCACCGCACAGAGACAGTATTTGTTGTTCAGCCTTTATTAGCTAGAAGTGTTGAGTGGGTTGGAAACGCTGGATAGGATGAGATGTGAACGACACACTGTTCTTGAGGGGCGTCAGTGTATGGGAGTGATGCTGCAGAGATTTGCTAAAGCGGCTGAACTCCATCTGCGCAGAGAAAACAGGAGGGCTCCAGAAGAAAGAAACCGATGAGAATGAAACTAAGATCGACTTTATGTATATTTTATAACTGGGCTGCTGATCATGTGTGGACTTATGAATTTGCTAATCCTGTATAAGGGGAAGGAAAATGATTCAGAATTGAAACTCCACTAATATTGAATGAAATCAGCACTTTTCCGGCTTACCTTGATGTTTGAGTACCCAGAGAAACATTCGGGTAGTAAAAACGTCAAGCGTGAATTTTGTCAAGAAAATTTAGAGTTTATTTTCTAGTGCTGATAAACGTGGTAATAAACCGCAGTAGCTATGTTACGGATGACGCACTGGGTTGCGAGAGTATGTGCAGCATATGCATTTGCAATATTAAAATTAAATTCTAATGAATGGTGTGTGCACCCTGCGAGTCAGCTGGGATGGGCTCCAGTTCAAGGGGCCTCATTTATCAACGGTGCCTACACACAGATGTGTGCATAATGAGTGCGTAAGAACATTCCCACACAAAGTATGGGATTAATCAACTTGTACTTGTGCGTAGGAACGTGTAAATTTCAGCACAACTCTTACCATGCGTACACACAAAACCTAGTGGTAGAACAGTGAAACTACAAATAGAACACACTAAGAGAGTCACAGTGTTCAGCGATCTCAAACTTCCCACATTTTCCCCGTTTTCCTCTTATTAATAAAAATTTTCCATTAGTAATTTAGCAGACAATTTGAATAATTTGTGTAACAAGATATAAAAGATAGCTGTGACAGGACAACCTCAAAAGAAAACTTGAAATGCAAGTGCCATGGCTTATCTTGCACTATTGGAGGATTTGTAGAACCGTGCGCAGGGAGCGCGTTTTCAAAGAGCGTGCAGACCTGTTCAGTGAGAGCACAGAGTGGCTTCTCCGCAGGTACCACTTCCCCAAAAACATACTGATGGATTTATGCCGTGATTTACAACCCATGTTGGAGCGAGAGACAAAACGCACCAAAGCCATCCCAGTGCACATCCAGCTCCTGTCCACCCTGGGATTTTTGGCCACCGGAACATTTCAGCGAGAGATTGGAGACATATGCGGCATTTCGCAGCCGACACTAAGCAGAATCATGCCGGCAGTGTTGGATGCAATAATTTCTCTGGCCCCAACTTACATCCAGTTCCCATACAGACATCACCAACAAGCCGAAATTAAACGAGGATTTCACGCCATCGCCGGATTCCCAAACATAATTAGAGCCATAGATTGCACCCACATCGCAATAAAAGCACCATCACACAATGAATTCAGTTGCGTGAACAGGAAAGGATTTCATTCAATCAATGCACAAATAATCTGCAATCCAAATATGTCTCTGTTAAACTTTGTTGTCTGGTGGCCTGGAGGCACGCACGACTCATTCATTCTGCAGAACAGCTCTGTGGGTGTGCACAGGAGCTGTTGAGGATGGCTGGCTTATTGGTGAGTGTTACAACATTTCAAAATTATTTTCTGGGCTTCGTACGGTTTATTATAACATCTCTATAGGTGAACAGGGATATCCACTGAAGCCGTGGCTAATGACTGAGACTGCTCTTTCCGCTGACCCAACAGAATTAACAGCAGTCGTTACCTTCTCCAACGCAGCATTTTTTCTTTTGTTGATCACACCTGCATTGAGTGTTCCAAGCAGTATTTTTTGGTTTGTTTCAACTTCTACTACAAGCACCTCAATCTCTGTGCCGGAGAAATTCCTCTTCTTCGCCCTCTTTGCCATGATTTCGGTGAGGGAAATGAACGCATTCTTAAGGGGATTGCTGTTACCATATATGGTCAATTGGAGGCGTTTCTGAATGCAAATAAGCCTAACCATGCATGAGCATGGTAGTTTAGAACAGGTGGGATTTATCATCACATATTTCTTACTGGTGTGCGTACGACCAGTGTCCGCACGTTTGATAAATATGGATTTTTTTGTACTTACACACATTCTAAGTTTCATTCCTATGACAGAATCTAGAACACTTTCTACGCACAGGTTGATAAATGAGGCCCCAGGTAAAGAGAAAGGATTGAATTAATGAGCTTTAAGCATTCGTTCACTAAAAATAATTTCGCTTGTCAGAATTTATTTCCCTGTTAAATAAAACTAGTTCATCAACATTTTATATCCCTATTAGGTATATAAATTGTTTTTCCAAACTATATTTAAGCCGAGTGCTTTGTTATCCCGTTCGGTGCGGAGCTGTTGCATGGGTTTTGCAGTGGACATAGCTACATTTCTGGAGAACATTGGTCGTGAACACGCATCCTGTGTGGGAGTGCTTCGGGCGCGGAAGGTTGTCATAGATACCTCAGGCGTCAGCGTGTTCGTGATCCCCACACAACCATTGACCTACAATACATCCATGGTTTCATCAGTGTTCTCAAGGCTTTTTGATACATGGTGGCTACCGTAGTTGCAATACGTGTTTGAAAAAGTGAGGCGCTAGAGTGCACCATTCGTTTGAATGTAATACACTATTTCAACGCTGGATGGGAGTAATTCCTACACAATGTCCCTTTAACCTACGTTATCGGGAACTCCCTTTAATGAATTATGGACCACTCCCAAAGTGGAGGAGAGTATTGGGTGGAATTGCGGATAGGAGATCGGGGCGAATGTGACGTTGGACTTGGTCTGTGATTGTGCAAACGTTGGGCGTCCCCAGGTGGCGAGACTCAGGGTGCGTCTCTTGTCGGAGTCCGTGTGGCTCCTAAGCCCCCAAAAGTGTTAATGGATCAACGAGAGATAGGCTCTACGTACTTCATCAACATTATTGCGAATATAGCTTGCATACGAGTTCTATGTCCAAAGGCCGAGGATTTTAATCATGTGGTCCGGCACTCCTCACTTGGATGCTGTGGTTGGCAGCGCCAATGCGGAAGGGGTGCTCGGAGAAGTATTTGGGTGGAATGTCCGATCTAATTAAAACACGACAGAAATGGTAGAGGAACCAGTGGCAGTGGCGAGTGGCAATGGCCCGGTGTCGATCGTGAATAATGGGTCTTGGAGAGAAGTGTAGTTATTATATCTTGAGGTGACGTAGTTTCATATTGACTCGGAAGGACTGAGGGCAGAGTCTAGGCGAAAAAGGAATATGGGCTGAGAAATGCCAAACTGATCTGTTTTACTACTCTTTATCTTGAACATGAGGCAGTCGGTGGAGAAAAATGAGATGTCGTTTAGGCTGGCGTGACGAGAAGGATTATAATTAGCGGAGAGAACTCGGCACATCTCAAACTAAAGAAGGCCAATAGAAACATGGCTTCTAGAGTGGAATCCGTGGAAGGAGCATGGTACCCAGAGCGCAGCGTCTCGGTGCAGCGAGAGAGGAGGTCTGCCATCAGGGGAAAACGTTTGGTCGGAGCGGGAGGTTCTTGTTAACGTAAACCTTTCAGTAGTGTTTGCACGTGAGAGTGGGAAATAGACGAGCATGGATAACCAGTAGCCTATTTGATAAAGAAGTTGATGCCACTTAGGTAGACTTGTATTGAGACTGGTCTAATGTGGTGCATGCAGTGAATGTATGAAATGAAGTTCATAATGAAAACGAAGTTGAGTGCCAGGAATGGCAGGAGGAGGGCTGAATGGAATTTCTTGAATTGCTTCCATCCTGCGAGGAATGGGGAAGGTGAGCGTGAAGCGAACCCATTTAGGATGGCATCTCGAGATAAAGCGGCGAGTGGCTGCAGTTGTGGAGACAGGGGTAGATGGTCGCAAAAAACGGAGGAACCGGAGTGGGGTGAATGTCCGAGTGCGGAGCCAAGCATCTGAAGCTCTGCCAAGAGAAGCAAGATGGAGCGTCAGCGATCGCATTTTTATAGCCAGGAATATGTGCAGCCTTGAGCGTGAACTGGTGTTTTGTGGAAATTAGGGCTAGTTTCCTGATAAATGGCATGAATGAGAGGAAGCGGGAACGACCTTTGTTTGCGATGTCTATTGTGGTTGAGTTGACATTATGTATGGTTATACATTTAGCGGCCCGTTCGTGACCCTGAGCGAGGGAGGAAACGACGATAAGATATGACAAGGCGACCAGCAAAGTACTAGCACCCCTTCCAGGAAACGCCAAAGGAACCCCCAAAAAACGTGGGTTGAGTGGGACGACCCTAAGCGTTTGAGATATTGGCTTTAGCCAACCAGGCGCCGCGACCAGCGAGGTGAATGAAAGTGGTGAGACGAAGGACAATCCGTAAAGGGTTAACCACTGTTGGGCAAGCAGCCAATCGAGTTGCACGGAGCGACGTGCTTGAGCGTGGAGACGGGAGATGGATGGTGTGCAGGCGAGGCGGAATGGTGAATTGCAGGACTGAAAGTCGGCCGAGAGCGTGAACCTTGCCACAGCAAGTGGCCGTGAGGTGGAGATGCGTAGTTTTCGTGAATGTTGACGAGGCAAAGTGCACCAATAACCAAAGCACTAGTGAGCTTCGCCACTGTGAGTGGCCCTGAGGTGGATACGCGTAGTATCCATGAATGTTTGCCGGCGAAGCAAAGAACATTAGCATTCGTAATGATTTGACAATTTTGGAATAAACATGGCAATCATTCAACAGCACCATAAATGTATGAGATTTAATTTGCGAAGAACATGACATGCATGTATAGCAAGAGTTACTGAGACTAATTGGTAGAACCGACGAAAGTCTAATTTATTTTTGAAAGCCTTGTTATCCATTGCACTACGAAATCATATTGTGTTTTCCTCCGCACATCGATGACTACAAAAAATATCAAGAAGTCTTTATAATTTCTGTGTTCATGTAGCTCGTGAAACAACACAGATTTGCGTAAACCTGTTTGCGAGGTTCATAGAGCAATAAGCCATGAGAATCCGTTCTACAGTCTGAATGAAGTGACAGCTAAATGGCGTTGTTGGGTACGATGCACAGCTGAGTGATGGCGAATTTAGTTGCTGCGAAGTCAGTTTTGGATTTTGCAGATTGTCATCCTTATGGAGTCACATCAATTATATCAACATAGCCAACAGGCAATCGCTTACCGTACGGCTGAAGCTTAAAGCGAGATCGAGAACGAGCGTAAGGTAATTGTCCAGTTCTTGCCTCTGATGAGGAGAGGACTGGGGGATTGTGTCTTGGTATAGAGTGGGATGGCGAATGGCGAATTCTGTTCGTGTGAACTCCCCGGAACGAGCAGGGGTCGGGTGTTTGAGCTGTGCGGGGTCAATGACGGTTTGGATTTTTTTTTTTTTTTTTTTTGACTAAAATATGAATGTGGAAATAGGATGGTTGAATGAGCTGGGCCAGGTCGACGTGCATACCCGATAAAATCTGTAATTTAAGTGTGGGGGATAATAGCGAAGGGTTTGGAATAGGCTACGAGGGGCGTATGGGAGGTAGGGCGGTGGCTAGTGTGTGCTGAAAACTGTCGTGAGGGGAAACTGCGATGGGCCAGGGAAGTAGTTGATGGGAGGGGCGGAACTGAAGGAAGAAGCACAGAATTAGTAACATGGGAAACGAGGAAGGAGAAGGGGGCGGGGAAAGAGTGCGGTGGGGAAGAGACAAGCAGATGATGCAACAGCGGGTGCTTCTTCAGGTGTAGCTGGGTTAACACTGGAACTGCTGGAGCCTTGGTGAATTTGGTTGTGGGCTGCAGGAGCGCAGAAGCCGGGTTTTGTCCAGTGGAAGTGATGGGGGGGACGCATGTGCACGGGGCGAAAGTGCAGCCTGCGAACACAGGGACGAAAAAGGGCACGGAAAGACACCAAAGAGGTCGTAAACAGAGGGAGCAGGCATGGGGAGGGGACTGGCTGGTTTGCGGAAGGAGTGACTTCCGCCGAATATGGAGCGGGAGAACGTCGCCAAGCGTAATGACGTTGGCACTGGGGACGTTGATGGCGGAACCCGGTAGTGCTGTGTGGTCTGCACACAGGTTTTGCCTTGGAGAGATGAGGGAGGGTGGAGGGGCAATACACAGATTTCTGTTCAGCTATCCTTTGATGTTGCACTCAAAATCAACAAACCCGAAGAGGGAAATGCCTATGAAGTGATATTCGAAGAGACTATACTGGAGATTTTCGCCAAAAATTGGTAGAAACTAAATCAAATAAGTTTTATGTATTTTTATTGTATGGTCCATAATGTGAGCCTTCAAAAAATATAGGGTTCCGGAACGTTTTATTTCCTATGATAAAATGCAGGCAACATTTGTTAAATCCTGTTAAATTCATACATCACCCCGATTTATAAGCTTTAGCAGTATTTTACTATGGTAAATTGGATATTCTGGAGCTTGATGTTTTGTGAAAGCTCATACTTCGGGCCTTCTATAAAAGTACAGAAAAGTACTCCATTTCACTTCAGTCCATTTTTTGGTGAAAATCTCCAGTATAGACTCTGTAACTGAAGTGTCCCTGTGAGAGTGTTTTAATTTACCCAGTATTATCGTTCTATCCACCCAGTAAAGGTGTTGACTGAGTTTGTGGAGGATGGAAATGGAAAGAGTACTGGCTGGAGAAAATCCACTCTCCATGACTGAAGTGACAGGTTTACTGACCTTCCCACAACACGACCACAGAGCTGAGGAAACTTGGGGATATGCTTAAAGTTCCTGACCATAGATCATTCCATCTAAATAAATTGATGTATTTGTAATATCTGCTATAGTGTATCTGTAGGCCTATTACAATTGCTGAGATACACTGTCACTACAGGTTATCAGTCAAGACTTGTAACCTTGAAAGAAATAAAGTGAAGATAAAACTCATGCAGGTTTCTTGTGATTTGGAGTGTGAAATCACTAGACTTGCCCCGCTCACGCTTTTTTACATGCTAAAAGATGGTACCCGAGTGGCAGATTTGGAACTCCGATTTGGATTATACTAAGCAGTTGTCATTATTATGAACAACCACTGAACAATGTGTAGGTCTATATTATTTCCTAGTAACAAATTTTACATTGTGAATAAGTCCATCTTTATGTTAAAACATTAGAATTACAGGTATTTGTTGACAACAATAATCTATTGGCTCTATCAAAAATATGTAAAAATGTTACCCGAAAATATTAAACCCTGAAGTTAAATAAATAACATAATATTTCCTAGCTATATTAAAGTCACGGATCTGTCAGAATATGGCTTGGAAAAAATAAGTACTCTTACAGACAAGGACATACCCCAAAACGTCTTATGAATTAATTGTGTTGAAACATTGGTTTTGTAATTGACTCAGTTTTTTGGGAGATCAAACGTAATTGTTGAATGAACACGTGCATGAGAGAGAACAGACCAGTTGCCTAGATGACAATCTCCACACGCATTACCCACTGCTGTCGTCTTGGCAAAGGACAGGTCAAAGTTCCACAGCATGGCCCTGTTTACACATGGTGTGAACATGCATTTTGGGTGATCGAATCACAGGTGGTCAGTGCTAAATACAAGTGTAAACGGGCTCCAAGATGGATTGAGATCTGATCACTCAAACCACTTGCGGAGGTGGTCTGGGACGCATCTGGCCACATATGTTTGGTAGTGTAAACGCTAATCCATCCTGATGCGACCCCGACAAGTACGTAACCAGAAAAACGTCATCAATATAGGCCGTGGGCTTGTGATAAGACCGTGCCCATGCTGGATCGGTGCATAAAACAAGAGGAAGAAGACAGCGTTAAAGCTATAGTCTACGATTTTTTCCAAGGTTAAAATCATTATCTTCAGTTTGATGATGATTATGGCTCTAAAGTGTCTCCAACACACTACTCATAGCAAAAGGAACCAAAAAAATCCACTCTCTCTGGAGGCTGCAGGCACGCAAAGAAATCGACCAATAGGAATCGTCTGGGTCGAATAGGCGTTTCCCTGGCTCGGTTCTGCAACTCCTTTTCTGCTGCCGTGTACCTCCCTCCCTCGTTCAAATTTGGCACTCCGGTTCTCCTGCCCTTCCTCTTCCGCTGTGTCCCGAAGCCACCCTGCTGAGACGTCACGGTTGATTAGGTCAGTGCTGGCTTATTGCAGTGAAAGCTAACCTTAGTAATGTTATTTCTGTCAGCCTACTTACTATTGAAATTACGATAGCATTAATCTCTAAATGCCGGTGTGTTGTGAGCATTGGTTGTGATAACAGTAACAATCACCCAGTTTTTTATGTCTCGAGACTTAAACCTGTGTCTGTGTGTCCCTACAGCCCTCCCTCCCGCTCCTTGCCTCCCCCCAGGCTCATCGGTGGTGGCCCTGTGTACACTCTCTGTTGTATGTTGGACGTCTGGCGCAGGCGCCATGGCCACTAGTTCTTCATGGACTGGGTACGGACTCGGGGAGCGTTCCTGGTTCTCGAAGTGGAACATCTTGGACCCTGCTCTGGTTTGCGATTTCCTGCGCTGGCGTTTGGGGTCCACCATTTGGCCGCCAGGTAGTGACCGTCGGGTGGGGCACTATCACAACCCCTATGTGAATTCTTTGCATGTCTCTACGTAATTTAGCAGCTTGCATATCTTAAGTGTTTGTATGCTGTGATTGGTTTGCGTCCTGAGCGTCTCGCCCTCTCGCTTGTATCTTGCTATGCGGTTGTGTGCTTAACAATGCCATAACAAGTATTTAAGCCTTCTAATTCATGTGCAAGTTGCTGGATTGTAAAGTCACTTTCATGCGAGTTGTCCTAGTCAATGGGCCTCATGCAGCAACATTCTCTTAAATTTCTCTTATATTTTGCTCAGAGAAAAAATAAGAGAAATATACTCCGTATGCACCAAATGCTCTTACCGTCCAAATCTGCTCTTACCCAGATGTGCAGAATGTTGAATCCCACTTGATCGTAAATCGGAAACGCGTCCCGGTTGTTTCAAATTAGCAGAATACGACACCCACTAAACACCATATAAGGGTAGGTGACGTGCTGTGCAAAGAGCAGACTGCTCGTGGGTGCTCGAGGGCACTTTCACACTTGATACGATTGTTCCGTACAGTGCCACAGTACGATTGTCCCCCCCTCCCCCCTACCCCCCCGCTGGTCAGCTTTCAGACTGGTAATACCGTAACATACCTGCTCGCATAGATCTCAAAATTCCAATTCAGCGCGTTGCATTATGCACCTAGGTGGTTTTAAATAGGGAACGATTTTGAAAAGGAGGTGCCAATATATTTTGGGGGGTTTTATTATTGAGAAGGGGGTTTAGAATATTAATATTGCGAATGCATATGCTGCGTGTCTCATAATTTGAGCTGCCAGACTTTCGCACAGTGTCCTGCACTTTGAAATATCGGTGCCGCACTTCCTTTAGTTTGTCATGGCACTGATGCATTATTCTGTGATAACCAAGCGAATGTAACTACAAACGAATTATTTCATAAATCTCCAAATTTTTGCATGTAGTATCCCGTGGTGATTGTATGTTTTCGTCCGCCTACATTTCGAGCAAGCATTGAATTTCTTCGTATGAATGGATTTCGCCAGTGCATTGGTTTGAAGAGGAGAGCCGTAACTCACAACAGTAATCCTCCGTGCTCAAGTACGGTTGCTTTCACATTTGGTTCGAGCAGCCATTCATCTGTCTCAGCAAACAGATCTGTGCAATCTCTAAAGACCCGCTGTCTGCGCAAGGCCTGGATGGCCAAAGCGTCCAACTGCAATAGGTAAGCCATTCAGAAGCAGAATGCACGCAAGTATCCAAGGGTTTTTATAGCTTCGTCCTAATTAGGATCAACTGGCCAAACTCTTCAGCCAAAGAATTAAATAATAGAATCATTATAATTTCTCAAAAACAAAAACAATCAAAATGTGATTACATGATGCATTTTTTAATGTTTAGGTTTTAAAACTTGTGTTGCCGTGCACTGGACAAGCAATTTGTGGACAGAGATAACAGTTTTCTGTTTTCTCTTGTCTCGGTAAGAGTGCTCTCGACCACTCGTAAAATTTTCTCTTAGCTAAGAGAAGCGCAAAAATAAGAAAACATTGGTGCATCCCAGAAATCAATGGGTAAGAACAATATAAGAAAAAATCGGGCATACGAACAAAAATAAGAGAAAATGTGTTCTTATATCGCTTCTTGCATGAGGCCCAATGTTTAGTTCTAAAGCTCTTTCATCTTTGTCTCATGGTACTAGTACAACCCCAATTCCGAAATAGTTCGGACAGTGTAAATTGTGAATAAAATCAAAACGCAATGACTTTCAAATCACACCAGCCAGTATTTTATTCTAAATAGAACAGAGATAACATAGCAAATGTTGAAACTGAGAAATTTTACAATTTTATCCACAAAATGAGCTCATTTCAAATTTGATGGCTGCTACAGGTCTCAAAAAAATTGGGACAGGGGCCTGTTTACCATGGTGTAGCATCCCGTCTTCTTTTTAACACAGAGTGGAGGCATCCGGCCATTGAGGAGACAAGTTTCTTGAGTTTAGTCATTGGAATTTGATCCCACTCTTGTTTAATACAGGCTTCCAGCTGCTGGAGAGTTTTGGGTCTCCTTTGATGGACTTTTCGTTTAATTATGCGCCAAATGTTCTCAATCGGTGAAAGACCAGGACTGCAGGCAGACCAGTTCAGCACATGGACTCTTTTAATATGAAGCCATGCTGTTGTAATAGCTGCAGTGTGTGGTTTTGCATTGTCCTGCTGAAATACACAAGGCCTTCCCTGGAATAGTTGTCGTCTGGAGGGGAGCATATGTTGCTCTAAAACCTTTATATACCTTTCAGCATTCATGGTGCTTTTTAAAACATGCAAGTGTCCCACACCATATGCACTAATACATCCCCATACCATCAGAGATGCTGGCTTTTGAACTGAACGCTGATAACAGGAGGGGTGGTCTTTCTCCTTTTTAGCCTGGAGGACACGACGCACATGATTTCCAACAAGAATGTCAAATTTGGACTCGTCTGACCAGAGAACACTTTGCCACTTTGCTGCAGTCCATTTTAAATGAGCCTTGGCCCACAGAACACTGCGGCGCTTCTGGATCATGCTCAACAATGGCTTCCTTTTTGCATGATAGAGTTTTAGATGGCATCTGTGGATGGCATGGTGGACAGTGGTTACAGACAGTGCTTTCTTGAAGTATTCCAGGGCCCATTTAGTAATGTCAATGACAGAATCATGCCGGTGAGTGATGCAGTGGCGTCTGAGGGCCCGAAGATCACGGGCATCCAGTAAAGGTCCTCGGCCTTGTCCCTTACGCACAGTTTCTCTGAATCTTTCGATGGTGTAATGCACTGTCGATGATGAGACCTTCAAAGCCTTTGCAATTTGATGTTGAGGAACATTGTTTTAAAGTATTCCACAATTTTCTTACGCAAGCCTTAACAGGTTGGAGAGCCTCTGGCCATCTTTACTTCTGAGAGACTCAGCCTCCCTAAGACATCCCTTTTATAGCCAATCATGTTACACACCTGATGCCAGTTAACTTAATTACTTGCTAAATGTTCTTTCAGCTGATTCTCTTATATATTAATTGCTTTTTCAGCCCTTTCTTTCCCTGTGTCCCAACTTTTTTTGAGACTTGTTGCAGCCGAAAAATTTGAAATAAGTTCATTTTGTGGATGAAAATGTAATATGTCTCAGTTTCAACATTTGAAATGTTATCTATGTTCTATTGTTAATAACATATTGACTCGTGTGATCTGAAAGTCATTGCATTTTGATTTTATTCACAATTTACGCTTCATTCATTCATTTACAACTCATTTTCGAATTGGGGTTGTACTTCAATGACAGCCTTTCCTCTAGAAGTCATTCTAATTATTCAGGTGATTTGAGCAAGCCTCAAATCCTAAATCAGGGTCCAGTATTGAGACTGAGTACAAGTTAACTCTGATCAAATCTGATCCTGTTCTTCTACTCAAGTTAGCAAGAACAAAGTTTCAATTTTAATCAGGGTCCAAGACTGCGAACGCGTTCTTGCTTACCTTTCCAGTTTGCTATCCTCGTCCAGTTTGCTAGGAACAGGCATTCCTGGGAGCCAGGACTGGCTCTGTTAGGAGCCAGGACTGGGACCGCTTTCCCCAAGCAGCCTCTCCATACTCTGAAGCAGTTCAGTGCTGGTAGAGCCTGTGTTATACCTGGCAGCATCCTGGAAGCCTGACCTCCGATAGCAGTAAAAACTTAGGCAAATACAACTGTGCTGAACTATCTATCCTCCTGAGAGTTCCGTCCCCGCTGTCCTAGTTTGGGCAGAGCCATCTATAACCAGAGTGTGGACAGCTGGCTGAGTAGCACCATATTGTTACCCTACTTGCATGCTGGGCGCCAGTAGGCAGCATGGCTTAGGTACTACTTGAACCGGGCGATTTTCTTGCACGCACAAACTGACCAAAACTTAAAGGTAAAAGTCACTGAATATATAGATTTGAAGTTGCTCCACACCATGGGATGCTGCTGGAGCATTGAATTCTGCATAATTTGAGTATTTAATTATATAACTTTTTGGGTCGTGTTCAGACAGGGGAAAAAAATGAAGATAATACTTTTATTAGCTCTTTTGCGTGACAAAAGGAGACAATGACCACAGTATGTTTTGCTCTAGAGCTGATTCTTTGACTTTACCAACTGATTTTGTCATTAATTTCCTTTATGGTTAACCCATGGTGAGAGTTGATAAATTCAAATATCTAGGCCTTTGGCTTGATTCTCTACTAACTTTCAATTCTTATAATGACTCTATTACAAATACAATAAACAGTCGTCTTAGAACATTCTATCATTCGATTAACTGCTTTACACCCCTAATCTGAAAAAAGAATTATTTCTCAATTTATACTCCCCATACTTGATTATCCTGATATAGTATACCAGTACACCTTCACCACAAATCTTCACCGTCTTAATGTTACTTACAACAGTCTATGCAGATTCATCTTGCGGTGTCCTTATAAAACTCACCATTGCTTGCTGTACGAATCACTGAACTGGCTAACACCCAAATCAAGAAGATACTGGTTGCAACTTATTTTTAAATGTCATTTCCTAAACTGTCCACCATATTTAAAACAATATCTAATTCCATTTAATTCTTAATATAATCTAAGGCATACTGAGCATCTTTTCTTTTCTACTCCCAAAACTCGGAAACACATTGGTCATCGTGCATTTAAATTTAAAGCTCCCTCTGACTGGAACAACCTACCCCTCTCAATTAGGTGTTATGGTTCTGCTTCGTGTGCTTGTTTGTGCTTGTGCGTTTCCCCCGTGTCTCTCTTGATTTGTGTTTCAGCTCCATTCCCGCGGTCTGTCCATCTATTCCCCCTCGCCCTGGTTCCTGTGATGTCGTGTGACGGCCTGCATGCCTGAGTCCCGTTGTCCAATCACATTTCCTCTTTCAGTTTTGGCTTTTGTATTTCATTCATTGCTTCCACCTGTGCTTAATTCTGGGTCTCGCAAAACTCTGAGTGAATGGCTCGTAAAACTGAGTGAATGCGTTCTGATAGGGCCATTACTAACCATACTAACCAGCACTTATTTAAGGGTGTGTATATATTGTCACATAGTACTAACCTAATTAACTCATTAGCGAGTGCGAGTGTTCTAGCTTTTGTAAATTCCCTCCTAAGCTTTCCCTGATTAACTGCTTTTAAAGCTATACTTTCCTTTGCTGTTCTCGTGGTGCTTTTTACTCGTCACGTTTAGATTACCTCAATCTAAACTGTCTAGTTTGATTGATCGTCTTAGCGTCTTGTCTCGAGTCATCATTGTTTACCCGGTCCTCGTGAATTTGTTAATTAATCCCATGTGTTTCCGCTTCCCCTTGAGATTGCCTGCCTTATCCCTGCCTCCTCACTAGTGTATTTAAACTGGGAAGAGGGAAGAGATGTCAGACGGGACTTCGCGTTTTGACCTGAGTCTGTGCGGCATTGAAGATCTCTGTTCCTTCCGAGCATTTCCGGTGTATTTTTATGTCCAGTGTCTTCCCCTTGTCTAAGTCCCCGTGTTCCCGCCAGCTTGTTTCAGTTTTATTCTAGCCACTCATGGAGTGTGTATATTAGTTTCCCCCCTTCCCTGCCTTTGGCAGATTACCTTGGTTGTCCTTCAGTGCATGTGCACGGTGTTTCTTTTTGGCCTGTGTGCCACTTTTCCTGTGTCTGGGTTCCAAATAAAACCTCCTGGATCCTACGCCTGGTGTCCACCTGACCTCATTTCCTAACATTAGGTCTGTTGTTTAAGGCAGCCCTATATAATCATCTTCAAACTACTTGCTGTTTACAAACTAATTGGTGTCTCACCCATGTCCGCAACAGTTTGTCTACTCTCTTTTATGTATGTAATTTATTTGCAGATGTTTGTCCACTGATCACCATGACTGTACTCTCACAGATTGTGTTAAATTTTTTCATTCTATTTCACAGTATTAGGGAATTAGACTGTTGGGGATATGATAGGGCTTGGCGAGCTATCTATTTGTGTTTGCATGATTGTATTGTATTGTCAAGGTTTATTTGTCAT
Organism: Gymnothorax javanicus; assembly: GCA_029692085.1. NCBI lineage: Eukaryota > Metazoa > Chordata > Actinopteri > Anguilliformes > Muraenidae > Gymnothorax > Gymnothorax javanicus. The sequence continues at coordinate 20,191,219 of CM056195.1, forward strand.
CATTGTATGTTTAGTTTGTGTCTTTCTGGTTTGTTTGTAATAAGGACCCCCTTGAAAACGAGATGTTGCATCTCAAGGGATTATCCTTTTACTGAATTTGAATTTGAGTATTCGCTTCAACTTTCTGACAGTGGACCTCATTATCATTGATTTATTGCCCAGCGGCAATAAATCAGGCAAAACATTATTTATGGTTATGTCCATACAATATGCAGTTTACTTTTGCTGTTTGTCGGCTGCTAATTCCATGATTTTTGGTCTGAGAGGGATAAGCCTTATATTTTTAGAATCCATGGAGTTACTGCTTTTATGTGATATATTGTTTGAGCTAGAATGAAGTTATGGATTCAGCAACACAGCATGTGCGACACATGCATTGTTCACGTATTTTGGCTACGAGCTCATTTTGTAGCTTGACGTTGGAATTGTGTTTCTTTTTGGTAAAAATAGTTATGAGCTTTTCGCCAAATTTCATCCCATTAAGTGGGTGTATAGCATGACTTCATTGCTCCACGCTATGCATGCCTTGGATAGCAGGGACCTTCACGTTCATGAGGTTAAATATTGGCTATAGGCTCGTCCCCCTTAGATTGACAAGAAATTGCCTACCATGCAACTACCACCTCTCCTCCTGTATCTTTACGGTCATAAAAGGGAAAAAAGAAGAATAGAAGCACTAGGTACTTAAATCACACAAGAAGAAATTTTCATGCGGGCACGAGTTTTTCATTTTCACTTTCACAGCCCACAACCACCGTTATTGCTGGTTTCTGGGAAATCTATGCTTATACCTTGACGAGGACAGATGAGCAACCCACAGCAACACACAACACTATGACAGCAGGGAATGTGGACCCAAAAGCTGAGAAAAGGCAGATTTGCTGTATAATTTTGACACTGCCATGCACAGATTTATATTGTATTGCCGCGACTTTGGAGACGTGGGCAACAACATGGCTCCTGCTGTACCACATGACAGCTCTGTGCCAATAAGTGCATGAGACGGCCACTTAAAAGCATGTTAAAACTCTCTTTATCGACAACTCTGGTCTTGGGGTTCTGCCCCCAATCTCTATCATACTGCTGTCAATAAACTACCAGTTGGATTGTGCTTCTGACTCTGTGCTTGAACCTGGTCTGGACTGTAACAATTTACCATATGATTGTGACAAGTTTGTCAGGAATTTCTCATAGTTCAATTTAGTTGGGATCTGGTTGTTGTACATGCTTAAGAGTGTGATTCACATATAATTTGTATATTTAATAATGTGTAGAGGGTCCCGTCATGTCCTGTGGTAGAGGGAATTTGCATCCTACAAGAGACCACTACGATCACTATAAAAATGCTTCATAGTAGAATAAAGTGACCACTTTGAATAACTTTTTATTGATTTGCAGTGAGTCCTCCTTCAAAACCATAATTTGGACCCAATTCAATAAAGTAAAGCCTGACTGCAGTAACTTACAATGTAGTACGCAACTCCTGCAGTATAATGACTGAGGGTACAAGACTCAGTAAAATACATGCTACGCAAATACAAAAACTGCAGTTACTGTATTATAAAATGCAGTATATTGTAGTACAACTACAGTAAAAATGCAGCCAAGCCTAACTAACGAACTGAAGATAAACTGCAGCATTATTACTTTGTATTACAGTTGTATTGCAATAAACTGTTGCTATATTGCAGTTATACTTCATTAGACTGCAGAGCAGTTCTTTTTTATCAGGAACCTTCACCCATTCAATGCTACCCTCAAATGGCTTCAAAGTTAGCCACCCAATTGACTGAGCCACGCATACCAGAGTGATGCATATTTCTGCCTCTTAATTATTCTCCCCCCCCGGGTATTGTTTTTGGTTCGGTTTGTTTGTTTGTTTGTTTGTTAACACTTTAGCAGCAAAACTAATGGCCAGATTCACCCCAAATTGGGTTTAGGGATTGCCACTGACCCAGAATAGATGCCTATTGAATTTAGGAAAAGTAGGTCAAAGTTCAAATTTTTTATTAATTTTTAAAATCATTTTTTCCCCATTCACTTATAATGGGCGAAATTTCAAATGTCTATAAAAACACCAATTTTACTGCAATTTACTTCAAACTTTGCAGATACATACACAATTTATACAGATCGCTCTTTCAAACAGTTAAACGATTTCTCATTTTGCAGAATTTTTGAAATATTTTTTTCCCACCACTTAAAGCGATAGTATGTTACTTTTACATGTCCATAAATGTCCGTTTCATCCAAGCCACTACTACAGGAGATGACACAATGCTGATTAAGCCAATCGGCTCCTCTAACATCTCACTGTTTTTTCAGTATTTGTTGTTTTGTATTGCGCGTCGACCGGCGACATTCCCGTGCTGGCACACAGGAAATGATGCCTTTTATTTCAAAACAAGAAGGGAGGGGGAGGAAGATTGGAGAGTCTCCTATCAAGAGAGGTCCGGACCCCACTTGACTTGTTTCGTTTAGACCAGCGCCGCAGATTTCAAGCCTTCTGAGTTCACAACTCACTTTAATTCGAACGACATTGGACTTTATGTCGAAAAAACTAAATTGGTTAAGTATTACAGACTCTGAGATTTATGGAATAATTCGTGAGTACTTGCATTTGCGTAGTTACCACAGAACAGTAGAACAGTGCCGTGACAAACTAAAGAAACTGCGGCATTCGTTATTTGGAAGTGCCGGCTGTATTGTTCTAATACCGCAAAATTCCTCTAGGAGGCGGCAAAAGTTACACACTATAGCTTTAACATTACTTAACATTGTGGTGCTCAGCCATTATAAAGTATAGGCAAAGCAGTCAAATTGAGCATTTCTAAAATTTGACTTGGCATATCGTGACACCAAAAATATTCTACAAATGTATGAATAAAGTCTATATAGCGGAAAGAAATTGGACAAAAACTGGATCAATGCCCAAATAAGCTACAACATGTGCGAGGGGCGCGGTTTGTTGTGCCTGGCACCACTTGTTTCCACTTGTATTTGCATAATGACGCAAGTAAATGTCAAGGGGCAGTCCTCTGTCACGCACAAAAAAATATCGATATAGAAACACACTTGTGCCCAAAGACTCCGACGAAGATATAAATATGAGTTGTCCGTTTGCACTTTCATCCAGAAATGGTAAGAGTAGAGTCAGGGTAAGTTTATCATGAGTTACTGAATTTTGTATTTGTGGAACTACTTTCAATATTTAAGTTTGGTTTTCAAACATTCTTTTCCACGGATAAATGGGTCTTGATTAAGAGGTATCACAGGTGAACAGGAAAAAAATTCCCTTGCTTACCTCTGGATGAAAGTTTGAAGAATGAGTATATATTAGTCTGTACAACATAATGAATACAATATATAGGTAATTCAAAAATTTTTTATTTTTATAGTGTTACTTTTATATTTATTGTCAGCTTTTCTCATAAAGTATGTTCAAATTTGCGCAACAAATAAAAAATATATTTAGTAGATGAAGTTAGAAACTCACTTTTTGTTTTCACATGATCAGTAACCCAATACTTAATTTAAAGCAAATATAGACAAAGCTTTCACTAAAATATTGCTCATGAGGGAAATTACAGTGAATATCACTTATACCTGAAAAATGAGGAATGTCGCCATTGTTTATAAATTACCCAGAAATATGGAAATTTAAAAAAAAAACTTAACAAAAAAAAAACCCTCCTCCAATTTACCAGCTTTTTCATGCAAGAAGCAGCATTTAAAATTTGGTGGCTATACCATTTGTGAAACTTGAGATATTGCATTCAAAATGTGGCCAAAATGTCATTTTAAGAAAATGGTTGATACGTTTATGGTTTGAAAGAAAACCTGATTTTAAGTGTTGTGCGTGTATTCCCTTCCTTTCAATACAGTGAAAACTCAGAAAATAGACATACATGGACCTTCTGGGGCAATTCTTCAAAAAATATGCTTTCCGATAATACTAGGCTAATTTTAACATGTTGCAGATGAATGTGAAAGATGCTGATGCATGCTAACTTAATGCTTTGTTGAGAAAGGAAGTACAAAATCTTAAAACAATTTAATCTTGTTATTGGTCATGATCTTGAGTAGTCAATGAAAGCTTAGATGTTGTGGAAGCAAAATATCAGAAAAATTCCAAATCAATGATCTGACCCAAAATTTGTAGTTTCTTGCCTTAACATGGCACACATTATCAGAGGATACACGGAAACATTTTTTTGCACATTTATTCACAACATACTCTGCATGTATGGATTCCACAACAGTCTTTTGATAATATTAGTTGAAAATTCAATTTGTGGCTCTAAAACATGAGTATGAATGGAATGTTTTGGAACGAAGAGGAATAAATTAAGTTGCTTGTGATTGTGTGGTCTCTGTAAAAGACCTATTGTGCATAAATTGAACTAAAGAAGGTCAAGAAACAGATTCTTTTGAAGGATGTGTATACTGTTATGAATTACATTCTATTCATTTACCTCTACCTCCCAGGAAAACCACCAGGATGAATCACTCATCTGGCGACAGCACTTTGATATTCACTTCATATGGACCCTTCCGCCCACTGAACTACCTATTTTTCACTCTCACTTTTCTTGTCTACTTCATGTCAATTTTTTGTAATGTTTTTCTGATGTTGGTTATCTATTTTGAATCCATTCTACACAAACCCATGTATATTTTTTTGTGTAACTTGGCAGTAAATGGACTGATAGGAAGCTCGGCTGTATGGCCAAAAGTCATGGAAAACCTTCTTTCTAACACTCAAAGGAGCTCATTTGTGGCTTGTCTATTTCAGGCGTTTTGGAGCTATTTCTACATAGCTTCTGCTTATACCACTTTCTCCGTTATGGCATATGACCGATACGTTTCTATTTGCAAGCCTTTGCAGTACCACAGCATAATGACTCCTCGTATGGTGAAAACACTGTTGACTGCAGCCAACATTGTTCCTCTGTCCTTACTAGCCATTCGATTGTATCTGACTTCCAGATTGTCAATCTGCAGGTACACCATTCGTAACCTGTTCTGTGAAAACCTTTCTCTACTTAATCTCTCCTGTGTAAGAAATGCTGTGATCAATCTATATGGCCTATGCATGATTACAAGCTTAGTAGTCTTCCCTTGTGTTATTGTACTGCTGTCTTATGCAATGATCCTCAGTGTGAGTTTGAACGCTTCAAAAGATGCACAAAAGAAAGCCCTTAGCACATGCACTCCTCATTTAATCACCTTCATTAATTTATCGCTGGCTTCGCTTCTCTTTGTGATTTATTATAGATTCAGTTCATTTCTACCAGAAATGGTTAATGTATTCATGATCATTGATACTTTTGTGATTCCCCCTCTGCTACATCCAATCATATATGGGATCAGAACACAGGAGATCAAGAAATGCATTATTAAAACACTGAGAAAAAAGCTCAATTTCAGATCAGATTTATGCTGTGCAAAATAATTTCACAAGGTTGCTGTTACTCTGGTGCCAACAAAAAGTATTTATGCTTATATGTGATTTGTTTGTGAAACCACCCCATCTGTTTCCCATTGTCTCTGTGGATTATTTTTTGTGGACAGTCTAACAGCCATTATTAAGGTCACAAGCCAACAGTGCTGGTGTATATAATTAGCATTTGGTAGAGCTACATCATAATATGATAATATTATTTTACTATTGTAAAAGTGGATTTTTTTGGCTTATTTTATGGCACTTAAGCATTGTAATATGAGAATGTTGCTCTATATATCCAGTATTAATGATCACAGTTGAATCCGTGGCGCTTTAACAGAAAAAAATTATTCACTGTATTTAGCTATAGGAAAGTGTGACAGATATTTTTGCTTTTAATCACATTGCTGCTCTTTAAAGTTTAAAGAGTTTTTACAATAATATTAAATTGCAATTAAAAAATGAATCCAGAATGTATGTATTTGGGCTATGAATAACCTTATGCATTAATTCATATCGGGGGCAAATGTCCTAAACCCTGTGTCTAAACCCTCTGAACCATGGGTACTCAACCTTGGTCCAGGGCACTCCCTGAGCATTCTGGGAGTGACCAGGACCAAGATTTCAATCTCAGAATTTTCTTTAGTGTTAATTTTTCATAATTGCGCAATTCATATTTATAAAAAAAATACAGCCATCTTATGTCAGAAATAGCTATGCAGGCGCTGATGTGTTCCATATTCATATTTTACTATATTGCAAGTATTTATAAATTCATTTAACAAGGGGAGAATTGGAAGTGATGACATTTAATAATCAATTGGCTTCAAATGGATTAAAAGTTTGCAAAAAAAAAAAAAAAAGGCCATTCAGTCGTTAACCTCTTCAAATCTGCCAATGTCATAATGTCATATGCAGTTCCTCAAATGCAGCTGCTTTACTCAAACATGTGGAAGTTTAGGTCTATTTTAAATTTTAGTGGAGATTCAAAGGTATCCAAAGATGCAGATGGTGACAGGACACGTTACCCCCTCCCCCAGTTTTACAGGGTCTCCGATTGATCCCCCTACTTTTCAGAGACCTATCAATAAACAGCACCAATGTAATGAAGGAAAAATACTTGGAGACATATTTCAATCCCTTAAACGTTTTATTTAAAAACATTCAAAACTGCTGCATTTGGGCTGACTTTGTGTCACCCTGTTTCATAGTCAGTACATAGTCGTGGTTTGTGCTTTGCTGTTGAGGCAAACTAATTAACAACTGAAGACCTGGGTGCAAGAAGTACTTAAGTCACATTTTCCAAAAAATGAGCTGACACTACTACCATAAAGTAGAGCGTCATGTGCTTCATTTAAAGCCAAAAAATTCCAAATATAAGTACTCAAGTCCTCAATACTGATATACAGCCTTCCCTGAATCTACTGAATTTTTGTGCAAGAAATACTCAAGACTTCGCAGAAGTACTCAAGTCCTTGACGTCATCAGGAAAAAGTGCCTAAGTCCATGACTGTCCAATCAACTGCTAGTATGTGTCATGTGACAAGCGTAGCAAAAATGACTGTTTGGCAATCAGAAAATGATTGAAACGGCATTTGTGTGGTAAAAAAATACCGAAGTCCAAGCATTTTATGGCAATAAGTACCGAAGTCCAGGCATTTAATGGTAAGAAGTACCAAAGTCCGAAACTGATTTTTCTTGTTTTTTTTAGTAATAAAGCATTATTTTTCCACAAAAACGTGTCTGTCTACTTTGTATAACCCCTGGGACTAGCAGCAGGCGCCACTGAATGTTATCTTTTAAAAAAAAGTATCTGCAGCATGTTTTCAAAACTTTGACCCTTAATATCTCAAAAGTGTTATTTTGTGACTAAAGTACTTCTTGCACCCAGGTCTTCAACTGGCACTATAAATGACAGTCTCTACATTTACCCAAAATTTCATTTAAGGGACAGAACAGATGAGTCTGAAAGTGGGAGCGACACCGATGCGCTGTCAGGAGGAGGCTGAAGTCTGAACGTTTGCCGCCTAAGTGAGACAGTGGGGCCAGTTGCACAAAACAGCTGAAGTATACCAGATTCCACTGAAGAAGCCTAAACTCCGTTATTTGAGTGTATGCTCTGTCTCAAAACCAGTAATGTCATTCCTCGGTCGATAACGAAAATCCCTCTCAGCTGCTGCATGGTTATACATTTAGTATGTGACCCATTTTCCGGCTAGCTTTTGAAAGCCATTTCTGACTCGCACTACACAAACTTATAACAAGTAATAACAAGGGCAACGCAAAGCGTAGCATCCCCTCGCCGGGTACAAATGTTGTACATGTGTATATATGTCAGAAGAAGGTACTTTCATTAGAATATACTATATGACTAGGCAAGGAAGTTATTAATACCCAGGGATTGGATGTACAGAAAGTTTACTACTTTATGGAATGGCCCATGAGAAGATCTGAAAATAAACTTTATGTTAATTGGTATGAAGAGTTAATAAAAGAATGTGAATAAAATCAGGGATTTACAGAAGAAGATTAAAGCATACAGTGCCGTGAAAAGTATTTGCCCCCGTCCTGATTTCTTCTTTTTTTTTTTTGCATATTTGTCACGCTTAAATGTTTCAGATCATCAAACAAATTTTAATATTAGACAAAGACAGCCCGAGTAAATACAAAATGCAGTTTTTAAATGATGAGTTCATTTATTAAGGGAAAAAAGCTATCCAAATCTACCTGGCGCTATGTGAAAAAAGTAATTGCCCCTAAATCCTAATAACTGGTTGTGCCACCCTCACGACAACAACTGCAATCAAACGTTCGCAATAACTGGCAATGAGTCTTTCACATCACTGTGGAAGAATTTTAGCCTACTCTTCTTTGCAGAATTATTTTAATTCAGCCACATTGGAGAGGTTTTGAGCATGAACGGCCTGTTTAAGGTCATGCCACTGCATCTCAATAGGATTTAAGCCCGGACTTTGACAAGGCTACTCCAAAATCTTCATTTTGTTTTTTTTAAGCCATTCAGAGGTGGACTTGCTGGTGTGTTTTAGATCATTGTCCTGCTGCATAACCCAAGTGCGCTTGAGTTCGAGATCACAATCTGAGGGTTGGACATTCTCCTTCAGGATTTTCCGGTAGAGAGCAGAATTCATAGTTCCATCAATTGTGACAAGTCGTCCAGGTTCTGAAGCAGCAAAGCAGCCCCAAACCATCACACTACCACCACCATGTTTGACTTTTGGTATGATGTTGTTTTTATGAAATGCTGTGTTAGTTTTACGCCTGATGTAATGGGACGCACACCTTCCAAGAAGTTCACCTTATGTCTCGTCATTCCACAGAATATTTTCCCAAAAGTCTTGGGGATCATCCAGATGTATTTTGGCAAATGTGAGATGAGCCTTCGTGTTCTTTTTGGTCAGCAGTGGTTTTCACCTTGGAACTCTAACATGGATGCCATTTTTTGCCCAGTCTCTATCTTATTGTTGAATCATGAACACTGACTTTAACTGAGGCAAGTGAGGCCTGCAGTTCTTCAGATGTTGTCCTGGGTTTTTTTGTGACCTCCTGGATGAGTAGTTGATGTGCTCTTGGAGTAATTTTGGTAGGCCGGCTACTCCTGGGAAGGTTCACCACTGTTCCAAGTTTTCTCTATTTGTGGATAATGGCTCTCACCGTGATTCGCCGGAGTCCCAAAGCCTTAGAAATGGCTTTGCAACCCTTTCCAGACTGATAGATGTCAATTTCTTTGTTTTTCATCTGTTCTTGAATTTATTTAGTTTGCAGCATGACATGTTGCTTTTTGAGATCTTTTAGCCGACTTCACTGTGTCAGACAGGTTCTATTGAAGTGATTTCTTGATTCAACAGGTCTGGCAGTAATCCGGCCAGGGTGTGGCTAGTGAAACTGGACTCAAAAAATGTGGTTAATCACAGTTAATTCATGATTTAACAAGGGGGGGAGTTACTTTTTCACAGAGGGCCAGGTAGGTTTGGATAGCTTTTTCCCCTTAATAAATGAAATTATCATTTAAAAACTGCATTTTGTATTTATTCGGGTTATCTTTTTCTTATATTAACATTTTTTTGATGATCTGAAACATTTAAGTGTGAAAAATATGCAAAAAAGTAAGAAATCAGGAGGGGGGCAAATACTTTTTCACGGCACTGCATATGAGAAGGTGACAAAATGAAAGAAGAGTGAAAAGTGAAAACGTAATATGAACGTATCCTTGAACTTACAAAGGTTAGTATTGTATAATATTTGAAACAGTGTAATGGCATGAAAGAAATCTTGGATGTGATTAAGAAGCAGCATTCATAACAACAAAATGATAAGGTCCAATGGGACAGTCATCATGTTATACTGTTAAATCTTCTGGAAACCATTTTCGCATATTTAATGAGTTATGACCTTGGATCTACATACTCCGAAATCGAACTTGGGCTGTATTTTGATACCATGTACCTTCATATCAAATGTCATTAAAATCAGTCAAACATTACTCAAGTTATCGAACGGAAACCATTTTCGCATATTTCATGAGCTATGACCTTTGATCTTTGACCTACATACTCCGAAATTGAAGTTAGGCTGAATTTTCATACCATGTACCTTCATATCAAACTTCATGAAAATCCGTCGAACATTACTCAAGTTATCGAACAGAAACCATTTTTGCATATTTAATGAGCTATGACCTTTGACCTACAGACTCCGAAATCGAACCTAGCCTGTATTTTGATATGAAGTACCTTCACATCAAATTTCATAAAAATCTGTCACACATTACTCAAGTTATCGAACGGAAACCATTTTTGCATATTTAATGAGCTGTGACCTTTGACCTACATACTCCAAAATCGAACTTAGGCTTTATTTTGATATAAAGTACCTTCACATAAAATTTCATTAAAATCCGTCAAACATTACTGAAGTTATTGAACGGAAACCAGATTTGTTACGGACGGACGGAAGGAAAGACGGACGGACAGTGGCGTTACTATATCCCCCTCCGACTACTTTGTCGGCGAGGGGAAAAAAAGGTGCTATCTTGCTCATGCAGTGCTTCAGCGGGAGGAGCAATTTCCTAAACACTACATCTTATTATGAGGGTGTTATGTGGCTGGATGTTTGAGCATTTTCAGCACATGCATTGAAACAAATCAGGTTCAGTAAAAAAAAAAAAAAAAAAAAGCCGAAGACGCAAGATTTGGTGCATGAAAACCATGTTGCATTGCCCCATTCACTGTAAAACCAAATGTTTAAATTCTGAACATGCTGAACACTTTTTTTGTAACACTTTTTAAGCATGTCACAATGTTTAGATGCAGTTTTAAACTGTATTCATCAAATCTGAAAAACCTCTATCACAACACTCAATAAACATCAGTTTTTTGAATGAGAACACCTAATGACAAAAATAATCACCAGGCATTTAGCTTTTACACGCTGATGTTTAGATTATAAACATGTCACATGTTCCACAGTTTTCGAATTCCATGGTTTGGCTAGTTTAGCCAGACTATCTTTGCTTTAACTACATTGCTTCAAGTCGACTTTACGCCGACATTTTTAATAATCTCTGCTGCTATGGTGCAGTATTTTGTTATTAATGAACTCTGGACCACTCCCAAAGTAGAGGAGAGTATTGAGAGGAACTTGGGACGGGAGATCGGGGCGAATGTGATGTTGTATGGGCTTGGTCTGTGATTGTGCGAACGTTGGGAACCCCCAGGTGCCGAGACTCAGGGTGGGGCTCACGTCTCTCGTCAGAGTCCGTGTTGGCTCCTAAACCCCCAAAAGTGTTAATGGATCTGCGAGTGGTGGGCTGTTCGTACGTCGTCGAGATTGTTGCGAATATAACATGCGTAAGAGTTTGTTGTCTAGCGGTCGAAGGTTATAATTAGGTGGTGCGGCACTCCTCGTTTGGATGTTGTGGTGACAGCGCCGATGCGAAAGGCATGCTCGGAGAAGTATTTGGGCGGTATATTGGATCTAATTAGAAACATGACAGAAATGGTAGAGGAACCTGCGGCGAGTGGCGATGGCCCCGTGTCGGTCGAAAATGATGGGTCTAGGGGAGAAGCGTGGTTATTGAACCTTGAGGTGACTTCGTTTGATATTGGTTTGAACGGACTGAGAGCAGAGTCTAGACGAAGTATGAAACAGGCTGAGAAATGCCGAACTGATCCGTTTGGCGTGTGGTGTGTGGCTTCATTAATCGACTCAGGGAGTCACCAGCCAGGCAGCAGTTGTCAAGGAAGATTTCAAAAGTTGTCAAAATGTCAAAATTTCTGTTTTCAAGACGAAAATCTGATAACACATAAATTGCAGCTTGACAGCATAGAAATGTTGGTGATTTGTTTTAGCAATGAGTGTTTTGCTTCATAAGAGAAAATCTAATGTTTAAAAATGCCATTCTTACATTGACTCCAATTGTTCCATGAGAGCAGAATTCAAAATGGTTTCAAAAATTCAGTTTTTGAGAAAAAATTCTGATATTTGGCAAACTTCATCGACCATGTACGAAACTCCAGTGGTATTTTTTTGGAGGACAAACTGAAGATTCAGCACAGCAAATTTGGTGACAATTGAGCAAAAATTGTGGGGCAAGAAAAGTTTTATAAGTTTAAGTGGACAAAAGTTTCTTAAGCATTGGGGCTACATTTTGGTGAAAGTTGCAAAACTGTATCATGTACGGTTGGTTTGGTAGGAATTTTCAAAGTTTTTAAATTTAAACGCTTATTGTGCCCCCCGCCCAGGAAGAATGTTGACATGTCCTCGGAGTTGAGTAAATCTGGCATGGGACTGGACTTTTGTGCAAAGTTTGGTGATTTTTCATGGATGGGAAGTAGGATTTCCTAGGAGGAGAAGAAGAAGAAGAATACTGGCGAAAACAACAGGTCCCGGCAGCTCTCGCTGCCTGGCCCCTACTGAGGTGTCGTTTAGGCTGGCGTGGCGAGAAGAATCATAATTAGCGGAGTGAACTCGGAACATCTCAAGAAACCTAAGAAGGCCAATAGGAACACGGCTTCTAGAGTGGAATCCTTGTATGGAGAGTGGTACCCTGGGCGCAGCGTCGGGACGCGGCAAGAGAGGAGGTCTGCGGTCAGAGGTAAACGTTTGTTCGGAGCGGGAGGCTCTTGTTTACGTAAACCTTTCAGTAGTGTTAGCACGTAAGAATGGGGAATTGACGAGCACGGATATCCAGCGGCTGGTTTGACGAAGAGGTTGACGCCGCTGAGGTATACTTGTATCGAGGCCGGTCGAACGTGGTGAACGGAGTGAATAAATGAAATAAAGCTCATGACGGAAACGACGTCAAGGGCTGGGAATGGCGGTAGCAGCGCTGAGTGGAATTTCTTGAATTGCTTCCGTCCTGCGAGGGATGACGAAAGCGGGCGCGGAGCGAACCCATTTAGAATGGCCTCTCGGGATAAGCGGAGAATGGCTCGAGTTGTGGAGTCAGGGGTAAACGGTCACAGAAAATGGAGGAACCGGAGTGGGGTGAATGTGCGAGTGCGGTGCTAAGCGTCTGAATCTCTGCCAGGAGAAACGAGAGAGGGCGTCGGCGATGACATTTTATGGTCGGGAATATGTGCAGCCTTGAGTGTGAACTGGTGTTTTGCGGAAATCAGAGTTCGTTTCCTGAGGAATGGCAGGAACAAGAAGGAGCGGGAACGGCCTTTTTTTTAACGATGTCTACTGTGGTCAGGCTTTCGTAATGTACGGTTATACATTTGGCGGCCCGCTCGTGACCTCGAATGAGGGAGGAAACGATGATGGGGTACAGTGAGGCAAACAGCGAAGTAATAGCGCCCTTTTAGAAAATGCCAAGGGAACCCCCAAAAATGTGGGTTGAGTGGGACGACCTTAGGCGTTTGAGGTATCGGCTTTAGCCAACCAGGGGCCGCGACCGGCGAGGCGGATGAGTGGTGAGACGAGGGACAGTCAGTAAAGGGTTAACCACTGTTAGGCGAGCAGCCGATCGGATTGCGCGGAGCGACATGTTTGGGCGTGAAGACGGTTTGTTGTGCCTGGCACCACTTGTTTAAACTCTTTCTTTTTGAAGCCAACTGACAAAAAAGAAGTTTCTAAAATCATTTTGAGCATGAAAAGTTCTCATACAGAGGGTGTGGATGGAATTTGTAGCAAAATTTTAAAAGCCTATTGTGAATGAAATTGTGGACCCACTTGTTTATTCCATCAGTCTTTCTCTGCTTTGTGGGGTGGTACCCAAAATGACAAAAATTGCGAACATTATTCCAGTATTTAAGTCTGGTGATAAAAATAATATGCAAAACGACCGACCCATATCTATATATCCCACTCTTTCCTAAGTATTGGAGAAAATTGTTTATTGTAGATTAAATGATTACTTAAATGAATTGGATATTCTTGATCCATCACAATACCGCTTTAGGAAAAAGCACACTTCTGGTATGGAAATTCTTGATCTTTCTGAAAAAAATTTATGATGCTATTGATAAAGGTGAATGTGGTCTTGGAGTTTTTCTTGATTTATCGAAAGCGTTTGATAGTATTGATCTTGAAATCCTTTTAGGGAAACTGCAACATTATGGAGTCAGGAGTACAGCACTCAGCTGGTTCAGAAGTTATATGTATGGAAGGGAGTAATATGTACACGTAAATTGTAACAAATCTCAAAGTAAAATTATCAAATACGGGGTCCCACAAGGATCAATTCTAGGACCACTCCTGTTCATTCTATATATAAATGATTTTGTTCATCTAGTATTTTACACAAAGTAATATGTTTTGATGACAGTAATTTATTTCTTTCTCACAAAGATTTCAATAATCTTCAAAAAATTATAAATGAGGAACTGGTAAAGGTGGATACTTGGTTTAAATGCAATAAGTCATCCTTAAATATAAGTAAAACATATTTTATCATTTTTTTGTTCAAACAGAAACCAAAATAAAGTTGCTCAAGCATGCATTAAGATAAATGGTAGGGATATTGAGAGGGTTAAATCTACAAAATTTTTTGGGTTCACATTGATGAGTATCTTGATTTTAAGATGCATATCGATGACTTGACAAAGAAACTGTCCAAATATGTTGGCTTATTTCTTAAGTTGAGACATTTTATCCCACTTGAAGCCCTTCCAACCTTATATCGGTCTCTAATTGAACCTCATTTAAACTATTGTAACGTCATATGGTGTAACACGTATCCTAGTTACCTTGAGAAATTGCAGATTACACAAAAGAAAGTTATTCGTGCCATATCTTGGTCCAAGGTAAATGCTCCTTCTGACCCTCTTTTTCATGGCTATAAACTTCAAAAGCTTACTGACAGCAATATTTTTCACAATGCCTGTGTAATGTATGATGTGGTTTTTAGACTTTATGACAGACTCTGTGATCTTATTCCAATTTACCTTCCCACTCATACGTATAATAGAAGGAAAAAACTACTTTTAAGGGGGAAGAAATGCAAACTCAAATGCACCAGTTTTAGTGTGACCTCTAGGGGTCACACTAGATCACTCAGATCTGGAGTGAGCTTGAAAGTACTACAAAAATGTTAATATTGTCTGTCTTTAAAAAGAGTCTTAAACAACAGCTGCTATTGAAATATGTTCAATTTTAAAATCCTATTAGGCTGAGGATTCTATAAAATTTCAGAATAGCCTTATATATGAAATATACATTTACTTTCTGTGTGCCATTGTCTATATGTCATGTGTGAGTATCACTATATTTTAGTATCTTTGTGGTAAAGGGTTCTCTAATGAGTTTTTAGGTTAGTTTAGGTTACAGGTTGAAAATCATGTCTACAATTCTGTATGTCATTATTTTCTGGGCCCCCACTTACAAGCTTGGAATAGCTTATTGGGGAGTCCCATTTCACACGTCTAATTATACAAGGAGTCATGATTGTTTCTGCATTTTATCTGATGTTGTGTGAATAAACTGAAACTGAAAGAGACCGAAGGGGTCGTGAACGACGGAAGCAGGCACAGGGGAAACTGGCTGGTTGCGGAAGGAATGGCTTCCACCGGATCTGAAGTGGAGAGGACGTCACCGAGTGTGGTGATGATGACGCTGGGGGCGCTGATGGCGAAGCCCGGAAGAGCTGTGTGGTCTGCTGCAGGCAGACAGGGTGGATCAGCTGCTTTGCCGAGGGAGTATAATTGCCGAGAGTGTATAATTTTTTACAGTCTGGCCTTGTTGTGGAGAGGTGGCAGGGTATTTTCTTCTGCTTGAGTGCCCGATGGAGTCTGGTGACGATCCAGTGTGGAGCCTCGGGTGAGCCTGAAGTGCGAGCCGTGGTAAACCTTGCTGGGGAGCCTCGTGCTCTCGCTTCTGGGCGCCGCGTTTGACGAGAAGCAGTGCTGCCGCGAAACTGTGCTGGGGGCTGTTTGTTGGATTTCCTTCGACTCGGAGCTCGAACGGGAGAACGGCCTCGGTGGTCGCCGCGGGGGAGCATCAGAGTCTTGGAATAATTCTGCATCCGAGGGACTCAGTGGGATTTCAGATTCCATGCTTCGGGTGAGCAAAGTCTATCTGAGCGTTTGGGCTGTCTGGTTACGAGTAAACCACGTAGAAACAAGACGAGTGGGGAGTCTGGGAATGAAGGCGGTATACATAGGCGTGCGGACGAATAGGAAGGCGCATTGCTGGGTGCCTGGTGGCTCATCGGTTTTAGCGCGCGCCCCATAAAGGCTGTGTCCTTCCCGCGGCGACCCGGTTCAATTTCGGCTCGAGTCATTTGCTGCATGTCTTCCCCATTCTTCTCCCCGACTTTCCTGTCACTCTCCACTGCATAACTATCAAATAAAGGATAAAATCCAAAAAATAATCTTTGAAAAAAAAAAGGAAGGCGCATTGGGAGTGGTCTTGTTCATGAACCTCTGTTATCGGGAACACCCTTCATTGCTATTGTTATTTTTACTAAGGAAATCTAAGAAACTGCCCTCTTACTTGCAAAGTAAAAGCAAAAGAATGGATTATAGCTGTTGTATTGAGGATCAGACCCCTGTCCACTTCATGCACCTCAGTAATGGCTTGTGAATCACATCATAGGCCTAGTTTGTGTTTCAATATCTGCTCATACATGCTACATGATGTAATTAATTCCAGTGGAGACATCTTCCCTCAAGCAGCCAATGATATTGAAGCACATTTATGCCCAAAGCCCTAGAGGAAGACATAAATTTGTGCTGTTATCTAGCACTGGCATCAAGTGTCGCGGCATCAAGTGTAATGGTAAGATTCTAATGTGACATAAAATTTTGGAATTATTCACTTCTAGCACTAGCGGTCAATATTCTCTTCTTTTGAAAGAGAATTAATTCCTGCCTTGACTGATATTATATAAATACTATACATGCAGGAGCTCTTGAGTAGGAATATGATAATATTGTAGGAAAAAAAATTGGCACTAAGAACCATGAGTGAGTCAGTGATTTGTGCAAAAGATTACCTTGTTTGAACTATCTTGTAGCAGGCTGATTATTAAAAATCAATTTTTTTATTAAAATGATGCCTCAAATCACAGTGTTCTGAATTGCTCAATTAATTCCACCCAACAGAAAACTACCATGAAGAATCACACATCCATGGATACCATTTTGATTTTCACTTCTTATGAATCCTTTCGTCCTTTTAATGAATGTTTTTTCGCTCTTATAATTATTTTCTACCTTCTATCCATGTTTTGTAATTTTTTCCTGATGCTGACTATATATTTTGAGTCCAGCCTACACAAACCCATGTACATTTTCTTGTTCAATTTGGCAGTAAATGGATTAATAGGGAGTTCCACTATCTGGCCAAAAGTCATGGACAACCTTCTTTCAAATACTGAAAACATTTCTTTTCTTGCTTGTTTAGTTCAAGTCTTTTGGTGCTATTTCTACATATCGTCTGCATATACCACTTTTTCAGTTATGGCCTATGACCGTTATGTCTCTATTTGCAAGCCTTTGCAGTATCATAACATCATGACTCCACAAAAATGAAAAAAACTTTTGACAGTTGCTAACATTGCTCCTCTCTCCTCCATGTCTATTCTTGTATATCTGACTTCAAGACTCTCTATATGTAGGCATTCCATTCAGAACTTGTTTTGTGATATCATAACACTTATTTACATCTCCTGTGTGAAAAGTGCACTGGTTAATTTGTTTGGTGTGTGCTTGCTAACAAGCTTTGTAGTTTTTCCTTGCATTGTTGTGCTGCTGTCATATGTAGTGATACTCAAAGTGAGTTTAAAAGCTTCAAAAGATGCCCAAAAGAAAGCCCTCAGCACATGTTCTCCTCATTTAATCATATTTGGAAATTTTTCCCTTGCTATCCTTTTCTTTGCAATTTATTATAGATTTAGTTCATTTTTCCCTGGTGAGGTGTATGTTTTAATGACTGTTGGTACTTTTCTAATTCCCCCTCTGCTGAATCCAATCATATATGGGATCAGAACACGTGAAATCAGAAAATGTTTGGTTGAAACTGTGAGGAAAAAGCAGAGGTTCCTCAGGAATTTTTAAGTCACACTATGTGGTCAAAAGTGTGTGGACAACATGCTAACCGAACTTCAAATTCAAAAATGATGGTCATAGAGCTGGAGTTTTTTCCCCTTGGCGTCTATGACAGCCTCTACTATTCTGTGGAGGCTTTCCCTGAGATGATAAAACTCGGAAATTATTGAGGGAATTTGCTTTTGTTCAAGCTAAAAAAAAAAAAAAAAAAAAAAAACTAATGAATTTGGCAGTGATGTTGGGCAGTTAAGCCTTGCTCAAATTTTGCTTTCCTGTTGTATCCAATTGTCTTGACGGTCAGAGATCTGTAGCTAATCAAACTCCTCAGTATTGAACTCCACAGGCTATGTATGGACTTAACTCCATGAATGAGGGTCTAGTCGTCTTGAAACAGGAGAGAGACAGTGAAAGAAACAGTAATCTGGAATGCCATTTGGTAAAGGTTGTGCAGATTTTTCTTATATAAATCTGAGGCCGACCAAAAACTATTGAAAGCTGACCCAGAAAAATAAATGTCCTCACACTTTTTGCCACAGAGTATTTATTATGATGGTCAGGTTAGAGCCATGAAAAACTTCCAAAAGAAATTATGTATGATGTGTGAGATGTGTAATTCACATAAATGTTCATTTTTTATTAAAGAGGTAAAAGAGTACAGATTCTGTCAATGTCCTCAGCCAGACTATACACAGCAAAAAATGAAAAATAAGTCCATCTTACCAAGCATTATAATCTTGCATTTAGACTAAAAGCACTTATTTCTATTACCTTTTTTCTAAGTAAGACAAAAATTTTCTCAGCGAGGTGAGATAATTTTGATTCATTTCTCGATTTGCCAATGGAATAAGAAAATTTCACTTGTCGAGCAAATGGTAACTTAAAATAAGCAAATATTTTCCACTTGAGAGAAAAAAATAAGGAACATTAAATTAAGATTAAAAGACTTGTTGAGACAGACATGTTTTGCAGTGTATGTAGTTGTCTTGTGGTTTTCAAGTGCAGCTTAGTTGACAACAAAAGATTGCAAAGCCTTCAAGACGCTTCAGTGTGCAATTTTCACCCGGTTCTATGCCATAAAAAATATTCACAACTGTTTCAAAAAGCATTTCTGCCTCTTTTATTGACTTGTTTATGAAAACAGCACCCTTGTCAAGGTCATATTATAAAATAAACATAAACCAATAATGAAAAAGTTCACGTCACCACCCCTGCCATCGTGATCGAAATCCACATTCTACTAGTAGAGAATTTGATTTAATTGAATCAGATGAAGAGTAAGCCCTGTATTATTCAATCCTTTAATGTCAGAAAATATTTTGGCATCCTTGTGCTGCATTTAATGACCTCAGGAATATAACGTGTGTTACTGTAGAATAACAAACAAATTACCGTGAATTTGTAATGGTCACAAAGTTAGCTATTTTTCAACTGCTAAAGTGAAATTAATGCTTTGGATACTGTAACTCAAGTCTAAGGTTAGTACGGCTTAGCTTCTTTAGAAAGTCTGGCCTGAGAAACTCCCCAGTTTTCTGTCTTTACTGGTAAGCCACTCCACTCTGACTACTCTCTCTCTCTCTCTCTCTCTCTGCTTGAAAACCTAAACCCAGTGGGAACTTAATTTAAAACACCATATTAATACTGGTTTGGGCCTCCTGTTGCTCCCTGAACATTAATTCTTCATGTCATGGATTGGACAAGATTTTGGCACATTCCTTTGAATGGAAACATTCCTTCAAGTTCATGTTGACTTGATTGCATCACATGATGCCAGCAGATTTGTCAGCTGCACTTTCATGCTACCAATCTCCTGTTCTTCCAAAACCCTTAAGTCTTCTATTGGATTCAGATTTGCTGACTGGATAAGCTATTGAAGATGAACACTGAATACATTGTTAGAGTCATGAAACAGGTTTGAGATGACTTTTGCTTTGTGACACTATACATTATCATGCTAGAAGTAACCATTCCGAGACGGGTAAATTTAGTCAAATAATGGATACATATAGTCGGTAGCAATATTTAAATAGGCTGTAGCTTTCAAACAATAGTTGATTGGTACAAAGGCGCCTAAGGTGTGCCAAGAAAACATTGCCCCTACCATTACACCAGCGCCACCAGCCTGAACTACTGAAACAAGGAATGTTGGGTCCATATTTCTGCTGTTGATGCCAAATTCTGGACCTAATTCAACATGTTGCAGCTGGAATGGAGAGTGATCAGGCCAAGCTGCAATTTTCTCAAATGTCCAGTCCTGCTGAGCCTGTGCTGGCGTCAGCCTCAGAAGATTTCTGCTGTTGGCTGAAAATAGTGGAACCTGACATGTTTTTCTGCTATTAACGCTTATTCGTCTTAAGGATTGGGAAATAATGCATTCTTTTCTGCTTACCATTGCTGTTATAGGAGTTACCATAGCCTTTCCAACAACTCAAACTTGTCTGGTCATTCTCCTCTCACCTCTCTCAACAAGGAAAATTATGCAGCAGAATTGCCACCCACTGCTTGTTTTTTCATGAGTTCAGATTCTGTCCATAATTTCAGGACTGTTGTCCATGAAAATGAGCAGAAAAGAGCAGATTCAGAAGATATTCCAATCAGCCTGTCTGGTACCAGTATTGATGCCGCGGTAAAATTCACTGAGATCACTTTTTTTCAGTTCTGCTTTTTGATTTGAACATGATTCAAGATGATTTGATGCTGTTACATGATTGGCTCATTGAATAACTGAATGAATAAGCAGCTGTGCCAATTTTCCATAGACAGTAAAAGAAGTGGACGGCGGGATGACGCTGTTCTCAACGGGAGAGTGATGAAGCTCAATTGAACGAGTTTTCAGGTTGGGCACCACGCCTACTGCGCAAGGCTCGAAGTCAGCTCGCTGACATAAACCAACGTCCTGAGAAGCGGTAACTCGTATGGTAGATGTATCCTACACATAATTCCCAGCGAGCAAGCGATTGCGTCTGTAAGTATAGTCTGATTCCGTTCAATGTTTTTATGTTTTGCAAATTATTACTTCATAGATACTGCACTTCGTTAGCGATGTGGCTCAATCGTCTTCTGTCTATGATTTGTCAATGGGCTTCTGGTCTAAACAGTACGGTTATTTACGTCCTGTGCGACAGAAAGTCGCCGGCATTTCACGTCACTTTTTGCCAAGCCTAGTGCCATCGGCTAAAAATCCTTGGTATTAGACCATAACGCTTCATACGAAGTGAAGACGTCTGCTACAAAATGTAGTTTCTCTGTAGAAAATATTGTCGCTGACATGAAGGCTCATAATGTTCTTAGTGTAAAGTTATTTGATGTCAAAAGTCAGAAAAAGTGAATGGGGGTGAATGGAGAAGCTACCGCTAGTTGGTCATCTGCTATCTTCCAGAGCGTTCAATTAAATTTCAACTTCCGGGTGTATTCCTACCCCCTTGCAATTTTCTTAATAAAGTGCTTGTTGAGTGTACTCCCTAATTTTTGAAGTTAACCTTTTATAAAGTCAATTTAAATAATCATTTGCCGTTTACTTGGTTAATCCCCTCACATTTTCAAAGGCATCAATTAGTCTTAAGTCATTTACAATGACTGAACAGAAATAGGGCCTTGGGACATACCTATATATATATATAACATTTTCACATAGAGCCAGATAGGTTTGGATAGCTTTTTTCCCTTAACAAATGAAATCATCATTTAAAAACTGCATTATGTTAAAATCAAGCCTGGTGAAAATTCTATGATTTTATTGGTTTCGCCAGTGGGAGGGGCAAAATGGCTAAGCGCCCCTAGAGAAAATAAAAGAAAATAATGAAAAATCTGTGGTTTGCCCAATTATGCTGAAATTTGGTAGGCATGTAGATATTGCCAAGACAAATGGATTTGCCATTTGGGGACATTTTTGTCCAATGCACAGGAAGATCGCTGGGTGGGCTGAAAATTCAAAAATTAGGCCATTTTTGCCGATTTCAGGCATCGTCATTTAACGAACTCCTCCTAGGGGTTTTGCCGGATTCTCATAAAAATCACTGTGTTTACTCTTGACCCCTTGAAGATCATAAGTTATTAAAATCATCTCGGTTGGAGTCACGATGTGGGCGTGGCAGGGCCGCCATTTTAAGCAATTCACAATGAAAATTCAAATGCTTATAACTTCAGTGTACATTGTCCCACATGCACCAAACTTTATGTGTATGATAAGAGTCTTGCCCCCGAAGCAAATCCAATTGTCCTACTCAGCCATACTCACATTTGGGACCCTCTTGTCAATGACAGAAATGGCCAAAAAATTCGGCATGTGTCATACTTTTTTCCTCCTAGCGAACTCCTCCTACAGATTTCATCTGAATTAAATGATAACAGGTGTTGACACTCCCGAGAATCGTGACATCAAAAGGTATTAAAATCTGATTGTTTGGATTAACCCTCTATGGGCGGCCATTTTTCCTCTGAGCATCTCAGTGTGAGCAACAAATCCCTAATAAATTTAGTAAAACCTTGTTCATTACAAACATACTTCACATACTGGTCAGTTTTTCATAGTAATTTATGAACTGTATTGGTTTTTCAAGTGGGCAGGGCTAACTGCCTCGCTTAGCGCCCCTAAACTGCAGCCCCAAGGCACTCTTCCACATACACTGATGAAAATTGGTGGGCAGATGTAGCACACCCACATCTACAAAAAAGTCTCTTGACGCCATAGGCTAAAGTCAACAGGAAGTCAGCCATTTTGAATTGAACCGCCATTTTTGGCGATTTGCATGTTGCGTTCTTTTGCGAACTCCTCCTAGGGATTTTTTCGGATTTTCATGAAAACTGCTGTGTGTAGTCTTGACCCATTGAAGAGCGAAAGTTATTAAATTCATTTCGGTGGGAGTCATGGTGTGGGCGTGGCAGGGCCACCATTTTAAGCGATTCGCCATGAAAATTCAAATGCTTATGACTTCAGCGTACATTGTCCGACATGCACCAAACTTTATGCATATCATAAGAGTCCCGCCCTGAAGCCATTCACATGGTCATATTTTGCCATACTGACAGCGCCCCCTCCTGGCGACAGGAAATTACCAAAATTGGGCACGTGTCATACTTTTGCGAACTTCTCCTACACATTATATCTGAATCTCATCAAAAAAGGTATGGACACTCTTGAGCCCTGTGAAATGAAAAGTTATTAAAATCTCATGTTGTTAATTAACAGTGTGGGTGTGGCGTGGCGTGGACATTTTCAGCATCTTGTCGTGACAGGCTTAAAGTGATAGGTCTGAAGAACATCTACATGCAATTCCTCCGACAGACCTATGCAGCATGACATCCACTTGCTGGCGCGAGGGGTCAGCGGTCACTGTGCTTCGGGCGGTGCATCGGTGTGCGAGGGCCCGTATAAACGCCCGCTTTAATTAATTATTATTATTATTCTTATTATTCTTTTTCTACAAGTTTAGAGGGCTTTTTGGGGCTTTAACGTGTTTCAATTCGAACAAAAATTTGGCTGAAAAATCAGGCCTGGTGAAAAATTATAGATTTTCTAGGTTTCCCCCCTAAGTGGGGGGGCAAATGGCTCCACAGCGCCCTCTAGAAAAATTAAAAATTCATGAAAAATCTGTGGTTTGCCCGATTAAGCTGAAATTTGGTAGGCATGTAGAGCTTGCCAAGACAAACGGATTTGCCTTTTGGGACGTTTTTGTCCAATGCACAGGATGCCCGCTAGGTGGCGTTGAAAATACAAAAAAAAGGCAATTTTTGCCGATTTCAGGCATTGGAATTTAACGAACTCCTCCTAGGGGTTGTGCTGGATTCTCATAAAAATCACTGTGTTTACTCTTGACCCCTTGAAGATCAAAAGTTATTAAAATCATCTCGGTTGGAGTCACGGTGTGGGCGTGGCAGGGCCGCCATTTTAAGCATTTTGCCATGAAATTTCAAATGCTTATAACTTCAGTGATATTTGTCCGACCTGCACCAAACGTCAGGCGTATTATAAGAGTCTTGCCTTGAAACCACTCAAATGGTCATATTCAGCCATACTGACAGCGCCCCCTCCTGGCGACAGGAAATGTCAAAAATTGGGTATGTGTCATATTTTTGCGAACTCCTCCTACATATTTCATCTGAATGTCACTAAAACGGGCGTGGACACTCCTGAGAGTTGTGACATGAAAAGTTATTAAAATCTTCTTGTTCGGATTAAGCCTGTGGGCGTGATGAGACGGCCATTTTGAGCATCTCGCCGTGAACATTGATTCCCTAATAAATTTAGGTAAACTTTGTTCTTTACATACCAAACTTCACATGCTGGTCAGTTTCCATAAACAATTACTAATTGTATTGGTTTTGCAAGTGGGCGGGGCCAACTGCCTCGCTAGCGCCCTCTAAACTGCTGCCCCAAGGCCTTCTTCCACGTACACTGATGAAAGTTGCTGGACATATGTATCACACCCACGTCTACAAAAAAGTCTCTTGACACCATAGGCTAAAAGTCAACAGGAAGTCGGCCATTTTTAATTGAACGGCCATTTTTGGCGATTTGCACGCTCGTGCTTTTTAACGAACTCCTCCTAGGGATTTTGTCTGATTTTCATGAAAATCGCTGTGTGTAGTCTTGACCCCTTGAAGAGCAAAAGTTATTAAATTCATTTTGGTTGGGAGTCATGGTGTGGGCGTGGCAGGGCCGCCATTTTAAGCAATTCACCATGAAAATTCAAATGCTTATAATTTCAGTGTACATTGTCCGACCTGCACCAAACTTTATGCATATCATAAGAGTCCCGCCCTGAAGCCATAAACATGGTCATGTTTAGCCATACTGACAGCGCCCCCTCCTGGCGACAGGAAATTACCAAAATTGTGCATGTGTCATACTTTTGCAAACTTCTCCTGCAGATTTCATTTGAATGTCATGAAAAAGGGTTTGGACACTCTTGAGCCCTGTGACATGAAAACTTATCAAAATCTCTTGTTGTCAATTAATGGTGTGGGTGTGAAAGGCGGCCATTTTGAGCATCTTTCCGTGACAGGCGACAGTGACAGGTCTGAAGAACATTCACATGCAATTCCTGCGACCCACCTAAGCAACGTTACCTCCAGTCGGCGAGCGCAGGTTTTGGCGGTCGCTTGTTCTCGGCGGTGCATCGGTGTGCGAGGGCCCGTACAACGCCGCTTGCGGCTTTAATTACGGGCCTGAGCACTCACGGTGCGAGGACCGTATTGTATCTGTAGTGATTATTATTATTATTATTCTTATTATTATTCTTCCACTTTACAGGGCTTTTTGGGGGCTTTAACGTGTTTCAATTCGAATAAAAATGTGGCTGAAAAATCCGGCCTGGTGAAAATTCTATGATTTTAATGGATTCGCCAGTGGGCAGGGCAAAATGGCTCCACAGCGCCCCCTAGAAAAATTTAAAAATTCATGAAAAATCTGTGGTTTGCCCGATTATGCTGAAATTTGACAGGCAGGTAGAGCTTGCCAAGACAAACGGATTTGCCTTTTGGGACGTTTTTGTCCAATGCACAGGATGCCCGATAGGTGGCGTTGAAAATACAAAATAAGGCAATTTTTGCCGATTTCTGGCATCGGAATTTCACGAACTCCTCCTAGGGATTTTAACGGATTCTCATGAAAATCACTGTGTATACTCTTGACCCCTTGAAGATCAAAAGTTATTAAAATCATCTCGGTGGGAGTCATGGTGTGGGCGTGGCAGGGCCGCCATTTTAAGCGTTTTGCCATGAAATTTCAAATGCTTATAACTTCAGTGATATTTGTCAGACCTGCACCAAACGTCAGGCGTATTATAAGAGTCCCGCCCTGAAACCACTCAAATGGTCATATTCAGCCATACTGACAGCGCCCCTCCTGGCGACAGGAAATGACAAAAAATTGGGCATGTGTCATACTTTTTGCAAACTCCTCCTACAGATTTCATCTGAATGTTACTAAAACGGGCGTGGACACTCTTGAGACCTGTACCATGAAAAGTTATTAAAATCTTCTTGTTAGGATTAACCCTGTGGGCATGATGGGGGCGTGCCATTTTGAGCATCTCGCCGTGTACATTGATTCCCCCTAATAAATTTAGGTAAACTTTGTTCTTTACATACCAAACTTCACAAGCTGGTCAGTTTCCATAGACAATTGCTAATTGTATTGGTTTTTGCAAGTGGGCGGGGCCAACTGCCTCGCTAGCGCCCTCTAAACTGCAGCCCCAAGGCCTTCTTCCACGTACACTGATGAAAGTTGCTGCACATATGTATCACACGCACGTCTACAAAAAAGTCTCTTGACACCATAGGCTAAAGTCAACAGGAAGTCGGCCATTTTGACTTGAACGGCCATTTTGGCGATTTGCACGCCGTGCTTTTAACGAACTCCTCCTAGGTATTTTGTCTGATTTTCATGAAAACCGCTGTGTGTAGTCTTTACCCCATGAAGAGCAAAAGTTATTAAATTCATTTCGTTGGGAGTCATGGTGTGGGTGTGGCAGGGCCGCCATTTTAAGCGATTCGTCATGAAAATTCAAATGCTTATGATTTCAGTGCACATTGTCCGACCTGCACCAAACTTTATGCATATCATAAGAGTCCCGCCCTGAAGCCAATCCCATGGTCATATTTAGCCATACTGACAGCGCCCCCTCCTGGCGACAGGAAATTACCAAAATTGTGCATGTGTCATACTTTTGCAAACTTCACCTGCAGATTTCATTTGAATGTCACGAAAAAGGGTGTGGACACTCTTGAGCCCTGTGACATGAAAACTTATCAAAATCTATTGTTGTCAATTAATGGTGTGGGTGTGACGGGGCGGCCATTTTGAGCATCTTTCCGTGACAGGCGACAGTGACAGGTCTGAAGAACATTCACATGCAATTCCTGCGACCCACCTAAGCAACGTTACCTCCAGTCGGGGCGAAGAGGGTTTTGGCGGTCGCTTGTTCTCGGCGCGGCATCGTGTGCGAGGCCCGCATAACGCCGCTATGCGGCTTTAATTACGGGCCTGAGCACTCACGGTCTTGAAGGACCGTATTGTATCTGTAGTGATTATTATTATTATTATTCTTATTATTATTCTTCCACTTTACAGGGCTTTTTGGGGGCTTTAACGTGTTTCAATTCGAATAAAAATGTGGCTGAAAAATCCGGCCTGGTGAAAATTCTATGATTTTAATGGATTCGCCAGTGGGCAGGGCAAAATGGCTCCACAGCGCCCCTAGAAAAATTTAAAATTCATGAAAAAAATCTGTGGTTTGCCCGATTATGCTGAAATTTGACAGGCAGGTAGAGCTTGCCAAGACAAACGGATTTGCCTTTTTTGGGACGTTTTGTCCAATGCACAGGATGCCCGATAGGTGGCGTTGAAAATACAAAATAAAGGCAATTTTTGCCGATTTCTGGCATCGAATTTCACGAACTCCTCCTAGGGGATTTTAACAGTTCTCATGAAAATCACTGTGTATACTCTTGACCCCTTGAAGATCAAAAGTTATTAAAATCATCTCGGTGGGAGTCATGGTGTGGGCGTGGCAGGGCCGCCATTTTAAGCGTTTTGCCATGAAATTTCAAATGCTTATAACTTCAGTGATATTTGTCAGACCTGCACCAAACGTCAGGCGTATTATAAGAGTCCCGCCCTGAAACCACTCAAATGGTCATATTCAGCCATACTGACAGCGCCCCCTCCTGGCGACAGGAAATGACAAAAATTGGGCATGTGTCATACTTTTGCAAACTCCTCCTACAGATTTCATCTGAATGTTACTAAAACGGGCGTGGACACTCTTGAGACCTGTACCATGAAAAGTTATTAAAATCTTCTTGTTCGGATTAACCCTGTGGGCATGATGGGGCGGCCATTTTGAGCATCTCGCCGTGTACATTGATTCCCTAATAAATTTAGGTAAACTTTGTTCTTTACATACCAAACTTCACAAGCTGGTCAGTTTCCATAGACAATTGCTAATTGTATTGGTTTTGCAAGTGGGCGGGGCCAACTGCCTCGCTAGCACCCTCTAAACTGCAGCCCCAAGGCCTTCCTCCACGTACACTGATGAAAGTTGCTGGACATATGTATCACACCCACGTCTACAAAAAAAGTCTCTTGACACCATAGGCTAAAGTCAACAGGAAGTCGGCCATTTTTAATTGAACGGCCATTTTTGGCGATTTGCACGTTACGTACTTTAACGAACTCCTCCTAGGGATTTTGTCTGATTCTCAGCAAAATCGCTGTGTCTTCTCTTGACCCCTTGAAGATCAAAAGTTATTAAATTCATTTCGGTGGGAGTCACGATGTGGGCGTGGCAGGGCTGCCATTTTAAGCAATTCACAATGAAAATTCAAATGCTTATAACTTCAGTGTACATTGTCCCACATGCACCAAACTTTATGTGTATGATAAGAGTCTTGCCCTGAAGCAAATCAAATTGTCCTATTCAGCCATACAGACAGCACCCCCTCTTGGCTACAGGAAATGTCCAAAATTGGGCATGTGTCATACTTTTGCGAACTCCTCCTACAGATTTCATCTGAATTAAACGAAAACGGGTGTGGACACTTCCGAAAATCGTGACATCAAAAGTTTTTAAAATCTTATTGTTTGGATTAACCCTGCGGGCGTGACAGGGCGGCCATTTTGAGCATCTTGTCGTGACAGGCGACAGTGATTGGTCTGAAGAACATCTCCATGCAATTCCTCCGACAGACTCGAGCAGCATGACTTCCACTGAGCGATCACAGGGGTCGGGGGGTGCTCGTTCTCAGTGGTGCATCAGTGTGCGAGGGTCCGTACAACGCCGCTTGCGGATTTAATTACGGGCCCGAGCACTCACAGTGCGAGGACCGTATTGTATCTGTAGTGATTATTATTATTATTCTTATTATTCTTATTATTATTATTATTATTCTTCCACTTTACAGAGCTTTTTGGGGGCTTTATCGAGTTTCAATTCGAACAAAAATGTGCCTGAAAAATCAGGCCTGGTAAAAATTCTATGATTTTATTGGTTTCGCCAGTTAACGGGGCAAAATGGCTCCACAGCGCCCCCTAGAAAAATTTAAAAATTCATGAAAAATCTGTTGTTTGCCCGATTATGCTAAAATTTGGTAGGCATGTAGAGCTGGCCAAGTCAAACGGATTTGCCTTTGGGACGTTTTTGTCCAATACACAGGACGCCCGCTAGGTGGCGTTGAAAATACAAAATGAGGCAATTTTCGCCGATTTCAGGCATCGGAATTTAACAAACTCCTCCTAGGGGTTTTGCCGGATTCTCATGAAAATCACTGTGTTTACTTTTAATCCCTTGAAGATCAAAAGTTATTAAAATCATCTCGGTTGGAGTCACGGTGTGGGCGTGGCAGGGCCGCCATTTTAAGCGTTTTGCCATGAAAATTCAAATGCTTATAACTTCAGTGATATTTGTCCGACCTGCACCAAACGACAGGCGTATTATAAGATTCCCACCCTGAAATCACTCAAATGGTCATATTCAGCGATACTGACAGCGCCCCCTCCTGGCGAAAGGAAATGACAAAAGTTGGGCATGTGTCATACTTTTGCAAACTCCTCCTACAGATTTCATCTGAATGTCACTAAAACGGGCATGGACACTCTTGAGACCTGTACCATGAAAAAGTTATTAAAATCTTCTTGTTCGGGATTAACCCTGTGGGCGTGATGGGGCGGCCATTTTGAGCATCTCGCAGCGAACATTGATTCCATAATAAATTGAGGTAAACTTTGTTCTTTACATACCAAACTTCACAAGCTGTTCAGTTTCCATAGACAATTGCTATTGTATTGGTTTTGCAAGTGGGCGGGCCAACTGCCTCGCTAAGCGCCCTCTAAACTGCAGCCCCAAAGGCCTTCTTCCACCTACACTGATGAAAGTTGATGGAGATATGTATCACACCCACGTCTACAAAAAAGGTTTCTGACACCATAGGCTAAAGTCAACAGGAAGTCGGCCATTTTGAATTGAACAGCTAATTTTGGCGATTTGCACGTTCGTGCTTTAACGAACTCCTCCTAGGGATTTTTTTCAGATTTTCATGAAAACTGCTGTGTGTAGTCTTGACCCCTTGAAGAGCAAAAGTTATCAAATTCATTTCGGTTTGGAGTCATGGTGTGGGCGTGGCAGAGCCGATATTTTAAGCGATTCGGCCATGAAAATTCAAATGCTTATGACTTCAGTGTACATCGTCCGACATGCACCAAACTTTATGCATATCATAAGAGTCCCGCCTGAAGCCATTCACATGGTCAATTCAGCCATGCTGACAGCACCCCCTCCTGGCTTACAGGAAATTACCAAAATTGGGCACGTGTCATACTTTTGCGAACTTCTCCGACACATTATAGCTGAATCTCATCAAATAAGGTATGGACACTCTTGAGCCCTGTGACATGAAAAGTTATTAAAATCTCATGTTGTTAATTAACGGTGTGGGCGTGACAGGGCGGCCATTTTCAGCATCTTGTCGTGACAGGCGAAAGTGATAGGTCTGAAAACATCTACATGCAATTCCTCCGAGAGACTCGAGCAGCTTGACATCCACTTGCTCAGCGCAGGGGTCAGCGGTCACTCGTTCACGGCGGTGCATCGGTGTGCGAGGGCCCGTACAACGCCGCTTGCGGCTTTAATTATTATTATTATTCTTATTATTATTTTTTTCTTCACTTTACAGGGCTTTTGGGGGGCTTTAACGTGTTTCAATTCAAACAAAAATGTGGCTGAAAAATCAGGCCTGGTGAAAATTCTATGATTTTATTGGATTCGCCAGTGGGCGGGCAAAATGGCTCCACAGCGCCCCTAGAAAAATTAAAAATTCATGAAAAATCTGTGGTTTGCCCGATTATGCTGAAATTTGGTAGGCATGTAGAGCTTGCCAAGACAAACGGATTTGCTATTTGGGACGTTTTTGTCCAATGCACAGGATGACCGCTAGGTGGCGTTGAAAATTCAAAAATTAGGCCATTTTTGCCGATTTCAGGCATCGAATTTAACGAACTCCTCCTCGGGTTTTGCAGTTCTCATGAAAATGACTGTGTTTACTCTTGACCCCTTGAAGATCAAAAAGTTATTAAAATCATCTCGGTTGGAGTCAAGGTGTGGGCGTGGCAGGGCCGCCATTTTAAGCGTTTTGCCATGAAATTTCAAATGCTTATAACTTCAGTGATATTTGTCCGACGTGCACCAAACGTCAGGAGTATTATAAGAGTCCCACCCTGAAACCACTCAAATGGTCATATTCAGCCATACTGACAGTGCCCCCTCCTGGCGACAGGAAATGACAAAAACTGGGCATGTGTCATACTTTTGCAAAATCCCTCCTAC
This sequence comes from Gymnothorax javanicus, assembly GCA_029692085.1. NCBI lineage: Eukaryota > Metazoa > Chordata > Actinopteri > Anguilliformes > Muraenidae > Gymnothorax > Gymnothorax javanicus. The sequence continues at coordinate 20,222,493 of CM056195.1, forward strand.
AGATTTCATCTGAATGTCATGAAAACGGGCGTGGACACTCTTGAGACCTGTGAAATGAAAAGTTATTAAAATCTTCTTGTTCGGATTAACCCTGTGGGCGAATGGGGCGCCATTATCAGCATCTCGCCTGAACATTGATTCCCCTCATAAATTTAGGTAAACTTTGTTCTTTACATACCAAACTTCACAAGCTGGTCAGTTTCCATAGACAATTACTAATTGTATTGCTTTTGCAAGTGGTCGGGGCCAACTGCCTCGCTAACGCCCCCTAAACTGCAGCCCCAAGGCCTTCCTGCACGTACACTGATGAAAGTTGCTGGACATATGTATCACACCCAGGTCTACAAAAAAGTCTCTTGACACCATAGGCTAAAGTCAACAGGAAGTCGGCCATTTTTAATTGAATGGCCATTTTTGGCGATTTGCACGTTGCGTACTTTAACGAACTCCTCCTAGGGATTTTGTCCGATTCTCATGAAAATCGCTGTGTGTACTCTTGACCCCTTGAAGAGCAACAGTTATTAAAATCATCTCGGTTGGAGTCAAGGTGTGGGCGTGGCAGGGCCGCCATTTTAAGCGTTTTGCCATGAAATTTCAAATGCTTATAACTTCAGTGATATTTGTCCGACGTGCACCAAACGTCAGGAGTATTATAAGAGTCCCACCCTGAAACCACTCAAATGGTCATATTCAGCCATACTGACACAGTGCCCCCTCCTGGCGACAGGAAATGACAAAAACTGGGCATGTGTCATACTTTTTTGCAAAATCCCTCCTACAGATTTCATCTGAATGTCATGAAACGGGCGTGGACACTCTTGAGACCTGTGACATGAAAAGTTATTAAAATCTTCTTGTTCGGATTAACCCTGTGGGGCGTAATGGGGCGGCCATTATCAGCATCTCGCCCTGAACATTGATTCCCTCATAAATTTAGGTAAACTTTGTTCTTTACATACCAAACTTCACAAGCTGGTCAGTTTCCATAGACAATTACTAATTGTATTGCTTTTTGCAAGTGGTGGGGCCAACTGCCTCGCTAACGCCCCTAAACTGCAAAAATCAAGGCCTTCCTGCACGCGTACACTGATGAAAGTTGCTGGACATATGTATCACACCCAGGTCTACAAAAAGTCTCTTGACACCATAGGCTAAAGTCAACAGGAAGTCGGCCATTTTTAATTGAATGGCCATTTTTGGCAATTTGCACGTTTCGTTTTTTTAACGAACTCCTCCTAGGGGATTTTGTCCGATTCTCATGAAAATCGCTGTGTGTACTCTTGACCCTTGAAGAGCAACAGTTATTAAATTCATTTCGGTTGGGAGTCATGGTGTGAGCGTGGCAGGGCCGCTATTTTAAGCGATTCGCCATGAAAATTCAAATGCTTATGACTTCAGTGTTAATTGTCCGACATGCACCAAACTTTATGCATATCATAAGAGTCCCGCCCTGAAGACATTCACATGGTCATATTTAGCCATACTGACAGCGCCCTCTCCTGGTGACAGGAAATTAGCAAAATTGTGCATGTGTCATACTTTTGCGAACTTCTCCTGCAGATTTCATCTGAATGTCACAAAAGGGTGTGGACACTCTTGAGCCCTGTGACATGAAAAAAACTATCAAAATCTCTTGTTCTCAATTAACAGTGTGGATGTGGACGGGGTGGACATTTTGAGCATCTTTCCGTGACAGGTGACAGTCACAGGTCTGAAGAACATTTACATGCAATTCCTCGACAGACCTAAGCAACTTTACCTCCAGTTGGCGCGAGAAGGATTAGGTGGCTCGTTCTCAGCGGTGCATCGGTGTGCGAGGGCCCGTCTTCGCCAAGCTGGTTTAATTTTATTATTATTATTATTCTTCCACTTTACAGGGCTTTTGGGGGCTTTAACGTGTTTCAATTCGAAAAAAATGTGGCTGAAAAATCAAGCCTGGTGAAATTCTATGATTTTATTGGTTTCCCAGTGGGAGGGGCAAAATGGCTCCACAGCGCCCCTAGAAAAAATTAAAAATTCATGAAAAATCTGTGGTTTGCCCGATTATGCTGAAATTTGGTAGGCATGTAGAGCTTGCCAAGACAAACGGAATTGCCTTTTGGGACATTTTTGTCCAATGCACAGGAAGACCGCTAGGTGGCGTTGAAAATTCAAAAATTAGGCCATTTTGCCGATTTCAGGCATCGAATTTAACGAACTCCTCCTCGGGGTTTTGTAGGATTCTCATGAAAATCACTGTGTTTTACTCTTGACCCTTGAAGATCAAAGTTATTAAAATCATCTCGGTTGGAGTCAAGGTGTGGGCGTGGCAGTGCCGCCATTTTAAGCATTTTGCCATGAAATTTCAAATGCTTATAACTTCAGTGATATTTGTCCGACATGCACCAAACCTCAGGATTATTATAAGAGTCCTGCCCTGAAACCACTCAAATGGTCATATTCAGCCATACTGACAGCGCCCCCCTCCTGGAGACAGGAAATGACAAAAATTGGGCATGTGTCATACTTTTTTGCGAACTCCTCCTACAGATTTCATCTGAATGTCATGAAAAGCAGGCGTGGACACTCTTGAGACCTGTGACATGAAAAGTCATTAAAATCTTCTTGTTCGGATTAACCCTGTGGGCGTGATGGGGCGGCCATTATCAGCATCTCGCCGTGAACATTGATTCCCTCATAAATTTAGGTAAACTTTGTTCTTTACATACCAAACTTCACAAGCTGGTCAGTTTCCATAGACAATTACTAATTGTATTGCTTTTTGCAAGTGAGCGGGCCAACTGCCTCGCTAACGCCCTCTAAACTGCAGCCCCAAGGCCTTCCTGCACGTACACTGATGAAAGTTGCTGGACATATGTATCACACCCACGTCTACAAAAAAAAAGTCTCTTGACACCATAGGCTAAAGTCAACAGGAAGCCGGCCATTTTTAATTGAACGGCCATTTTTGGCGATTTGCACATTGCGTACTTTAACGAACTCCTCCTAGGGATTTTGTCTGATTCTCATGAAAATCGCTGTGTGTACTCTTGACCCCTTGAAGATCAAAAGTTATTAAAATCATTTCGGTGGGAGTCACGATGTGGGCGTGGCAGGGCCGCCATTTTAAGCAATTCACAATGAAAATTCAAATGCTAATAACTTCAGTGTACATTGTCCCACATGCACCAAACTTTATGTGTATGATAAGAGTCTTGCCCCGAAGCAAATCCAATTGTCCTTCTCAGCCATACTCACAGCGCCCCCTCTTTGCGACAGGAAATGGCCAAAATTCGGCATGTGTCATACTTTTGCGAACTCCTCGTACAGATTTCATTTGAATTAAATGATAACCGGTGTGGACACTCCCGAGAATCGTGACATCAAAAGGTATTAAAATCTGATTGTTTGGATTAACCCTGCAGGCGTGACAGGGCGGCCATTTTGAGCATCTCAGTGTGAGCAACAAATCCCTAATAAATTTAGTAAAACCTTGTTCATTACAAACATACTTCACATACTGGTCAGTTTTCATAGTAATTTATGAACTGTATCGGTTTTATGAGTTGGCAGGGCTAACTGCCTGCGCTAGCGCCCCTAAACTGCAGCCCCACGCACTCTTCCACATACACTGATGAAAATTGGTGGGCAGATGTAGCACACCCACATCTACAAAAAGTCTCTTGACGCCATAGGCTAAAAGTCAACAGGAAGTCAGCCATTTTGAATTGAACCGCCATTTTGGCGATTTGCATGTTATGCGTTCTTTTGCGAACTCCTCCTAGGGATTTTTTTTTCGGATTTTCATGAAAACTGCTGTGTGTAGTCGACCCATTGAAGAGCGAAAAGTTATTAAATTCATTTCGGTGTGGGAGTCATGGTGTGGGCGTGGCAGGGCCACCATTTTAAGCGATTCATATGAAAATTGAAATGCTTATGACTTCAGCGTACATTGTCCGACATGCACCAAACTTTATGCATATCATAAGAGTCCGCCCTGAAGCCATTCATTCACATATTTTTTTGCCATACTGACAGCCCCCTCCTGGCGACAGGAAATTACCAAAATTGGGCACGTGTCATACTTTTGCGAACTTCTCCCTACACATTATATCTGAATCTCATCAAAAAAAGGTATGGACACTCTTGAGCCCTGTGAAATGAAAAGTTATTAAAATCTCATGTTGTTAATTAACGGTGTGGGCGTGGCGTGGCGGCCATTTTCAGCATCTTGTCGTGACAGGCGAAAGTGATAGGTCTGACGAACATCTACATGCAATTCCTCCGACAGACTCGAGCAGCATGACATCCACTCGCTGAGCGCAGGGGTCAGCGGTCACTCGTTCCGGGCGGTGCATCGGGGGTGCGAGGGCCGATAACGCCGCTTGCGGCTTTAATTATTATTATTCTTATTATTCTTTTTCTACAAGTTTAGAGGGCTTTTTGGGGGCTTTAACGTGTTTCAATTCGAACAAAAATTTGGCTGAAAAAATCAGGCCAAGAAAAAATTATAGATTTTCTAGGTTTCCCAACTAAGCGGGGCAAAATGGCTCCAGCGCCCTCTAGAAAAATTAAAAAATTCATGAAAAATCTGTGGTTTGCCCGATTAAGCTGAAATTTGGTAGGCATGTAGAGCTTGCCAAGACAAACGGATTTGCCTTGGGGACGTTTTTGTCCAATACACAGGATGCCCGCTAGGTGGCGTTGAAAATACAAAATGAGGCAATTTTCGCCGATTTCAGGCATCGGAATTTAACAAACTCCTCCTAGGGGTTGTGCCGGATTCTCATAAAAATCACTGTGTTTAACATAACATAACATAACATGAATGGCGAGAACAGGCCGTTCAGCCCAACTAGGCTCGCCAGTTTCCTTGTACCATCGTGAATATATCACTTCAGATACTCAATGACTCAATGGTATCTAGCTTTAAGTCAAGTCTGCTCTTGAAAACTCCCAAGGTCTCTGCCTCAACAATATGGTCAGGCAAGCTGTTCCACACCGAGATTACTCTTTGGGTGAAGAAATATTTCCGAATATCAGTGCTAAATTTACCTTTAGTCAGCTTCCATTTGTGACCCCGAGTTCTGCTAACAACACTTGGTTGAAGGAATCCTACATAATTCACTTTGTTAATCCCTTTAACATATTTAAAGACCTCAATCAAATCACCCTTAGTCTCCTTTTCCTAAGACTAAAGAGATTAAGGATCTTCAGCCTTTCTCATAGCTTTCATCTTTAATACCCGGAATTAGCTTCGTGGCTCTTCTCTGAACTTTCTCTAAAAGCCTCTATGTCTTTCTTAAAGTATGGTCCCCAGAACTGTACACAATACTCTAGATGTGGTCTGACAAATGTGTTGTACAAAAGAAGCATCACCTCCTTGGATTTGAACTCAATACTTTTGGCAATGTATCCCAGCATCCGATTGGCTTTTTTTTTAACAGCTACGGCACAATGGCTAGAGCCTGTGAGGGTTTGGTCAACAATCACTCCCAGATCTTTCTCTTGTGGAGCACATTCCAGTTTAAAACCTCCCATGAAGTAATCCCGTCTAATGTTTTTATTACCTACATGTACTACTTTACATTTCGCTACATTAAATTTCATTTGCCACATTTCTGCCCAATTCTGAATTCTATCCAAATCATCCTGAATCACTTTAGTGGACTCTAAACTATTTGCCAAGCCCCCAATTTAGTATCATCTGCAAATTTCACTAATCTGCTCTCAATATTCCTATCAAGGTCATTAATGTAGATGAGGAACAGCAGGGTCCCCAACACCCATCCCTGGGGACGCCACTCCCCACCCTACCTAGCTCAGATGATATACCACTGACCACCACTCTTTGTGTTCTGTCCTGCAACCAGTTATGAATCCACTTCAGAATACCACCTGTAACTCCAATGGAGCTCATTTTAAAAATTAGTCTCTTATGCGGTACTGTGTCAAATGCTTTCTGAAAATCCAAATATATGATGTCATAAGCCCTGCTCTGGTCATAAGTCTTGGTGGCCTCTTCAAAAAATTCCAGAAGGTTTGTCAGGCATGACCTTCCTTTACGAAAACCATGTTGGCTATCCCTCAAGATATTGTTCACGTTCAAGAAATAAGTCCAGCTCATCTTTTATGATAGATTCCAATATTTTGCACGCAATGCAAGTTAAACTGACTGGCCTGTAATTACCTGGCTCAGCACGGTCCCCTTTTTTATATATTGGTATTATATTGCCCTGTTTCCAATCATTTGGTATTTCTCCAGTTTCTAAAGACCGTCTAAAGATGGCAGATAGCGGCTTAAAGATGATCTCACTAACTTCCTGAGCACTCTAGGATATAAGCCATCAGGACCCGCGCCTTATCTGCCTTTAGTTGATGCAACTTGTCTAATCTGACGTTATCCCTAACCTCAATTTCTGCTAAATAATCTTGAGCATTGGACAAGCCCTCTGGCGAATAAAGACCCGCTCTAAGGTAAAATTCTCAACAAAGTAACCGTTTAAGGTGTCCGGCAATATCCTTATTATCATATAGCAGCGATCCATTTTTTATTCTTTATGCACTTAACCTGCTCTTTGACTTTCCTTTTTTTCTGCTACAGTACTGAAAAGAAGCGCTTAGGGTTAGTTTTTGCCCCCTCTGCAATTTGTCTTTCATACAGTCTTCTAGCATTCCTCAGCTCTTTTTTGACCACAGCCCGCATTTTACAGAATTCGGCCTTAGTAATCTCATTGTTATCCTCTATGTACATCTTATAAAGATTCCTCTTTTCCCTCAAACTCCTACTTAATAGCTGCTGTCATCCACTGAGGATTCTGCTTTTTCAGCTTACTTTTGGACACCTTTGGAATGAATTTACATTGTGAATCAAGTAAAACCCTTTAAATCTTTCCCACATCTCATTTACAGACTCACAGTCCAGGAGTGTCTCCCATTTTGTTTCACTTAGATATGACCGCATCCTGTCAAAGTTTGCTCGCCTAAAATTAAAAATTTTTGTTTTTGGAGACACCTTTTTAACTTCCCATGAAACCTCAAAATTAATAGTGGAGTGATCACTTGTCCCAAGTGGCTCCAATACCTCAACATTGCTAATTCTATCTGGGTCATTACAGAGCAGCAAATCTAAAATTGCCTTCTCTCTTGTAGGTTTATTAACATACTGCACCAAAAATTATCATTTATGACATCTAGAAATTCTTCCTCCCCCCTACCCTGTCCTTTCACCATTTCCCAATCAATACCAGGATAATTTAAGTCTCCCATAATAATAGTCCCTCCTCCTCTACAAGCTTATGCGTAATCCTCTTAAGGAGCATTTCATTGACTGTACTGTCCAAAGCTGGTGGTCGATAGCATACACCTATGTTTAAACCAGTCTCGTGTTTGCCAGTGAGCCTGACCCAGATATCTTCACAAGGCACGGAATATTCAATTTCAGGAATTTCCTGCACATTTATGTTTTCGTTCACATAGAGTGCTACACCCCCTCCTCGCCTATTACATCTATCCTTCCTAAAGAGCTTATAACCTTCTACATTATATTCATCTCCATCCTCTTCACTAAGCCATGTCTCTGTAATCCCAACTATGTCATAGCCTTCACTAATCATAACGGCCTCAAGTTCTTGAAATTTATTTTTAATGCTTCTTGCATTTAGATAAAAACATTTCAGGTTATCATGAACGCTCTTCCCTTCGATTTCCCATGTGCCCGCTGCTCAAAGCCCTCACCACGCTTTTTTTGCTTTTAAAATATATCATCAATAGTGCATGTAACGCTGTCAGCTTCCATCAGGGCAGTCTGCATTTCCCTTTATGTAACACTCTCTAACCTCCCTGCCCCCAAGTCCCTAGTTTAAATAACTCTCTGCTACCCTCAACATACGCTGACCCAGTGCAAAGGTACCCCTCCGGTTCAGGTGTAGCCCATCCGGCTTGAACAGGTCACCCCTGTCCCAGAAGTAGTTCCAGTGCCCCATAAACCTATACCCCTCTTTCCTACACCAGGTTCAGAGCCACGTGTTAAACCTCCAGATAAAATTCTGTTTCCCTCTGCTTGCACGTGGTACCGTAGAATCCCGGAGAACACTACCGTGGAGGATCTGCTCCTAAGCTTTTCAGCTAATTCAACAAATTTGCTTTGCAGAACCTCAAACCTACCCTTTACCTATGTCATTAGTCCCAACATGGACCATGACAACTGGATCCCTCCCCGCTCTGGCCAGGAGCTTGTCCTGTGCACGCTCAGGAGGTCTCCTACCTGGGCACCAGGCAGGCAACACACCGCCTGAGACTCCTTGTCGCGCGAACAGACTAAACTGTCTATTCCTCTAAGTAGTGAGTCCCCCACTATCAATAACTCTCTTTTCTGAGGGGTAGAGGCCAACAGGGTGCCCTGCTGCTCATCAGTCCCCTCACTCTCAGGGTCAGGGGCCAATTCTAGTTCCTGCAAGGGCCGGAATCGGTTGGACACCTCAACCACTGGAGGAGCTGTCGCTGTCACGGTGTGCACGCCCTTTCCTGCGCTTGACGCCCTACCGTCACCCAACTTTCTCTCCTGCCTGCTCTGGGGTCCCCACACCACCCTGCTTTGGCGTTTACTCTTGACCCCTTGAAGATCAAAAGTTATTAAAATCTTCTCGGTTGGAGTCACGGTGTGGGCGTGGCAGGGCCGCCATTTTAAGCGTTTTGCCATGAAATTTCAAATGCTTATAACTTCAGTGATATTTGTCCGACCTGCACCAAACGTCAGGCGTATTATAAGAGTCCCACCTTGAAACCACTCAAATGGTCATATTCAGCCATACTGACAGCGCCCCCTCCTGGCGACAGGAAATGTCAAAAATTGGGTATGTGTCATATTTTTGCGAACTCCTCCTACAGATTTCATCTGAATGTCACTAAAACTGGCGTGGACACTCTTGAGAGTTGTGACATGAAAAGTTATTAAAATCTTCTTGTTCGGATTAAGCCTGTGGGCGTGATGAGATGGCCATTTTGAGCATCTCGCCGTGAACATTGATTCCCTAATAAATTTAGGTAAACTTTGTTCTTTACATACCAAACTTCACATGCTGGTCAGTTTCCATAAACAGTTACTAATTGTATTGGTTCTGCAAGTGGGCGGGGCCAACTGCCTCGCTAGCGCCCTCTAAACTGCTGCCCCAAGGCCTTCTTCCACGTACACTGATGAAAGTTGCTGGACATATGTATCACACCCACGTCTACAAAAAAGTCTCTTGACACCATAGGCTAAAGTCAACAGGAAGCCGGCCATTTTTAATTGAACGGCCATTTTTGGCGATTTGCACATTGCGTACTTTAACGAACTCCTCCTAGGGATTTTGTCTGATTCTCATGAAAATCGCTGTGTGTACTCTTGACCCCTTGAAGAGCAAAAGTAATTAAATTCATTTCGGTGGGAGTCACGGTGTGGGCGTGGCAGGGCCGCCATTTTAAGCAATTCACCATGAAAATTCAAATACTTATAACTTCAGTGTACATTGTCCCACATGCACCAAACTTCATTAAGATCATAAGAGTCTTGCCCTGAAGCGATAAACATGGTCATGTTTAGCCATACTGACAAGCGCCCCCCCTCCTGGCGACAGGAAATTACCATAATTGGGCATGTGTCATACTTTTTACGAACTTCTCCTACACATTTCATCTGAATGTCATGAAAAAATTTACGGACACTCTTGAGCACTGTGACATGAAAAGTTATTAAAATCTCTTGTTGTTAATTAACGGTGTGGGCGTGAAAGGGCGGCCATTTTGAGCATCTTTTCGTGACAGGTGAAAGTGATGGGTCTGATAAAAATCTACATGCAATTCCTCCGACAGACTCGAGCAGCATGACGTCCACTCACTGAGCGCAAGGGTCAGCGGTCGCTCGTTCACGGCGGTGCATCGGTGTGCGAGGGCCCGTACAATGCCACTTGCGGCTTTAATTATTATTATTATTATTATAAGGGAAATCTAAGAAACTGCCCTCTTACTTGCAAAGTAAAAGTAAGAGAAATGATTTCAGCTGTTGTGTTGAAGATCAGCCCCGTGTCCATTTCGTGCACCTCTGTAATGGCTTGTGAATCGCATCATCGACCTAGTTTGTGTTTCAATTTCTGCTCATACATGCAACATGATGTAATTAATTCTAGTGGAGACGCCTTCCCTCAAGCAGCCTATAATATTGAAGCACATTTATGCCCAAAGCCCAAGAGGCATACATAAATTTGTGCTGTTATCCAGCACCGGCATCAAGTGTCACGGCATCAAGTGTAATGGTAAGATTCTAATGTGACATAAAATTTTGGAATTGTTTACGTCTGGCTCTAGCGGTCAATATTCTCTTCTTTTGAAAGAGAATTCATTTCTGCCGTAACTGCTGTTATATAAATACTATACAGGCAGTAGCTCTTGAGTAGGAATATGATAATATTGAAATGGAAGAACTGGCATTAAGAGCCACAAGTGAGTAAATGATTTGTGCAAAAGATTACTTTGTTTGAGCTATCATGTCGCAGGCTGATTATTAAAAATCAATTTTTTAATTAAAATGATGCCTTGAATCATAGTGTTCTGAATTGCTCAATTAATTCCACCCAACAGAAAACCACCATGAAGAATCACACATCCATGGATACTATTTTGATTTTCACTTCTTATGAATCCTTTCGTTCTTTCAATGAATGTTTTTTCACTGTTATAATTATTTTCTACCTTCTATCCATTTTTTGTAATTTTTTCCTGATGCTGACTATATATTTTGAGTCCAGCCTACACAAACCCATGTACATTTTCTTGTTCAATTTGGCAGTAAATGGATTAATAGGGAGTTCCACTATCTGGCCAAAAGTCATGGACAACCTTCTTTCTAATACTGAAAACATTTCTTTTCTTGCTTGTTTAGTTCAAGTCTTTTGGTGCTATTTCTACATATCGTCTGCATATACCACTTTTTCAGTTATGGCCTATGACCGTTATGTCTCCATTTGCAATCCTTTGCAGTATCATAACATCATGTCTCCAGGAAAAATGAAAAAACTTTTGACAGTTGCTAACATTGCTCCTCTCTCCTCCATGTCTATTCTTGTATATCTGACTTCAAGACTTTCCTTATGTAGGTACTCCATTCAGAACTTGTTTTGTGATATCATATCACTTCTTAACAATTCCTGCGTGAAAAGTGCGCTGGTTAATTTGTTTGGTGTGTGCTTGCTAACAAGCTTTGTAGTTTTTCCTTGCATTGTTGTGCTGCTGTCATATGTAGTGATACTCAAAGTGAGTTTAAAAGCTTCAAAAGATGCCCAAAAGAAAGCCCTCAGCACATGTTCTCCTCATTTAATCACATTTGGAAATTTTGCCCTTGCTATCCTTTTCTTTGCAATTTATTATAGATTTAGTTCATTTTTCCCCAGTGAGGTGTATGTATTAATTACTGTGGATATTTTTCTAATTCCCCCTCTGCTGAATCCAATCATATATGGGATCAGAACACATGAAATCAGGAAATGTGTGGTTAAAACTGTGAGGAAAAAGCAGAGGTTCCTCAGGAATTTTTAAGTTACACTGTGTGGCCAAAAGTGTGTGGACAACATGCTAATTTAACTTCAAATTCAAAAATGATGGTCATAGAGCTGGAGTTTTTTCCCCTTTGCGTCTTTGATAGCCTCCACTATTCTGTGGAGGCTTCTCCTGAGATGATAAAACTAGGCAATTGTTGAGGGAATTAGCTTCTGTTCAAGCTTAAAAAAAAAATCAGTAATGAGCTTGGCAGTGATGTTGGGCAATTAAGCCTTGCCCAAATTTTGCTTTCCTGTTGTATCCAATCGTTTTGATGGTCAGGGATCTGTAGCTAATCAAACTCCTCAGTATTGAACTCCACAGGCTGTGTATGGACTTAACTCCATGAATGAGGGTCTAGTCGTGTTGAAACAGGAGAGAGACAGTGAAAGAAACAGTAATCTGGAATGCCATTTGGTAAAGGTTGTGCAGATTTTTCTTTAATAAATCTGAGGCCGCCCAAAAACTGTTGAAAGCTGACCCAGAACAATAAGTGTCCTCACACTTTTTGCCACACTGAGTATTTACTATGATGGTCAGGTTAGAGCTAAGATAAAGTTCCAGAAAAACTACATATGATGTGTCGGATGTAAAAAAAATGTTCAGTACTGATAGGACACTTTGTCAAAGAGAATATTTATTGTAAGCATACAAGCATACATTGAGTTTGGTGGCATGGCTCTGTTTGAGAGATCCCTGCCCATCCAGCGTGGAACCGAAGGCAGGGAGCTGCAATTAACCCCCCCTCCACAGAACGGAGCCTACATCAACAATGACCTCAAAAAGAAGAGACATTGTTATTGAATGGCAGTTTAGTCATGAAAGAACAGAATTACAGAATGTTAAAAATAGACGGGAGGAGCTGGGGAGGAGGAGGTTTGTTAAGCGTACATGCTGCGGAGCCGCTTCTCAGAATGTGAGCTTAAGTAAACCAGCATATTATCAATCAAGCAATCATGTGAGAGCAAATCAGATGACATTCGTGAGCACGCATGTGATTCTCCAGCGCAAGAAGCGGCTCCTATAGGTTAGCAAACTTGACTCCGTGCCTATCAGAATTTACGTCAAGCTCCATTTTTTATTAAATTGGTAAAAGAGTACAGATTGTACTTGCATAAAAAATCATGTCCATATCCTAAGCCAGACTATACACAGCAAAAAAAGAAAAATAAATCCATCTTACCAAGCATTATAATCTTGCATTTAGACTTAAAGCACTTATTTCTATTACCTTTTTCCTAAGTAAGACAAAAGTTTTGCTAAGGAAGTGAGATAAGTTTGTTTCATTTCTAGATTTGCCAATGGGATTAGAAAATTTCACTTGTCAAGCAAATGGTTACTTAACATAAGCAAATATTTTCCACTTGAGAGAGAAAAATAGGGAACTTAACAAGTCTTTTAATCTTATTAAGACAGACACTTTTTGCAGTGTATGTAGTTGTCTTGTGGTTTTCAAGTGCAGCTTAGTTGACAACGAAAGATTGCAAAGCCTTCAAGATGCTTCAGTGTGCAATTTTCACCAGTTCTATGCCATAAAAAAAATATTCTCAACTGTTTCAAAAAGCGTTTGTGCCTGTATTTATGACTTTTATAAAAACAGCACTGTTGTCAAGGTCATATTTATTTATTTATTCAACCAACCAAAACTATGCAGTTGAAATGAATATAAACAATGAGATAAAAACAGGGTTGAAGGGGGAGAGCAGAAACTTATTTATCATAGTTATTATAATAATATTATATGTATTTGTATATATAATTAAATAAACATAAACCAATCATGAGAAAGTTCACAAGCCACCACTCCTGCCATTGTGACCAAAATCCACATTCTACTCGTAGAGAATTGGATTTAATTGTGTCAGATGGAGCATAAGCCCTGTGTTATTCAATCCTTTGATTTCAGAAAATATTTTGGCATCATTGTGCTACATTTAATGACCTCTGGAATATAACGTGTGTTACTGTAAAATAACAAAGAAATTACCCTGAATTTTGTAATGGTCACAAAGTTTGCTATTTTTCAACTGCTAAAGTGAAATTAATGCTTTGGATACTGTAACTCAAGTCTAAGGTTAGTATGGCACAGCTTCTTTATAAAGTCTGGCCTGAGAAACTCCCCAGTTTTCTGCCTTTACTGGTAATCCACTCTACTCTGACTACTCTCTCTCTCTCTCTCTCTCTCTCTCTCTCTCTCTCTCTGCTTGAAAACCTAAACCCAGTGGGAACTTAATTTAAAACACCATATTAACACTGGTTTGGGCCTCCTGTTGCTCCCTGAACATTAATTCTTAATGTCATGGATTGGACAAGATGTTTGACACATTCCTTTCAATGGAAACATTCCTTCAAGTTCATGTTGACTTGATTGCATCATATATCTCTGCAGATTTGTCACTTTCATGCTACCAATCTCCTGCTCTTCCATAACCCTGAGGTCTTCTATTGGATTCAGATTTGCTGACTGGATAAGCTATTGAAGATGAACACTGAATACATTGTTAGAGTCATGAAACCAGTTTGAGATGACTTTTGCTTTGTGACACAATACATTATCATGCTAGAAGTAACCATTCCGAGACAGGTAAATTTAGTCAAATAATGGATACATATAGTCAGTAGCAATATTTAAAGAGGCTGTAGCTTTCAAACAATGATTGATTGGTACAAAGGTGCCTAAGGTGTGCCAAGAAAACATTGGGCCTCATTCACCAATAACTTCTTTAGAATCTTCTTAGATTTTTTCTTACGGTGTTCTTAAGAAGGTTCTTAAGAAAACTCTACGTCGGGTTCATCAACGTGTTCTTAAACTGCAGAATTGTTTGCAGCTGTGTTCTTAAATTGATGAATGCCATCTCCTCGTAAACTGAAAGCAAGTGCCAGTTGAGCCTAATTAACATATGATTAGCATAGGTAACTGCCCATCGATGCCCATAAAAGGGCATGAAACTGCAGGGCCGTGAACAGGCACAGATGTTATACAGAGGAAACAGCAACAACAAAAAGTAAATCAATTGGAGTGCAGTCGGTAAAGAAAAAAAAAAAACTTTGGTAGTTCAGAGGAGGAGGTACTCCTGCAGGGAAAAAAAAAAAATTTAGTAACTTTAGTGCAGGTTACACTAACACTAACCAAAAGGAGGAGGCTGTCACACGTGCAGTGAACGCAGTATCTGGAGAAGGACGCACAACAAAGGAGGTGAAAAAGAAATGGTTTGATCTCAAATCTGACACCAAAAAAAAAAAAAAAAAAAAAACATTGCAAAATTCCGACGGGAGATGCAACGGACTGGAGGGGGAACAGCAGACACCCCAAACCTGAGTTGGACCAGCGCATCGGGGCGATCATCGGGAAGATGGCACTCTCAGGTAGGCTATGGGAAAAATCTAAATCACTATAGTTTTTTTTTTTTTTTTTTTTAATTTCATTAATAATTTCTCCACTAGAGGCTGACACGGGAGTGTTTTTTCAATCCTGTCCCGTCCCGCTCCCGCAAAAAAATTCCCGTCCCGTCCCGGTCCTGTAACAAAGTCAAAAAAAAATCCTGTCCCGTCCCAATCCCGAATAAATCACTCCCGATCCTGTCCCGTTACCGTTTTTTCTATTTTAGAAAAAACAGTCGTCGTCACAGTCATGTAAACGATTGTGATAACAGACGGATCCTGTCTGCCCCGCGCACATTGCAGGCTGAATGACAGCTGGACAGAGTCGAACTTTATAATATCACAACCTGTACTCAGGTCTACTTTGCAAAGTGAATCAGAATTTGGAACAAGCGACATAACGTAGGCTACTGTAATACGCAAGGACAACCTTCAGCCCCCTTGTGATTACTCATGAAAGAAATACAAAACCACTAAATAATTAAGGCTGAAGTATAAGTATAAATAAAACAGTACACAAATGTGTCAACATTTTAAGTGTGTCACAAGTAGAGTTAATTCATTAATTAGGCCCTGGGTCATCTTGATTATTGCAGTCTGCATTCAATGCAGTTTACAGTGTCATGGCCAACTAATAGGAAAGTGAAAGCACTGAAGGTGCTGATGCCTCGGTGCTTACAGCACTGACAAGTTTGTCCCTTAATGAAGCTATAAAATTCTGTGTGGACATGTCAGGGTGCCCTAGCTGTGCATCTATGCTTGACATAAGCTATGTTTCCATCCACTTGTCAATCGAATTACCTGAAGTTCGCCAAAAATATTAACGCGAATAAAGGCGGTGAAAATGCATTTCCACCTAACAGCATTAAAGCGAATAAAAACTTGTGCGTAACGACGTTACTTGCTGCTATGCGATCAATTCGGTGTATCGAATAGATTTCTGACATTTTAAGCTGTTTCCATTCATTTTCGCACTGAATCGCAGAACCTTCGAGTGAACATAAGTAGTTTGGTAGGCAACAAAATTAACTAGTTAGCAATAATTGCGTCTCCCAACAAATGATGATAATTGCACAAGTTGTAATAGTGCTTTCGTGCCAGCTATTTGCAACATGCAAACCATTATCAGAAGGCAACGACAGCATCGAAACACCGTCACGATGCAGTCGCAGATTTATTCGCCAAATAACGTTTCCATCAGCAGTTATCGCATAAACCTGTTACCGATCAAGAAAAAAATCCGATGAGATCAACTGCATAAACTTAATGTCGGTATCTTGAAAATCAAGTCAAATTTCACCATTTCCATAAGGCATTTTTTATTTGAAATGACTTAATTCGCATAAGAACGTGTGGATGGAAACATGGCTATTCTCAAGTATTTACCCACCAGTAGCCGGTTGACATAACGAGTTGATAAGCAGCCGTGGGGACCGCTTAAGCGAGACTGCGGTTGTTAAGCAAGTGAAGCCCAGCAATAACTGAAAGCATTGTTCATTTGTGCACTGTTACTGTGTGGGGGGAGAAATCATTTGTGATGTTTTATAAAGTTCATACATTGGGTGGTAGTTGACTGCATCAAAGATCGTACATTTTTCGATTAGAAAATGTTTATTTATCATTAAAAACACGCATTTTGTTTGATTAAAGATAGAAAAAAGAAAGTAAAAAAGACCTGTTAATTTTGACTCCCGCTCCGGTTCAATCCCGTTTACATTTTTCCTGTCACGTCCCAATCACGTGCCTAATAGGTAAACTGACTCCCGAATCACGGGAATCCCGCGGGAATCCCGTGTCCCGTGGGAATCCCGAGAAAATGTCAGCCTCTATTCTCCACCCTAGTTTTTAGGAGTACCATCGACTGAGTGTCTGGATGCAAACGTGTGTCCTAAAGGCAGTATTTACCATAGTGCGTGTAAGATAAAATAACGTCTTAGTATTGGACTGAGGGTCGCAACAATGGCTTGATTTATTATTTATTCACAGATGAAGTCCCGCAGAGCCAAACTGCAACAGCACCAGAACCCTCCTGCAGCAGTACCTCCATGCGTACTCGATCCCGTGCCTCTCCTCGCCTGATCTCAGAAGCGGTGTTGGACAATCAAGAAAGGATAGCTGACACGCTCGATAAGATTGCCTCAACACTCGCAACCACATCCAGTACACTCAAATAAATTGAGAATTTAAAAAAAAAAGATGTGCACTGAAACCGGTCTGTCCTCATTTTTGGAGTGATAGACTTAGTTTTTTTTTTAAAAATCATACTGTTGGATTCAAATTATAATATTAATGCAACTTTATTCACAAATGGGCAATTAATTGCACCCGAACTTGAACAGCGAGCCTGCAGTCTGGCCCCATCATTGCGTCAGGAAGCACATCTTCATGGTGTAGTGGCTGAGGGGAAAGTGGCACGCCACGTTTCATAGCGATGTTGTGTGGGACACAGCAGGCCATGATTATCCTACAGACCTGTAATGGTGAGGGAGAGTCATAAATTAGAAGATGCAATGAGTTTGATTAAACTTTATTAATTTATTTATTAACCTTTATTTAACCAGGAATAAAAAAAACTCTTGAGATTTAAAATCTCTTTTTCGAGAGTGTCCAGGTCAAGATAGGCAGCAGCTCAGGTCAGCAAAAGTTACACACATACACACTCACTGTACAAATAATAAATATATGTATAAAATATCCTAGGCATTAGACATTAAACAATCTTAGACATTAACAGCTTGTAAAATTCCTATTTTAACAAAGACCTCAAAAAATGTAGTCGCCACAGTCAATGCAGGCCAAACAAGGACATTACAGTCAATTAATACATTTACAAACAGACAAATCTGCCTCTAATGAGTTCAACATATGCTTGAATTCATTTAAAGAAACCAGTTTCTTCAGATTCAAATGATTTTGTATCAGATTCCAAGCAGAAGGAGCAGCATATTTAAATGCTTTTTTTCCCAGCTCAGTGCGGGCTTTGGGGACAGACATAAGAAATAAATCCTTGGAACGAAGACAATAATTTCCGTTAATTTTTGAAGGATGAAGGATTGTAAGTAAGCAGGGAGCAGACCAAGAACAGCTTTATAGATGAGAATGTGCCAATGTTTGAGTCTTCGAAGAGACAAAGCAGACCATCCAACCTGAGCATATAATGTGCAATGATGTGTCAGAGTTTTAAGGTTAGTGATAAACCTTAATGCTCCATGATAAACAGTATCTAATGTGTGTAAGCATTGCAAGGATACATGCATGTAAATGACATCACCATAATCCAATACTGACAGAAAAGAGGCAACAACAAGTCTCTTTTTGGCCTCAAAGGAAAGACATGATTTAATTCTAAATAAAAAACCCAGTTTTAATTTCAGTTTTCTCACCAGCTGCTGAATGTGAGGTGCAAAGGAGAGAGAATCATCAATTAGGAATCCTAGATATTTATATTGAGATACTGATTCAATCTCATCACCCTGTATAGTGACGATAGGCGTGAGATTCTGGAGCTTTAATTTTGCATTTGAGAACATCATGAGTTTTGTTTTGTTGGCATTCAGAACAAGTATTAAATCACACAAAGTATGCTGGATGGTATTAAAGGCTTGTTGCAGCAAATAGAAGAGGTTCCAAGATTGATCCTTGAGGAACACCCCTTTTTACACTGAGGTGGCTGGAAGTGATACCTTCTATCTGTACACACTGCGATCTGTCTGATAAATAATTTTCAAACCATCCTACAGTACGTTCAGACATTCCTACACTGATGAGTCTTTGCTTCAGTATTGTGTGATCCACCGTGTCAAAAGCCTCAGAAAGATCAATAAAAAGTGCTGCACTGTGCTGCTTCTTGTCTATGGACTCAATAAAATCATTTATTACTTTTAGGGCTGCTGTAGTTGTACTGTGGCCTTTCCTAAAACCTGATTGATGATCGGATAAGATATTTTTTGTAGATAAGAATTCTTTTAGTTGTTCACTCACAAACGATTCAAGAACCTTAGCAAGAACTGATCATTTGGAGATGGGCCTGTAATTGTTGAGGTCTGCAGGGTCACCTCCTTTAAACAGAGGGAGAACATAGGCAGATTTCCAAACAGGAGGAATTTCATTTGTGAGTAATGAAAGATTAAAAAGATGTGTCAAAGGTGGGGCAATGAAATCAGTCGCTATCTTTAAAAAGTATGGCTCCAAGTTATGCGGTCCAGCTGATTTTCTAGACTGTATGAGCTAAAGAGCTTTGTGAACCTCTCAGACTGTGACTGAGTTAAAGCTAAAAGAGTGACTCCCAGAGAGTTTGTCTGAGCAAGTCTTGGCAGAGCCTTCACTTGTAATATTGAGAGACTCAAACAAGGAACCGGATGCGATAAAATGCTCATTAAAGCAAGCAATCATCTCAACCTTATCAGAGATTTTTTGTGTATTGTTAAAAATGCATGGCGGTATATATGCATCCATAACCTTTAACCTCCAATCCCTTTTATTTATTTATTTATTTTTTTCCTTTCCCCGCCCGTTTTTTTTTTTTTTTTTTCTCCCCCACCCCCATTGTAACATCAGACGGCGTTCTGTCGGTTATCTCCAGAGCGGACAGCATGAGGGAGGAAGGGTTGGGTCTCCTCTTTTCCCCACGCCACCAACTCCAAACTACCTCACCCTTAAACAGCTACTATGAATCATTCTACTTCACTGTGGGTGGGGGCGCGCTCTTGGATGGTCCGCCTTCAGCTATAGGCCTGTGGGCTTGCTTGCCCAAGCCTCCTGCCTGTGGGCAGTCTGGAGTAAAAGTCAGCCAAACCCGGAATGGGGCTGCAGAAAGAAACTTCCCCCAGAACTGTCTGAAAAGAGGACCCTCACAAGAGTGAGGGGTTCCGCGAGAGCCCCACATGGGCCGAACTGATCCCATGAGCTTCATGTTGGGCTGGGTATGAATCTGCCAGCGCCTCATAGGCCGGTGGTGAGCCCACGACCCTCATGCTCTGATGCGGCAGGGCCGCCTACTGCACCACCATGGCGCTCCCATCCCATGACAACAGTCCAACTTTCATCGAAATAACCATCATAGAGAAACAATAATCTGGATGATCCAGCCTGACTGACCCTGCTGCCCGCTCTGGAGCTCCCTGACAGCGCCCTGTCCCACTCCTTATTTTTATTGCTATCATTATTATGATTTTTTTTCCCTTCTTTCTTCCCCATTTATTTACCATTCTTTACATTATTTTTTTTCTTTTTCTTTCTTTCTCTCTCTCTCTTCCCTCTCCAAGTCTCAATTTCCTTCGTTTCCCTGTAGCTAATCCAACCACATCATTTTTTCTTTTTTTTCCACCCCCCCACCTTTTTTCCATCCCAAACCAGAGTTAAACATAGACACACATACACGCAATACACAGACTACGAACATTCTCCCATCAACTCCGAGTTGCACCCCTACAAACTGTTGACTGGCCTGTACTCTCTGTTCTTGTCTATTGTTCTTGTCAATGTTTCGTTCAGTCTTGCAATAAATATTAAAAAAAAAAATGCATGGCGGTAGCTCTGCACCATCATTATTTCCAGCTAAAGATTTAATAGTTTTCCAAAATTTAAAAGGATTATTAAGATTATTTGAAGTTTCAGTGAGGAAATGATTAGCTTTGGCATCTCTGATAGCCACTGTGCACTTGTTACGTAATTGTCTAAAAAGCAACCAATCAGAGTTGTTGTTTGTTTTCCTTGCTTTTGCCCACGCCAAATTACGCTCATGAAGTAAACTGGATAAGTCCGGAGTGAACCAGGCATTATTTCGGCCTTTAACTCTGTATTTTTTAAAAGGAGCATGCTTGTCAACAATTTTAGTAAAACCATCATAAAAGTATTTCCAAGCATTGTTCACGTCAGCAATAAGATGTATTTTTTCCCAGTCGTAGCGGAAAAGGTCATGTGCAAAACCCTGCTCTGAGAAATGTTTCATATCATGCTTAGTAATCAAGTGAGGCGTTGTTTTAGGAATTTTCATATTTCTAACTGTAGCAATGACACAGTGGTCACTGATATCATTTGGAAAAACAGAAGCAGTTGAATATTTGTAAGGTCTGTTAGTTATGATTAAATCAATTAGTGATGACTTTTCTGGGCATTTTAAATTGGGTCTGGTAGGGCTGTCAACAATCTGAAAGAGATTTAAAGTGTTACAATAAGCTTTAAAGTCATCAGACACTGGTTGTAACCAGTTCCAATTTAGGTCTCAAATGAAGACAATTTCCTTAAAATTCAGTTCAGATATAAACTTCATTAAAGATGGCAGAGCATCTCTGGTGGCTGAAGGAGTCCTGTAACAGCCAACAACAGTAATATGAAGTGTTTTGGAAACCTCAAGATCCAAAGCTCATAGTTCAAATTGCTTACTAACAGATATAGATAAAAGCACGTTCACTTGGAACTTATTTTTGATAAAAATTGCAACACCCCACCTTTTATAGGTCAGTCAGTTCTAAAGACATTATAACCATTAATACAAATGTCTTTGTTAGGAACAGATTTGGTCAGCCATGTTTCTGATATTACAATAATGTCAGCATTTGTAGAATGTGCCCAGATGCGAATCATGTCCATTTTTGAAAGTAAACTACGCACATTTAGATGGATAAAACCAAGACCGTTCCTCATTTTAAAATCTGCAGGGGTGTTAAAACAAGAGGGTGAATCAGGACCTGGATTAGGTTGTACATTCCCAGAAATTAAAAGCAACAAAACAATCAAACACCTATACTTAGAAGAACTATTACAGTATTTCTTATCATCTAAAACTTGTACATTGCCACGAGAATAAATGAAATTGTCTTGTAGGGCCATTACACTGATCAGATGAGATAAGTCCACAGTGTCTGAAAAGAAAAAAGACAGAGGTAATGCGATACCCAGCGCACAGCCATATGCGCAGGTTCCACTATTTCTTAAATCTGAATGTGAGAACACCGCACGGGAGTTAACAGTCCATGAAAGCTTCCACAAGGTCTGCACAATATAAACAAGCACAGCACAGCAAGAAGCGATGACATTGTGAGTAATTAAAGTATGAGTCGAACTGTAAAGTGCCAAAAGGAGCAGGTTTATTTAATAACAAATTTCGAGTCAGTGCCGTGCATATCCAGTCCACGTCTTTCAGGTTTCTGTGGCTCAACTGACGAACCGTGACGTCACATGCAAACACGGAATGAAGCCAGTGAGGTAGTGCTGTGGGATAAAATTGTTAAAAATCAGGTCCCGCTGGCTCTAAAACACCAAATAAATTAAGTAAAACAGAGGAAATAAGGCCAAGAAAGAAGCACTTCCCTTTATCATGAGAAGTTGGCACCCATCAAGATCGAACGGCGTGCCCTCGATTCCAGCGTCAGAAGGCGAAACCGGCTTCGTAATTGGATGCCGGCAACGAGCCTGATGTCCCGAGGTAGACGAAAGGAATGTCGCGGAAAACAGAGAGATTGCCGTGAAATCCGAGTACACTGCTGGATGGATGGATTGGATCTGGCGACTTTGTAATGCAAAAGCTCCGCTGACACGGCCAGGTAATTCACTTTTCTTGCCTGTCAGTTCGGGTTCCTACTGAGTCACCCACTGTTTGATGTTCAAGGCAAGTGTTAAATCCAGGTAAAACTGCACAGGTTTTACGGATCCATAGATGTCATTAAATTCGTTTCGAAAAATCACTAAGTTAATTTCGCTAAGTCAGCACAAAAAAAAATCAATAAGTTAGCACAAGACACGAAAGACACGAAACACACTAACACGCTGAAAAACGCGCTGCCGTCATGCTGCCATCTTGAATGATGAGTCTCCAACGAATGATGAGTCTCAAACTTGACCCTAGTCTAAGCGGTTTTTACAAGAATAAAACAAATCTTCAGTTCTCTTTACATACCTTCTCCGGTTTGTACAGCAATTTGCCACCTGCTGCGTCCAAACACATCCAACGTCCCTTTAAAATGCCGGTGGTGCGTTCGATGGTGGAGCGAGTGCGTGCGTGAATTGTTTTTCTGTTATTAATGCTTATTCGTCTCAAGGATTGGGAAATAATGCATTCTTTTCGGCGTACCATTGTTGTTCTAGGGGTTACCACAGCCTTTCCAACAACTCAAACCTGTCTGGTCATTCTTCACCTCCCTCAACAAGGGAAATTATGCAGCAGAACTGCCACCCACTGTTTGTTTTTCCATGAGTTCAGATTCTGTGTAAACTTTCAGGACTGTTGTCCATGAAAATCCACAGAAATGAGCAGATTCCCATATATTCCAATCAGCCTGTCTCATACCAATATTGATGCCGTGGTAAAATTCACTGAGATCACATTGTTTTCTAGTCTGCTTTTTGATTTGAACATGATTCAATATGATTTGACTCTGTTACGTGATTGGCTCATTGGATAATTACACGAATAAGCAGCTGTGCCGATGTTCCTAATAAAGTGCTTGGTGAGTTTACTACCTAATTGTTCAAGTTTACCTTTTATGAAGTCAATTTAAATAATCATTTGCCATTCACCTTCTTAATCCCTTTACATTACAGAGGCCTCAATCAGTCTTAAGTCATAGGACATACAGTTGCAATCAAAATTACTCAACCCCCAATACAAATTGGGTTTAATATCAAAATTTACAAACTTTCAGCTGTTTGTGGTAAACAGATTAAACAAGAACATTTTAAATAACTCCACACAACTAATATTACAAGTGGTCTCTCCGAATTTAACACAAAATTCCATGTTTAATGACTACTGTAGTCTCAAAATCATTCAACCCCCCGAATAGAATCCGTCTTAAGAGCATATTTGCAAATCAAGTATTGTCTAAAGCACACCTAATGCAGCTAATCAAGAGCTTAGTTAGTTGCCTCAGGTTTGCTTGAGATAGAACACATCAAATACTTGCACTCGCTAGGGGTTTATATTTGATTGCATATTAGAAATATGGCTGTCAAAAGAATTGTCCAAAAAGCTAATTCATTGCCTGGCCCCGAAAAGATACAAAAAGATAGTACAGGCACTGAATTTTCGTAAGATTAAAAATGCACAGGTTATGTAATTTAAGGCAAAATTGAAGAATCGATTGATTTTTATTGCTTTTTCCAGTGAGGCAGCTAAAATATAGAAAAGCTATTAATCTGCCTCAGGTTTGCTTGAGATAGTAATAACAAACATTGAGCTGTTCATGATGTGTACAGTGACACTTGACTTGTTCTTTTTGGTATGGTCAATAGCCTACAAAAAGCCAAAAAAAAATGAAAATGATCATTGCATCAAGAAAATGGAAAGGCTTGTGACACAAAAGAGAGTAAAAGAGCCTTTGGCATGTTAGAGGCAGATCTCAAATGCCAAGAGGTGGTGCGTCATTTGCACTGTCACCGTTCAACAATCAGTCATTTGTCAGCTGTCTCATCTCATGATCAGGTTTGGTTGCTGTCTGGAATCTGTCACTTACAGGCTGTAACCAGATGTGGCGCTTCAGCTGCCATCGTCACTGTGGCTGCCCTATGATGGTCGGTCAGTGACAGTGTCTTTGTGTTCCATTCTCAGATAGACAGCCGAAAAATGATTGTTGAATGGTGACAGTGTGAAATGACGCACCACCTTTCGGCATGTTGAGATCTGCCAATAACATGCCAAATTTCTCTCTCAACAATGTCAGCTGACAAGCTGTTCCATTTTCTTGATGCAGTAGCATGTTTCTGTCTGGAATTTATGTAGGCTGTTGACCACATCAAAAGAACAGTCAAACGTCACTGTACACATCTTAACAGCTCAATGTTTGTTATTACTGAAGTGCTTGGCGCTGATTGTGATGGTGACAGCGTGAATGATTACAATACCACGCGCTTTTTTTTTTCTCTTGTGCTTCACTGGAAAAGCAATAAAAATCAATCGATTCTTCAATTTGCCGCAAATACAGTACATACCTCACCTGTGCGTTTTTAATGGCGCTGAGTATATATCTTTCTGTAAAAATGCAGTAATCCAAGTAATATCATTTGTAGAAGTTTTTTATTGAAATAATTTCTAAGTAAATTTTTCCAGTTTTCCCCCAAAATGCTCTTTTGTGGGGCAATAAATGACCATGTCACCAGTTATTCATCACTTTGAAATTTTTACTGTGCAATTTTATAAATGTGAACAGTGTCTGACAAAAAAATCAGAATGATGTTCAGCTTACTTTTATTGTTATGAATTTTTAAAATATGTTCTGAAATTGTGTATTTTTTTGTGGACTAAACGGGTATAGGCCCGTTGCAAGTGGTGTTATCTATAAATATATAACAAAACATTGATTAAAAATATTTTTTGTCTATGATTCACCATCTAAAAGTACATTACATGACAGAGGTCTTGTCAAAATATTTAGGCGTTTGCTAGATTCCACAGATTTATTCCTCAATTTCATTGGTTTCATTGTTTTTGTTGGCGATGACTGTTTGGGGATGACACCAGTGCCTAAAACATGCCATGACTTGACTGATCACTGGCTTCTGAAGCAATCCTAAATGAGCCCAAACTTGTACTACTGAATTGCGCAATAATAGTTCACTATAAAAGGAGGCAGTCCCACTTGGGGATTATTAGATCATCATGAGCACTGAAATGGAGAGGAGTGATTTACCTTGGTGCAGTATTGGAATCCATTTAGATGATGCATGTCATTCAAGGAAATTTACAAGAAAAACTGGACTATTGGGACTAGATACTTTCTCAAGTGAGGATACTGCTTTACTGCAATGGTGGTCTGGTGTTCCGCAGATTGATTCTGTGTTGTCATCATGAGAAAATGTTTTTAACTTGCTATGAGAAGAATCAAAGGTACTGTGCCAATCCCAGAAACATTCACCACAAAAAAGCAGCAGGCCTATACCCT
Organism: Gymnothorax javanicus; assembly: GCA_029692085.1. NCBI lineage: Eukaryota > Metazoa > Chordata > Actinopteri > Anguilliformes > Muraenidae > Gymnothorax > Gymnothorax javanicus. The sequence goes on from CM056195.1 coordinate 20,248,301, forward strand.
CTTAGGTAACAAAAAATTTTTGGAACAATTTTAAAATTCATATGAAAAAGAGTAAGCTGAACATCATTCTAATTCTTTTGTCAGACATTGTTCACATTTATAAGATTGCATAGTAAAAATTTCAGAGAGATGAATAACTGGTGACATGGTCATTCTTTCGCCCCAAAAAAGGGCATTTTTGGGCAAAACCAGAAAAATTTACTTAGAAATTATTTAATTCAAAAACTTCCACAAATGATATTACTTGGATTACTGCATTTTTACAGAGAGATCATAAAAAAAGTAATTCTAACCTTTTATCCTACTTAATTCCTGAGTTACAGATCATAAAATGTGGAATCATTTTTGGGCATTTTGTGTTTTCAGCTGATTTTGAGGCTTTACCATACAAAATAGATTGAGATACACAGAATCTAAGGCCATTTTCAGGTTCTAGGGGATGAATATGGTTAGTATACCTAATTTCAGCCTTGTACAAGCAATCAATTTGGAGCAATAAGTTGCCAAAGTTGGCTGAAAATGGGTTCGCCAAAAAACAAAATATTCAAATTTCAAAAGGCTATAACTTGAAAACTATTTGAGATACTGGCCTAATATTTGGCATTTTTTCATGTTGTGTGAATATTAACTCGTGAATTTTTTCAAAGAATTTTGAGGAGGTGACCTGGCTCCCCCTCGATGATTTGACGTAGAATCACCCAGTAGGTTTGTCAAAATCGAACTGGTCCGTGCCGGTAATCTTTTGCACGATTGCCATTTCCACAGAGCTGCCTGAACTGCCTGATTTTTGCTAAAAAAAAAGTCGGCTTTGGTTGGGGAATTCCCCGAAACACCGTGGGTCTAGAGTAGCCGGAAATTACCTTCACAGCCGCTACTTCAAATTTTAGAATCTGTGCACATTATCCGTTTCGATAAAGGTTGGAAGCATATGTTTGTTTCAAGATGCTTAATTTCCATGAAATACTGATCAGACACCAATAAAGCTCAGTAGAGACCTGTTCTTTGATACTTCGACTCAATTTGTGAAATTTCATGGCATTAAATCGAACAGAACCATTTTGACTTCTGAGTGATCAGAGCCGTTTTTGACTGGCAGGCAGCTTGTTTGAGCAATGATCTGTAACAAACTGCGAGATGGAATAACAATACTCTTATCCCTACTACTTACAGATCGATCCCATAGAAGCCAAGTGCTCGAAATAATTTGTAATTTGTTAGGAAATACTGAAGGAAGCAAGCTTGTATGAAACAATTTCATACTTATTCCCAAGATTCCATGGAAATAGGGCCAATAGTTTCCATCCAGTCGGGGAACATTCAATTTCCAAGAAGTGCGTTTTAATAATGAATGAATGATATGGATTCACAAGGCGACTTCTTATAGTAGGCAACACTCGAAGCGCCTTTACAGTGATAAGCGGTAATCTAATCTCTCGACCGCCACTGTGCCACGCTGACCTGATGATGTGTTATAATGTTTCAATGTGAGACTTGGATTTTAGCCCGGAAAATCAATTAGTCCCAGCACCGGTGATAATTTTAACCTCGTGACCTCCAAAAGACAGAATCACGGACGTTAAACTGGGAGATATGTAATGCAACTTCAACAAACAATACTTGATATCCGTAGAACAATCCTCCACCGAAACGTCGCTGCAAATAGCAATTAAGAGAGATTAATGTTCAAGTCTTGATGACAGTCAAGATAAACATAAAATATTGCGATAAACTCCAAAGCCACTACGAACTTGGCACTTGTTAAACACCTCTAATTGTAGATCATCTGCTTTTAATTATTCAGAATTCTCTCTACAGACAAGTAGACCACACGTACGCCCATTCGGAAAACAGCAATAGGAAAATAAAGACCCAATAAATTCCTACCTTGTAGTACTTGAGAAAGAATGAGGATAAATTGCTGTAGCTGAGAAAATGTAGCCTACCGCTCAATGTCAGGAATTGTGAAAAACCAATGATACTTTGCAAACACCGACATTTCCCTCCCTCAACAAAAATGAGAAAACAAACTAACCAAAACCGCACCCACTCCTTTCAACTCCCGTGACAAGCTCACAGGGTATAATACGTTGTTTACAGCGTTTGCAACAAGTTCACTAAACATATGTTGTACCCAGGTCTTGAAACAAGTTCACCATATGTACATTGTACACAGAGAGTACCACAAGGTTCATCCAATATCAAGTAGCTCTGGCACAATACACACGGCAACCATAACTGTGTGGTCTGGGGGAGAAAAAATGAAATCTGTCTTCAGACCGTTGCATGGATTTTTATGATGTCCGAGTTCCGTCAGGTCCAATCACTCAGTTCCTGATCAGCGAGATCACCTGACACATAAGAGAGAAACAAACACTGAAGACACCAAAACCGAGAACACTCCCCAATATACACTCAGGATGTAACAACAGTGATTGTATCATTGCTACTGTGATGGCAAGCTTTGCGAGCGAATGCTGCAGTAGACTACCTTTTGTTTGAGGAATCTATTTCATGGCAGTGCAGTTTTGTTTATTTGTTTCTTTATTTTTGTCATGCTGGTTTGCCACCTAGCTAGCATCGAAGTGACGGATAATGCTGAGTAACATAGACTCACTGTATTCTTAAACCAATGTTGTGAGAGATGCATTGTACCTGGCGCCAAGAATGAAGGCTCAGAAGTGGAGTGAATCTTCCCGATCCTCGACCAAGAGATGGAATGGGGCCAAAGATAAAAATGTCCCTGCCATATCCATCCATGAGATTAAAAAGTTGAGTGAAATCACTTTTCAGGACCTCCGATTGTTGGCAAGGAATGTCATTTGCGCCAATGTGCAGAATCACTTTCTTTGCAGACATATGCCGATCCAGAATACCAAGAGTTTTTGCAATTATATCAGCCATCGTGGCTCCAGGGAAACAGTGCGTAACTGCTGCCTTATTCTTAAAACCCCCGACAATGGAATCTCCAATGAAATGACTACAATTTTCAGGGACGGGGAAATAGATTCGGCCCACTGAGCAGAAGCTGTGCTCCGTAACTGAGGAGGAAATGACGATGAGCTGGGCCACGGACCAGATAAATGAACGGGAGATTGAAGTAAGGATTACGGTAAATTACAACATGTTCTCTATGCCATAACCTTACATCACTAAACTATCATAGCCCTAGTGAAATAACCATGGTTACACACAAAAAGCTTATTGAAAATTATATTAATGGTTACGTTCCTATCTGAATATCTTAACCATGATTATTATTTGACCATGGTTGGCAACCATGGCCAACCATGGTCTGCAGCCTAATTTACCATAGTTCATTAACTTGACCATGGTTCACTTGACCATGATAGAGAAACCATGGTCATCCATTGTTTGTAACCAGGGTCAACCATCCATCAATCCCTTAACCATGGTCAAAACTATTTCCAATCATGGTCAGCCATGGCGACCATGGTTGACCATGGCCGTTCTCCTGCAGGGGATATCTTATGGATAAACAACAATGCATGGCAACTGGAAATATTAAATCTGATTTTTTTTTTTTTTTTTTTTTTACAAATCACAAAAGGTATCCCACAAGCCTCAATATCTAGTGTGGCCACCCTTTGCTTTGATTACTGCTTTTAATCCATGATTCTGTCGATTTTTATAAGATCATCAGTTTGTTTTGAGCAGATTGAACCTCAAACCATAATATTACCACCTTTATGTTATACTGAAGGGGGTTAAACGGTTGTATTTGACACGTTCTCCAACACTACGGCACAAATAAGTTCTGCAAAAATTTTGAATTTTGATTCATTGGTCCAACGAACTTGTTCCCAGTCCATTGGTGTCCAATCCTTGAATTTCTTGACAAACGCAAGTACTTTTTGATTATGCCAGCTCTTGGCAGCAACACGACTAATCAGAACACTTTCACACAGGCACCAGGAAATAATAGATCTTGATACTTTCATCTCTTCACTTCTGGTGCTACTAGTAACATCACGGGAGTTGTTGTGCTGTCAAACACCGATTTTTTTTTAGTTGTCATACACAGGTAATGAACATCAGAAGCAATTAACTTCCGTTTTGCACCTCTGTTGCCACTAGTTTTCAGCTAACTGGCCTCTTTGAAATGCTTGATGGTGTTTCTTGTCCGACCAGTGACCGACCAGTATCATGTAAGGCCACAGGGTGGCTACGAACAATCTCAGAGAGCTCCTTCCATCGTGTTTGACACTGTGACGCTGCTCAAAGTTCATGTCACCTTATATACGGGAACAACTGACCATCAGAGGTAATTATGCTGAACAATGTTGCCTCAGACCAGTTTAAATAATTTTTTAGCATCAAGTATCATGGAATGAACCTTCAAACATGCATTCAGGCCATGCAAGAGTCAAAAAAATTAAATTTACTACATTTTTCTACTGTTATTAAAAAAAAAACAGTGTTTTCACTCTTTTTATTCATTACCCACATTTTACTTCATTATACTTGTGGGAATAATTTTTTTTTTGTTCTCATTGCCTACAATAGTATTTTTCAATACATTTTCGCCAAAAAATTAAAGAGAAGTAATATATTAGGGCCACTTTTAGATGATTGTGGTAGTGTATAATCATCACTGCACACTACTGTACTTGCATCATGCATCATGTTTTAATTAATCCTAGTGAGGTCATTCTCCCTCAGCCTGTCTTTACATTAGAACAAGACCCAGAACAAGATATAAATATGGGTTGCCAATCACCTCTTTTATCTTGTATTGGTTACAGGAGAGGAGTCACAGTAAGTTTCATAAACTTATGAATTGATATATTTGTCTATTTTAACATGCTCTGCGCTGTTTGTAATGTGACATGATTTTTTTTCCAGAAACAGAATGCAGAAGTAGTGACATGACTTAAAATATGTTCAGATACACAGGAAAGTACAAGCCTAATTTTTCACATTATTACATTATCTATGAAAACTGTGCATGAATACTCAAAGTTTGTGGTGGAATAATCTGCGCTGCACCTTTTATACTTTGAATGATGATATCCAGAACCATTATTATTCTTTGTAAGCACTGGGGCATGATGGATTGTTTTTCTTTTAACATAGTATCACATGAAAGTAAAAAACAGAAAAAGCTTTCCCTCACAAATAGGAAGATCAGAGAACTGCACTTATCGATGTAAAGGGACAAGGAGTGAATTGGACAGCAAAATACCGGTTTTAATTCAAACAAACATGTCAACAGGATCAAATTCTTATGCCACAATATTTTTTGTGGGTCAGGTTTTTGTTGTATTCTTAACTACATGATTTTCAATCAAACTATTTTTACCCCACAGGAATACCATCGCAATGAATCACTCCTCCATGGGTATCTCCATAATGTTGTCCTCATATGGATCTTTTCACTCAATGAACTACATCTTTTTCACCCTAGCTTTTATTTTCTACCTCCTGTCAGTTTTTTCAAATGTTTTCCTGATGATGGTTATCTATTTTGAATCCAGCCTACACAAGCCTATGTACATTTTTTTGTTTAACTTGGCTGTAAATGGACTGATTGGGAGCTCGGCTGTCTGGCCAAAGGTTATGGATAACCTTCTTTCAAACACTCAGATGAATTCATTAGCAAGCTGTCTCGGTCAGGCCTTTTGGGTGTCTCTTTACATAATTTCCGCTTATACCACTTTCTCAGTCATGGCTTATGACCGGTATGTTTCCATTTGCAAGCCTTTGCAGTATCACAGCATAATGACACCCTGTAAAGTGAAAACATTGTTGACTGCAGCCAACATTATCCCTGTCTCCTCTATACTCAGTCAGTTGTATTTGATCTCCAAACTACCTCTCTGCAGGTACACAATACACAAACTATTCTGTGATAACCTGGCACTCGTTAACCTCTCCTGTGTTAAAAGCACTCTGATTAATCTGTATGGAATATGCTTTGTCACATGCTTAATTGGTTTCCCTTGTTTTGTTGTGCTGTTGTCTTATGCCAAGATCCTCAATGTGAGTCTGAAAGCTTCAAAAGATGCACAAAAGAAAGCACTTCACACTTGTTCCCCACATTTAGTCACTTTCATTAATTTCTCTATGGCTTCTCTTTTCTCTGTAATTTATAACAGACACAGTTCATTTCTCCCTGGAGAGGTTAATATATTGATGATTGTGGCTACTTTTGTGATTCCCCCTTTGTTGCATCCAGTTATATATGGAATCAGAACACAGGAGATACGGAAATGTATTGTTAAAACACTAAGAAAAAAGAGATTTTTCAAAAGCTTTTGAGCCTTCTTTTCAGATCTCCCTAGCAATTATTGTAATTTTTATTGACTAAATCAATTAGTCAATACTACGCTTGAAATACATCATACATGTCCAGTTTTTGAAGATTTCTTAAATTTAAGGAGATTAATCAATATAAAATTATTCATCCCGATTCAGACAAGCAGCGATATATTATCATTTCATTATATAGCTACATATGTCCAAATTAGAGAAAAGTCAGCCAAGATGGTTTTCCAATGCTTCAGGCAGCAGCTCTAACTGTGATGTTAGAATAACTTATTGCCAACAAACAGCATTGACTCTGTATATAATATTTATCTCTTGATTTAGTTTGAAAACCAGCACAGTGGCTCTTATCATTTTACTTTTCAAGGCTTGATGGACAGCCACCATGTTCACAATTATTCAATGACTTATTCAAATAGAAATTTAAGTTCTGCACATATCAGATAATCTATTATGAAAGTTATTTAATGGCTTATGAGTGAGTCAACTTTAGCCTGTAATATTGGAAAATACTTAGGTCTCATTGTGCAGTATTTATGACCACTGAAGTATATGTGATACTGGGACCCAACAAAATCATGAATTTGCATTTAGTAATGAAAGGGTTACTGAGAGGTATGATTTGTGATGAATATTTTGGCCCAATTTCAAAGTTGAGTATTGACATTGTTATTCTTAAATCAAAAGTTTTTTAAAAAAAAAGATTGTTCAATGCGTGTTTGTTTTGGCAATAATATAATTTCATGAGGTTCATGCAAGGCTGAGGAAATTGCGGTAAACCTCAGGTTTTATACCTTTTAACGTCAGAACTGAACTAAAGCTGATTTAATTCTCACAAATTGGGGAAGTTGCCATAAATTACAATACTGGAGGGCTGCAATCTCTTCTGGGTCTTGGCATTTCCTTTCAATCAGGAACCAATTTTGTCTGAATAAACAAAGTGTTCAGAGTCTTTGGACGAGAAAGAGTAAATTAAACCTGAACTGCAGGACTTTTAAATATAAATGATTGTCTTATAATTTCAAGCCGATGCCAAATGTGTTCACAAAATGCAGATCAAGCTAATTGCTGCCAAGTAAATCTCTGTATTTCAGGCAGAAAGCTTTTAGGATTTCAGGTGAAATAGTATAAATAGTCTGTGAAGCAAAGAAATTGTGATGGATTAATGGGTTAACCTCTTAAACCCAGTGTCCCCCCAGCGGTAGTGCCGGCGCTATGGGATGTTCAATGGCCTGCTGTGGGCCTCCGACCCTGAAAACCATAATGCTCTCAAGCTGTTCCAGTTTTAGATCGCCTGATTAATTATCAATTTATTTAAGCCTGTAATGATTAAGAAATTATTAAGAAATGACGAAGCTCACTCATGGGCTACATTGACAACATATTTAATAGTGATATTTTAAGGATGGAAAAAAAATTAATCTGACACTTTTGCTGAATTTCATTTCCCATTTCAGCATGTTTTTTCAGCAGTGCAACTTCATATATTTTAAGATTGCACTTAATCAAAATGTTTTTAGTGTTCAAAAGAATAGGCTATATTTGCGGGGTAGCACAGTTGCACACTTGTTGCCGCGATGCAATAGTAATTAATGTGTTAAATTACAGACGCTTCTAACGCTTGTAGGGTTCTATTTATCACATAATTGAACCGAGTAATTTAATAGAAAACAAACTTAATTTTCATTAGTGCCGCAATCATAATTCCCATCACGTTAGCACTGAGCTAACGCCATCACTCTGATACTCTGTAGCAAGTCACAGGCATTCACGGTTGAACTAGCCATGGTTTTTAAATTCACACCCAACTGAGTAGCTAGCTAGCTGGCTAACAAACTAATATTACGTCATGGAAAGATACTCCGTGCGCACTAGCTAGCTAGCTCAGTAACGATAACTTAGTTATGAGAGTGGTACTTACAGCGCTAAGCCATAACTATTTAACCAACGTTACACTATTCTGTTTGGCTAAATTTTAAGAGGCTGATGCTGCAAGGAGTGATTTTTTTTTGCAGCCTCTCAGCCAATGACATTTTCGCAAAGTGATATTACACTATGTCATGTGCTGGTAGGAAAAGTACCGCAGTTATGTGATTAAAAAGTAATATAAACCCTTGCACAACAGCAAGTTTGGTTGCATCTTTTCAACTGTTTGCAATTGAATTACAAGAGCGTGTTGAAAAATCGCCACCATATGCAACCCAGGAGTGTTCACGTTATTTTGACAAGATGGCAAAGCAATACAGAAGTGGACACCAGGAGTGAGTCTGAATGGGACAGGACTGGAGGGTTCCCTGAGCTTGACAGCATTGATTTTTCGAGAAGATGAAGTCTTTCCTTAGGAGTCTTTCTCTTCAGTGTGTAAGTAGGCCTATTGTTGTTGGGAATATTTCAGTCACTTAGCTAATTAATTTTATCCTTTGTGATGATTATCATGCTGTTTCAGCCAGTTAGTCACATTGGGTATTATCACAAACCGTTGCGGTTAGCCTTTGCCAATAATACTGAATATGATGGAATTTTGCTCAATGTGGCAATCTGTTGTAGAATTTATACCACATTCAATGAAATTAAATATCCAGGTTTATGCTATTTTAGTATGCAGACAGCTCAAAGACTTCAGTATACCCACTGTTATACGCGATGTACCAATTTCTATCAAATCTAGTAAAGCATATTGCCCGCTTTCTCCAGATGGATTTTTTTTTTTTTGGAAGCATGAGGTATATTTTGGATATTACGGTGTTAGTGAGTTATACTTGCTCCTTACAGGGTGTGGAAAGTATTTATACAGGCTTGCTGTTCACTTGTGTGTGAGGTGAATACTAACAGGTCAGCGAAGTGGGGCTGAGTTACGGGTGTACTGTACGTGAAAAGTCCATTGAGGGAAGGAGATAATGCATATTTTGCTGCAGCAGGAGGAAGCTGAACAGGACGTTGCACATGTGTCTTTTTTGTCATGTCCCACTTGGCATTCTCGCAGATCGCATCTGCTTTACTAATTGGTATGACCTACAGAGGAGTGGGGCACTGCAGGACTGAGTATGCAGCCTGGTGATCCTTGTAAATAGTTTTCTCTCTTTTCACTGTTTATTGCATATCTCCCTAATCCATATCATAAGATGTGGTCACAGAAGATGATTTCCTTGCAGGGGAATTTTTACAGTAAAATAAGCTTAGAAAAAAAATAAGACAGTAAAATTTTCTTTAATGAGTATGCGTGCAGGCTGATGGGGCTCTGGTGAAAAATGAACATTTTTCAATACTTCATATTGGAGAAAAAGAATTTTTTGGGTTTGGAGACCATTGATGTCCATTCCTACCTACTGATGGACAGGGGCTAATTCCCACTTGAAAATCATGAATTCCTATTGAGTAACATCAACCAAAACAATTGATTTGTGGTAAAATATGATTCTTTTATGATTTCACTTTGCACCACTTAGAGCCATTTGAAGGGCACTCTTATTTGGCTTCATGGACACTTGGAAATGTTAAATATTACACTCAGATGTAACACATTCGTCAAGGACTTTATGATCCTGGAAATATACTGTTTTACCTCCAAGCCATTTTTTGATTCTCAGTATTTTTAATCATCTTCATTGATGAATTTTCATGAAGATTTTTTGTGTTTGCAGCCCTTATTATGTACCAAAATTATAAAAATAAACTGAAATAAGCTGGTAGTCTAAATGCTACAAGTGTCTAATTTCATTTATTTTTTGACTCTCCGTGATGTTCAATTCATGAATTATAAAGCTTTAAAAAGGGGAACACCATAAATTGCCTGATTTGGATTCTGTGCAGAGGGGTTAAGGTTTAGGCGCCACAACTATTTAGTTAGGTTTAAGAAAAGATCAGTTTGTGTTAAAAAAGACCCTTTCACATTGTTAAACACATCTTAAAAAACCTTTCTAGCAAAAAGCCCTGAAAGCAATCTTCTTCCATGTGCAAGGCCATGCCTCCTCAATATGTGTAATTTCTTAAGTGTAAGTGTCCTATTCAAATGCAAATTTACTGTTCAGTCTTAATGGCTCAGCAACAAACCATACTGTTTGAGATTTGTGGTGTTCCTTTTACCTCCCCAACATACACTGCACACTCTTTAGCCACGGGAAGGTCTGTCCATAGGTGGCATGGATGATGTTGGCTGTGTCTTATGCTTAGAGTTGTTTTAGGACGGGTTATTCTCAGACAGAGACTTCAGGGTAGTTACCTCTAAATACACAGAACCAAACCAATGCAAGGTATTTTAGCTTTTTTTTTTGGTCAAGATTCCACAAAATCTGACTTCTTGCAGTTGCAGTGGGCAAGGATTCTGTTGAGACTAGGAGACTTAGATAATCAACTAACCTAGCTGGCAAAGGTCCTTTGGCTTATTTACAACTTGTATTTCTTCTCATTCAAAATGATTGACTTTTAGAATTCCGCAATGAAATTAAGAATCAGTGTGGGGAAAAACACGCCATTTCATGAGATGATCAGTGATAAGAATCTATGAATGAATATTTGCAAATTTTGCAATCATTATTTAGTGAACCATATGGACGTACGTATGGTCTGTACAGCTAAACTCATTGCCTTTGTGGTAAAGTTCTTTAACTGTGTGGGCCATCATCTCATTTTTTTTAAATGCAGGACACAAAGAAAGACAAACAATAAAATGTGAAGTGACTGAAATGTAATGTCTCTATCAATTATTACACATGAATAATCAAATGCATAAAGAATATTTGCGATGCAAGCTCTGAAAATCGCCACATGGTGCAACTAGCGAACATTTTTATGGTTACTGCCACGTTAGCATCCAAAGGAGATACGGGGTAAGTCATATTTTGATAGTTTGGAGAAAAATGGGGCACAATTTCCAGTCCCTGCATTAAGATTGGGAATGATACTTTTGAGAAGTTTGTCGATGGAAAACACTTTTATTCCACTGCTCTGAAATACTTTTGAGAGTTATCCACAAATATGCTACATATTATATATGATTTAATGTAACTTACTATGTTTTACCATTAGAATTTCTGTAATAATGCAACGATAAAACCTAGTAAGTCACAGTCCTGAGCAGTTACATCTGTCAATTTCACCAGCAATGATGTTGTCCATCTTGTGTTTGGATGAAATTTAAAAAGAACAATTCATAGAAATGTATTAATCCTCAGATTGAAACATTGATGAAATAGAACTATCATCATTTTATCAGTTGGAAATATCCAGTCAGTCCCAAGACTGATCGAGTTGTTCCAAGCAGTATCAACCAGTCAAAAACTAAACATAAAAATTTCATTTCCAAGACAAGGCTATTCCAACCTTTGATCATAGATGTAATCAGTGGTCTCATCTCATCATCATAGCAAATCTTAATGGGTTTTACCTTGGGATACTTGACTAACTCCCCTTTCTGTTCTACAACGTATTTAGCCAACTCCCCAAGTTTTGTTAAGTTTGGCATTCAAGTAAATTTAATCTTTTTTTGTTGATCATGAACTCGGGTCTGGCATCTCCATTATGTTACGGTCACATGTTTAACTTGTTCCTTATTGTAGTTGTAGCCGTCACAGCTCCTCAGTCATGCTCCCTTGCAAACTGAACTTTTTTTTTTTTTTTACCAATAAGTCTCACTAACAAGTAGCTTTCTTGCGGTCTTGCAGCTGTTTAGTCCCAATCCTCAGAGTCATTGTAGCATCAAGTGTGTGGAAATCCTCTTACCTTAAAAATTAAACAGACATGAGTTCTAACATTAATATTTTCTATGTTGAGACCTCACCAAGCATTTTAGTGATCTCCGTTCAGGATCAGTCATGATTTTTCTCCAACTCATTTCTTTCGTGAAGATGACAGTTTACCACTATCCTTCCTGGTCTTAATAAATTGTTGGACCATTCATGACCTAATTCTAGTGATTTCAGAACTGTCCTTAGCTGTTTTCTTTGCTCGTTGCTGGCCAATAATTTGCCCCTCATGAAACAGTAAAATCTGCTCAACGACCATGAGATTTTATGCACTGAATCAGTGTGGAATAAAATAATTATTGTCAGCTGAAATATATTTATCACTGCAGTAATGATTCAATGAAAGGCTCTTGAGTATTTGCTTATTTAAATCCAAGCGGGTACTTTTTTTTGGATGGGCAGTGTATTTTACCCCTTTCTGATTTCTTCGATATTTAGATATTTTTCATAACTAAATGTTTCCAATCTTTAAGCAAAACCAAATGAAAAAAGACCACAGGAGAAACACAAAATAAAGTTTAAAATGATAATTCAATTTACCGAAGTAAAAAGGATATCCAACATCAACTGCCCTGGTGTGAGGAGTAATTGCCTGCTTTGTCATGTAATCAGCCGGTAAGCAGAGAAAATACAGTAGTGTTCAGTGATGATTATAAACCACCACTTTCATCTAAAAGGGGTCCTAATATAGTACTTCTCCATAATTTTCTGGTGAGAATGCATTGAAAAATACCATTGTAGGCAATGAGAACTAAATAAAAAAATAATTCTCACAAGTACATTGAGGTAAAAATAAGGGTAATAAAGGTAAACAGTGAAAAAGATCCATTTTTTTATAACAATTTAAAGATGTCACAATTTTTTTTGACTCTTCCATTGCCTGAATGCATGTCTGAAGGCTCATTCCATGATTATTGATGTAAAAAAAATTGGTTAAAACTGGTTTGCAACAGTTTAACAATTTTGCAACATCAATTATCATTCCATAGTGGTGGGATGTTAACTAAGTAAGATTGATGAGTGATGCAGCAGCAGGCAATATTACTAGCAGCAGCAGAGAGTGATGCAGTGCAGCAGAAGGCACAGGCATGTTTTTGTGCCAGAGACAGAGGAGGAGAGCAGCTTAAATTGCCCATATGGAGGGGAGGGGCTGTGGCACATATATAAATGAGAGTGACTATTAGAATGAGTCTTGAGTTTTCTGCCTGAATTAACTCCACTAGCTGCGCCCCAATTCAGTCACCCAAACTGCGTGCAAAAAGATAGTCGGGTGAAAACACAAAAAGCATCCTAATGTAGTGGTCAATCTTTGCGCATGCATTTTTGGGAAAAATTAACTCATTTATTCCATTTTTGCTGTTTTACATTTGTACTGATGTATACCGATAATTAAGATAACATTTTGAACATAAAGTATGTTGTTGCATTTTTATTTCCATTTCTTATTAGGGATCTTTCAAGTTTAAACTTTTGAAATCTCACATTGTGAAAGTCCTCCCTCATTTCCCTTGCAAACGGCAGCCAGCCGTTTATGTGCAGCTGTTTTTTATAGTGCCGCCGACTGTTTTTGTCAAAGTCTCAAACAAAAAAAAAAACAAAAAACTGAGCTTAGTTTAGGAATACTGAAAGAATTCCGCATCAAACCTCCACTTGTTTCGCCTTTTTATTTGCCAGAATGATTTTAAAAGGGGGTGCCAATATATTTTGGGGAGGTTTATTACTGAGAAGGGGATTTAGAATGTAATATTAATATTTAATATCACAAATGCATATGCTGCACATGCCCTAGCAACCCAGTGTGTCATCAGTAATATGGCCGCCACTGTTTTACGCCATTACCACATATAGCAGCACTAGAAATTAAACTCAAATTAAATTTTCTTGACTGGATGTACGATTGATGTTTTTATAAAGCCAAATGTTTCTCTAGGTAGCCAAACATCCTGTTAAGCAGAAAAACTACTGATTTCATTCGATATTTGTGGAGGTTGAAGACTGAATTCTTTCCACAAATACTTTGCAATGTACCGACCAGTCTAGGAATATGGCTAACTAGCCTCACAAGGTGGAAAATTATGCAGTTAAGGCTACTGGCTAATGGTAATGAAATATTAAGTGAAGCTCAGGGGCTTGTCATGCACAATCGTGGACTGAAGTCATAACTTCAAAAGCAGATTGCTTATACGCACAAAGTCTCTGTTGGTAAAAAAATCTAATGTTTGTTGCAATGGCTTTAGATGAGCGCAAGCTAAATACCTTTGATTAGAGGGAATGGACAAGATTCCCAGTGGTCTGAAACAATAGAAAAACATGCATTACTTAAATTTTTGCAAAATTCTGTAACCAAGCTAGCTGAATAGCTAACTAGTTAATGGAACAGAGATCATTGTGGAATTCAGTGAGAGCATTACAAACCCTTTGCGATACATTAATTTACCAATATTCACAAAAATAAGTCAACATTAGAATATGTAGCCCGCTGGCTAATGTGAGGTTGCTAAATAGTTATCTGGCTATTCTTTCCATAAGCTGCAGATAACAAAACAATTCAACAAACTCAGCTTCACTGCTGCAAGTAGGCAAGCAGTACATCAATTCTAACATTGCATTATAAGATTATGATAAAATTTCTAGCTTGTAATCAATAGCCAACAATGGCAATGTCCTCACTTGTCTCGGTATGCAAAAAGCATTGGCGTAAGCGAGCTAGCTTTAACATGATCTTGTTTTCTCACGCCGGCGATTCTGCCTTTAAAGAGCGTAGAGAAAAACCCAAACCTGATTTTTTAGATAGCAGACTGTAGTATACATATTTGTTGTAGATATGCTGAAATCCCAACGATCAGTGGCTGCAATTTTGTGGCGTGTCGCTGCCTGAGGACTTCTTGACCGCGTAAGGTATTTCCCAAATAAAACTAGCATTGCGTTTAGCAGATTGGATGGCTGTAGGAAAATTAACATACAAGTGTTGGGATCACGTGGAGGAAACCTTTCATATGTGTGGAAATTCAAAATGGAGCCCCGGATTTTCCATGACCACATGCTGCCTGTAAGCCCCTCCCGCCAGCAGGCCAGGCAGATAAAAGCAGTGGTCGACCAGTGTATCACTCTCTTGACTCTCTTGACTCTCGGCTCTTTGGACTCTTGGCTCTTGACTCTTTGGACTCTCTCTTTTGGCTCGGGTCTTCCCCCTTTGGTGAGGCTCCTGGAGCCCTGGGGACTGCTCAGGCTGGGGTACTCCTCCCCCGCTCTGGGCCTCTCTCTCACGCGTAGCCCTGCACAGCTATGCTGAAGCATCAGCCATGCTACCAGGAGTAGAACAAGCCTAGGAAGCAACAGCCTGCTATTGAGGAACGGCCAGCCTCCCTCCTCTTTCCACAACAAAGACACGGACCTGTCCAGCACCAGAACCGCTCTTTTCAGCCGGATCAGCATCTTTCATGATCGGATCCTCCACCGAGCCGCAACCACAAAACCTCCTTCCACTACCAAGGACTGGTAGCAACTGGGCATTCAGACCTTCTTTAAGAAAGACCAACTGTGTGTATTTGTAAAATGATAGTTGTTGTGATTGTTTTTAGGATTGTGTTTTAGTAGGTCAGGATGGTATTAATGTGTAGCAGACAAGGTCTTGCATGCAAATAACCTCCTGTATACTAACGCGGCACCTTTCCTGTGCAAAACACGCACATATCTCTTTATTTTAATGTAATACATACACAAACACAACATTGAGCGTTTTAAGTCATTTAAGCTGACTTTCAACACTCTCTTTAAACTTTTCTTTGTAATAAAGACTTGGTCTTGTTACATTGGGGTTGCCCTCCCCCACTTCCACATGGTCAATAAGGCTCCTCCACTCACACCTTTGATCATCCCTTTGTTCTCTCTCACCCACAAGTGCACACACACACACACACACACACACACCTCTGTCATTGTGTATATAGTGTTAGTGTTTAGTGTAGTTTAGATTGTGTGTTTCATTTGTTTCATTTAAATAAATATTCCTTGAAGACATATGCTGTGGTTATTAATGTTGTACAAGAGTGAATGAAATTGCCAACCTCTTCAATGTAGAACTCCAAATCCTTCAACCTAACTATTGAGGTCATTTGGTAATAATGATTAGTTTAATCATTTATCAATTTCGATAACAATAGTTTAGTGGATATTGAGACAGAGGTTTTTCAATTCAATTAAATTTATTTGTATAGCGCTCTTCACAGATAGACTGTCACAAAGACGCTTTACAGTGGGAGATTAAATAAATGAAAGGGCAGTGCCCAGCCTAATCCCCACTACAGTAAATGAGGCAAAAAAAAACTCCCAGTAGGGAGAAAAAATCCTCAAACTGTGGTGAGAAAAAACTCCCCAGTGGGAAGAAATATCAGGAGGAACCCAGCTATAGTGGGGAAGCCCATCCTCCGCTGGCTAGCTAATTAATAACAAAATAAAATAATAATAGAATAAAATGGCAAAAGAGTTCCAACAAAGTCCATCTAAACAGTGGCATCGGTAGCTCCAGGAAGTGGCATGTCGAGGATGGAGCAGAACTGGATCAGGACCGGATCAGGACAGCAGGACATCAGCAGCCAGCGCTCATGGTGAGGGACAGGGCTTGGATGGTCCAGGACTCAGGGTAGTGGAGGGAAGGATCCTCAGAAAGAGACACAGGAAAAAGGGGGCTGAGGCACTAGATAAAACTACTGCATATTAATAAAAATACTGTCCTGTGTCATGTGCCAAGTAAGAATTTAGGAGCAGACTGGTCAGGAAACAGTCAACACCCGTCCATCCACTTCTTGAAGCACAGAGGCCCTACACTTACACTAGGCTGCAGGATCACTTTTGATTTTCTAAAGACTTGTACCATATGGACCTCCCCGGTGACTAAGGCTGTAGCAAGCCCCACCGGCACCGTTAATGCATGCTCAGTGCCACTGATTCCACATGGATTTACTTAACTCTGGCTTCCAATATCTTGTGAACCTATCATAAAACTAGGTTGTAGTTAGTCCTACCAGAGCCAAATAAATGTTTTATTAATTTGCTATCGTTTTCCCCTCCCTGAGGAAGGGTGGTGCCCCAAAATATTCATATTAATATTTAATATTAATATTACAATATCATATTTTTTTGATAGTCAAATTAATAACATCATTTGGCAAATTGCCTCAACACATGGTGTCCACTTGTGAGGTGAAACCTCAACAGCCGGCGCCCTTGTGTGACGTGCCATTGCACACACAACAACGTCGCCACTGCTTGGGCATTATCACCACAAAGGTGCCACCATTCGAGGCATTATCCCAACATTGGTGCCCAGTGCGAGGCTTACCCCAACATAAGCATCATGGAAGTACCCTTGATAAACTTATTCAGAATTTTTTCTATACTGCGCTGTGGCTGGGATTTCCAATGGTGCCCAAATTTTTTGGTCACATTCAACCCGCCGCAATTCTGGACGACGGCTATGGACAACTAATTTTGGTAAACTCACATTGAGTATCATGTTTATTTAACTGAAACTGATCAAGTTTTGTTGCATTTTTTCGCTTAGTTGATGTTACTTTTCAATTACTTTACTTCAATTACAAATACTTTTCAGAGGTCGGAGTAACCGATTGTCATGGTGGACTGAAGAACCTCTAATGACACCACTTTCCCCACTGGAAATAAACAGCCTCTAATGCTTTGAATGACAAATATAGTAGGTATGGTACCTATATACATATCTCAAGTCACTCAAACAAACTTTCTAATTGATAAATTTATAAATTTGCTTGATATGGACATTGTGGAATTATGAGCCCACTGCACATGCTGTTTTTGGCATTGCTTGGCTCCAATTAGGTCATGTCGTGGTGGTATAGAACAGTTTAATTGTTAAGGCGCCAGGTGATATCCACCAATGCTGAATGACTTAAAGTTAACCAGGCACACCAAACTACTGAAGATGGCTATTTACATTTAATTAGGGTAAGCCAAAATAATGCATTCCAGTCCATGTATGGACAACAAATATATCAAACTTTATGATTTACAAGGACGGGGCTTCCGCTCGGAAAAATGTGTATTCTCTGTAAAAGAAAAAAAGCCGGAAAAAAACCGGAAAAGCAATTCTTCAGTCCAAAATCCCATCAATTAGCGTACAGACAGAAAAAGTTTCACACCAACATTAACATTTTTAAAAATGCAGGCACTTAAGGTCCAAGAAGCACAGTCTTTGATCACTGCTTTTGCATCTAATGTAAGAACAATTCAATTAAAGATGTCAATTTCCTGGTACAAAAATGGCCATAAAATCCTTAATACTGTGGTTACAGAGATTATTTTAGTGCCAAAATGAAGCAAGTTTTGTGCTCTGTTTGATGTGTTAAGTCTCATTTAAACATATTGTTTTCAGAAAATTTTGTAACATCCCAAATTTATCGTTAACCAAAAGCCAGAGTTGCCTGGTGTTGATCATGTGCAATGTTGCTGGCACGCACAGGCTTCTTAATCACTTTCCTGTCGTTTCTGTTTTCATGCGACTCTGATCCGCAACTACGACTGACCGTACTGCCTGATCTCCAGTCCACAATGAATGTCGTGATGGGAAATGCACCTTTCAGAACTTTATCCTTGACTGATAATTCCTATGAAAATTCACTGCAAATGTCTGTGGTTATAGGATTACTTTGTTTGTATTCTGCAAGTGCTTAAAATCTCTGAGAATACATTTCCAAGTGTCTCAACATCCTAGCAGCTGGGGGCCACAGGCTCCAGACCCCAGACCCCCAGCTAATTTTTCACCACACTGAATTTTTCACAGACACCTATAATTTATAGTATGGACAGGTGATTTCAAAATGTGGAGAACCCTGGTCAGGGATGTGAGCTCCTGTACTGTTTTTGACAAGGCCACTTGGGGAAGTTGGTACTGCATGCTTCGCTTAAGCAGGAAGAAGCAGAACTTCTCAAGTGCTATTCTTCTGATGTCCTTATGGATCATGGCAAATAGTGTATGTTTTAGTGAGTGCCATGAGGATGGGGGGACTAGAAGACTGTTATATGGTGCCCGGTGTTAGAAATCAATAGTTTTCCCTTTTTTCTTCATTTTGCATGTCTCCCAAAGTCCAACCCCTCGACCACGTTGTAGGAGGTGGTAGCAGCACACAGTTTCCTTGCAGGGTTAAAATTCAGACAGTAAAATGACAGTAAAATCAGCTGTTTTTGAATGAGTATATGTGCTGGCTAATGAGGCTCTGATGAAAAACAGACAAATTTCAATGATTTGTATTGGGGGAAAAAAAGCTTTTTTCTGGGGGGTTGGGGAAGGGGGGTTGAGACATTTTCGGAGATGACTGATGTCCATCCCTGCCTATATTGATGCACTCATGCTAATTCCCCCTCGCAAATCATGAATTCATATTGAGCTCCATGAGTTAAAACAGTTGATTTTAGGTAAAAATATTATCTTATTTGGCTCGTGGACAGTTTGAAATTCACGGTCGGATGTAATACTTTGTGGTCAAGGAGTTCATGATACCAAGAATATACTGTCTTACCTCTGAGCCATTTTTCAATGTTTTTTTTTTTTTTTTACTACAATGTTGAATTTTCATGAAGATGTTATGTGTTTGTGGCACTTATTCTGCTATAAAATTATGAAAATAAACTAAAATAAGATGGTATTTGAAATACCACAAGTGTCTTGTTTTCATTTAAGTTATTTTTCCATGCTCTCTTATGCTGAAATCTTGAATAATAAAGCCTTAAATAGGGGAACGCATACATTGCCACATTTGGCTTCTGCACAGAGGGCGTTGAAAAAAGCCTTGCACCAAACCTCTGGCATTTCTAAGTTTTCCGATACTGAAAGTTTTGTAACAGTGGTCAATACAGGTGGATTCCACTTATTTGCGCCTCACTTGGAAGAGGTTAATGGAAAACTGGTCTTGGGTACCAAACTACTATGATCAAGTTAATGCAATAGCAACTGACACGCATTTGCTAGCTTGATGGTTACAACACAAATGCAAAAGGCAATTATTTTCTCAATGAGTAGTATAACATGAGTAGAATACAAGAAAGATCGGGATGGACAAATGGAATCGTAGAACTGCCAGGAGTAGGGAATGAATATCGAAATCTAAAAGGAAGGAAATTTATGTTCTTCAGTACCTCAAGTTGGTTTTATGTTATTGATTCATCCAGCTGGAGCCTATGACACCACATGGCCGTTTAGCCTGAAGACATTGCCACCTCCAATAAAAGCAATCCTCCAACCCTTGATATTGCAGCACAGAACACAAGATTTTTTTCCAAAATTATTTTATTGCAGGAAAGACCAAAATGTGTCTGCCAGGGTGTGACAAGATCCAAATTATCAACCTTCCCCTGGAAGAGTAGATTCGAAATCTACCTGCCCACTTTCACCTGCCCAGTCTTTCTGAAACCCCTTCAGCCTGAAAATTTACAGTGGTTCACATCTATATGATATCCTAGATACTGTATACGTTATCTATATTGCTTAATATTTGTAGATCTGTTGAATAATAACTTTCTTCAGTACTTTAATCTCAATTGTTAACATGGAATATGCAGCCCAACATAGTGTTAGCCAGAATGGAATCTCAGGGTGTGTCACCCCTGCAACCCGGCCAACCTGGCCAAGACAAAACCTCCTATGGTAGTGGTTCATCCCAAAGAACCAGCTTGTTGTACACTAAATAAATAACTGATGGGTATTTCCCACCAATTACACAGAAGAAAGAGTCAAAAACACCACTTCAATTCAAAAGACCACATTTAATTATACAAGAAACTCATCTTAAATACACAGCTGTACTTGCATCAAAACATGAGTGCATTGGTGTAGTTGGTTCACTTAAGGGAACTGTATATGAAAGAAAATCATAGCATTATTGAAACCTCAAACAAAAATTAATTCAGTGTTATACACTGTCACAGGGAAAACCAAAAGTGATCTTAAATGCACGCGCCAAGTGTGGACAGCCTCGATTTGAACTATCCCAAAGAATACTGGGAACAGCCGAAGGACGTCTCAAATGCCGAATGTCTTAGACCAAATACTTGCCTGAAGACAGTGCTTTTATTTATTACAGTCGATAATGCCACAAGTTTATTTAGCTTGTTAAGAACATAGATTTTTCAAGAAGGGCTCTACTGGAAAGACTGGCCATTTCCCCGACCTCAGTATTCAGTAGCTGATTAGATTGTGTATGGCAGGGGTTCCCGAACTAGGTCCTGGGGCCTCCCTGTGTATGCTGGTTTTTTTTCCAACCATAATTGCCATCATAAGATTTTAATAAGCTGTTAATTTGTCCTAATTAGGTGCATTTGTGCACCAAATCAGTGCAACACAGAGCATGTTGAATCACATTACGTTGAATAAAATGCTCTTGGACATCCACGTTATCAATACAATCGCTGACCTACCTCTAAAACAACTTTATTCAACTCTTGTACAAGTGGGCAACACCTGAGATTTGGCCATGGCGCCACTGTGTGGTGCAAAGATAAGAAGACAGAAGTGCGTGGATCGGTCACATGTTGATAAGTTTATATTTGAACCCAATTTCGCGCTTGGCCTAGAGCACTTCAGTTCACTGAAGAATTAAAGTCAAATCGACTGCGCAGATTATCGGGATAACGATTGTAGTCTATACAAATGCTTGCCTGTCTCACATACAGTATAGGCAATTTAATGCTGGAAACAGCCGGACCCATCTCAAATCAGACTTACCCGTCTCAGGTAAACATTTCCCATCTCAAAGATGGGAACACACATGGCTGGCTAACACTATGCAACCCACAGTTCAACAAAAATAACTTTTTTAATCTCCAGTGTAAGTACAAAAATATGTTGGCCTACATTCAGCATAACAATCAGCAACTAGTCCAAAAATATGAAATTTCTAGTCTGTGGCCGCAGGTCCCAGTTCAGCAAAATTTGCAGTATTTTCAATGAAACTTTTTTTTCTGTTAGCAGAAAAAGGTTTTCTTTAACTGTATTTTCAATGAAACTTGTGAATCAGATTCAGATCCTGGATCACATGAGCTCAGCTCATCTCCTCTTAGCTTAGCTCCTGATAGGTTGCCTTACTTGGCCAACAATATGCCTCAGACACACTATCAGTCAAAAGTTTTAGAACACCAATTTTTCCAGCTTTTTTCTTGGAAATTATGCATTTCCAGTCCATTGAATAGCTTGAAATGGTACAAAGGTAAGTGATGAACCGCCAGACGTTTTTAAAAAAAGGTGAGGTTACCCAGGTTTTTTGTATGCCGTCGAGTAAGTGAAAGGATGGTTCCTCAGTGTGTGACATCAACTGTCAAACATGGAGGAGGAAGCATGATGGTCTGGGGCTGTTTTGCTGGATCCAGGGTCAGTGACTTGTACAGAGTGAAAGGCACCCTGAACCAAAACGGCGACCACAGCACTGGCCATGTAGTACCCTCTGGTATGCGCCTCGTAGGTCAGGGGTTCATCCTACAGCAAGATAATGACCCAAAACATAGGTCCAAGCTCAGCCAGTACTACCTTAGGAAAAAAGAACAAGATGGTATGCTTGAAAACATGGAGTAGCCAGCACAGTCTCCAGACTTAAACCCCATCAAGATGGTTTGGGATGAACTGGACAGAAGAGTGAAAGCAAAGCAACCTACAAGTGCCACACATTTATGGGAACTTCTGCAACAGAGTTGGGAAGAACTTTCTGAAGAATATTTGATTTCCATTGTCGAAAGAATTCCCCCAAATGTGTTCAGCTGTTATATCTGCCAAAGGTAGCTACTGTGAGTTTAAAAAAAAAAGTTTAAAATACACTTTGGTTTATAAATTGATTCTATGATTTCTTTTTATCCCCCGCCACAAAGTGGATCGGGGGATATTGGAATGGAGTTCGTCCGTCCGTCATTCCGTCCCTCCGTCCATCCGGGTTCAATTTGGACAAGTTTTCTCGGAAACTATCGCACCTATGTGAATGAAATTTTGTATGTGGCCAGTACTGATGACCCTACTGAATGAGTTCGACAATTGATTCCGAGAAATTTATTTTTACAGAGTTATGGCCCTTCACTCTGTTCGTGGACTTAAGTGTATGGGTGTTGCAATGGGGACAAGTTCTCTCGGCAACTATTGCACCTATGTGGATGAAATTTTGTGGGTGACCAGTACTAATGATCCTATTGAATGAGTTCGACAGTTGATTCCGAGAAATGTATTTTTACGGAGTTATGGTCCTTGTTTCTGTTCGTCGACTTGGTGTATGGGATTTGCAATGGGGACAAGTTTTCTCGGCAACTATTGCACCTTCATGGGCGAAATTTTATGTCTGGCCAGTACTAATGACCCTATTGAATGAGTTCGACAATTGATTCCGAAAAATTAATCTTTACGGAGTTATGACCCTTGACTCTGAACTTGGTGTATGGGTGTTGCAACTGGGACAAGTTTTCTCGGCAACTATTGCACCTACATGCATGAAATTTTGTGTGTGTGGCCAGAAGTGTAATTGTAGAATCATTTTTATATTGATTCATTTAATTATTATTAATTGTTTATCCTTGCTTACTCCTACTTTTACTCTTGCTTAGTTTCTCTCAGGCCTCAGTGTGTACCCTTGCATGTTTCTGATTAGCCTGGGCCTGCATAACTGTAAGTTTCCATAAATCTGACCAGTGCGTCATGGCATATAGCTTATCTGGAGCCATGCGGTCCTGATGGGCCCATAACAAGGGCAAGATGTTCTTTTTCTCTCTCTTAGTTTATGTGTTTCAGCTGAAGGAGTGTGAGGGAGAGCCCCGGAATGCGAACAGGATGACCTGCAGATATGATAGGGAGGAATCACCTGCCTTCTCTGCAAGATGTATTCGCGTACCTCAGGGGCGGCTTGACGTGGGTTGCGTGCGACTGCAAGAGTCTTCCAGATTACATCATGATGTGTAAATCAGCACGGGGGGAGAAGAACGTCACAATGTAGCCCTACATAAACCACAGAATCAGAAACTGTCTTTATCCTTGTTTGACTGGACTTATTGTGTGCAAGGATCCTTCCTCTGCAGATGAAGTAAACTGACCTTGATTTGGATATTAATTTCTCTGCCTCCGTCTGATTTCTTTTTGAGTCATCTGAGTTCTTTTGTGAGGGTAATACCAGGAATATAAAATCAAAATTCCTACAACAGTAATGACCCTATTGAATGAGTTTGAAAACTGATTCAGAGTTTATTTTCATGGAGTTATGGCCCTTGTTTCTGTTTGTTGACTTAGATGTACGGGATTTCCAATGGGGACAAGTTTTCTCGGCATGGATGTATGGAAGGTTCCATTGACTTTTGGATTTAGTATACTGGATTTCTTTAATTTTCCAATTATGAACCTAAAAGTATTTCCTGTGAAATGGATTTTGTTGCAAAATTCACATCAATTGTTTCATTGCAAATCATGTTCTTCTCCTTTTACGCGAAAGTGTTTTTTTTTTTCCTGGATTTGAGGGGATATATGAAACGCTTCTGCACACCCAACATCCTCTCTCCTCAGTACATTCACTAACTTTTTTTTTTTTGCATGAATATGGAATCTCCCGTGACCATTCTTACCGTGGCGGGGGATATTGGTGACAATATTGCCTTGTTGAACTTCAATTGTTTATTTGTGCTATCATCTCTATTCTTTTAATCCAGAGTACAACGAGACATTAAACTGCATAACTTTCAATAAAAAAAATGGAAAAATTAGGTGTTCTTAAACTGTTGACCAGTAGCGTAAGTGTTATTCTTAATAATTTTCAACACATCATTATTATTTCTATAAGATTTTATTTGCGTTGTATTTCCTGACTTGTTATACTTAATCCCATTACAATAAGGCATAATTTGATCAGTCAAATCATACAGTACATTCTATAATCAGTTAATTCATTACATTTTATTATATTAAAGATATTTCATCAGTATAAATTCTCACTTATTTTTAATAGTAGCCTATTTTAAATGGTCCTCTTTGTATCTGTTTGCTAATGCATGTCGACCAGCTCAACCCATTCCGTCAGGTGCATATCCTATCCAGTATAAGTTAGCAACCTCTGTAAATGCAGATTCTAAGGCATCTGCTAAAGAACTAAACAAAACAGATGTAAGCTTTTATGTAGTCCAACTACATTGAAAAAGAGGTGTAAACGCAATGTTTTAATCTTGTTTTTATGCATAATGCAAGTTCCTCTGGCTTGCATTTCATTAGATCCCTTGGAGACGCTTCCACACAGGTTCTTCCAGGATGGTGATGCTTCCATGAGGGTGGCTCCGTGACTCGTAGCCACAAACCCATCTCGGTCTTGCAGCTCAAGCGATGCAATTATTTTGCTATAATTGCTACACTGTAAAACTGTGGAACATGTGACATGTTTATGCTGTAAACACCAGTGTGTAAGAGCTAAATGCCTGGTGATTATTTTTGTAAATAAGTGTTCTCATTCAAAATAAAACACTGATGATTATTGGATGTGGCGATCAAGGTTTTTCAAATTTGTTGAATACACTTTAAAACTTAATCTAAACACTGTGACATGTTTAAAAAGTGATACAAAAACGTTTTTAGTATATGTTCAGAACTTAAACATTTGGTTTACAGTGTACCTTTCTCCATTTAGCAGCGAGCTACCATGAGCAAAGTTGACCGTTAATGCTATGTAATTCTTTGTTTTCACGAACTGAAAACGATAAAAGAACTCGGTATGACATTCTCAAGCAACAATGACTGAGGTATAGCTAGTATCTTACCCATCCGGAAATACATTTTCGCTCTGTAAAGAAAGTTACAATATGACTGATTCAGTTTGTTACTATGTTACCTTTCTTACCACTATCTGCAACGACATATCTTGAATTTAGACGATATCTGAGCTAATCAAGTTCACGAGTGTTGACAGATGTGTGCAGGACAAATGTATAGGCCTACACGCATACAGTGATCTAATGGCAGACACCATGACCTTAAATCCGTAAATCAAAATTTATTCGGTGTCGTTGATGGCAGTGTGGCAAGCGGTTAACTTTAATTTATTGATTGATAATGATTCAACGTGCAATTAACACTGGTATTTAACCCTTGATGGCAATAAACATTTTAATAAAAAAGACAAAATTATATACCATGTTATATCACCTCTATAACAAATAGGAAACAAGACAAGGGTGAGTGCAAATATCTGCCTGTCCGCCGGATTCTTTTCCATTAACAAGTTGGGGAAAAATTGCAGTAACATACAATCTGATTGGCTGAAGCATGGCACAGAGCTTTGGCTGAAGTTGTGGCTGAACACAACTTGATTAGGAAAAATAAGCGCGCTGCCCATCCGAAAGATGTGAAGAATGAAAATCAACCTGTCCAATGCCGAAATCTACACGTCTCGGGCATTTGGGCGGGGATCTTGACGCAGTCTGTCCACCAGCATTGAGGAATCACTGATGCCATCCAGTCCCTGAAGCAGAGCCTTGCAATAGTTTGACCAGTCTTACAAGCCTGCCTTGACAGTGGATGCCAGCCGTCCACCAGAAATGCCAATCAGATGGCTGAGAAAAAGAAATGCCCTTGCTACCTCTCCAAAAGTAAAAATTTCCCAAAAATACAAACAAAAACCTCTCTGATTGGGATTTTCCTGGCAAATGTAGCACATATACAGTGGGGGAAATAAGTATTTGACCCCTTGCTGATTTTGCAGGTTTGCCCACTTACAAAGAATGCAACCATCTATAATTTTAATCGTATGTACATTCTATCAGTGAGAGACGGAATCCCCAAGAAATTTCCAGAAAATCACATCATATGAATTTATAAAAATTGACAACCATGTGATGCGGAAAAATAAGTATTTGACCCCCTACCAAACAGCAACTATTCTGGCTCCCACAAGCCAGTTAGTCTTTCTTTAAGACACACTCCCAATCCCAACTAATTATTTACATCAAATACACCTGCCTCACCTCGTTACCTGTATAAAAGACACCTGTCCACACCCAAACAACCAGATTCCAACATCTCCACTATGGGCAAGACTAAAGAGCTGTCTAAGGACATCAGGGACAAGATTGTTGACCTGCACAAGGCAGGGATGGGCTACAAGAGAATCGGAAAGCAACTTGGAGAGAAAAGATCAATTGTCAGAGCAGTTATCAGGAAATAGAAGAAGCACCACACCACCGCCAACCTCCCTCGGTCTGGGCCTCCACGCAAGATCTCGCCTCGTGGGGTGTCCCTGATCATGCGAACGGTGAGGAATCACAAGGGGGGAACTGGTTAATGAACTGAAGGCAGCTTGGACCACAGTTACAAAAGAAACGGTTGGTAACACACTACGCCGTCATGGATTGAAATCCTGCAGCGCACGCAAGGTCCCCCTGCTCAAGAAGGCACATGTACAGGCCCGCCTGAAGTTCGCCATTGACCACCTGGACGACTCAGAAGAGGCCTGGAAGAAGGTGATGTGGTCAGATGAGACCAAAATAGAACTTTTTGGGCTCAACTCAACTCGCCGTGTTTGGAGGGCAAAGAACACAGAGTACAACCCAAAGAACACCATCCCCACCGTCAAGCACGGTGGTGCTTTTCAGCCAAGGGGACGGGACAACTCCATCGCATTGAGGGGAGGATGGACGGGGCCATGTACCGTGGAATTCTGGACCAACACCTCCTTCCCTCAGTGAGAGAGCTGAAGATGGGTCGAGGATGGGTGTTTCAGCACGACAACGACCCTAAGCACACCGCCAAAGCAACAAAAGAGTGGCTGAAGAAGAGGCACATCAAGGCTCTGGAGCGGCCTAGCCAGTCTCCAGACCTGAATCCAATTGAAAATCTTTGGAGGGAGCTTAAAATTCGGGTTGCCAGGCGACAGCCTTGGAACCTGAATGATTTGGAGGCTGTCTGCAGGGAGGAGTGGGCCAACATCCCTGCCAAAATGTGCACAAACCTTATCACCAACTATAAAAACTGTTTGACATCTGTGCTGGCCAATAATGGCTTTTCTACAAAATATTAACATGCTGTTTGTCCAGGGGGTCAAATACTTATTTTTGACCAAAAATATGTAAATAAATTCCTGAAATTCATACAATGTCTTATTCCACTTTTTTTGGTGATATTCCGTCTCTCACGGTTAAAATGAACCTATCATTAAAATTATAGACCGTTGCTCTCTTTGTAAGTGGGCAAACCTGCAAAATCAGTAGGGGTCAAATACTTATTTCCCCCACTGTAAACAGTATATCAATCTGGCTAATTAAAAAAAAAAAAAAAAAAACTAATCTGGTTTATTTGACGGCTAATTTCATTTAAAAGCCACATTGGGCCTGCAAATATGACCCTTCAGCTTAGCTGCTGGCTACAGTCATCGTACATCTTGACATTGAATACCGATGAGGTCTTTTCTGGTTATGGGTTTTGAGGGTTTTAAATGTCTTGCTAGTTCAGATATGCAGGATTTTACTTTATTTTGTCTGCCAATGTGTGAATATATGTATCATAACTGTTGGCGGAAAAAAGTAACAAGGGAGGAATTTTTGTTAATTTGCAGAGTGCCCATACACCAAATCATGAAAAATGTAACCTTAGGCTTCCCTGTCTGCAAGAGAGAACTATCAAGAAGCCCTCTCTGCTCCTCCCCTCACCCCTCTCCAGAATAACACATGGAGCTCATGACTTACACTGGATCATGCAAAACGCTCTTGAATGAGCAGATGTTCCTAATCAGAGTGCCTGCTCATTTCTACCCATGTAAAACAAATACCCAGGGCCTCTACACATGAGAAAGTGAACGTCATTTCAGAGACATATTAAGCCTCTTAAAATCAACTCAACTGACTTTCAGTACAGTAATGACAGTTGTATTTACAGTATTTTATGTGAGTGTATGGGCCTTTGTTTGCTCTGTTTGGATTTGGGCTATCCTTTTGATGTGCAGAACTTTCAGCATGCTTCGTTTTATAACCTCAGAGCGGACTCCATAAATGATTGGGTTAAGAAGGGGGGTAAAAATGAGGAAATACACTGACACTATTAAGCGAAAACTGTGAGGCACTTTCCTCATATCAAATCTGCTCTGCAGCACTTCAAAAGTGCACGCAATTGAAAAATTGGCCAGACTTATTAAATGAGGAGTGCATGTGTGAACTGCTTTGGCTCGAGAGCTCTTGCTTGCTTTCATAGAGATTTTTAGAATTTTTCCATAGGAATACATGATTAGGGACAGCTGAGGGCCCACAGACAGAAAAAGGCTGACTAGTCCATAAATGTTGTTCATTGCGGTGTCAGTGCATGCAAGATTCACCAGAGAGAAGTTATCACAGTAAAGCTTCTCAATACGACTTTCACATAAAGTCAGCTGTGAGGTCAGAACAATTGTCACTGAGGTTTTACAGATGGTGAACAACCAGACTCCAGCAATTAAACAGTATACCTTTAAAGGAGACATGATCCTATGGTACCAGAGAGGGTTACAGATTGATACATACCTATCGTACGCCATCAGCACTAAAGTTGTATATTCACAGACGCCATAAATGTGCAAGCAGAAGATCTGCACAAGACAAGCAGAGAGATCTATCTCATGGGTTTCTGACAGAATGTTTGCTAAAAGCATAGGGATCAACCCCAAGCTCCCATACAGGCCATTTACACCTAAGTTGACCATGAAGAAATACATGGGTTTGTGCAACTGCCGGTCCAGTAATATTGTACTGATAAGGAGAATATTTAGCGTTATGATGAATAAATACAACACAAGAAGAAACAAAAAAGAAATATATTGCATGTATCCAAGATCACCATATGCAGCCAGTATGAGTAACACTTTTTGTGATCGATTCTCCATTTTCTTTGCTCTGGAGGGATGCAGAATTATTTATGGAGCTCCTAAAAAAACAGAGTAAAAATACCATGAGTTGAACTGAAGAGGAAATGATGTCACCAATCAATCAATCAATCAATCAATCAATTGGAGATGACCCCATTAATCAATTAATCAGTTATCAATAAAAATTAGTTATTATTCAGTTATTCACAGAATTATACAGTATTATCAATCTCATTATCATGTACGCAGCATTTGTACACCGAGTAGATATTCCTATAATTATGCAAGCTTGTTTTATTATTAGTTTTAATTGTGGTATTATTTCTTATGTATTAGAATATGGTTAGGATGTTCGTAAAACTAATATTAGATGGTAAGAGGAGTGCGGTCTTTTTCCTGCTCTGTCCTGTTCCTGCTTCTCAGGACATGAGCTGTGTTCGGGATTGGAGGCCAGGGTGTGTGCGAAGTGTTATTCCATAAGTAGAAATCATTTGATAGGAAACTGAGCCATTTACCAGAACGTACCTCAGCTATTTTTGTGCCTCTGGGAACTTGCCCCAATGATGGCCTGTTACAGAAAAGTAAAATTGTGTTCACATTGAAACTGCTTACCTTTGTAGAATTGGTTAAGGAGTGTATTCATTTAAAATGCCTATTATTGCGATACTTATTATAAAAGTGCATATTGTTGTAGCACTGATTGCCAATAACCCTGATAACATGTTGCATATATGGAATGTTTATTCCATTGAGACATTATTGTTGTCTGGTACACCATCTGCTTCGGACCTAGCCAGGTAAATTTGAGATTAATAAATCTGTCTGAATCCAGGAGGGAACTGAGTCAGGATCAACCTGACCTAAAGTAAGAATGCATTTGTAGAAACTGAGCTAAATTTTATCCGACTGTCTGTCTCCTCGATTTCCACCATGTTCTTGGGCAAGTGCCATAATGAGGAAAAATTACATAAAACCATTGTAATATTGTTTGTACTTCCTTGTGATGTAATTTATGGGCTGTAAAAGATGGATGGAGAAAAACATGGTTAGCAAGGAAAGCTTGGCTTTATCTCTGTTTGAATAAAGTCTATATTGTCCTGAAAGTTTTCGCCTCGCTCTAATAATTCCAAATCAATTTTGGAGATTTCCCACATCAGAACATCCCTCTGTTGACTACAAAAGGCAGAGGAAAATTTATTCTTTACAGCAGGGCTATTCAACATTATCCTGCAAGGGCTGGTGTGGGTGCAGGCTTTCATTCCAACCAAGCACTTACACACCTGATACTACTAATCAAGCTCATTAGCAAAGACTCTTGGGGTTGATTTGTGGCAACAGGTGTGTAAGTGCTTGGTTGGAATGAAAGCCTGCACCCACACCGGCCCTTTCTGGACATGGTTGAATAGCCCTGCTTTACAGGCTGTGCAATCAAAACCAGCATTTTGATATCTGAATTATGAATTAACAGAGCTATAGGTCACTTAAAATTGCGAGCAATTTGGTATAGACCTTATATGTCATGGTTTGTGATGTTTGCGTGTTGTTTGGACCTTTCTTTGCGGCTCTCGTCCGGGGACGATATCGAATTTCTGGGCCATCGAATTCTTTACCCAGCTGGTTGATTGAGCTGGGCCAGCGCTTCCCCAGAATCATTATATAAGCAGGATTTCTGGCACGCCTCCTTTGCTAGAGTGTCTGTGCTTAGATTCGCGCTATAGCCGAAGATATCTTTAGTCAGGTTTGGTATGACTTTCTATCTTCTTATTAGGGAGGGGTATCAATAACCAGTTCCTGTTAATAATCGATTAGAAATGGTTTGATCCATCGACATCATTAGCCTTTATGCTTAACAATTCCCTTGTCGACTCTTTGCATGACGCCAGAGCAGCCGGACCTTACGTAACGTGACGTGCCACGCGTCAATCACGCTCGTCAGTCAGCAGCAGAATTTCCAAGACAATGGCGGAGAGATCGAAGCGATTGAAAGCTTGGCTTCACTTTACCAAAAAGACGCTAACAACGCAAAGTGCAATTTTTACAACGCTGTAATATCATGCAAGGGTGGCAACACCTCCAATATGTCAAAACATTTGTCAACGCACAGCGTTAAATACCAAGAGTGTCATGTACTCGACAAACTTCGGACGAGTGCAGCCGCTGCAGAGCAAAGCTGATGAGGATAAGTTTCGTTTCTTTTCTATCATGTTAATATTAGCACAGCGCTTTCAATGACAGATTGTGTAACGCTATTTGACGTAAATGAAACAAATGCTATACAAATATTCTGTCATTTGATCCGTTTTAGACGATATTAGCGGTGGACCAAGTACCTCTGCTGCCTGCAGTGTTGCATCCCCAGCTCCACGGCCCAGCTCCCCTCCCCCTCCGTTTAGGCTGCAGACCCCATTCACACTTGCCGCAAAAGGCATATTGTCACAGGACATGATAGATGAATGTCATCAGGCAGTTACCTACTAAATTTATTGTGAAATGTTTGTGCCCTTTCTCTACGGTGGAGGAGCCAGCATTCCGGTAGGTTAAGGTTCATAATAAATGGTTATTAAAGCATATGTCCTCGGTTACAAAACAACACGAGGTGACATTGTTAATTATTATTAACACGTTGTGTTAGGTCTATGCACTGGCACTCAGCGACGTAACTTTTCTCCAGCGAGAGCGGCATTTCAGAACTCTACAGCGAATGAAGGTAATTCTGGTGATAAGTATACTTGGTTTCGTCCGTTTACAATTTCCAATCGGACAGCTGTCTATTTTTTACAGCAAGTTGCGTGACCGTGCTGCAAAAACAAGTGTATGTACTTGTCGCCGAAATTATCTTCATTCGCAAAAGAGTTCTGAAATGACGCTCTTGCTGGAAAAAAAAAAAATACCGTTGCTGTGTCCCAGTGCAAAGACCTAATTATAATTAATTTTTTTTCTGTACTGAATGTAGTCCATTATTTTGTTGCTGTTAAATTGCATGAGGGAGAGATGCCGTGTGTTCAATTGCCACTTAATTATTCTTGAATTGGAATAAAGGAGAGATCTAGGATCCAGTGACCATGTGCAAACATTTTTACTTATTTTTATTTATTTACATCCATAGAGATCCAGATCCAGTGACCAATTTCATATTTATTTACTTATAAACTCAATAAAATGTTATTGACACAGAAAACCTGTAAAGCCAACTTTTTCAACACAGAAAATTCACAGGAGGAATTGATAAGGGAATCGATAAAGAATCGGATCGATAAGCGGAATCGATAATGGCATTGGTATCAATAAAATCTTATCAATACCCATCCCTACTTCTTATTGTTGGAGTTTCTTTTCCCTTTTTCTATCTCGCTTTGCTTCCGTGGTTCGGACTATTATACGTCCTTTGGAAGCGCGAGTACTTGCGTTTGGTCTATATTATTCTCTGTGTTTGTACTGTGTTCATGCTACTCTCTTTCTCTCCGTCGTTGTGCTTGGCCTCCGTATACAACCGGCCATTACATTATAATACTGAAGTACATCAACACATCTGCTCGATGTATGTCCACATATCTGCTTGTCACGAACAGTAATGTATTGTATTTGCACATGAGCAATTGAATGAAAATGAAAATCAAAGTCAAGTGATATATTTAATTCTTGTGATAGCCCAGAGCACAAGTAATAGCTATCATTTGAGGATCCATAACCCACAAGAAAACGCAGTGATGTTCATGATAACAGATGCATCATTCGGTGCAACTGGGTCAATTTCTTGGTTAGCATTTCCAACCTGAACATTTGCTCTCCACAGAACATACAGGAATAAAATCTCACACCTCAGTCGGTCGAGTCATCAGAACAGCTTTCTGCTGTGGTTTACTGCATCAAATGCGCCAATCGAGCCAGTCACCTGCCAGCCAAGATGAGCTGCAATAAAATATTTTGATGGGTTCTGCTTATCATCACCAGTATATTTCTGTCCACAGCCCATCAAGGCATAAGATGCATCCTGAGATTTATGTATTTTATGATATATCAACCAGGTATTTTTAATGTTCCAGTCATTTTATTTTTAGCTGAAGTTGATTTTTATCAGATAATCATAGAAAAAAATGCATCCATTATCATAATGCCCCAATCTAACCTTTAGTTCTCCAACCTAGCTAGATTTGAAATGTTTTCTCTGCATTTTTTCAAGTGAGGAATGAAAACATAAAATGCTTCCTCACTGGTCAAATAAGCTGGTTGTCATACAGGCTGGTTGATATGCATTACCATCATAAGGTATCAAACACATTTTGAGTTTTTATTTTCCGCTAATAATTAGAAGTGTCAGGCATTTGAAAAATTTTGTCCTAGCATCATCATTATCTATGAAGTCCTAACTGCCCAGTCAGCAAAGTCAACCTCAAACAGCGCACAGAAGGAAAAAAAAAAACACACACACACACACACATTATCTTACCTCCCACTCACGTCCATGTGTCCTTGTGTCATACATAACTTGCCTGGAAAACATGCTCAGCAACCAATCCCATTATCAGTAGTC
The DNA here is from genome assembly GCA_029692085.1 of Gymnothorax javanicus. NCBI lineage: Eukaryota > Metazoa > Chordata > Actinopteri > Anguilliformes > Muraenidae > Gymnothorax > Gymnothorax javanicus. Next base: position 20,282,716 of record CM056195.1, read on the forward strand.
TCCCGCTATCACTTAATCACACTGTACTGTCCTCTGCATGACCTGTGCCGTAAATTATGAAAGAAGTTCTCTTAAGTGTTCCAGTATAAAACTACGGTATCAGTAGACATTAAATATGTTGGATGTAAAGACCATTATTCTTTATTTGTCCACTACCTACAGTTCATCCGAATGCCATTTATGCACAAGTTCAAGAGTGAAGCGATTTGCAAAAATTAAGAACACGGATCCAGTAAGCAGCTTACTTTTCCTGGGTGAGACTGAATACAATCATAATCATCATGTATTTAACTTGAAAGGGAGCTTGGTTTCTACTGGATACAAAATCTCAAGACACAACTAATTAGGCAAACAAGCGTGTCATGGGATTCTGCAGTAAACTCAAGTTCCTTGCATATTTATTCTCATATATTCAGGAATCTGGTCTTTTAAATCAGGTTCTGAACCACTTTTCATCATGATTCAATCTGTTCACACTCCAAAACAGTTCATCAATCACATTGAGCTTTTCGTATGGCATGACAGTGGCACAATTATACCTTCAATTATAACAAAAATCACTCTTGCAATGTACACAACCTCTCAATGCCACAAGGTTTTTGCTATCACTTATATCACAAATGAGAAAACCATCAGAAGTGGTGGGCCCCAGAATTATTGAAGAAAACCTCTGGAATTTAGAAAAAACTTACCTGTTGTACTTGACAGACTATAAATAAACACTTTCAAGCAAAGTCATTGCTTTCTGGCCTTTAGATTTGATGTTATTTATTGTGAAAGTAAGGCCATATTTTGGTTTGAATTACTGGAGGTCGCCATATTTGTAAGCTCATAAAGTCATCTTGGGAATGTGTTGTCATGTAGTTGCTTTACCGCACAAAAGTGATCAAAATCACTCTTAATTAAGAGAAGCATCATAAAAATCCCTGAAAACATCCTAGAATGGCCCATATTTTGACATATTAGTTTGAACCAGAATATTCCTCAAGCTAAGAGCTTCATCAACAAGACAACTTTTCTTTTTTAGCTTCTCAGATGAACACTACCTGAACTCAAGGCCAACTTATATAGCTGACGTGCATTTGAAACAGACAGTTTCGACAGCGCAATTTTCAATTCAGCAAGCTTTTTACACCGATCAACTAGTGGCTGAGCAATTGTGAAAAAATCTGAATAATTTACAGGAATGCCAATAAAGTTTACAAGTACGTTTTTCCAACATGTTGCTTTAACAACATTTAAGTGAAACCACTGCCATAAACATATTGCAGCAGCAAAGTAGCCTTGTGGTATGATCCTTGCAAAACAATCTGCAAATTGCTAGTTCGAGCCGCGCTGAGGATGGACCTTCTAGCTGAGGTAATCTAACACAGAAATTATTATATCCACAGTGTCCTTGAAAAATGTAGGTTGATAAATGGATGTCTCTGGAGCGATGACAAAGAAGAGTTGGTTTTTAGCTTTAGTCGCCTCGAAAAAATTTGTGAAACTTACCAGTGTAATGTCACATGAACTACGCATGATTTTTTCGGGAATAAGTTTGTGAACAGTTCATAAATGTTTTTTATGCACTAAGTTTGTGAAAGGCCATTTAGTGTTCAGGAACAGTTCATGAATGATTCATTAACTTCACAAAATGTTTGTGAACTGCTCATGAACTTTTCTTCACATTTTCTTCTTTAAGTTCGCAAACAGTTCATGAATGTTTTTCATGCTCAAAGTTTCTGGACGGCCATTTAGTGTTCAGGAATATTCATGAACAATTCATGAACTTGTATCATGAACTGTGCGTGAACTGTTCATGAATGGTTCTTCATATTTTCAACAGGGATTACGTCAGTGGCGATTGCTATAAAACTGCAAGGGAAACTCAGCTTCCTCTGAAATATCAAAAAATAAATGGTCAAATATGTACAGTTTATACAGTACAGTCGCCGTTAAAACCAAAGAAAAGGTCGTTAATCCCGCAGTAGGGGGGCATTAGGCTGTCGGTAGGACCGGGAAATCTCGTCGTTAGCTGTGCAGTAGTACAGGTGTCTTGACGCGCACGAAGACAAAAGAAGACCTCCCGCCGCCTATTGCGCATGCGGTAGCTGGGCGATAGCCCGTTAGCCGGGTGTTTGTTTAATCATAACTGAGCCACGAGGGCGGTTGGGGCGGTCGTGTTGACAGTAGTCCGTACATGTAGATAATGGCACAGCTTTTCGGTGATTTATTTCCATATATGAATGCAAGAGTAACGTTAGCCTAGATAAAATATTGATTTGCTTTGGCGGGGGTGATATTGCCGGTAATCATTTCTGCAAACCTTTTTATATTAGGCGAAACAGTTTGCTCAACCTGTGCTACTATTTAAAACTTTAGTGTGGTATAATACGCAATTGGATTATTAAATATCATGCTATTTTTGGTGAGGATTTTGTTTGTCAGGTATCATTTCTGCAATATTTTATGTTCAGAGATAATGTGTGCTTTAATGTACTATTATTCTACACTCAAGTGCCAAATATATTATTTTTCCTGTTACAAACCTGCAATTTAGTGGCTTATATCCATTCCTATGTCGAAGATTACTTGCACCCCGTCTCAGTAAAATCATTTACGGAAAGAACTTGAATGTTTTTCGATTTATATACTGTTTCGTTTTAAAATGCTAATAGGCCATTTTTAACCAGTTTTTCATGACAAAACGTTTTGCATCGTCTGTATTTGTTTTAATGATTTGTCATAACCATTCAGATGTTCAAATATAATGTTCACAAAGCTTGCAACTAGAAAAGAATTGAGTACAATATGAATTTAGTTCGACCATAACGACTCTTGAATGCGCTAAAAAAAACAAGCAAAATAAAATATTTGCGGAACCTTACACAGGTTATTTTTAGTAAGCTTACTATATATCAATCAATAAGGAAAACGCAATTATAAAAAAGATCTGCTCAATATCTTATCTCTGAAGGACAATAACTAAATGTCACTTAAAACTGAATGGCTTTTTCGTAAACTGAATTCAGGGGCTTATAAGCGGATCAAATACACCTGGCACTGATTCAATACAGCTCAGCTCGGATCATCTCTATTTATTACTCATTGTCACCCTAAGCTATATCAGTTATATTTAAACACGTCATCTATAATCACAATTTGTTTATTTGTATTGCGGTTGGCTTTTCAAAACCAATAAATCAATTGCGGCACACTTCGCTGAAGGTCTACCCACAAACTCTCAGAATCACAATTTCTGCAATAAAAAGATATATATTTAAAATACCAAAAAAAAAATTCCTTCAAGAATACAATTGCTTATATTACACTGTCAAATTTATCATAATATTTTTTTTTCTTGTTCGTGCTAGGCTTTTTAAACCGAGCAAATGATCAGCCACATGCTTTCCAGAGGTCGCATAAGCTCTCACTTCCACTTTCACTGCAAGAGAAAATAAAAAGATGTTAAAATATATAACGGCAAACACAAACGTAATTCTAACAGTCAAAACGCCCTCTATTCTATAACTTACACGCGGTACTACATTCAGTTCCACGGAGCCACATGTGGTTATTCCTGGCGGTAAATTGTCCTGTGATATGGCTCATTGGTCAGCAGTGTGAAGTACCGCGTTATCGCGTGTTAAATCGTGGTTAGAAGGGCGAAATGTCCGAGGTAACTGGGCGTTAACTAACGCCGTCTCTTCGGTTTTAACGGCGACTGTACTGTATTTCATTAACTAAAAATGTGTTAAAACGCCTTCAGCTCTAAGACGAGTTCGTTCAAAGTCAGCTACTTATCACAGGTTGACTGATGCGATTTTCTTCTCATGCATTCCCGTAGCATCACAGTGCATGAAACCTAATGAAGCTCAGCGTCTCCGGGCTTCAATGAGACGTTTTTTTTTTCACTGCAGCGAAACTAGATGGTTTTTGGATAAATGCCCTGATTTTGTCCCTCCCACGGACGCTCCGCATATCTGGGAGTATGCATGGAAGATGACGCAACACCTGGGGGATCCTAGGGAGGTAATGCAACATCATGTCAGATTTTCTGACATGATGTAACTTGAGTTTATGAGTAGGCACTGTCTATGTAAAACTTCTAGTTGCAGAACAAAGGGGATAATAATGGATGTTTTTACCCCAAAACACCTATATTTGATAACATGATTAAATAGTGAAGGACATGAGAAAACAAGTTGTAATTTTGAATAAATAAACCCAAGATATATACATTTATGTAGAACAAGTTTCATTACCATGGATAACTGCCCACATAGTGAACTTTTCAATCCAAAATTGGCAAAAAAGTGACTTTTTCAGCTGGGACCCTTTTCAGGGTCTCCTAACTCCACTGTTATGCCTTGGGTGCAGTCAATCTTCCTTGTACAGACAGACCTGTCCTCAAGTAGAAGGAATCCAGCACAATTTAGCCTCTGTAAGGGATCCTGGCCTCACAGGGGGCCCTTGAAAACTGAATTTTTGATTTCCATGCATAAAAGGTTTCATAGTTGAGAGGCCAATATCTTGAAAATGAAAAGAGGTAGATAAATTTTGATAAGAGATTCTGGAAGCCTGGACTGAAATTATCCTGCATAGCAATTTTCAGCCCATACCTATGATTTTTTCAAGAGATATTGACCTCAAAATCCCTAAAAATTAACGTTCACGATTCGCTTGGGGTATGACCCCCGATTTTTGGGGGGCCATATTTTGGTAACCCCTTGGAGTAGGAACCTGAAATTTTGCGTGTGCTCATTATAAATATAGCAGTACTCCCAAATAAATTTGAGCCAAATCTGGGTCGGTGACTGTGGAAGATTCTTGTACTTTGTTTGAGCTCATATGGAATGACCCAACTTCCCAAACTTTTCTGCTCCTGTTATAATGACTGTCTATGGGGCAGTTGGTCGGCGCTCCTGTCGCTTGGGGGCGCCTAGAGTGTCACCCTTTGTCTGTTTTCTTCCAAAGTGACATTTTTCAGGCCTGCACAAATTTTCCTACGTTTTGATGTAGAATTTGTGTGTGTATATTGCAAATTGTAGCCGGGGGAGCGATTTCAAAATTTTTTTCCGAGTCATTTTTTTTTTTCCTCTCTCCACTCTAATCCTAGAGTGCGCGAACATCCCACCCATTGACTTGTATGGGAAAAAAGAAGGGATGAAAAACAGGGATTGCGAAAGAATGAAAAGGGGCTTGTAACCGTTTATACAAGGCCCAGAGACACGGTCGGGCTGGACGTTTCGGCGTTTGAACCGCGTCTCTATCACAAACACTCGGGCAGTTTATATGGGACAACGAAATATGTGGAAATGGAAAAATAATAATAATAATAAGTAAACGAACATAAACATAAAGAACATAACAGAACAATGTGTTGAGGCCGAAAGCACACAATAAGTCTTGACAGCACACTAACTCCTGAGCAATATTCAAACAAAACAGCCGCAGCCCCTATGCCTACAGCTTTTCAATACAGTGTGTAACTTGAAATGGTTCAAGTTTTTGCTCAAGTATTTTATAGGACTCAGTCCCTGGATCCCCTCAGCCCAATTTAGCTCCTCTGTGTTAAAACACTTGTTCTGGACAAAGTATTTATTTACTTTTTATTTTCATATTCCCCTTTATGTAAACCATTGCTGGTAGAAACTACTGGAGAATGTGCACTGGAGCTACGCCTTTCTTCAAGAGCACTGGCTGTTTGCCCGATCAGAATTGCCCTTCAGAAAGTATACTAATAAACGAGGACAGAATTGTACAAGTAACACTGGCCAGGCGACACGTACCTCTGTTTACTGGAGGTCCGTGAGTCAGCATGCTCCGAGTAATGCTACCTATCGGACATAATGAGATACTAATGAATATTCAACAGAAGCGGAAGGTACCGCTACTGGATTACTTCTGTCGTCTACCTTTCAGACGGCATAGCGAATTTTTCCAGAAACAAACTCTACGCATCTATTTGTTGCGCAACAGACGATTACTGATGACGTATCACGGTCTCAAAGGGTTGTCCCATTTCATAGGGGAATATTTCATCCACTACCCTTTGCAACTCCGTTTCAAGGGATGAAGCTAGGGCAAGGGGCAAGGGGTAGGGGTAGAAGTAGGGCTGAAAATAAGAATTGGGATTGGGCCAAACTATACAGCTTATTTCTTGGTCTTTGCGTGGCGATATAGGCCATTTCCATTGTACACATCACACACTGTAAATACAGCACAATTATAGCATTTTCTTGTTTCAGTTTTACTTAATTCTCACATTTGTATTTTCGAGTTTAATATAGTTTCGTTAGTACATTCATTTATTCCTAGTGTAGGCTAGGTTGTGGGGGGGCAAACAGTTAACGAGCTGCACATAATGGCAGACAATGCTAGTGTTATCGACCTGATTTTGGCAAAACCATTTGATAGTCTTCCTTAGGAGGAGAAACCTAGAATTAAACAGCAGGGTAGATCAACACCAAAGATTGTTTTGATGCAAAAGATGGGGAAAAGTAACAGGTCTTTTCGGCTCTCCTGGTACGACAACGTTAGCTGGCTGACTGGAAGTGCTGTAACATAGAAAATGTACTGTTGGCCATGCCTCTTGATAAAACCATCTCATGGATGTGTTGTCTGGTTAAAAGTGGGTTTTGGGAATCTGTCTAACTTTGACAGGGCATACAAAAGGCATTAAAAGAGCAGTGTGTAATGGCAGGCAGAATCTGGAGGCCAAGCACAGCGGCAAAAGGACAACAGAGCAGTACGGACTAAGACAAACACAAAGAGTAAATAAGACCACACGACAGGAAACATACTCACGCTTCCAAAGGACGTCCAAACGTCCGACAACTCAGAAGCAAAGTGAGAAAGATAGAAAGAAGTAGAATCTCGGGAACCGAGAATAACAAAACACTTCAAATAGTGCAATACACAGAAAAGAGAGGAAAAGAAGAAAAGGGAATATCCCTTGAGAAATAGAAACTCAGAAAATAACGAGAAGATATAAAGTCAAATAAATCCTGACTACAGATATCTTCGGCTATCGTGCTTAACTACAAACAGACGCTCTAGCAAAGGAGGCGTGGCGGACTTCTAGCTTATATAGAGTCCGGGGAAGCGCCGCCCCAGTTCAATCAGCCAGCTGGATAAAGAATCCGATAGAAAAGGAATTCGACATTGTCCCGGGACAAGAGCCACAAAGAAAAGTCCAAAAAACACAAACATCCAGAACCATGACACAGTGAACATGTTAGTGCATGTGCCAGGTTAAGTTGTCTTGGCAGAGTCAGGGTCGAGCGTGCAATAAATGAAGGTGCTCGCATTCAAGTGGCAAAACAATTAAACAGTCAAACAAAACAGGGCCTTCCTAAACCGCCTTATTGATGTGACTTCCTTGCTTGGCCATCAGGAGCTGTCATTTAGGAGGTATGATGAGAGCAGTGAATCATTCAACAAGGGGAATTACAGGGAGTTAACAGAAATATTAGCTAAATATGACTCTGTCCGGGCCACACAATTCCAGTCATCAGCTGTGTTTTCTGGTATGTCCCATTCTATCCAAAATGACTTGATCTCTGCTCTTGCAGCCCCTGTTTCTGATGAGATCAAAGATGAAATTCAGGCTGCTCCCTTTTTTGTATGGCAGGTGGATCTTGCCGTGCCCACCTCTCTGTCATTGTTTGTTATGTGGATAGTGCAGGTAAAATTCAGGAGCGCTTTATTCAATTTTTTGATGTTTCTGGGGGGCAAGATGCTCAGTCTGCTTTTGAAGTCTTGAATGAGATCATGCAGGGCTACAGTTTTAGGGAGAAACTTGTGGTGCAAACCTACGATTGGACTGCTATCATGGCTTCAGCTCTCAATGGTCTGCAGGCCAAAGTTACACTGCACTGGGGGCTATTGATGTATGTGCATTTCTATGCACACAGACTGAATCTGGTGCTGTCTCAGGGGGCTAAATGCTTGTCTGAGTGCAGAATATTTTTTGCATCACTTTCTGGGTTTGCCCTTTTTTTTTATCCACAAAGCAGATGTCTTTTCTTGAGTCTGCAGGCTGTTCAAAGTTACCCAGAAACGCTCTTACTCGATGGAATTTCACATCATAGATCGTGAGCACTGTGGGAAACAACTATGATGGCCTCCTGCAGACTTTTGATGAGATTATTGCATATAAGACCATGGATGATGACGACACATTAAATTGTGCCAAAGGCTTTGTGATGAAATTGGAGGATTTTGAGTTTGTGTTCATGTTGTACACATTCGAACAAATCTTCTTTGAGACTGATGTGGTCTTTGATATTGTCCAAGTTCTGTACTGCAAGAAAAGAGTTGAGTCTCTTCTTGCTTCTGTCAAAAAGAAGAGGTCAGAGGGAGCTTTCCAAGCTGTTTATGCCAAAGCAGCAGATCTCACATGTTACGACCGCGGTCGTAAGGTATTTTGTTATTGTATATTGTACCTTGTAGATGCCCCAAACTGGCTGTGCCTGCAGTGTGTGTCCTGAGTTGTCTTCTACCTAATTAGGTGTACCATTACCTGTCGCTGATTCGCTGCTCAAGTTCTCGTGCGGGGTGGTGATAGGTTGCGGTGGAGCTGGCCGTCTATTTAAAGCAACCAAGTGACGTCACCGAGCAGCAGGGGAACCCGTCACTCTCAGATCGCAACCGCCACGCTCAGTTCACTTGCGAAAACTGTTGTGCGTCAGTTTGTATAATGGTAAAAGTAAGGGTGAACCTTTGGAGTTCCTTTGTATAGTTTGTGCCTCTAACCGGGAGAATTATTAATCGTGTCTAATCCTCAGCTAGGCTACTGTCTCTCCCGTAGACCTTTTTGTCTTGTCAGATTAAAGTGTCTCACCCTGAGGTAAACAATCCCTCTTGTTTCTGTGAACTTGTCAATCCTGCCTTTGTTAAATAAATTACCTTGCTGACGGAATTTCGAAACTTAGTCTTCGTGGCTGCTTGGGATCTGAGTGTTGCGGTGTGTATTTCATGTTGTGTCCTGGCCACCCCTAGACGGGGCATAACATCACATCAGACCCACAAGACGAGCCCATGAGAAAACGCCGTCTGTCACAATTGGAGGATCCCCAAGAAGCACTACAGAAATCTGCACATGGCCATCGTAGACAATCTCATGAGGGAGATTTCTTTGTTTTTCAAATTTAGAAAATATGCACTTCTTAAAATCAGTCAATCCAGGGAAATTTGATGTAATTGTAGCTTTCCTTCAGAGGAACCAATCGCAACTCAGGGATAATCCAAAAATCGTAAGCCTTTATTGCAAAAAGGGTCAGGACTAGAAGACACAAGAATTGCCAAGCCAAAAACAATGTCCAAAAAGCTAAGTCAACTAGACAGGCAGGGGGTCAAAACCAGTAAGGCAGATGTGCAATGGTACATAGACAGTAAGCCAAAACTCGTAGTCGAAATCCAGAAGGGTAGGTCATACACAGGGCATCCAAAACAGAAATCGTGGTCGTACAAAAACAGGTCAAAATCCAAGAAGACAAAATAGGAATAGAAGAGCAATGGAGAAATGCGTGGGGAGTCTGAACCTAAAAGAAGTTCTGGTGTTCTTAGACGACCTGATTGTCTTCTCTAGCACCCTCGAAGAACATGAAGAACGCCTCATGCGTGTCCTCACGAAACTGAAAGACTTTGCACTCAAACTCTCTCCTGAGAAGTGTCAGTTTTTTAGAAAGTCTGTCAAATACCTTGGGCACATTGTGTCGGAGAAGGGAGTGGAGACCGACCCAGAAAAGATTGCTGCCCTCACGACCTGGCCGAAACCCAAAAACATAAAAGAGCTCAAGTCATTCTTGGGATTCTCAGGATATTACAGGCGATTTATCAGAGACTATGCCAAGATAGCAAGGCCCCTGAATGATCTAACAGTTGGCTATATAACCCCTAAGAGGTCCAGCAGGGGGAATTCAAAGAGCGTCTCTGTTGTAGACCCCAAGCAACCATTTGCTGAAAAATGGACAACAAAATGTGATGAAGCTTTTACCACATTGATTCACAGACTGACAGTTGCGCCAGTTCTGGGCTTTGCAGATGCAAAAAAACCTTACATTCTTCATACAGATGCAAGCCTGCATGGGTTAGGCGCAGCCCTCTATCAAGAGCAGGATGGTCAATTGAGAGCAGTAGCTTTTGCGAGCAGGGGGCTGTCCAATTGTGAAAAACGCTATCCCACACATAAGCTTGAATTTCTTGCCCTGAAATGGGCAGTGACCAACAAATTCTTTGACTACCTTTATGGGGCAAGGTTTACAGTAGTAACTGATAATAACCCCCTGACGTATGTCTTGACAACTGCTAAATTGGACGCGGCAGGGCACTGGTGGCTGGCTGCCCTTTCAACTTTTAATTTTCATATACAGTACAGGGCTGGAAAGAAAAATCAGGGTGCAGATGGCCTCTCGCGATGGCCACATCTCCAGAGTGAAACAGATCACACTATGGATGATGAGAATAACCGAATTGAGCAGTTCATGGCCCAGTTCTCTCAGGGAAAAGAGGAACCGGAAGTCTCAGCAGATGTAGTAAAGGCTATCTGCCAGAGGCACCTCGCTCAGGACACCTGTACCAACCCTGAATTTGTTCTTGGCCCTGCCTCAGTTGAATGTTTTGCTATGGATGTTGGTGCAATTCCACCTGAATATAGCCATTCAAACTTGTTACCAGGGTCCTGCATACTACCCTGCATGGCACAGCAAGATTGGGTCCGGGAGCAAAGGAGAGACCCAGCTATTAGCAGAGCCATCTCCATACTGAAAGAAGGAAAACGTCCCACTCACAGACTGAGACACTGTGAAGACCGAGAAGTTCAGCTTTTATTATGCCTGTGGGGACAACTGATTCTAAAAGAAGAGGTGCTATACAGTAAACGGACAGTGAATGGGGAGACTTCCTACCAACTGGTTCTACCACAGAGCTACAGGGAAGTTGCTCTACAGGGCCTTCATGATGCCACTGGCCACATGGGCATTGATCGAATTATGGATTTGGTACGCACTCGTTTCTACTGGCCACACGTCAGTAGATGTTAGCAACGAAGTTCTGACATGTGAGCGATGCATAGGACAAAAGGCTAGAGCTGAACACTGCGCTCCTCTAGTAAACATTCAAACAAGCAGGCCACTTGAATTAGTTTGTATGGATTACTTGTCTCTAGAGCCTGATGGAAGAGGGACCAAAAATATATTCGTGATCACAGACCATTTCACCAAATATGCTGTGGCGGTCCCAACGCCTGATCAGAAGGCAAAAACTGTTGCAAAATCATTGTGGAATAATTTCTTTATCCATTATGGATTTCCTGAAAGGTTACATAGTGACCAGGGTGGAGATTTCGAATCCACACTCATAAAAGAACTTTGCAGACTGCTTGGGATAAAGAAAACCCAGACGACGCCATATCACCCGCGTGGAAATCCTGTTGAGAGGTTCAACAGAACGCTCCTAGCCATGTTGGGTACCCTGCAGGAAGAGGACAAAGTGAGATGGAAAGACTTTGTGCAGCCATTAGTGCACGCTTACAATTGCACTAAACATGACACAACCGGATACTTGCCTTACTAACTCATGTTTGGGAGACAACCCAACTTACCTATTGATATTGCTTTTGGACTCAAGGCTGAAGGGAATGGAGAGGCATCGCATGTTCAATATGCTGAAAATCTCAGAGAAAGTCTTTCAGAAAGCTACAGGATAGCGATTGACCACAGTGCGAAGAGTGCTCTCCATAACGAACAGCGGTTTGACCGAAAAGTCAGAGTCTAAGCTTGAAGCTGGAGATCGCGTCCTAGCAAGGAATGTTGGAATTCGGGGGAAGCACAAAATAGCAAATAGATGGAGTCAGACTGTATATAAGGTCATCAAACAAGTCCGGGACCTTCCTGTTTATGTGATAGTGCCTTGTGACCCCGATGGCTCGGAGAGAGTCCTACATAGAGATTTGTTGCTGCCCTGTGGTTTCTTACCTTCTGCAGTTGCTGAACCCGAGCCCAGAAGACCAACAAGGGGTGGTAGGGCTTCTCCCCCCAACAATGAAGCAGGACAGAGTGAGGAGAACCTGTCAGAAAGTGAAGTTGAAGAAGGTGATAATGGTTATTACTATTCTCAATGTACACTGGGAACTGACAAAAGATTAACAGGGGCTGAAATTGAAAGTGAAACAGGGAATAACTTCCTGCCACCCACGAAAACAAGCACATCCACTAAGTAAGGGAATACAGCTGAGCAAAAGGGTCCTCAGGAAGGCAATGGTTTACCTGTGATTGACAATCTTTCTTCTCCTGAGTCTACTTCCTTTGAGGAAGGTGAGGAAACCACAGAGGAGTCATTACTTAATCCAGAGGCAACACCCTTTCTACCACACAATGTTATAGAGGGAAACATCCACCAAACTGAGGCTGAGGAACCCCAGGAACAGCCAGAGCAGGATGAAGGGACGAGATCTCAAAGTTCTGATATGGACGAGAGTCACGAGATGGGAGCGAATAATGCAGAGAATGTGGAAAGGAGATCTGGAAGAGAAAGAACTCGCGCTAAGAGACTGACGTATCCATTGTTAGTGAACCCTGTAGTTGATGTTATGCAGTCTTTGCAAAGAGGGTTGAAGGGGACCTTGAATGAAGCTCTTACCATTCATGCTATGCCATGCATCGGTAAACAGCAGCCTAATGAATTAGCGACTGTGTAGGAGATTTAACATGCGAGGATGCATGCGAGGTCAGGGGGGGAGGATGGAACCCCCATAAAATTAACAGTCTACTGCCCAGTCACTCATTTTAAGTTGTTTGCATTCATTGTAAATGAATTACGGATCATAAGTAGCACGTTGACTGCAAATTGTTAAATTTCCACATGGAGGCGCTAAGCACGGGTGATTGGGTCTATTGTCATTAGCAACGAAGAAGTGAGTGAAGTGCAGAGTTTGAGGTGGATCTCAGTATACAGATTAGGCATGGGCAATACAAATTATTAAAATGACAACATTTCTTGAGTTGCTAAGAACAAAGTGTTTATTATTTTCTAATGATTTTTTGCACGTAAGTACAGAGGACACAGACGAAGAGTTTGCCACAAGTCCAACGCCTTTACAGGAAAGGGTCTCAGAGCCACAGGGTCCCAAAAATGGCTGATTTCGGCATTTTTCAACAAAACCCATTGTGAAAATTAGGGGGTGAAGCCTGAGGGCATTTTCGAAAATACAGTCTATTCAGAAATAACCCAGGCCAAATTATCCATTAGGGTACCCTAACAGAAATAATTGATGCTAAAGTCATCTACCCCTTTTCTGAAGTACAGCAGCGCCCCCTAGGCCCTTTTTAATGGAAAATGCATTGAATTTCACCCAATTATGTTCAACATTAGGTTTTGCATTGATATTAAAAAAAAGGTATGAATGGGTTGCCTGTTTTTTTTTGGATCAATGGCCTGCAAAAATGTCAAAATTATCGGTGGGAGGGCAAACATTAACGCTACTCGCCCATTACTATATAAAATGCAGTGAAGTCGCTGATGCGGCAGTTGTTTGCCCTCCCACTGCTACGAAACGTTCCCCCTTCAATAACCCGTGGTGATTTAAAAAAAAAAACTTTGCACTGTTTTTACTATGTCCATATACCCTCCTCCCATGATAGTTTCAATGAGCTACTGTGAATAATTCATAGTAAAACACAGAGACGTGCAGTTGGAGGTTAGTTTGGCGAGGCAGAAACCTCCCCTTTGCTTGATTAGCAATCAGACGATTAACTAGTTTAGTAAGACTATTCAGCAGAATGACGGGCCAGTTTAAGTTTCCGTGGCATTATTACTCAGTACATCGAACCTGAAATGCTCACTAGACAGCAGATTTGCGCGTACTTGCTTCCAGGAAGCCGAAGCAATGTCATCAACAAATATTAAAACAGTTTGACTTATGCAGAGTTCAGTGCTTAATCAATATACAATGTATTCTCCTTTAAATACGCGCTTTTACATCCAAACAAAAAGCGGGCGCTTATATTCAGTCTTCTTTCATAATCCGATTAACAAAATGTTTAAACGATATACAGAATTACCGAGAGCCGAGAATTTTTCCTAATTGATTATTCAGATTTCCATCCTTGCAGTCTCGAATTGAAGCGTATACGTGAATTAATCTTGTGACCGGTGGGCTTCAAACGCCTGGCGCCAGTTTATTCATTGGTATATTTTACTGAAACTTCACAAATAGGGTCACAGGATATTCTGTCAACAAACTATGTAGGGTAAAGTAAAAAATACGCTCACCTTTCTTGCTATTGTTGAGAAGAAATCACGGCGAACTTGTGACGAACTTCACCAACTTCTGTCGAACTTATTTCACATCCCCTGGAGGTCTAGCCTGGACGAACAGACTCATAATTTCTCAAATTAGATGGCTGTAAGCAAATCAGGGCCATAGCTGGGATAAGACGTCTACGCGGGCTGCTTGAAATCTACCTCCTAAATGGTTATTTTTGGTTATCATCTTCAATTGCCACTTGATTATTCTTGAATTGGAAAACGTGTTTATAAAGGAAAACCATCAAGAATTAGCCAGGACTAATTGTAGTCAATAAAGGGATGGATAATTTCCCCCGAATTTTCAAGTCTAGCGCTGGCCCGGACCCGCCATTACGAGTTATCTCGTAGTTGGCAGTCAACGTGTTAATGATTTACTGAGTGATGTTATCGCTTGTGGGATTCTTGTTTTCCGAAGTTTGTATTCAGTCTCAGGATTGTGCACGATGTTCTATGAGCATTTAAGACTGCAGTGAGCTGGCCTAACGTAGAGCATAGCTGTAAGTCTTGATATTAGTTTGCATACTGAAACGCTATTGGATGTTAAAATGAAGTCAACTTGTATGGTATGCAGGTTGGTTTTTTTCTTTGGGTCGAATTTCCGAGAGTGAAAGACGCATTCCTTCATAACCAGTGCTGTGGCGCTTGGAAGAGGCGGAGTCAGGACGACGTGCTGGATCTGAAACTTTCTGAATTCTATTGGATTACAGATATGCAAATAATTCAAAGGAAAATAAGAATTTGGATCTCCCTTTTGAACTGAAACGATCAAATAGACTGTGAACAAACTTTGCTTACTGACTTGACTGAACTGAACTGTGGATGATGATATGCACTATATTTTCTTGGAGAAAGAAAACTGTAACATTGTGTTAAATTTAATGTGCCATAACCCAGGTTTTACCAAAAAGGAAAAAAAGTACTGAGTGTTGCATAGATAATTGCATTTGTCATTTCATTTTCTTTTTTGTTTTTTTTTTTTTACAGTTGATATTTGAAAAGTTAAAAAAAAAAATACAAATACATAAGTATCTCTGTTTTAAGTTTTCTTAAAGGGACAGGCACAAGTTTTTCTTGTTGGTTTAGGGCAATTCTTTAGTTGAAGTGAAGGATACAAATTTCTTTTTCTAAATATCTTTCTTGTACAGAATAAATCTGCTCATTCTGTTTCTGCAAGAGTTGTAGTTGGGTCTTACTTATCATCCTCCTTAAGGAGCCTATACGCGAGATATACATGTAACTTCCTATCTGTTTATTCCCTTTTAGTCTGGTTACATGTGGCAAAGTTTAAACTTGCATTTGTGGGTGCAGCGACAAGCATTGTTCACTTACAATGGTTTATAGCCGTGTTCCTGAGCCCATGCAGTGATTTCCATGACAAAATCCTGTTGAATTCAAAATTAGTAGACGTTTTTCAAAAAACAATACCATTTCTCAGTTTCAACATTTGACATGTTGTCGTCATACTATTTTCAATTCATTTTAAATTTTGTACATTTGCTAATCATTGTGTGATGGTCGTCATGTAGGGTAGGAACAATGCCCTCTGTAGGTCAGGTGAGGGAGAGTTTTCAGTCTTGAAAAGGACAGGTGCGGGCAATCAATGCTTCTTTGCCTGAGAGTTTCCTGCCTTTATAGGGACAGCTGTGGGCATTTAGTTCCTCTTTGCCTTAATTCTGGTAGATGCATGGCAGGACTGTGTGGTGCGTGCTGGTAAGGGAGATCTGGGGGAAAACACTTTTTGTATGGTTTAATTTGAAATCTAATGAGGTGTGTGTATTTAAGCCCAGTCCAGACCAAAGATTTGCGACGAGATGGGTTGAACCTTGCAACTACTTGCGACACGCCGGTCTGCGATGTTCTGGAACCTGCCAGTTCACACCAAGGCAACATTTTTTTTGCGAAATTGTGGAATTTCTTTTGAATTTTGCCATTTCAATAATCTTTATCAAGAGCAACACTTCAAAGTTGGTGCGATAATAGACTAATTTACACATGGCTATTGACACTGTCTAGCACAACACGGCTACTGACTATCTTGAGAAGTGTATCGACTGTTTGCGTAGTTACAATACAAAATAAATTTCAACAAAATCAAGTTTTCATAATTATTGGCACCGTTCATTTAGTACCGAGTGCAACCACCTCTGGCAAAGATAACAGCGTGGATTCTTTTCCTGTAATTTTTGACAAGGTTAAGGCACACGTTTGAGGGGATTTTGGACCATTCCTCTGAGCAGATCCTTTCAAGATCTTTTGCATTCTTGGGTTTTCGTTTATCAACTGCCCTCTTTAACTCAGCCCACATGTTTTCAGTTGGATTGAGGTGCTGGTGACTGAGACGGTCATTGCAAAACGTTTATTTTGTTGTCACAGAATCATTTCTGTGTGGATCTTAAGGTATGCTTTGGGTCACTGTCTTGTTGGAAAGTCCACCTACGGCCAAGTTCCCGTCTTCTGGCAAAGGCAACCAGATTGTTCGCCAAAATATCCTGATACTTGGTTGCATTCATTATGCAATTAATCTTAATCAGTGCCTCGGGACCTCTTGATTTAAAATGGCCCCAAAACAATGACTGACCCACCATAAAATTTCACCGTGGGTATGAGGTGCTTCTCGTTGTATGCATCTGTTTTGACGCCAAACATGCTGATGCCGTGTCTGACCGAAACGTGCAATTTTGGTCTCATCTGACCGAAGCGTCTTGTTCTAGTCATAATTTAAATAACGCTTGGCAAATTCCAAGTGGTTGCTTCTGTGTCTCCTGGTCAGAAAAGGCATTCTTCTGGCAACCCTTCCAAAGAGCCTTTGATTCTAGAGGTTGCGCCAGATGGTGCTTTTTGAAACCTGGTGACCGCAAGATCCCACCAAGGCCTTCAATTCCTTCACAGTTATTCTTGGGGATTTTGTTGCTTCTCTAACTATCCTCCTTGGTATCCTGGGGAGTTGCATCCTCTATCCTAGAGGATTTCAACAGTTCCATATCTTTGAAATTTTTAAATAATTGCCCAGATAGTGGTCAGTGGCAAATTCAATTGTTTGTGAATCTTCTTGTAGCCATTACCAGATTTACGAAAGTCTATGACCATCTGCCTCTTTTGAACTTACAGTCATTTTGTTTTCTTCATGATGTTGGATGACAAAGGGATATTGCATGTGTTTTACCTCATTTTCATACCCCAGTAAAACTGGAAATGAGGTGTTGGCTCAATATAATTCTTTAGCACTTCGATAAAACTTAAATGAGTGGAATTCAATACCTGGTTTAATTTTGGTGGTTGTTATTTACCGTAATCTTTAAGGATGCCATTAATTGTGAAACCTTGATTTGGAGGAAATTTTTTATTAAAATCAAGGAAATAATTTTGGTTGGTTCAATTGGAACATTAATGTCAATGAAAAAATCAATTGATTCTTCAATTTGCAGGAATACCGTGTAGAGTACAATCTACAAATGCAGGCTAAAGGTGTATCATGCAAAGAAGAAGCCATATTGAACATGATCCAGAAACGCCGCCGTCTTCTCTGGGCCAAAGTTCATTTAAAATGGACTGAAGCAGAATGGAGAACTGTTTCATGGTCAGATGAATCAAAATTTGAAATTCCTTTTGGAAAACACAGATGCCGTGTCATGCAGTCTAAAGAGGAGAGGGACTGTCCAGCTTATTATCAGCGCATCGTTCAAAAGCGTAAATAGTATCAGGTTGCATTAGTGCCTATGGCATGGGGAGTTTACACATCTGGAAAGGCATTACTAATGCTGAAAAGTAAATAGAGGTTTGACATCAACATATGCTCCCATCCAGACGTCTCTTTCAGGGAAGGCCTTGCATATTTCAGCAAAACAATGCCAAACCACATACTGCAACCATCACAACAGCATGACTTTGCAGTAGAAAAATCTGAGTACTGAGCTGGCCTACCTGCAGTCCAGACCATTCGCTTTCTAGAAAAAATTTGGTGCATCGTAAAATGAAAAATCCGGCAAAGACGACTCAGGACTGTTGAGCAGCTAGAATCCTACATCTCGAGTAGGACAACATTCCTCTCCCAAAACTTCAGCAATTGGTCTCCTCACTTCCCAGACATTTACAGACTGTTGTTCAAAGAAAAGAGGATACTAAATGGTAAACATAGCCCTATCCCAACTTCATTGAGATTTGTTGCTGCCATCAAATTCATCATCATCATCATCATCATCATCCTTCAACAGCAGAGGTCGGAACTCCCATAACAATCTCTTGCCAAACACGTCGGTCCTCCATCACTGAACCCAGTCCCCCAATCTGTATGCCTGTATCCTTCACCAACATTTCTGGGTAGGTCAGCTTTTGAGATGCTACTCAACCTACTGGACGCCATAGGAGAAGGGAAGATATTACTTCTTGCTTAGCACGATAGCAAAGGCCAGCAAACTGTAGCCTTTGCCGCAGTCTTGAGGAGACAAGTGGCAGGTTTCCATATATTTTATCCAGAGTGGCATGCTCTCTCCAGCTTATATTTTGAGCTCTTCTGACCAGGTTTGTGTAGCATCCATCCAGCTGTCTTTCCATTTTCTTAGTCAGCGTCCAAGTTTCAGAGCCGAAGAGTAGGATTGGCTCTGTTAAGGTCCTGAAAGTTTGTACTTTAAGCCTCGGAGGAAGATTAGACTGCCACATTTTGTCCAGTTTATTATGGGCTTCCCATGCCAGTGATTTCCTCAGGGTCTCTGCAGGGTTCAATAAGTTGAATTTAAGACTTTTTCAGACCTTTTTAAGACCATTACAAATTTGATTTAAGACCAATTTCATGTGTCCAGACAAAAACTGTACAAAGAAAAAAGTCACGGAATTAAGTGCAAACCAAATGAATTTATTCATGTAACTTCACAGGTTTTAATGTAAGCATAAAAAAGCATACTTTTCTCTCTCTTTCTCTGTCTCTCTCACTCATGCACATATTTATCCCCTGTGTCATGGTTTGTGAGGTGTGCGTGTTGTTTGGACTTTTCTTTGCGGCTCTCGTCCCGGGACGATATCGAATTCCTGGGCTATTGAATTCTTTATCCAGCTGGTTGATTGAGCTGGGGCGGCGCTTTCCCAGAATCTATATATGCAGGAAGTCCGGCACGCCTCCTTCGCTAGAGTGTCTGTTTTTTGCTTCGCACTATAGCCAAAGATATCTGTAGTCAGGTTTTGTATGACTTTCTAACTTCTGATTGTTGGAGTTTCTTCTCCCTTTTCTATCTCGCTTTGCTTCTGTGGTTCGGACTAATATATGTCTTTTGGAAGTGCGAGTACTTTCGTTTGGTCTATATTATTCTCTGTGTTTGTACTGCGTCCGAGCTACTCTCTCTCTCTCTGGTCATTGCGCTTGGCCTCCCTATACTACCGGCCATTACAGAACACTCTAGCGCATGGAGTTGTCAGCAACGGCTGCGTTAGAGAAAGTTGTGGCTAACCAACAAGCTGTTCTCTCTGGTTATGGCAAGGGTCTTTCTAGCCTGAACAATCAACAGGCAGAGTTGGCGGAGAGAGTCCGCCTTCAGGCGAATGCCATGGAGAGACAGGAGAATGTTCTGTTAACTCTCACTGAGAGTATTTGATCCTTGTCCACGCAAATCACGTAAAATATTGCACAAGCACAGTCCGTACATCTTCCCCAAGAGCCAAAGCTTCAGTTACCCCCAAAACATGGGGGCGAGGCAGGAAGATGTAAAGATTTCATTGCCTAATGTGAGATATTTTTTAAAGCGCAGCCTTCACGGTTTGTGAATGAAGAGTCTCGGGTTTCATTTATTTTATCCCTATCAACCGACACAGCACTCACTTGGGTCGGCCCACTTATTCAATCTAATTCACCGGTAGTTAATACTGTGGAGACTCTCGTTAGAGAAATGGTATCGGTGTTTGATCAGGATGTTTGTGGTCAGGATGTGGCTACGCGTTTAATGCATCTAAGGCAGGGCTCTGAGAGTGTCGCTGTGTTTTCAATCACATTTCGCTCCTCGGCGACAGAAACAGGCTGACCAGAAGCGCCTCTTATAACAGTGTTCATTCACGCTTTGGCTGAGGAGGTTAAGGACGCTCTGGCTACATTGGAGCCTTGTTTGTCTCTAGATTTGTTGGCTCACACTGCAGTGCGAATTGATAATCGCATCCACGAACGTAAATGTACTGCATTGACTCTTGCTGGGAACGGGGCTAATGCTTCTAGCAGCATGCATACAGCTCCCATTCTGCCCACTGAAAATTCCACTCCTGGTGAGCCTATGCAGGTTGATGGCTCATATGAGAACCGGGCTCATAAGCCCGTTCGCAGATGTATAATCCGCTATAATTGTAAAAAACCAGGACATATCCGTCCACGCTGCCCTGAGCTTCAGGGAAACGGGAAGTCCCTCTAGCGGTATGGGGGGCGCTGGAGGGACAGACCCAATTTCCCTTCCGTACTTTAATCCCTGTAGAATTGACTGTGGGGAGACAGAGAATATTTATCGAAGCTTTTGTGGACTCTGGCGCCATGGATTGTTTTATGGATGCAGAGTGCGCTAGGAGATATTCCATTCCTATCCACCCTCTTTTACATTCACGCTCTGTTAGATCTTTGGACGGTCACCCGCTGGGAACTGGATTTATAAACGAAGTTTCTAAATAATTGACTGTTCACCTCTTTTTGTGGCCATTCTGAGGAGGTCCGGTTTTTTATTATCAGTTCTCCTGTTTTCCCTGTCGTTTTAGGACACTCTTGGCTACGGGAACATATCATTGGGGGAAGTCAGGATAACCCGATTGTCCAGTGGGGCACTGACTGTAGGTCCCACTGTAGGGAGAATTTGGCGTGTCATCCCGGGCATCAACCTATGGGGGAGGCTGATGCCTGGAGTGATTCTGAGGAGTTTGTCTCACACAACCCTCCTAATCAACAGAAAGGGGCGGAGGAGGGGTTGGAGTGGGATCCTCAATTTGACTGGCGGCAGCCAGAGGAGGATTGCTTTTCGAAGGATTTCTCCGACTCGGAATCTGACATAGAGAGGGCAGGTTCCAAACAGGGTGAGAATTTGGGGGCTGCTCTGAACTTTTGTTTGCCTCCTAATGTTCCTGAGGATTATGCTGATCTCGCAGAGGTTTTTAGCAAGCAGCGGGCCTCGATTTTACCTCCTCATCACACGTTTGATTGCGAGATCAATCTCCACCCGGGTACCACTCCCCCCAGGGGTTCATTATACTCGCTGTCAGGGCCTGAGCGAAAGGCCATGCGAGAATAAAATCAGGAGGCTCTGGCGAATGGATTTATTCGGCCCTCCACGTCTCCTGCCGGAGCGTGGTTCTTTTTTGTGGACAAAAAAGATGGCGGCCTGAGACCCTGTATTGATTACAGGGGCTTGAATAATATCACTATTGAAAACCGATACCCACTTCCGTTGATTTATTTTATTTTTTATTTATTTATTTGAAAGGGACAATGTATATTAATGAACATAGTTTCAATAACCATGTAAATATACCAGAGTTAGCTATTGCTAATTTGCATCTGCTGTCCCTTGGCAGGTCACATAGAGACTTAATACATACATTCAATTATACAATATATTCGAGAGTGTAATTCAAAATATGATAAATAAAGAAAATGCATATTTGGAGTGCATAAGTTAAAGTGCAGTGCATCATATATGAGATATAGGAATTTCGTTAAAACATCCATACAATTACTCAACATAAACACATGATCAAAGTGCAATGTACAGTGGTAATGCAAGACGGATACAGATGTGCACATACATCTCAAGGCTAGACAAACTGGACTGGACGATGACCCCACAATATGCGTGCATGTGTGCGCGCATTTAAATAAGCATACCTAAATTCGGAAAATACAGTCCATGTATGACATGATGAAAAAATTCATTCAATACAGCAAATTCCAAGAGCACAACTCATACCTGATACAGACAAAAACTTCTTATTTCAAGTACATATGTTAAAGTGCAGTGCATTATATATGAAATGTAGGAATGTCGTTAGATCATTCCTCCAATAACTTAAACATAAATACATAAATACATTGTATATACTCTACACATGGTCCATTTATTTATGAGTGCAAATCTGTTTGATTAAAAGCCAGTTTTTAACATGTGATTTGAATGTTGTGTACGTGGGTTGATCGCGAATTACCGGTGGTATAGTGTTCCAAATTTTGCTGCCCTTCACAGACAATACAGATTGTCCAAAAGTGGTCCGTCTGAAGGGGACCTGACAGTCCATCCTAGTCGTGGCCCTAGTGGTTGCGCCCGCAGCAGTTTTCAGTTTAACATAGTCTTTGAGCGGTGGTGGGGCCAGTCCAATCAATATTTTATATATGGCACAGGCATATTTGAATATTATAAAATTCTCAAAAGATAGGAAATTATATTTCTTAAGAATATGGCAACAATGATATGTTTGGCTTTTCTTATCAAAGATTTTTAGGGCTTTTTTATATAGTGATTCTATTGTTTTAAGTGCAGCTACCCCAGTAAGGGACCAGTTTGTGAAGCAGTAATCAATGTGAGACAAAATCATTGCATGCAGAAACATTCTAGCTGCCATGGTTGTCAGCGAAGGTCTTATTTGTTTAAAATTTAGTAGATTGAATTTAATTGTATTTGAAAAATTTTTAATGTATTTTTTAAAAGTTAGAGAAGAGTCTAGAGTAACCCCAAGATACTTAAATTCTTTAACGAATTCCAGCTCTTTACCATTTAAAAATATATTTGAGTGTGTGATCTGTAAAGGTTTCTATATCATACTTACACTTTTTTTATTATTTAATAACAAACATTATTTGTTCCTCCAAGCTTGAATTTGAGTCATCACTGATGTAAGAATATTAGAGGCTTCTTGAGTATTTTTTGCAGGAGTAAAAATGACGGCATCATCTGCATACATCTGAATATGAATGTTGCTGCATGCTTGTGGTAAATCATTAATATAAATGGAAAATAAAATTGGTCCAAGTATTGAGCCTTGTGGGACTCCTACTGGACACCTAAGGTATGGCGATTTGACACTGTTGACCACCACGCACTGTTGTCTGTCGGTTAGATATGACTGAACCCATTGAATAGCTCTATCTGAAAAATTGAAATGTGTAAGTTTAGCTAATAAAATGTTGTGATCAACAGTGTCAAATGCCTTCTTTAAATCTAAAAATACTGCACCCACACAGCTGTACCCATCTAAAAAGGATTTAGTTTTTTCTAAAAATAAGTTAATTGCTGATTCGGTCGAATGGTGAGCACGGAAACCAAACTGCGCTTGATGTAGAGGTGTATTGCCATTATTTAAGTGTTCAGTCAATTGCATTGCTACCCATTTTTCAATTATTTTGGAGATAACAGGCAAAATATTGATTGGTCTATAATTGTTTGAAATTGTTTTATCCCCGATTTAAAAACAGGACTAATCACCCCTACCTTCCACGCAGTTGGGACCACCGCTTGTTTAATTGATAAATTGGATAAATAAGAGAGTCTTTATATTGTTTTAAATAGTTGATGTTTAGACCATAGTTATCCTTTGCTTTTGAACTATTTAATGAGCCGATAATATTTGCAACTTCTATTTCGGATATCTCCTCTATGTTAAAAACAGGTTGTGCTCGGTTTATCAGCCAGTGATCATTGTCTTGTGGAACAAATAATTTGGATATTTCTTCTACTGATTTTATGAAGAAATTATTCAACTCTGTGGCGATGATAATAGGACTATTCACCAATTTATTATGAATATTAAGTTTTAACTCTCCATGGTCTTTTTTATTTTGTTTATTAGTCAATTTATCAATATTATGCCATTTTTTTTACTATTTCCTTTGGCATTTTCAATGATAGATATAAAAAAATCTGCTTTAGCCTTGCGAAGGGCTTGCGTTACTTTGTTTCTAGCACATGTAAATCTTTGTCTATCTGTGGTTAATCCTGATTTTAAAGCTATTCTTTAAATTTGATCACAGAATTTCATTAGTTGTATACATTCAGGACTAAGCCACGGTAAGTTATATTTCCTTATTTTGTGATTTATTTTTCTTGAAAAAGCATCCAAAACCCCTTTGATTTTTGTTTCAAAAAATTCATTGCCGTAGTTAATGTCCTCCGACGTGCTAATTTCGTTCCAATCAATTTCCATTAAAGCTGTTTCTAAATTTTGTTTCTGATTCCGAGGAATAATGTAGGCTGATTTACTCTCAAATGACTTTTTAAATGGATTTAAGAGCTGTTTTCGTGGGAGTTTTCTTGCTAGAAGTATTATATTATGATCAGATAGACCAGTAAGCAGATTATGAGTCTTTGGAAGTCTATCAGGTCTATTTGTGAAGATTAAATCAATCGTAGTTTTTGTTACATTAGTTATTCTAGTCAGTTTATCAATTAATTGTGTAAGGCTGTAGTGATCTGTAATAGTTTTCAAGTTTTTTCTATCTTTTTTGTCTTCCCAATTTATGTTAAAATCGCCTAATAAAATTAACTCCTTTTTGTGGTCACATTGATTAAGGAGAGCTTTAAAATGATCGTAAAAATCCGACTTTGAGGACGGTTTGCGATATAAACAAATAATTGAGGAGGACATATTAGATGAGAGCTTAATATTAATTCCAATACATTCTAATTTTATATTGTTAGACCATTCTATTCTATCACATTTTAAGGTGTTTTTAACATAAATTAAAACTCGTCCACCTTTTCCAAGTTCCCTGTCCTTTCGAAATTCATTATACCCAGGTATTGTAACAGCAGCTTCAGGTGATGAATGCGACAACCATGTTTCAGTTAAACATAAAAAATCAATATTCGAATTTATCAGTAAGTGCTCTAATTGTTCTCGTTTAGGGATCATACTATGTACATTGAAGAGACCACCAAGCAGCCCTTTATTTTTACTTCGTGGATCCCAGACTAACTTAGACTGGTTTAAAGTTTGAAAAAATTTAGTGAATCGATGTTTTCTTATAGCTGATGAACTCCGCGTTTGAACGGCTGCAGGAGGCGTCGTTTTTTACTAAGCTAGACCTCCGGAATGCTTATAACTTGGTTCGGATCCGTGAGGGGGACGAGTGGAAAACGGCACTTAATACGCATGACGAATATTTGGTCATGCCGGTTGGATTGGTTAACGCCCCCTCTGTGTTCCAGGCACTTGTTAATGACATCCTCCGAGAGATGTTGGAGAGATTCGTCTTTGTCTACCTTGACGATATTCTGATTTTCTCTTCAAGTCTCTCGGAGCATAAACAACATGTCAGACAAGTGCTTGAGGTCCTCCTCAATGCCAAGCTTTTTGTCAAGGCTGAGAAATGCGTTTTTCATGCCAAGACAGTTTCTTTTCTTGGCTTCATTGTTTCGGAAGGGTCGGTCCGCATGGATCCGGACAAAGTGGCAGCGGTCAGGGACTGGTCTGCCCCTCAAAACGTTAAGGAGGTGCAACGGTTTTTGGGGTTTGCTAATTTTTATAGGTGGTTTATCTGTAATTTTAGTGCAGTAGCTGCCCCCATTATCGCGCTCACTAAGAAGAATACCTGCTCGTCGTTTGCTTGGTCTCCAGCAGCTGAGGCTGCTTTTCAGGAGTTAAAGAAACGATTTAGCTCAGAACCCATTCTCGTTTTGCCCGACCCCTCCCTCCCATTTGTTGTGGAGGTGGATGCATCGGAAGTCGGGGTAGGTGCCATTTTGTCCCAGCGCCCCGTTCGGGACAATAAGTCGCACCCATGCGCCTACTTCTCCCGGTCGTTGTCGGCGGCCGAACGGAGTTACAGCGTTGGTGACCGGGAGTTGTTGGCTGTCAAGTTGGCGTTAGAAGAGTGGCGATTGGTTGGAGGGCGCTGAACATCCGTTTGTGGTTTGGACGGATCATAAAAATCTCCAATACATCCAACAGACTAAACAACGTAATTCTCGGCAGGCGCGGTGATCGTTGTTTTTCAACCGCTTTAACTTTACCTTAACCTATCGCCCCTGGTCTAAAAACATCAAGCCTGACGCTTTGTCGCGGATTCACGACCGCTACGGTCACGACCCCATTCCTGAGCCGGTTATCCCGGCAGCTCAGATTGTGGCTCCCATTCAGTGGGACGTTGAGTCTGTTGTGCGGGAGGCGTTGAGAGATGATCCCGGTCCTGGTGGGGAGCTGCCTGGCTGTTTGTTTGTTCCTTTGGCATTGCGGTCCCAAGTTCTCCAGTGGGGGCACTCTTCCCGTCTGGCGGGTCACCCGGGAGTTCATCGGACCAAGCAGTTCTTGGCCCGACGTTTTTGGTGGCTCAGCATGATTGAGGACATCTGGGAGTTTGTAGCGGCGTGCTGTATTTGCGCTAGGAACAAGACTTCCCACCTCCCCCCCTCTGGTCTGCTGCGGCCGTTGCCCATCCCTAAGCGTCCATGGAGCCATATCGCTCTTGATTTTGTTACGGGGCTGCCTGTTTCTGAAGGCAACACGGTCATCCTGGTCGAGGTTGACCGTTTTTCTGAGGCCGCCCACTTTATCGCACTGCCCAAGCTGCCTTCAGCGCGGGAGACAGCCCTTCTTGTTGTGGACTATGTTTTCTGGCTGCATGCCCTCCCTCAAGATGTGGTTTCTGACCAGGGCCCTCAATTTACGGCCAAATTCTGGTGTGCGTTTTCCAACCAGTTGTGGGCCACCGTGAGCCTTTCCTCTGGTTTCCACCCAGAGACTAACGGGCAGACTGAGCGAACCAATCAGTCCTTGGAGAATACTCTTCAATGTTTGGCAGCTGAGAACCCATCTTCGTGGAGTCGATTTTTAGCATGGGCCGAATATTCCCACAATTCACTGGGTAACTCCTCCACAGGCCTTTCCCCGTTTGAGGCTCAGTTGGGTTATCAGCCTCCACTGTTTCCTGCAGAGGCGCGGGAAGATATTTTTGGCAGGGGCTGCTGGAGGGGTGGGGTGGTCCACGGTCTATGGAATTTATAGTTTATAGAATTCTGAAGGTACTATGTTACACAGGCTCTGTATTCTGTTGACCACTCTACCTCTGTCTCCTTTTAACACGTTGACTGCCAACTACGAGATAACTCGTAGTGGCGGGTCAGGGCCAGCGCTAGACCTGAAAATTCGGGAGCAATTATCCATCCCTTTATTGACGGCAATTAGTCCTGGCAAATTCTAGACGGTTTTTTCCTTTATAAGCACGTTTTCCAATTCAAGAATAATCAAGTGGCAATTGAAGACACGGCTTCTCTCCCCCGTGCGATCTAACAGCAAATAATGGGTTACATTCAGTACAGAAAAATAATTGAATAATAATTAAGTCTACGCACTGGCACTCAGCAACGGTATTTTTTTTTTTTTTTCCAGCGAGAGCGCATTTCAGAACTCTTCAGCGAATTAAGGTAATTCTGGTGACAAGTACGTGGTTTCCTCCGTTTACATTTTCCAGTCTGACAGCCGTCTATTTTTTACAGCAAGTTGCGTGACCGTGCTGCAAAAACAGGTGTGCGTACTTGTCGCCGAAATTACCTTCATTCGCAAATGAGTTCTGAAATGCCGCTCTCGCTGGAAAAATAAAAATAAAAAATTAACGTTGCTGAGTGCCAGTGCATAGACCTAATTATAATTAAATTATTTTCTCTACTGAATGTAGCCCATTATTTGTTGTTAGATCGCATGGGGGAGAGAAGCCGTGTCTTCAATTGCCACTTGATTATTCTTGAATTGGAAAACGTGCTTATAAAGGAAAACCGTCTAGAATTTGCCAGGACTAATTGCCATCAATAAAGGGATGGATAATTTTCCCCGAATTTTCAAGTCTAGCGCCGGCCCTGACCCGCCATTACGAATTATCTCGTAGTTGGCAGTCAACGTGTTAAAAACTCACCCGCCCCTCCCCTGCATGAAGTACAGCTGAGCTGACGGAGCGCACAAACTATATCGCAACATACTGCACAGCGAACTCCAAAAATCAGCGATGAAAAAAGTAGGCCTATCTAAATATCTGTGTAAGTGCGTGCATACAAATTAGAATGTTATTTATATAGTGCAACCAATGTAAATTATATATTAATAGCAATACGTGCATAATCAAAATGTCTGTTAAAACAAGGAGCTCGACGCACCAAGATCGGTTTTCTAGATGACAATGTTTATTTTAAAACAACCGCAAGTAGCCTAGGGCTATCTGTTGAACAATGCATTGGCAAAAGTCAGCTTAATTCACAGAATGACCTGAATGCAACATAAACCAGCATGTAGGCCTAACAGACAACAGCAATAAGTGCATTATAAATCCATGAAAATGCGACGTAATATAACTTTCGATATAGCCTATTAAAGTCACAAACCATATTTAATAGGCTACCTGCAAGGCGGCAGGGGTAACATAAACCATCATGTAGGCTTAACATAAGCTAGAGCAATTAGTGTGTAAAACAAAAATACAAAAATGCAATGCAATAGCCTAATTACTTTCAACATATTAAAAAAAATCACAAACACATTAAATAAAACGAGCTATAGAAAAACTTAAAGCAATCATACTTTTGATCAATAAAATCACACTCTGATTAAGTGTTCATAAACCGCATAACAACCTGGTCAAAAGGCTACAAAGTAGACTAGCCTACTATGCAGATTTATGTATACCTATTATAAAAACTAATAGTCTGTGTTTCCGACAGTAGTTACAGAATATTTGTTTCTTTATATTAGGCATACATAAATCAAAATCACACTAGGCTAAATATAGACTACCATCTGGGCCTGCATGGCGGCAGGAAAAAGACTCAGAGATGTAAGACACCTTTTCTACCTTAAGATGATTTCGGTACACCAAACGTAGATTTGTGCTCTGGAGTCCGGCTGATAAACTCTGCCATGAGACCCTGAATATCCAGATAATCCAAAATGTTTTTGTGGACGTGAAGCACTGCCTCGTGTGAAAGTCTACTCTGACTGATAGTGCTACGGAGCCAGGTTTTCAGGCGGCGAAGAGCAGAGAAAGACCTTTTGGAACCAGCTGTAGACACTGGTAAAAAGAGGCACAAGTGGATCATCTTTTCCACCTCGGTGAAGAGCCCTCTTGTTTGTGGCTGTAGAGCTGATACAAGTTCAAGCAAGCAAGTTCTTTGACTGAGTGGAATGCTTGTTGTTTGGTAAGGCCACCCAGCATCCTCAGTTGCAGGCCTAGGGATGCAATATCCATCTGCGGAAGCTGAAGGTTACTCAAGTCAGCATCTGAAACAAGGGCCTTTGCAGAATCCAGCAGCACTTTCTCCCTCTTTGGAGCTCTTGACAAGCCAGCTTGATCGAATCTGCGCTCCATTTCTGACTTCATTAAATCCATTGCCTCAAAAAATTCACGTCGCCACTTTGATTCGCCACTGTCTGCTAAATCCTCCACACAGTGGTGTCCCGAAAACGACTCGGTGTTCTGCTGACCCTGGAATCTTTCGGCCACTTCAGGCTGAGAACTGATGCAGACGCTTTTGCTTTAAACAAAATAGTGTCCACAACTGCTTCTCCCCTCAGTGCACCTATAATAATAACAATAATAATAGTAATATTAATAATAATAATAATAATGATACATTTTATTATTAACATTTAAATAGATCTCGTAGTGCTAGCCTATAATGTAAAACTCAGAAATAAAACAGGATAAATAATCAGGACTAAGGGTAAAATCAAGATAATATAGTAACTTAAAAAACATAGCGACTATTTGTCACAAAAACAAAGAATAAAGCTTACCTATGCGCTCTTTGAGAACTTAAATGCACCCAAGTTCACCAGAAACGCTTGCATCAGCCTTCTGCAAACTTCTTGCCACAGCCTCACAAGGCCCAAACATCGCCTCACAGCGCAACAGCCCAAAGACAGTTCTGCCCTTCATGGCTTGCTTGAGAAGTCCCGATATTTTCGGCCGGGTCTCCCCACGAACACTCCGGTCGCTTTGGAGAGCACGTAGGGTCCATATCCTTGCAGGAATCTGGATATTGCCTTAGTCCTCACGCACCATCTTGTGGGACACACAGCTGCGACATTGGACACGGGTTCTCCGTCGGGGAAAAGAGACTGATACAAACTCTTGCGTTTTGCTGACTCTCGGATGAGGTTGGAGGCGCTCTCCACAAAGTTGAATACGTCTGCGATGAGAGTCACATCCCGAGCCATCTCTTGCAAAGCTAGATCCAATGAGTGGTTGCAGCAATGGACGAACAAGGAGCCAGGGCAGACTTCTGCAAGACGCGCACATACGCCGTTGAAACGTCCAGACATATTCCTGACCCCGTCAAAACAGTAGCCTTGTAGCTTTTCAATTAGCAGGTGCAAGCGCAAAAATATGTCAGTGATGCACCTGAAGAGATTGTCTACTTTCGAATCTAGTGCGCTGTAAAATCCCAAAAACACTCTCTGTTGACACAAATCAGAATCCACATAATGCACATAGCAGGAAAACAGCTCGGACGAGCTAATGACTGTAGTGCCATCAGCCGTCAGTCCAAAATAATGAAAAACCATTGCCCCAGAAATCAGTCTTCGCTGCACAGCATGTGCAAGCAGTTCTATCATCTCGTTCTGGATCGTATCTGACAGCCAGTTATCCTTGCGGAGCATCCACTGGCGAGCTGCAGGAAGCAACTCAGTGCGGTCAATCATCATACGGCAGAAATGTCCTTCACGGTGATCGTGGCTTCGGAGAGGTAAGCGCTGTCGGACCAAATAGCGTACAGACTTGAAAGCTTTTTGGAGAACGACTCTGGCAGTGTTCTGCTCCTTGGCAACCGCGTCTGAGAGCAGGGCACTGATCGGTGTACTATTCAGCGCAGCGATTTTGTTCATAGCTTCTAGGTGGAAGGACGAATTCTCGTGATCTTTGAATTTTTCTGTGGCTTTACGCCAATTTGAAAAGCCCCCTTTGATGAATACGCCGTGGTCCGCTCTGGTTTGCTCCTCATGTACCAACTTTTTGGCTACCACAGAACAGCAAGTAAAGCACAGGGCTTTTTCAGTGTCCTTGACATAATGGAGCCAATTCCATCTTTCAAACCAAGCTGATTTAAATGATCTTGAAAAACTTTCAGTCCCAAAACGCTGAGTGGGGAAGTCAAAATACCTTAGCTGAAATGGCTCAGATGGTAAAGGTGATATCCCTGCTGCAGCAATTTCAGAACTTGAAAGGCTAGCACTAGTGTCACCAGCAGCCTGTGCCTGGTTGTGTTGGCTAGCACCGAGAACGACAAGCTAGCCTGTCCTGCTCGAGCTCGATCGTCGAAGTTGTACCTTTTTCTAGTATGCTGGATGAGGATTCTTCTTTTGGAGAAATTTCGCTAGTCCTCGAGTGTTTGGGCTTGTGTGATTGAAAAAAATCTAAAATTCTCTTTTGAGATTTTTTTTAACCCTTATTTAACCAGGGAAGTCCCGTTGAGATTGAAATCTCTTTTTCAAGGGAGCCCTGGGGGTTGAGGTGGGGAGGGAGAGGGCAATTTGCACAGCCAATTGGATCAGGGGATGATTAGGTGGCAGGTGGAAAGAGCCAGGTTAGGACTTTAGCCATGACACCGGGGAACCCCCTACTCTTATTGAAGAGTGTCATAGGATCTTTAATGACCACAGTGAGTCAGGACCTCGGTTTAACGTCTCATCCAAAAGACGGCGTCTCCTTCAGTACAGTGTCCCTGTCACTGCACTGGGGCATTGGGGATTATTCCGCCAGAGGGAAGATCGCCACCTACTGGCCCACCAGTACCTCTTCCAGCAGCAACTTGGTTTTCCTCGGTGATCTCCCATCCAACTACTAGCCAAGCCCACGCCTGCTTAGCTTCAGCCACGCGGCTGGAGCAGATCGAATAGTGGTATGGCTGCTGGCATAGTGGTATGGCTGCTGGCTTAACATTGTTAAGTACAGTGCTGATATACAGATAGAAACTCATTTATCGTTGTGTGTGGCGGTGAGTGTGTGCGTGCATGCTATGCTGAATCGCAATCGCGCCAACTTAGACAAATCTGATTGGCCAATGCACACTGAAGATAAATTAAATAATTTTAAATTACTAAAATTATCCGTCTCTTCATCCCACCCCCCAAACATGACATACAAATTGTCGTGGAACAGAAACAAAAACCAGAGATATTTTTAAGCTATCATCATTTTATTGTCATTGCAGTTTTAGAGCTTCGCCACCAGGGGGTGCTTCCCGCGCCTATGGTTTCCTGAGACTAACCGAAGGAACCTCCGAATCCCTGTCAATCACTTTGTTCGGCGTTGTCGGTCAGTTTGGGCCAGGGTCCGTTCCTCCTTGTTGCGCCCTGGACGGAAACAAAAGACCGCCGCAGATAGAAGGCGCTGTT
This sequence comes from Gymnothorax javanicus, assembly GCA_029692085.1. Classification (NCBI taxonomy): domain Eukaryota; kingdom Metazoa; phylum Chordata; class Actinopteri; order Anguilliformes; family Muraenidae; genus Gymnothorax; species Gymnothorax javanicus. The sequence goes on from CM056195.1 coordinate 20,315,332, forward strand.
CGGCCCCATCTTATCGGGTTAGCCAAAGGGTCTGGCTTTCCACGCAGGACCTGCCCTTGAGAGTGGAGGCACGGAAATTAGCTCCCCGCTTTATTGGTCCTTTTAAGTGCGAAGGATCAATCCTGTCACAGTCCGGTTGAAGCTCCCTAGATCCTTACGGATCTACCCCTCTTTTCATGTCTCCAGGCTCAAACCGGTTAGCACTTGCGTCCTGGCTCCGGTCGACAAACCCCCGCCACCGCCGCGGATGATTGAGGGGGGGCCAGTTTACACTGTGCGTCGTATTTTAGCCGAGAGGCGTGAGGGTCATGGAGCTCAGTTTTTAGTCAACTGGGAGGGTTATGGTCCTGAGGAGCGGTGCTGGGTCCCTTCTCGGGATATCCTGGATCCTACCCTTATCTCAGAATTCCGTGCGCAGGGCTCCCTGGGAACTTCTGGGGCTGTTCCTTAGAGGGGGGGGGGTCCTGTCATGGTTTGTGAGCTGTGCGTGTTGTTTGGACTTTTCTTTGCGGCTCTCGTCCTGGGATGATATCGAATTCCTTAGCTATCGAATTCTTTACCCAGCTGGTTGACTGAGCTGGGGTGGCGCTTTCCCAGAATCTACATAAGCAGAAAGTCTGGCATGCCTCCTTTGCTAGAGTGTCTGTTTTTTGCTTCGCACTAAAGCCGAAGATATCTGTAGTCAGGTTTTGTATGACTTTCTATCTTCTGATTGTTGGAGTTTCTTCTCCCTTTTCTATCTCGCTTTGCTTCCGTAGTTTGGACTATTATACGTCCTTTGGAAGCGCGAGTACTTTCGTTTGGTCTATATTATTCTCTGTGTTTGTACTGTGTCCACTCTCTCTCTCTCTCTCTCTGGTCGTTGCGCTTGGCCTCTGTATACTACCGGCCATTACACCCTGTGCATTCATCTTCAACCTTCAACTGTAAACAAATACTCATCACATCATCACAGGTGGGATGTATGGCTGAACTATACAAAAAGCACATATCTGGCTTCCGGTTTCGCAATGTGGTGGAAAGACGTGTGTTGGCCAAGCTCTGGTAACTTACAGCATTATTTCTTTTAAAATACCCCCATAACCATCCGGTGTATATTATTGGAGTACAATTACAAAGGAGAACTGTTTGAGCAATAAAATGAGCAAGCCAGGGAATTCTACAATTCGAGAAATGGAAACTAGCCTATCTGACCATAGCGATCGGATTACTCAGTTGGAGCACGACGTGAGCGGGCTGCAGTTTAAGCCAGAGTCGGTGGTGGGGGAGAACGCCACGCTCAAAGCTAGGGTGGAGGACTTGGAATGCAGATCAAAATGTCAAAACCTTCGAGTACTTGGACTACCAGAAAACATTGAAGGGAAAGACTCAAGGGACTTTCTACCAAAATGTTCTCCTCTCCACAGCTATGTGGAGAAAGAGACTGTGCTGAACTGGGCAAAATCCCACAAGAATATCTCCTACAACGAGCACAGAATTAGAATTTTCGAGGATTTTAGTGCGTCAGTGGCAAAGAGGCGCACAGCGTTCAACAGGATTAAAGGACTCTTTTGTAAACAGGAGGTGAAGTTTGGCATGCTATATCCAGCCCATCACCGTGTCACCCATGACAACAGAGAATGCATTTTCAACTCTATTGAAGAAGCAGAGGAGTTTAACCAACAGTGTTTTCCTAACCAAGAGACTTCCGGAACGGGGCAGGCATCTTGAACCAACCAGAAATGCTTCATCAGGTGACCGTTAGCATTCAGCTGGTTATTTCAATTCAGTATATTAGTGAGCTATAGTTTTCCCTGTAGATTACATTTACCTATGTAGCTTACCTGATTTTCAATGAAAATGGAAGATTCCTCGCTCTGTTGTTTTTTTTTTCACGCATATCCGTTAGCCTATGGTGCTCAAGCGAACGGGCTACTCCTCCGTTATTACTGGCAGGTTTTTTACTTTACTTTGCAACAGCTAGCTTATCATGCCTCAATCTGGAATCGTGGACGTCTTGTCTTGGCATGTCACTATTTTACAAGGCAATACTGTCTTCTGGTGGGTTACGTTCAGATCGTAATTTTCAAATACTGCTATTCTTTTTTATTACTCCCTTTTTTATATTGCATTGTTAAAGGGTATAAAACTAATATACTCAGAGGCAATGAAAACGCAACACTCTAAATTTTGGTTTATTTTTGCTCAGGACCTGAGTAGTCCAATTTGAGTTCTTCAGTGACCATTGGGGTCACAATGTGTACCTCGTTACACATGAATGATCATCATGTAACTCAACAGTGTGAGTTGGACTCTCATCAATCCATATTGAGTACAACATATGGGATTAGGAGTTGCGCAAGTACAGTGGTTGAAATGAAGGAGGGGTTGTCTTCCCTATATAAAGGCATGATAAAAGCCACACAAAAAACATTTTTAAGTGTCATAATGCCACGTCTGTCGACTGAACAACGGAACAGGGCCCCTGGGTATGCTAGAGGTGGGAGTAAGTGCCCGGCAAGTGGCTCACCGTTTTGGGTGTAGCATGTCCAGCATCAGTACGTTTTGGGTGTAGTACATCCAACTGGGACGAACTGTTTCATCAAGAGTGCCCAGACCTCAAACCAGGCAGCAACTCCAGAATGCACTACAGGCAGAGTGGCGACAACTCCCCCAAGACAACCTACGACGCTTAGTCACGTCCATGAGGAGACGTACTGCCTGTGTGGATGTTCGTGGGGGTCACACCCGATACTGACTGTTCTTTTGAGTTCATATGTGTGTTCCGTTCAGTCTTGTTGTGATTTTTCATTTTCAACTTGTGCTCGTTATGTTTAATGCATCTGTTTATTATTGTCCAAATCGGCCCATTAACACATTTAATTCATCAAAGTCAACCCACCCAACATATTTGAATTGTTCAAATAAGAAAATAAATTTGAGTCACAAAATTATTTGAATCCAAACTGGTGTTGCGTTTTCATTGCCTCTGAGTATACATTATTAGGAGCAGGTATCACTGCATGATAAAACAGTTGTATGTTCACTGGTTCTGGCTCCTTGCCGCCTTTTGTGGATGAGCATCAGGAATATCTACGTTTGTTTCAAGTTGGTTTATTGGAGGTTTGTGTATGGGTATGGGGGGGGTGGGTTGGGTTGGGTGGAAAATGGGAAAGGTGTCCCCCCCCCTTTTTTTTTTCCTCCCCCTACCTACATGCCATATACCATTGATTATGGCAGGGTGCTCACATCCGATGGTTCCAAGCAAACAGAATTCAGACTTCATCTCAACACACATTATAAATGCCAGATGCCACTAGTACACCAGGTGGATTAAATGGGTATCAAAATAATAACCTGGAATGTGCGTGGCTTGGGAGGGCAAATCAAGGGATCTAAAGTGTTTTCACATTTAAAGAGCCTTTCCACTGATATTGCCTTTCTACAGGAGACACACCTACGTGTGGAGGATCATGTGAGGCTGCGTAAGCCCTGGGTTGGACAAATCTTTCATTCCCACTTTAAAAGTAAATCCAGAAGCACTGCAATTTTAACACATAAAAGAATCTGGTTTACCCCAGACCATGTTTACTCTGACCCTGGGGGTCAATATATTATAGTTTCAGGCTTGCTTCTCCAAACCCTTGTTGTATTTGCTAACTTGTACGCCCCAAACTGGGATCACCCAAATTTTATGTCTACAGTATTTTCTCATTTACCAAACTTGGACACCCATCACTTAATTTTGGGAGGGGATCTTAACTGGGTTACCAGTCCAATTTTAGATTGTTCTCACTCCAAATCAATGATGTCTATAGCAATGTCTAAGACGCTGTCAACGTCAATGGATCAAATTGGCTGTGTTGACCCTTCGCGTTTTTTCCACCCAAATACTAAACATTTCTCCTACTACTCTGCTGTCCACCAGGTCTACTCCAGTATAGATTACTTTTTTATTGACAAGGCCCTTCTCCCTTTTGTTAAGTCTTCACAATATACAGCCATTGTCATTTCTGATCATGCCCCACACACAGTGGACCTATGTTTTCCAGCAGGCACATATAGACGTCAAGGAGGATGGCGACTTAACTCAAGTTTATTTGCAAACACAGATTTCTGTGATCAGATATCCACAAGTATTGACTTTTTCTTAGAGACCAACAGGTCTGATGATATATCTCCATCGCTCTTATGGGAAACCCTAAAAGCATTTATCCATGGACGTATCATATCTTTTAATGCACATTTGTCCAACACCAAAAGAATGAAACAGCAGGAACTGGTAGACGCTATCTTAGACATTGACAGACAGCAAGCCTCAACAACTGATCCAGATTTGATGGCCAAACATTTGCAATTGCAGACTGAATTTGATTTATTATCAACTGAGAAAGCTGAAAACTTACTGTGACGCACAAGAGTGACTTATTATGAGCACGGGGATAAGGCTGGCCGGCTTTTAGCGTCACAACTGCGACATAAATGTGCCTCCCGCTTTATACCACAAATTTATGATTCTTCCCATAATATGACTACAGACCCATCCAAAATGAACTTAAAATTTTCTTCCTTTTATTCTATGCTTTATGAATCACAACCCCCTTCTGACACCTCTACTATGGAGTCTTTTCTGGATAATTTAGACATCCCAACTTTGAGTGAAGAAATGGCAGTAAGATTAGACAAAATGATTTCCTGTATTTCCCTGATGCAGAGTAAAAAACACCTGGCCCAGATGGTTACCCTGTAAAGTTTTTTAAGGAGTTCTCTACCCAACTTGCCCCTTTACTTTTAGAAGTCTACAACGATTCCTTAGAACAGGGTGTTTTGCCCTCAACACTCAATCAAGCTTTAATTTTTCTTATATTAAAGAAAGATAAGGACCCTAACTTATGTGGTAGTTACAGACCCATCAGTTTTCTTAATAGTGATGTCAAACTGTTGACAAAAGTGTTGGCGCGCAGACTTGTGTCTTGTCTTCCTAGTATAATATCAGAAGACCAACTAGGTTTTATTTGTGGTCGTCAGCTGTCAGCCAGTGTGCGCAGACTTTTGAATGTGGTTTTATCGCCCTCTAATTTTCCAATTCCAGAGATGGTGATCTCTCTGGATGTGGAGAAAGCGTATGATCATGTAGAGTGGCAATATTTATTTTCAGTTCTGAACAGGATTGGTTTTGGCACCAATTTTATCTCCTGGGTTCACCTACTATTTTCTGCCGCTATGGTCAGTGTCAGAACAAACTCTGAAATTTCCCCTCCATTTCATCTCTCACGAGGCACATACCAGGGATGTCCCCAATCACCATTATTATTTGCACTGGTCATAGAACCCTTGTCTATAGCCCTTAAAGGCTCTTCAGCATTCACAGGCATATTCAGAGGAGACGTGGAGCACAGAGTGTCATTGTATGCCGATGACTTATTGTTATATGTGCAAGATCCTGTGAACAGCGCCGATGAGATAGTAAAGTTGCTTGAAACTTTTGGAACTTTTTCAGGGTGCAAATTAAATATTGCCAAAAGTCTCTGTTTCCCTGTTAATCAGCCAGCAAAGTCAATACCCCCCAGGGGCTTTGCCCTTTCACTTATCCCCAAAATGTTTTAAGTACTAAGGTGTAAACATTCCCTTACATCCCTTCATTAAAATAATTTTACTAAATTGACTGAAATTATTAGGTCAGACCTTCAGAGTTGGCACACATTACCCTTTTCACTTGTTGGTTGAATTGAAACCATCAAAATGAACGTACTACCAAGACTTTTATTTCTTTTTCAGACTCTCCCCCTTTTTCTCCCTAAATCTTTATCTAGATCATTGGATACCCTTATACTGTCTTTCATCTGGACTGGCAAGACTCCCAGGATTCAGAAAAGAATTTTGGAGAGGCCTAAGTCAGAGGGACGTTTTGCTTTACCTAATTTGCTTTTATATTACTGCGCTGCTGATATTCAAATGATGAAAAAATGGTATCACTGTCCAGACTTGGGGTGTCATTGAAGGTAATTCTTGCACTACATCATCACTTCATGCATTACTTTTTTGCACCCCTCCCCTTGAGACCCTCCCTTTACACTAACAATTCTGTTGTACTATTCTTATTAAAAATTTGGAAACAATTCAGACATCACTATGGATTAAAACAATCTTCTGTCTTTATCCCCATATGCAATAATCACTTGTTCTTACCCTCCACTATAGACCACACCTTTGCATCTTGGAGAAGGATAGACCTTGTCTCTTTTAACGATTTGTACTTAGAAAAGACTTTTGGGAGCTTTGCTGTCCAAATTTGGTATCTCAAAACAAGGACTATTCAGATACTTTCAGTAGCGTAGTTTTGCAAAAATCCAGTTCACTTCATTTCCTACATTGCCTGAAAAAACTTTATTAGAAGACATTATGTCCTCCTCAACATCACAAAATAGTATTTCTTCAATTCATGACCTTCTCCTTTCATCTCAATTATCCCCCCTCTTGGGGCTTAAAGATACTTGGGCAAAGGAGCTGGGTCTCACAATTGATGAGATCTGATGGAGGGAAGTATTATTTAGAATCAATACCGCTTGTATTTGCGCAAGTATGAACCTTATTCAATTCAAAGTGGTTTTCAGAATCCACTACACTGGGGCTAGACTGAAGAAACTGTTCTCCGACAAGGATGATTTTTGCATCAGGTGTTCTCAGTCTCCTGCAGACCACACACATACCTTTTTCTCTTGCCCTAAGATATACTCTTTTTGGGCATCATTCTTTGACACACTATCAGCCGTCCTCAATATTTCTATTTCTCCATGTCCCCTCATTGCCATCTTTGGTGTGTCTCCTACTGTGGGAAAATTTACAGGCTACCAAGCTGATCTTATTGCATTTGCTGCTCTTATAGCCAAACGCCAAATATTGCTGCACTGGAAGAGCCCTTAAACCACCTGGTAGAAACTCCTGGTTAAAAGAAGAAATGTCATTCTTACATCTTGAGAAAATAAAACATATGACCAGGGGATCCCTTGAGAAATTCTATGAAACTTGGGACCCATTTCTCTCTCATGCACAACATTTACTGTCATCTAATACCCACTCAGATTAGGTTTTTTTAAACTATTATTATTATTATTATTATTATTAGTATTATTGTATCTCCCTGACGACGATAGTTGGGAGATACTATGGTTTAGTTCCGGGCCGCTGCAGAGATTTTCTGTTCCGGGCTCTGGAAGCCACAATTATTACAGGAATTTCTCCAAATTTCACACAGGTGAAGATATTGATTGGATAATGCTCAGGACCGATTTTCGCACATTTCGGATGTCCAATATGGCTGCCGGCGGCCATTTTGTCCGAAATTTGGGGATCGGGGAGATACGCGACTCAGTCCCTGTGGCGACCGAGTTATCTAGTTATTATTATCTAGTTATTATTATTATTATTATTTTTTAATTTCTCTTTTACCTGTGTTAATTTGTGTTTGTTGTAATTAATAGGACCTATTGGGATTGGGGATGGGAGAGGGAACGGGAGGGGTGGGTGGGTCGGTACATGGCTACATGTTCTGTGTTTGTATGTATTGTTCAACATGAGAAAACCTGTCAAACCTGCTTCTTGTGAACATCCGTAAAATTTGGACAATTCTTTGAGGTTCGATCAATAAATACATATGATAAAAAAAGCATATATCTAACAACACCTTCCAAAGACATCAGATTTTGATGCAAATAAACATGGCAGTCCGAAGCACATAATGTATGATGTTTTGTCTTTTCCACACTTAAATGTTTTGGCGATGTTGGAGTCAGGGAGCATCATCTCAAACAGTTCACCTATGTTTTCATTACCGGTATATGACTAGTGTTGAGTCACAGAGTGAGAAACCCAGAGCACCTCCGCTCTTCATGTTGGTGTGGATCCAAATGCTGTCCGGAGGTTGCTAACCGGAGTTGTAGAGCAGCTCACTGGGTCACGCCAAGACAGTGCAGAATTAGTTGTGCTGGGACCACCGCTGCAAGACATTGTTGGTCCTACATAATATTGGCTGATGGCATTTGTGTGCTGGCGACTTTTCATGGCGGATCGGTGTTTCTCACATTTTGAATGAGATTCCAGCACCCGTACACTGAGTGATCCCAGTTTAATCGTTTTCTTACATGAGTGGCAAGAGGCCTCAAATACATTGTTAGCTACTGATTTTAACCAGTCCTTAAACTCATTTTTATTGAGCCAAGACTCGCTGAACTTACACTCCCCCATTCTAGAGGAAAGTGTGCAAATCCCATTTTATGTGCGCTGACAGGGCTGCAATGCCAGTTGCATGCTGATCTCATTTGTAGTTTTTTTTTACAGCGCATTACATTTAATTAATACATCTGAACCAGTCAAGGAATGAACTACAAGTAGAATTGCTTCCGAGCTGCGACAGCACTAAGATGAGCAATATAGAGACGTAACGTTGATGATGAACATAACATAATTAAGACCTGTTAAAAAGGAATTTGAGACCTTGTTCACAATAACTTGTCGAATTTAAAACTTTCTGAGGCCTAAAATTCAGATTTATAAATTTTAGACTTTTTTAGACCCCGCGGAGACCCTGTTTCCTAATCTTGAAGTCTTTCTCTGAGTCCATGATGTAGGAACCAAGATATTTAAAGTCCTCAACCCTGCTGATACTGATGTTGTTGAGTGACTTCAATTCAGTTTTGGAAGGGGAGGAACTTATACATTCTGTTGCAGCAAAGACCAGCCTGGCTGGCCACAAACTCCAGTGATTGAAGAAGAGCTTCTGCATCTTTGATGGATTCTGCTATCAGGGACAGATCATCAGCAAAGTCCAAATCTGTCAAAAAATCTTCTAGATGCTTTCTGCCCTGTCGAGGTTTGATCATGAGTCCTTTTTTCTGGAGCCTTATCAACAGATATTCTCAGTTCATAACCCAAGACTATTATAATAAGAGAAAGGGGCCAGGGTATTACCTGCTGATTCAGTTTCTCCATCGGGTGAGATGACTTTGGCTTTAGTGTTGGTTTAGAGTGAACGTATGGCAGAAAGTATGGCGGGTGGTTTACCACACAGAGAAAGAATTTTGAACATTGCATCCCTGCTGATTGACTCAAAGGCTTTTCTGAAATCCACAAAACTTAAGCTACTTCCTTGTTTAGCCTTCTCATTTCCTCAATTATTCGACTTATTGACAGGATCTGAGCAATGGTGGATCTTCCTCTTCGAAAGCCATTCTGGTTCCTTCTTGAGAGAGGGTCAAGAACTGGTACTATCCGATTCCAGAGCAATTTGTTGAAAACTCTAGCAGCGATTGGAATGAGAGTGATACCTCTATAGTTAGATGCAGATGTACGATCCCCTTTTTTTGGGCACAGGGATGATACCTCCCATAAACCATGCTGAAGGTGCGGAGAAGTGTGTTAGAGTGAGATTACAAAAGTCTAGAAGAAGGTCATGAAAAATGAGGTGTTTCCAGAGAGTAGTAGATACCTGGTCAAGACCAGGAGATTTGTTGTTTGAAAGAGTCTTTCACATCGCTTTGGAGGAATTTTGGCCCACTCTTCTGGCAGAATTGTTTTAATTCAGCCACATTGGAGGGTTTTCAAGCATGAACGGCATGTTTAAGGCCATGCCACAGCATCTCATTCGGATTTAAGTCCAGACTTTGACTAGGCCTCTCCAAAACCTTCATTTTGTTTTTTTTTAAGCCATTCAGAGGTGGACTTGCTGTTGTGTTTCAGATCATTGTCCTGCTGTATAACCCAAGTGCTTGAGCTTGAGGTCACAAACTGATGGTCGGACATTCTCCTTCAGGATTCTCTAATAGAGAGCAGAATTCATGGTTTCATCAATTATGACAAGTTGTCCAGGTCCTGAAGCAGCAAAGCAGCCCCAAACCATCACACTACCACCACCATGTTTGACTGTTGTTATGATGTTCTTTTTATGAAATGTTGTGTTAGTTTTACGCCAAATATAACGGGACGCACACCTTCCAAAAACTTCAACTTTGGTCTCGTCAGTCCTCAGAATATTTTTCCAAAAGTCTTGGGGATCATCAAGATGTGTTTTGGTGAATGTGAGACGAGCCTTTGTGTTCTTTTAAGCCAGCAGTGGTTTTCACCCTGGAACTCTCCCATGGATGCCATTTTTGCCCAGTCTTTTTCTTTTTGTTGAATCATGAATGCTGACGTTAACTGAGGCAAGTGAGGCCTGATATTGTTCTGGGTTCTTTTGTGACCTCCTGGATGAATCGTCGATGTGCTCTTGGAGTAATTTTGGGATAGGTTCACAGGAGTCCCCAAAGCTTAGAAATGGCTCCAGTGAAGGTTCACCACTGCTCCAATTATCTCCATTTGTGGATAATGCTCTCTTACTATGGTTCACTGGAGTCCCAAACTTTGTTTCTTAGAAATGAATTTTTTTATAACATGATTTCCAGAATCTGG